>CM076572.1:1324529731-1325129731 GCA_034641835.2 Pinus albicaulis
GATTTTTCCTTCCTCATCAAGTTCTGGCAATATTGTTTGAACTGGAATATTTTCACCTATAACCTTCTTTAAGCATGAAACATGGAAAATTGGATGCACTCACGAAGAAGCAGGAAGCTCCAATTTGTATTCCATAGTACCAATATTTTGCAACACCTTGTAAGGACCATAGTACTTTAGCGATAATTTATTATCCTTCTTAGCTTGCTTGAGGGACATTTGTTTGTATGGTTGTAGCCGTAAAAATACCCAATCTCTTACATCAAAACTTCTCTCGCTGCGATGTTGATCTGCCTATTGTTTCATTCGATTTTGTGCCAAATTCAGGTTATCCTTTAAGAGTTGGAGAACTTCTTATTGATGCTTGATGTGATCTTCCACTACTTGAACCTTCGAATTTTCTCTTAAATATGATGTGATGGATGGTGGATGATATCCATAAAGTGCCATAAATGGGGTCATTTTTGCTGCAGTATGGAAGGAAGTGTTATACCACCATTCAGCGAGAGGTAACCACTTGACCCATTGTTTTTGTTTATCAGATACAAAACAACGAATATATCCTTCCAAACATTTATTTACTATATCAGTTTGACCATCAGATTGAGGATGATAAGATGAGCTATGAGCTAATTGAGTACCCAAACAAGAAAATAACTCCGTCCAAAAATTTCCAGTAAAAATGGGATCTCTGTCGCTCACAATAACCCTTGGGTTTCCATGTAGCTTTTAAATTGTGTCCATAAATGTAGTAGCAACTGTACTTGCTTTAAATGGATGAGATAATGCACAAAAGTGTGCATACTTGGTAAGTCTATCAACTACCACCATGACGACACTCTTTCCTTCGGACTTAGGTAAACCTGTGATAAAATCCATTGAAATCTCCTCCCAACGTTGACTTGGAATGGATAAAGGTTGTAGAAGTCCCGGGGTCTTAATTGTTTCCACTTTATTCTGCTGGCAAACCAAACATTCAGCCACAAAATTTTGAATGTCAGATTTAAGGCCATCCCAAAAAAAATCTTTCTACACCCTGTGGTAAGTTTTTAAAAATCCTAAGTGTCCTCCTAAAGGAGAAGTGTGCAATTCCAGAAGAATATTTTTTTTTAGTTGGGAATTCTCACAAAGATATAAGCGATCTTTGTACCATAAGGAATCATTTTTCCAACTAAATGTATCAGATGTACTAGGATCTTGCTGCAACTTTTGAATGAGTGTCCACACTTCTTCATCCCTCTTCCATTCATCCCTTGCTTCAGTTATCCAATCTGGTTGGATAATAGAAATGGCACAAAGCAATGCTTCCACCTCTTCATTCTTTCTTGAGAGTGCATCTGCAACAACATTAAGCTTTCCTTTTTTGTAGATTATTTCAAAGTCATAACCCAACATCTTTGTGACCCATTTTCGCTGCTCTTCTAAAGATAGTCTTTGTTCCAAAAAGTGTTTAAGACTATCATGATCAGTTTTTACCTTGAAGTGTCTTCCCATTAGGTAAGTTCGCCATTTCTTTAGTGCATGCAGTATTGCTAACATTTCCTTCTCATAAATAGGTTTCTGTAAATACTTTCCTTTGATTGGACGGCTTTCAAAATCAATGGGTCTTCCTTCCTGCATTAAAACTGCACCAATTCCATTTCCTGAGGCATCACATTCCACAATAAAGGTTTTTGTGAAGTCTGGCGTAGCTAAGACCGGTGCTAGGCACATTGCCTCTTTAAGATGTTCAAAGGCCTTAGTTGATTCAGGAGTCCATGAAAATGCATCTTTCTTCAATAATGTTGTTAGAGGTGCTGCTATTCTCCCATAATTCTTAACAAACTTGCAAATATCATTGTTAAGCAGAAAATCTGTAGCCTTTGCTTTATAGTTGCTGGGGAATTTCAAACTATTAACAACTTTTAATTTTTGTTGAATTACTCTAACACCTCATATAAAATACAATATGACCAGATCTTCACCTCTTTTGTACTCTTAAGAGCTGTTTGGATGATTTCTCATGCTCATTTTTTCTCCGATAATAGTTTGAGCACCCTGTCAACATGTTGAACATGATCCTTCCAAGACCTGCTGTAGATTAGTATATCATAAAAAAATGCTAACACAAATTTTCTAAGGAAGGGTTTGAAAATGGAATTCATCGACCCTTGAAATGTAGAAGGTGCATCGGTAACGCCAAAAGGCATGACCAAAAATTCATAATGACCCTCATGAGTTCGAAATGTTGTTTTCAGAATATCTTCAGTCTTCATTCTAATTTGATGATATCCTAAATGAAGATCCAACTTGGTAAAATAAATTGCTCCATGTAATTCATCCAATAATTCATCGATCATAGGAATGGGAAATTTATCTTTAATAGTGAGCTTATTGAGCTCCCTATAATTCAGACACATGCACCATGATCCATCCTTCTTGTGCACCAACCTCTGAAGCGGAGAAGGAACTTTGACTAGGTTGAATTATACCAGCCTCTAACATTTCTGCAAACATACGTTCAATTTCGCTCTTTTGGACATAAGGATATCTGTAAGGCCTGATGTTTGGAGGAACACTTCCTGGAATCAAATGAATATCATGATCATGATCACGAATAGGTGGGAGTCTTTTGGGAGTATAAAACTCCTTGGAATGATTGTCCAAGACTTTTTGGAGATCTAGAGAAATAGATGATTTTGATGTTGGAACTTCCAGTGAGCATAATTGTGCAATTACGCCCCATTGTTATTTATTTAGAAGATTTTTCATGACATTAGAGCTTATTATCTTTCCTGGCTTCCTTGTGATACCTCGTAATTCGATTTCCTTTCCTTCCAAAAAATTTTTCAAGAAAAATTCTTGAAAATTAAAGCTACCGTACCTAAAGATTGTAACCATTGTACTCCTAGTAAAACATCAACACCTCCCATTGGGATGGAAAGCATTGGACTATTCAATACATATTCCCCCATGGCTAGCTTGATATTATGGCATTTTCCGGGCTTTATACAATTCCTCATTTACAACATCTTGATGATAGTGTTGGGTATAGGAAACAATTCAATTCCTTGGCTACCTTACAATGAATAGGCTATGGGTACTACCTGAATCAATCAACAATATTACGTTTTTCTTCTTGATATGTCCTTCTATCTTTAGAGTTTGAGGAGTGGGAATTCCTGCTAGTGCAATATAAGATATGGTCGGATTCATTTCTTCCTCTTCTAGGGATGGTTCTTGGCGTATATCCTCTTCTTGTTCATTTTTTTCTACCTCTTCACAATCTATGTAAAATAATTTCTTCTCAACACACTTATGACCTTTATTGTATTTGCTATCACAACTGTAGCAAAGCCCTTTTGCTCTTTTTTCTTCCAATTATTGTGGTGTCAACCTTGTAGGTTGTGGAATTCTAGGAGTAGCAACACTTCCTTATTTATAGAAGTGAGTGGTAGAATTCCTTGTCGCCATAATTTTACGTTCATTTTTTCTTGCCAACCTGAATGCCTTCTCCAATGAATAAGATTCCAAAACACGAACTTCATGTTGGATGTTATCCTTTAAAGTACCTATGAAGAGATCAATCTTGTGTTCCTCTAGAATATCAGTTACCCTTATATTCAATTTTTGGAAGTCCTCAATGTGCTCCACCACTGAACCCTTTTGTTTGAGATTTATCAATTTGATAAATAAGGTGTTGCTTCTTGTATCCTCATAATGTGCTATCATTTTCTCCGTAAAAATTGACCAAGTGACATTTTTTTTACGGGAGCAAAGCCATCGATACCATAAAAATGTATTTTGTTATAAATTTAAAGTTTCAATACATACGTTTTGTGTGTTTTTCACAGTATTGAGATCAAAATATTGCTCCATCTGTAGTATCCATGTTATAGGATCCTTGCCATAAAACTTCCTCATATCCATCTTTGGAATGAAGCCTAGTCTTACATCAACATTAGGACTATAGGAAATGTAGTCTGCCATTTATTTTGTTCTATCTTAGCAGGATTTCCTCTCACTATATTTTGTAGTAGGAAACGTTTCTTGTATCCTTGCCTTAAACCTTTAGATATCCCACTTTCTGTTTTCCATTTTTCCTTGATCTTAACCCATGTCATCCATCTTAGACCCCATGCACGTATCTTAGCTTCCATGCCCACTTCCATACCTTCCATCTTAGTTTTCAAACCCATTCATCTCGGCTTCCCGCCTTACTTCAAATATCCTCTTAGTTTCCTTGCCTTTCTTCAAAACTTCCACAGCTTTTTTTTGTTGCTCTTTGCGATAGTGAAATTTGGTGCACTTTCTCTTGTAATTTTGCTATCTCATGTTGTGTTTCTTCGTCTTCATGAGTCATAGTAGAGCCTTCTGAAGGCTTAATGGGTGTTGAATTATTTTTAGGGGCCATTTTAGAACCCAATACTGATATCTATTCTTCAATATTCCCTTGGAATAAATTCCAACTATTTTTTTTCAAACGAGACTTATGTAATTCGAAAAAAAATACACACCTTTTTCTTGCTTTTGAGGAGCACGATATTGAAACTGAATTATCTCTATGCTTTCGGATCTTCAATATTTGAAATTTCGTACTGTGGTAGCCCTCTAAATCCTCTTTCGAATGCCACAAGTCTGACCTAATTTGGATTCTTGAAGACAAAGTTGTGTCCAATCTCCTACGATGACCTAATTATGGACTAGTTTAGTAAAACGAACTTGTATGACTTGCCACGTGTCACTGCTTCCTCCTTCAGCTCTGCAATTGATAGATAGGAAACTAAAATTTTTGTGCTTGTGTCCACTTTTTACAGAATTCCAATCCGATGCCCAGAGAGAGAGTTATGAAGATTTTCCCGTGATCACCTCTTTGAGATGAAATTTTGGAGCCTGAAAAAGTCCTAACTTCCACAGACCATATCTCCGAAAATATTGCGAACCAAGATCTGAAATTTTTTGAAGATGTTCCTCAGGAGTTTGACTTCGCGCTTTAAAAATTTCAGATTCTGAGCCTTCCTAGAAAAAATGTTATAGCGACAATGCCGCGATGACCTGTTTAGGTTAAATTGAGGAGCCTGCAAAAAGACCTAAATTCCACAGATCATATCTCTAAAAATATTGCGAACCAAGCTCTGAAATTTTGCGACGATGTTCCTCAGGATTTTGGATTTGTACTCTAAAAATTTCAACATCTAAACCTTCATAGAAAAAAAAATTATAGCAAAAATGCCACGATGACATGTTTGGAGCAGCGAAACCCTAGAATCCAAAGCTCTGATACCAAATGTTGTGAAACCAGCTCCAAAAATAGAAGGAAATATATATAAACGCCTTAGAAATAAGAGACTTCGAGGGGGAAACCTCCAATAAATTACATGAATGAAAAATTCTTGGATGATACAAATGGAAAAACCTCCTTTCTATATATAGGAGTCCATGGGGCCACAATGTAATCCTAGCCGACCTAATAATAACAATGTAAGGGCACAATAATAAAAATATTGGGGTTAGAGGGGGCTACAATAATAACAATAAGGGGGCTACACTAATAACAATAAGGGGCTAAACTAGTAATATAGGGACCTAATAGAGATGGAGTGCAAGACCCTAGGTTTTGTCTGATAAAATCCAGGCTTCAAGACAATTTGGTTTATCATGACTATATGCATGACTCTTCTGATTGGATGGCTGCAACCATATCTAAGTCTATTTATTGATCCTTCTTGCTGGATGGCTACGTCCATACCTCGGATCTTGTTTCTATATGTACTCTATTATGGATGGTTGTGCCCATGCCACATATTCATGTATCATAGATATCATTTGTACTTGTTCTTGCAGGTATTCCGACGGCAGTGTTTGGTTTGGGCACGTTCTCATAAAGAATTTCACCCCTCCCTCTGTCTCAGACCTCATGCTTTAGGGGGCATCTGTTACACATTATTTTGTCACCGTACCTACAATCCCCATCCAGAACATTTGAGGACCATTTCAGTTACTTCTGTGTATTTTCATACCTTTCTAAAAGTTTCATTGCATCCCTTGGAATTTTAAGAACATTTCCTCTATTGATCATTCCTAAAGCAAGCTTTCAAAAACATATGATTTTGGGTCGATGCTGGTAGGGAGTTATGGCCTCACGCCCTTAGAGGCCTTGAACACCGGGCTCGCGTTACTGGTGCTCTCTGCCTCAAAGGGATCCACAAAGGCCGATATGTTTTTGGAATTTTTTTTTAAATAGAAACGAAGTTTCCATGTCCAACCACTTCGTGAGCGGAGTCATCATGGTTAGTTCAACTGAATAACGTCGAAGTCCTTCCTTTGGCTTCTTGTTTCCTATAATTGAGAAACTCCCCAAAGGATAAGGCCTCCCTTACACCTTATGAGGGATCCCAAACCACCTCCTCCTCTCCTATAAATACATCCTTCTCACATAGTTTCAGCTAGCTGAATAATCCTTAATATAGCTGGTGTGAAGAACAAGGTAGAGAGGAATCCATTATCGAGAGAGAGTTTAGGCCCGTTGCCTCACCAAGTCCGATTCCCAACGAATGCTTGAGACGCCCTTGACTGAACCCATCGAAGGAGGCTACAACATTAAGGCTTTAAGGTTCTAAACTCCTTTTCTCTACTTATTAATACATGACTCATTTTTTGGTTCCCATTTTGTGTTTGATATGTTTAATCCTATGCAATATGTTTGATTCTCCTTGACCAATCAAATAGTTATTAATACAATTATGTTTTCGTATGTTGTCACCATTCTCTGATCCTTATGCAGGTACACGGATATTACCGTTGAAGGACCGCGACGTGTGAAGACGAAGATCAGGAGATCGCTTCTACAAGCTACGACAAGAGCGTTGGACCAAGGTAGGTCATATATCCCAACTCATTTTCATTCATAAGCTACGATTCCGAAGGATTATCATGTTCTCTTGTTGCTAGACCCACTCCAGGGCTAGAGGGATCGCCTCTATCCGCAGAGGGGATTTACTTGCACAACAACTCAAATCTCTTTACTCGGATCTCGCTACCTTCAAAGATAGGGCAAAAGAGTTAACATCTCTTTTAATAACGCAAACCGTTTCCGGCATCCTTGAGTCCATTTAAAGACTCGTCCTTTCCTCTGCAGGGAGGTAATGGGAAAGGCTATTTTGGAGAATCCATTAATGAATCATAGGTAGTAATCAACCAAACCCATAAATGAGCGTATGTTAGTTACGTTCTTTGGGACCCTCCATTCCATGATTGTTTTTATCTTTTATGGGTCCACAACAATCCCTTCAATAGAAATCACATGCCCCAAATATTGGATCTGTTCCTTAAAGAAGTCACACTTACTAAACTTAGCATAGAGGTGATGCTCTCTTAACATTTTCAGCACAATGCACAGATTTTCCTTATGCTCTTCCATATTCTTGGAGTAAATTAGTATATCATAAATAAATTTAAAATGAATATATCCAAGTATGGGTGAAATATTCCATTCATTAAGCTCATAAAGGTTGTTGGTGTTGAGATTCAACAAGATGATGAGCTTAGTGAAAAGAGTCACCTTCACTAAGTGTGCCCATGTGCTATTTTTAAGAAGCTCATTTAGACTATGTCTATTTTTAGACATATGGATCATGTTCTATGAGTTGCAGGATGCTATTTGTGGATGTTTGGTCAAGTCAGAAAAAATAGATGGACTTCTATTTTTAGACATATTGGGCGGAATCTATTTTTAGATTTCCAGTCTAAAAATAGATATGTCGAATATTATTAGCTCTTAGTAATATTTGGACTCTAAACATTATCTTATTCTCTTGGAGCACTTCAGTTAAGTGCACAGATGTGGCACAACAGCTGACAGAAGGAATTACGCTATTCCTGAGGGTTTACTGGAGCTAATGCATGGAGGACTTCAGTTAGAACTCATGTGACAGAGTTTGGTGGAGTTGTAGAAGTAGTTGGTGGAGTTGTGTTCAGTTTAACTTAGTTAGACATAGTTGAGCTAGTTGTATCTAGTCTAACTGATTGATACACTAGTGAGAGTGGTGTGAATTAATTATTAATTAATTCACTAAATAATAACTCATTAATCAACCGAAGAATACATCAGTTAACTACAGTGCATGGACAGTTTCAGTGGAGACCAGTGGAGAGGTAGGTGAAAGAGCACGTGTGACTATCAGTTGTGACTATAGTGATGCATTGATTATAAACAAACTGTGGAGATGCCAATAGGGATTGTGCAACTGGCTCATATTTGGCAGTGCGTAGATCGTGCATCCCTTTAAAGATCTGTTCGATTAGTGTAGCGATTGTATTGTACAAGAGCTGATATGTTCACTTATATGAGGATTGTTACATAATCTCTATGACGTATATTATATACAAATATTATTATATACAAATACAGGGGTTTTTAGTCAAGATTTCCGCTAAACAACCTGTGTTAATGTGTGTGAATTTTTATGGTTTCATGTGTGCATTGCCATCTTGACTTTATTTCCGCAAATGATCAATGGTGGAATAGATTCTGTATTTTTCATGAAGTTAAAATAGTGTGAGATCAGGAGAATCTTAGATATATAACACATAAGTTAGATAATTTCTATATGGTATCAGAGCATTATTGATCATAGAAGATTGCAATTATTGAAGCGGTTGAGTTTTGTGCTGGTGGAATTCGAATTTGCTGCAGTGTTTTCTTTGTGTCGAAGTTGAGCATTGATTGAAATGTCTTTCAACAGATTGCGATCGGAGTATGCCCTTGATGGCAACTCGAATTATATTGCATGGAAGGAAAGGATGGAGGTGGTGTTGGATGATAATGGGTTGAAGGAGTTCATAGATACTGATATTCCAAAGCCTGGTTCTAGCGATGCAGGCGCACTTGACGCATGGAAAAAGAAGGTAGCGAAGTGTCGAAGAATTCTGTTGGAAGGTGTGAAGGATCACATTGTGTCCACTCTTCATGGTAAAGCTAGTCCATTCTAATTTGGAAAGCTTGAATGCATTTGTTCCAAAGTGTGTTAAGCCAGGAAATGGGCGCTAAAAAACAAGCTCGTAAAAATAAAAATGGAGAAAGGTGACAAGATTCCAAAATGCCTCACTAAGTTTGTCCACTGCAAGGATGTGTCAAGTGGGGATTCATCAGAGATGAAGAGGAACTGGTGAGCTTGGCTCTCCTTGGGCTTCCGAAGAGTTGGCATTCCTATCAGGACTCTGTCAATGGTCGGGAGAAATTGCCAGGATGGGAGCGACTTTGGTTGGATCTTGTGCAAGAGGAGATAAGGCGAAGTACCAGGGAAAAATCTTCATCAAAGAACTCAGATGAAGAAAATTGCGTTTTGGTTGCCAAAGCAAGGAAGGGGAAGAGAAAGAAGAATGCTTCTCAATCCAGTGCGAAAGGCAAGAAGCAGGACATGTCCAAGGTGAAGTGCTTTCACTATCACCAACACGAACATTACGCCACTAATTGTCCACAGAAGAAGAAAAATAAGCAGGCTGCTGGATCTGCAGCTGGAGAGGCCTTAGCCTCACAGTTTGAGCTGGATTTTTCACTAATCGCATGCTTGGTCTCAAGTGTGATGGGTTCAGTGTGGTTTCTTGACAGTGGTGCGTCTTTTCACATGACAGGAGATCGAGATTTTTTTACTGATCTGGATGAGAAAGATCTTGGAGTGCACATCGAGATGGGCGATGATTTCGTAGATATAGTGCGCATCGTACGGACCATTTCCTTTGAGAGGGAGTCTAGTAAACCTTTCATCTTGAAGGATGTCTTGCATGTTCTAGGATTGAAGAAGAATCTATTCTCTGTGGCGATGTTGGAAGACAAGGGATATGATGTTGTTTTTAGCGAGGGAAAGGCTTTCCTGTGTAGTAAAGCAACTGGTGAAACCTGAAGGATAGGGGTTCAAGTTAAGAACCTTTATCAATTGCAGGTATATGGCTGGGTAGCAATGGCAAGCAAATCAGAAGCAGTGGTGAGCCGGGATGAGGGTGAATTGTGGCACAAGAGATTGGGCCACCTTCACCATGGTGCTTTGAAAATTTTGCAACAGATTTCTACCGGGCTTCCCAAGGGTACACCTTTAATAATCGGAATCGTTGCAAGAGATGTACTTTGGGAAAATTTGTGAAAGCCACCTTTCACGAGAAGGATAGTCACGCCACGACGATCCTTGAGAGAGTTCACACAGACGTGTGTGGTCCTTTCTCAGTTGCTTCGACAGCAAAGCACAAGTATTATGTGATCTTTGTTGATGATTTCTCTCGAAAGTGCTGGATCTTCTTCATGCGGAAGAAGAGCGATACATTCGCGAAGTTCTGTGAGTTTAAAGCACTGGTCGAGAAGGAGTCGGGGAAGAAGGTGATTTCTCTAAGGAGTGATAATGGTGGTGAATTCATCTCTGGCGAATTCAAAGACTTCTATAGCAAAGAAGGAATTCGAAGAGAACTCATAGTGCCTCATAACCCACAGCAGAATGGGGTCGTGGAGAGAAAGAACAAAACGATCGTGGGTGTTGCACGGGCAATGTTGCATGATCAGGGCGTTCCCATACACTTGTGGGCTGAGGCATGCAACACTGCGGTTTATGTGCAAAACCATTTTCCTCATAGAGTACTTGGCATGAGTACACCCGAAGAGGCGTTTTCTGGTAAGAAGCGTGATATTTCTCATTTGAAGATTTTTGGCTCACCTGTTTACATTCATGTGACGAAGGATGCCAGGAAGAAGCTGGAGCCAACCACAGAGGTTGGGATATTTGTGGGGTACACAGAAACACCCCACAATTATCATGTGTATTTGCCAGACAGTCAGAAGACTGTTGTGTGACGGGATATCAAATTTCATGAGGAGAAAGCCATGAAGTTGTCGCTTGAGAGGGAGCTACACTTGCATGTAGATGAAGAGCTACTTGTTCCTAAATATGAGCCTCAGGATGTGGATCAGCCACAAGAGGAGGTTCATGAAGTGGAAGAAACCACTCATGTAGTGCCAAACATCAGAGGGCAGAAGCGCACTACAGAAGCTGAGCAACTGAATCTTGATGCAGTGCAAAATGTAAGAGCACCTTCATCATAGCACAGACATAGACAGTCACCTGACCGATTTACTGGATACATGGCTCTGATGAGCAAGTGTATCGTGACGGAACCATCTTCTTTCAAGGAAGCTGTGGAGGATCCCGCATGGGTAGATGCCATGGTGGAAGAGTATGATTCGATTGCCAGAAATAGTGCATGGAAGATTGTCCCAAGGCCAGAAGGGAAATCAGTGGTAGGTTAAAGATGGATCTACAAAGTGAATCAAGCTGCTGACGGGAGCGTCGAGAAGTACAAGGCAAGATTTGTTGCTCGGGGCTTCTCACAGATCGAGGGGATCGACTATGAATAAACCTTTGCACCTGTCGCAAGGTATTCTTCCATACAGACCATCCTTTCTCTCTCAGCGCAGATGGGTTGGCACATTCATCAGATGGATATGAAGACTGCGTTCCTCAACGGAGTCATTGATGAGGAGGTGTACATTGAGCAGCCTGAAGGTTTCAAAATCTTCAGTAGCGAGTCGCATGTGTGCAGGCTCAAAAGAGTGATGTATGGGCTGAAACAAGCACCTCGTGCTTGGTACACACAGATAGACAATTATTTCACCGGACTTGGATTCACCAAGAGTGACGCAGATCCGAACCTATACCAGATTGTGGTGGAGGGTAAGTTGCTGATCATTGTACTTTATGTAGATGATTTGATACTAACAGGTGATGAACTGTTGATACACTCATGGGGCAGTATCTTAAAGAGTTGAGATGAAGGACTTGGGCCTCCTTCATTATTTCCCGGGACAATGGAGCTGAAGGGTGGACTATTTGTGTTCTAAGGCAATTATGCCCTGGAGATTATACTTAGAGAAGTTCAAACAATAAGGTCAGAAGCTCATCTTAACACTCTCTTCCGGTGTTGATAAGAGGATGCTACATCAAGAGAGGTAGTGGATGCCACTGTTTATCGACAGTTGGTTGGTTCACTCATGTATTTGGTCAATACACAACCGGACATATGCTATGCTGTTAACTAGTTTTCACAAGCTATGGTTAAGCCTACCAAGCTCTTTTGGAAGGCAGGCAAGCATGTCCTGAGGTATCTCAGGGGCACATTGGGATATGGATTGTGGTACAGACAGTAGGATGAGTTGAAGCTGCATGGCTTCACGGATGCAGATTGGGCAGGGAGCCCATCGGACAGAAAGAGCACATCTGGAGGGATATTCAGTATCAGGTCTACAACAGTTTCTTGGTACAGCAGGAAACAGAGATCCGTGCTACTCAGTTCAGAGGAGGCCAAGTACATGGCAGCAATTTTGGCTGCATGTGAGGCTATATGGATGAGGAAGATCATGGTCAGGTTGTTCGGTTCACACTTAGATCCTACTGTGATAGTATTGTGATAATTGGAGTTGCATTAAACTCTTAGTTAATCCAGTATTTCATGATAGATCTAAACATATTGACATCCGTTATCATCATATCATAGATTGTGTGCAACGGAAGATCATGTTGCTTTCTTACATTCCTACGGAGGATCAGGATGCAAATATTCTAACAAAGGCGCTCACCAGGAGCAAATTCGAATACCATAGAGACAGGATCGGGGTGGAAGATAATCCCTATCTTGTTGAGAGGGAGTGTTTGGATTCAACAAGATGATGAGCTTAGTGAAAAGAGTCACCTTCACTAAGTGGGCCCGCATGCTATTTTTGACGTAAAGTCTATTTTTAGACTATGTCTATTTTTAGACATGTCAATCATATTCTATGAGTTACAGGATGCTATTTGTGGATGGTTGGTCAAAATGAAAAAAAAATAGATGGACTTCTATTTTTAGACATATTGAGTGGAATCTATTTTTAGATTGCCAGTCTAAAAATAGATATGTCGAATATTATTAGCTCTTAATAATATTTGGACTCTAAACATTATCTTATTCTCTTGGAGCACTTCAGTTAAGTGCACAGATGTGGCACAAACCATGTAGAAATTATATAACTTATGTGTTATATATCCAAGATTCTCCTGATCACACACTATTTTAACTTCATGCACAATACAGAATCTATTCCACCATTGATCATCACATGCGGAAATTAAATCAATTGTAATGCACACATGAAACCATAAAAATTCACACACATTAACACAGCTTTTTAACGTGTGTGAATTTTTATGGTTTCATGTGTGCATTGCAATTGATTTAATTTCCGCATGTGATGATCAATGGTGGAATAGATTCTGTATTGTGCATGAAGTTAAAATAGTGTGTGATTAGGAGAATCTTGGATATATAACACATAAGTTATATAATTTCTACAGTTGGTGCATTGGTTAACCCAAAGGGTAATACCACAAACTCGTAATTTCGATATCGGGTATGGAAGCCTGTTTTGCTTATATCTTCGTCCTTGATCCGAATCTGGTGATAAACTGACCTTAGGTCAATCTTGGAAAACATGGTAGCCCCTTTAACTTGGTCGAACAAGTCATCTATGCGCGGTAATGGGTATTTGTTTTTGATAGTCAACTTGTTGAGCTGTCGATAGCCAATACACATGCGCGTATTGCCATCTTTATTTTTCACAAATAACACTAGGCTGAATGTAGCCTTTATCCATCAACTCCTACAGTTCCATCTTCAACTCTATTAATTCAGGCACACTCATCCTGTATGGAGCTCGGGATATAGGTGTTGCCCCGGGTATTAGTTCTATTGTAAAATATATATCCCTCTTTGGTGGCAGTCCTCAAATTTCCTCAGGGAATACATCTTGAAATTCTTGTACAATAGGGATATTTTCTAGCATAAGGGTCTTTTCTTTGGAGTTGGTGAATCCCACTTGAATTGCATAGAGCTGACACCCCTTTCTTATGAATTTTCTTAGCTGAGATGTTGTTATAGGTCGTAACTGTAAGGGATTTTTAATATCCTGCAGTTCTTGATGAGTTCCATCATTTGATTTAAAATAAATTACCTTATCTTTGTAGTCTACTAAAGACCAATGTTTCTCCAGCTAGTCCATCCCTAATAAAATACCATATGATACCAGGGGTAGGATATTAAGTTCTACATTTATGCGTTGGTTCCAATTACTCAATTCAAAGTTTGGTAATTTGGCGTTGACTCGCCTTCTTGCCCCTGTATCCACTTGAACTAACCAAGGGTTTTTGAAATTTTGATTCTGTAATTTATAGTTTTCAACTACATGGGGGTGTATGTAGCTCAAGCTAGTCCCATGGTCAACTAGAATAGAAACAGATTGGGTTTGTAGCTTACCTTCTAACTCTATCATGGTTGTTGGGAGTCTTCTTACCGATCCTCTAGAGCTGCATTGATTTTGGGTATATTACGAGCTACGTCCCCCACAACCAATGCCTCTTGCAGATTTGTTTCCACCTCATTCCTTCCTCGGTGAGGGTAGTTTTTGAAATAATGAGCCTCACCACACCCCCAGCATTGCAACGAAGGTTTTTGGGACTGTCCAATGTTGGGTCTACTGGAGGCTTCAATATGTCGCTCCTCACCATTCCACTTGGTTTTTATTTTACCCTTTCCATTTTTTTTACTTAGTGGATTCCTTGCAGAATTTTTATAATTAGACTCGGATCTGTTATTTCTGCTACTGGTAAAATTATTTTGTCCCTTTCGAGGCGGCTAACTTTTCCCAATTTCTCCTTTGGCTTTGGATTGATGATAGCACATACATGCTTTCCTTATCACTTCATCCATAGTTTTTGGGTTCACGAACTCAATCCTCTCTTTCATATGCAAGGGAAAACTGCTCAAAAATCACTGCACTTTTTCCCTCTGATCTCGAAGATATGGTACATATCGTAATAATGAAGTGAATTTTGTAACAATTTTTATCCATAGACATTTGCCCCAATTTAAGATCATGAAAATCTTGTGATTTCTCATCATTTAAACGTTCCGTCAAATACTTATCTTTGAAATATTCCTGAAACTCATCCCATGTTACATTTTGGTCTTCCACTCCACGCATATTCTTAACCTCCTCCCACCACAATGTCGCTTTCTTCTGAAGTTGGTAAATGGCCAAACGAGCTTTCAGTTTACTTCTATATGAATTCATACACCTAGAAGTACTTGTTCATATTTATTATCCAAGCTTCTGCCATTTCTTCAGCCTCTCTGTCAAAGGTGGGAGGCTTTATCTTACAGAATTCACCCTGCAATTCCACTTTCTGTTTCTTCAACTCTTGTTGTTCAAGAACATTTCCCGATTCAGCCTCATTATATGTTCGACTTTTATTACTTCTTGGCGTTTGGCTGCCTTCGACTTTATCGTGCAATGTTTGGAGTTTTTTCTCCTTCTTCTTGAGTATTTCTTTCAGGGCTAGGTTGCTCATTGGGTTGATTCTCTCTATCTGATATACTTTTTAATATCCTTTCCTTCTCTCTCATCAACCTTTCATTGTCACTACATACCTTGAGCATCTCTGTCTGTAGTTGTTGTACAGTATCCAGCAGCCTATTTGTCTATCATTGCTACTCTTCTAACATTCTTCTCACTTGCTGGTGCTGGTCTACACTTAACTACACCCACATTTCTGGATTGACCTCAGGGTTGGTCATAGGATGGGTTTCCCATGTGTTTCTAGGTGCCTGATGGTTAGATCCCCTCCTCATGACACCTTAGTGTTGGTTTGTTCCTGTACTTTGCACCATTCCAACAATAAAATTTATAAATAAATAAAAAAGTATCCAGAATGATCACTATCATGATATTATGTTGGCCCAACTGACCCCAACGTGTAACCACACTCTGATACCACCTGTAACATCCATACAGTCTACTATAAAAAAAATTACTTTTTACTTTAGACATTAATATTTTAACTATTATTTACATATCCCTTACCTCTTTACTTCCCATATCATAAGAAACTAATAATAAGCATGCTTTCTGTCATATAAATATTTGAAATTTCTTGCAAGTAGCACATAAGATTTAATTTACCATACTACATTTATGTTTACACTAGGAAATAAATGATAGACGGATTCTGATGGACTATGTTAACCCCGCAATAGCATATTTAATTCAATTAGCTATGTTTCTAAGGTTCGAGTAAGGGTTTCGATTGGAATAGATTCGCATTAATAATTGGATTAATCACGATGGGATTATCTGTATTGGAAATAATACAATCATATGTAATTCATAACATTATCACAGTGCTTCGGATTTTATCAGTAAATGACTATTAATTCATTCCTTCATTTGCATAATTTTCATTTCAAATCTGGTGATTGCATTGATTGTTCACCTGCCATCCCTGCTAAGATACCCTCCACTTGTCCTCCATTACAACTATCGTCTGTCCTTCTCGAATGTACTTGGTGTAATCTCAGCTATCGATACTCCTACGGTTAAGATCAATGGCATAACCATTGGGAAGGGTCATTAGGGAAACCACCCTCCCTACCCTCCTGCCAAATTCTCATTTGCCCTGCCTTTTTTGCTCTGCATCTCAGCTCTACACCTGGTATGGTTCTTCTTTTTTGTAGGTTCCTCGAGTGTTCTTTTTGGCACCTTACTTCGTTTTTTGCTCGACATCGGCCTGTCCTCCATGCGGAACAATCTTGCCCCAATTAACTCGGTACACACTAACATTCACTCAGTTATTTTATGTAACTAGTTTTCCAAATTCCATTTGGTATTTAACTGATGTTCTTGGTTCCCTCGACCTCACAGGGCATTGGTAATGTTATGTTTGCAGGAATGTTAGGCTGCGAAGGATATTTGAACCTCCAGCTCTACAACACAGGTAAGGTTCATTTCTTATTACTATTTAATGTGTTGATTTTTCCCACAGTTGTTTTCTTTTCCCCTTACAAGTTATAGAGGTTTAACCCTCTTTGGGTTTCCTGCTCCAGGTTCCTTAGAGTCACGGAACTGGTTATTTTCTTTGTCAACCAGCATCCCAAACTCCGACGTCCCTTCAGTTCGATATCGGTAAGTCTACACTTGTTTACGCCACTGGTGCTATAGGGTTTAGATGTTAGTTTTGGTTGAATGATAGTCGTCTCCACCCTTCTGTCGCCATGCAGGGACAAGGGTTTTAATGGCTGGACGACATTACACCTCGACTATGGTTATATCAAGAAAACCTTTTTGTTAAGGTTGAAGAAGTGTATTTCTTCAGGGTGCGACCCTTTATTTGTTAGCTTTGTGTAGATATTTTGAATGTCAGAAAGAGGCCGACCGAATTTTCTATTTGATAATGGAAATGTATTAATTTTGATTACTGAGGAAGTCCCTCTTATTTATGAGTTTAGTTTGGACTTATTTAGAGTTTTCTTCCTCAAAAATTCTCTATTAACTCTTCAGAGTTTTGCTTTCATGCTCTCTGCTAATTACACAGTTCGTATGAGTGTATCAAGTTTGTTTTCCAATGAATATCAAAGTCTGAGAGGGTTTACATGTTTGACCAGGTTTATGTTTGGCTTCAATGTGCATATGTATTTATATATATTTCAACTATTTTTGTCCCGCATGCAATGAATATTGATTCTGTATCGTTTCTTGTTTTTCTATTACTTGATGGTAACTTATTACAATGTCCATGCTCTGTAGCCTCCCGTTAATCCATTTGGCTCTTTAGGCGTTGGCTCAAGGGAAGTGAGCCCGAATTCCTGGTTTCTGGGGACTCAGGTTCTAAACCCGTAGGCCAAAACTTACATGGTTCCAATATGGATGTCCTTATATTTATTTCTGAGTTTTATTTTCTTAATCTAGGGTATAAAACTTTACTGTTTCCCCCATAAGGTTAACCTAAAATTTTCTTGTAGTCAATAATTCTTAATTTTGCAAATCATATAATCATCTGTGGTATAATCTATTATTGTATTTTCTTTTAGCCTTCTGTAAGCTTTGAATCTTTATTTCTGTCGTTTAGTATCCAGAATTTGACAATAAACTACACCACCTAGCTTACATCAAATAGCATACTATAATATATTTAACCATAGAATTTAACTTCCATAACTGGGTCTATAGTATTCTTCCCTTTACGTTCTAGCACAGAGTAACATATAGGAATCATAACCTTGCAGAAATCCTACCAATAACAGTTAACATAATGATAATATAGTAAGGGAATCTAGTTAAGTCCTAAAGACCCAACATTTATAAATGCCTATTTCCAGAAGATTCTTTTCCAATAATTGGTATACTCCCAACCTTGAGCGAGGCAATTACGTCCTCCACTCCCCCTAGCTCCGCACCAGGACTAGGAGTTTCTTCGAGACAGGAAGTGAGGCCTCAAGATAAATATTGTTCGGTATGTGTTATATTATTTCCATGATTAACCGCATGTGTTATACGTTGCATCGGGCGCAACAGGGGGGTCACATGAGGAGTGGCAGCCCCCCCTATCGTGGTCCGGGGCAACGCCCCAGGAAAAAAAAAAATTGGTGTGCAAACCCACTCATGGGTGAACCCACCCATGGTTTTGTGCATGGGTTTGCACATGGTTTTGGGGGACGATGGTTTTTGGCCCCTGGTATTTTGTAGATCCAGTCAAGGGAACTACGGTTATGTTCTAATCCAGGGATAATGGATTGGGGTTTATGTATGCTTCGACATGTATATATATGTGTTGTAACACTGAAAGGAATATAATGAAAAATCAATTTGGTCGTCCCAATTTGGGATCCAAGGGAAAATATGTGTATATATGTTTTATGTTTTATGCTCTCGCTATTATTTATTTTCTGTTTTAAGATTCGTTTGTAGGTAATTTCTATACAGGGTTAAAACCTACAAATATCCAGTCTCTACTTCACTTGGGAATCCTTGAGCTCCACTTGTTTTCTCCAACTCTGGAAAACTCGTAGCAAACTTTTGTTGCTTATACTTCCCATTTCCCTTCTGCACATCACCCCCTTCCACCTTAGGATTTTCCTCTAAATCCTTTTTGGAAGGTAACTGCCATAATTTTCTCCCTCCTCTTTCCCTGGTTCTTGGAATTATTTACCAATCATTTACTTTCTTCTTTTACCCAAGGTAATTTATTAATTTAATCTCTCTTATTGAAAAGACACAAAATTATGTATGAAATTAATGTTAACAAATATCCTTATTCGTTTCACATTCAAAATGTTTCATAATAAGTTTGTTTACCAGTAATTGAATTAAAAATGGGGTGTTACATCTTCCCCCGCTGAAGTAAACACCATCCTCGGTGTTATTTTTTCGATGAGAACAACTTCAGATAGGCCTCATGCAGAACCTGCTCGTTCTCCCAAGTAGCCTCCTCCGAGATAAAGTGTTTCCACTGCACTTTAACTTGAGGGATGACTCACCTCCGAAGCGTTATTTCTCTCTGATCTAGAATATGCTGTGGTTCTACCAGGAACTCGCCATCTAGTTCTACATGTATACCCTGCCAATGTATTACATGTTTGGGATCATGTACATAACGCTTCAGTAGCGATACGTGAAATGAATTATGTATTAATATATGGTTGGGTAAGGCCAGACGATAGACCATTGGTCCTATCCTCTCCAAAATCTCGAATGGTCCGCAATATCTAGGAGCCAATTTGGCACAAGTACTCCATCTTAATGTGCTCTTCTTTAGTTTAATCCTTACGTAAACATGGTCACCTACCACGAATTCTCGGAAAGTTCTTTTCTTATCATCATACACCTTTTTCTTGTCTTGGGAAACCTTCAAGTTCTGCATGATCTTCTTTCCTTCTCGCTCCATTTCTTCTAACATATCTAGCCCAAGCCTCATCTTATTCTCTGGACTGCTCCAGTTTATAGGAGTCCGACATTGTCTTCCATACAATGCTTCAAAGGGGTTTATCTTGAGGGATTCTTGATACCCGTTGTTGTATGCAAACTTGACCAAATGTAAATATTCTTCCCATTCCGTTGGTTGTTTCATTACATACATGCGTAGCATGTCTTCTAGAATCTAATTCACCCTTTCTGTCTTCCCATCCATTTGCGGATGATAAGCAGTACTAAATTGTATTTGTGTCTCCAAGCCACTAAATAGTGTCTTCCAGAATGTTGAAGTAAATTTCACATCACGATCTAAGATGACAATTTGAGGAACACCGTGTAGTCTAAAATTTTCCCTCATGAATATATCAGAAATTTGCACCGTCTTGTAAGTGGACTGGATGGGAATGAAATATGCCACCTTATTGATTCTATCAACTACCACCATAATTGAGTCATTGTGTTTTCTATTTTTGGGTATCCCAATGATGAAGTGGAGGGAGATGATTTCCCACTTCCATTCTGGCACTGGGATAGGATGAAGAACTTCTACGGGATGTTAATGTTCAACCTTAATTTGTTGACATTCTAAACATTTGGTCAAATACTCTACAATTTCCTTCCGCATTCCAGGCCAGGAATAATCTTTTCTAATGGCAGTTAGCATTTTTTGATATCCTAGATGTCCCGCATAGGAAATTCTGTGATATTCATCCAGAATAATTCTTTTCAGATTATGTTGGTTCTGGAATATATATTCTTTTTCGGTAGACTAAGAACTGCCTACTATTGAGTTCAAATTCAGACTATTTCCCTTGCTCTTTGTCTACTTTTGCCTACTTCCATAAAAAATGGTACTCAGGATCCTTCTTAGTTGCTTCTACAATCTATTCTTGAAATTTGAATTCAATTTGGCCAAAGTAATTTTCATAGATGCCTTGTAGCTTTCTGCTTAATGCATCGGCCACCTGGTTCTCTTTACCCATCACATGCTGGATGTCAAAATCGAATTCACTTAGGAAATCATTCCACCTAACTTGGCAAGCATTCAGATCGGCTTGCTTAAAATAGCTAGTTAAGCTACTGTGATTGGTTCTTAGCACGAACCTTTTCCCTAGCAGATAAGGTCTCCATATCTGTAAGGCATGCACCACTGCAATTATTTCCAAGTCATAGGCTGAGTACCTCTGCTCATGATCCTTTAACTTCCTAGATTCATATGCTATGACTCTTCCTTCTTGAGTCAAGATAGTTCCTACACCCTCCTTACATGCATTGGTACATACCTCGAACTCTTTACTCGGATCTGCTACCTTCAGGATAGGGGCGGTAGTTAACAACTCTTTTAATAACTCAAAATTGTTTTTGCATTCTTGAGTCCATTTAAAGACTCGTCCTTTTCGCTACAGGGAGGTAATGGGAAAGGAAATTTTGGAAAATCCATTGATGAATCATTGGTAGTAACCAGCCAAACCCATAAATGAACATATGTCAGCTACGTTCTTTGGGACCTTCCATTCCATGATTGTCTTTATCTTTTCTGGGTCCA
Source organism: Pinus albicaulis (assembly GCA_034641835.2). NCBI lineage: Eukaryota > Viridiplantae > Streptophyta > Pinopsida > Pinales > Pinaceae > Pinus > Pinus albicaulis. The sequence continues at coordinate 1,324,551,073 of CM076572.1, forward strand.
CAAAAATCCCTTCCACAGAAATCACATGCCCCAAATATTGGATGTATTCCTTAAAGAAATCACACTTACTAAACTTAGCATAGAGCTGAAGTTACCTCAACATTTTCACCACAATGCACAGATGTTCCTTATGCTCTTCCATATTCTTGGAGTAAATTAGTATATCATCAATAAAAATTAAAAAAAAATTATCCAATTATGGGTGAAATATTCCATGCATTAAGCTCATAAAGGTCACTGGTGTGTTGGTTAACCCAAAGGGTAATACCATAAACTCGTAATGTCCATACCGAGTACGGAAGGTTTCTTTGCTTATATCTTTGTCCTTGATCTGGATCTGGTGATAACCTGACCTTAGGTCAATCTTGGAAAACATGGTAGCCCCTTTGACTTGGTCAAACAAGTCATCTATGCGCAGTAATGGTTATTTATTTTTTATAGTCAACTTGTTGAGCTGTCGATAGTCCATACAAATGCGCATAGTGCCATCTTTATTTTTCACAAACAACATTCATTCTCCCCATGGGGACACACTAGGCCGAATGTAGCCTTTATCCATCAACTCCTGTAGTTGCATCTTCAAATCTGTTAATTAAAGCACCCTCATCCTGTATGGAGCTCAGGATACAGGGTTTATTGCAAGCTACGTCCCCCAATAATGAGGGTAGTTTTTGCCACCTCATTCCTTCCTCGGTGAGGGTAGTTTTTTAAGTAATGAGCCTCACCACACCCCCAGCATTGCAACAGAGGTTTTTGGAAATGTCCAATGTCAAGTCTACTAGAGGCTTCAGTATGTCGCTTCTCACCATTCCACTTGGTTTTTGTTTGACTCTTTCCATTCTTTTTACTCAGTGGATTCCTTGCAGAATTCTTATAATTCTCGGATTTGTTATTTTTGACACTGGTAAAATTCTTCTGTCCCTTTCGGGGTGGCAAACTTTTCCCAGTTTCTCCTTTGGCTTTGGATTGCTAATAGTACATCCGTGATTTCCTTATCGCTTCATCCACAGTTTTTGGGTTCATGAACTCAATCTTCTCTTTCATATGCAAGGGCAAACTGCTAAAAAAATGTTGCACTTTTGCCTTCTCATATCGCATTTTAGGGTACATATCGTAAATGAAGTGAATTTTGTAACAAATTTATCCATAGACATTTTCCCCAGTTTAAGATCATGAAACTCTTGGGATTTCTCATCATAAAAATGTTCCGTTAGATACTTATCTTTGAAATATGTTGAAACTCATCCCATGTTACATTTTGGTCTTCCACTCCATGCACATTCTTAACCTCCTCCCGCCACAATGTCACTTTCTCTTGAAGTTGGTAAATGGCCAAATGAGCTTTCAGTTTACTATTATATTCATACACTTGGAAGTACTTGTTCATATTTCTTATCCAGGCTTTTGCCATTTCTTCGGCCTCTCTGTCAAAGGTGGGAGGCTTTATCTTTCGGAATTCATGTTTCAATTCCACTTTATGTTTCTTCAACTCTTTCTTTCTAGAACATTTCTCGATTCAACCTCATTTTATGTTCAACTTTTATTACTTCTTGGAATTATGTTGCCTTTGACTTTATCGTGCAGTGTTTAGCATTGTTCTCCTTCTTCCTGAGTATTTCTATCAGGGCTAGGTTTCCCACTGGGTTGATTCTGTCTATATCATAGACTATTTAATATCCTTTCCTGCTCTCTCATCAACCTTTCATTGTCACTGTGTACCTTGAGCATCTCTGTATGTAGTTCCTGCACAGTATCCAGCAGCCTATTTGGTTGTCGCTGCTGCTCTTCTAACATTCTTCCTGTTTGTTGGTGCTAGTGTACACTTAACTGCACCCACATTTCCGGATTGACCTCAGGGTTGGTCATAGGATGGTTTTCCCCTGTGTTTTTGGGTCCCTGATGGCTAGATCCCCTCCTCGTGACAGCTTAGTGCTGATCTGTTCCTGTAATTTGCACCATTGCAACATTAAACTTTACAAATAAAGAAAAACAAAATTAGAATGATCACTATCATGATATTGTGTTGGCCCAACTGGCCCCAGCATGTAACCACGCTCTTTTACCACTTGTAACATCCATATAGTCTACTATAAAAAAAATCTAATTTTTACTTTAGACATTAATATTTTAACTGTGATTTACATATCTCTTACCTCTTTGCTTCCCATATCATAAGAAACTAATAATAAGCATGCTTTCTATCATATAAATATTTGAGATTTCTTGCAAGTAGCACATAAGATTTAATTTAACATACTACATTTATGTTTACACTAGGAAAGAAATGATAGACGGATTCTAATGGACTATTTTAGCCCCACAATATCATATGTAATTCAATTAGATATGTTTCTAAGGTTCAATTAAGGGTTTTGGTTGGAATAGATTCGCATTATTGACTGGATCAATTCCGATTGGATTTTATGTATTAGCAATTTAATACAATCATATGTTAATTCATAATATTATCACAGTGCTTCAGATTTTCTCGGTACATGGCTATTAATTCATTCCTTGATTTGCATAATTGTCATTTCAAATCTGGTGATTAAACTGACTATTCACCTGCCATCCCTACTACGAGACCCTCCACCTCTCCTCCATTACAACTCTCATATGTCCTTCTCAAATGTACTTGGTGTAATCTCGACCGTTGATACTGCTTCGGCTAAGATCAACGGCGTAGGCATTGGGAAGGGTCGTTAGGGAAACCCCCCTCCCTAGCCTCCTGCTGAAGTCTCATTTGCCTGGCCTTCGTTGCTCTGCGTCTTGGCTCTACACCTGGTATGGTTCTTCTTTGTTGTAGGTTCCTCGGGTGTTATTTTCAGCACCTTACTTCATTTTCTGCTCAACATCAGGTTGTCCTCCATGCGGAACAATCTTGCCCCGATTAACTCGGTACACACTAGCCTGCACTGAGCAGTTTTGTGTAACTGGTTTTACAAATTTTATTTGGTATTTAACTTATAGTCTTGGTTCCCTTGACCTCGCAGGGCATTGGTAATGTTATGTTTGCAAGAATGTTTGGCCTCGAAGGAGATTCGAACCTCCAGCTCTACAACACAAGTAAGGTTCATTTCTTATCACTGTTTAACGTGTTGATTTTTCCCACAGTTTTTTTCTTTTCCTCTTATAAGTTATAGAGGTTTAACCCTCTCTGGGTTTCATGCTCTAGGTTTCTTAGAGTCACAAAACTGGTTATTTGCTTGTTCAACCGGCATCCCAAACTCCGGCGTCCCTTCAGTTCGATACCGGTAAGTCTACACTTGTTTACGCCACTGGTGCTATAGGGTTTAGCTATTATTTTTGGTTGATTTATAGTTGTCGCCACCCTTTTGTCGCCATGCAGGGACAAGAGTTTTAATGGCTAGATGATATTACATCATTGACTATGTTATATCAAGAACACCTTTTTGTTAAGGTTGAAGCAGTGTATTTCTTCAAGATGTGGCCCTCTATCTGTTACCTTTGTGTAGATATTTCGAATGTTATGAAGAGGCAGACATAATTTTCTATTTGATAATGGAAATGTATTAATTCTAATTACTGAGGAAGTCCCTCTAATTTATAAGTTTAGTTTGGACTTATTTAGAGTTTTCTTCCTCGAAAATTCTCTGTTAACTCTTCATAGTTTTTCTTTCATGCTCTCTGCTAATTAAGCAGTTCGTATGGTGTATCAAGTTTGTTTTCCAATGAATATCAAAGTATGAGAGGGTTTACATGTTTGACCAGGTTTATGTTTGGCTTCAATGTGCATACATATTTATATTTATTTCGACTCTTTCTATCCCGCATGCAATGAATATTGATTATGTATCGTTTTTTGTTTTTCTATTGCATGATGGTAACTTATTACAATGTTTATGCTCTGTAGCCTTTCGTTAAGCCATTTGGCTCTTCAGGCATTGGCTCAAGGGAAGTGAGCCAGAATTCCTGGTTTATGGGGATTCGAGTTCTAAACCCGCAGGCCAAAACCTACATGGTTCCAATGTGGATGTCCTTATATTTATTTTCTGAGTTTTATTTTCTTAATCTAGGGTATAAAACTTTACTTTTTCCCTCGTAAGGTAAAGCCATAATTTTCTTGTAGCCAATAATTCCCAATTCTGCAAATCATATAATCAGCTGTGGTATAATCTATTATTGTATTTTCTTTTAGCCTTTTGTAGGCTTTGAACCTTTATTTATGTTGTTCAGTATCCAAAATTTGACAATAAATTGCACCACCTAGCTTACATCAAATAGCATACTGTAATATATTTAACCACATACTTTAACTTCCATAATTGGGTTTACAGTATTCTTCCCTTTACGTTCTAACACAGAGTAACATATAGGAATCATAACCTTACAGAAATCCTACCAATAATAGTTAACATAATGATAATATAGTAAGGAAATATAGTTAAATCCTAAAGAGCCAACATTTATAAATACCTATTTCCAGAAGATTCTTTTCCAGTAACTGGTATCCTCCCAACCTTGAGCGAGGCAATTATTTCCTCTGCTCCCCCTGGCTCCTCACTAGGACTAGGAGTTTCTCTGAGACATGAAGTGAGGCCTCGAGATAAATATCCAGTCTCTACTTCACTTGGGAATCCTTGAGCTCCATTGGTTTTCCTCCAGCTCTGGACAACTCGTAGCAAAATTTTGTTGCTTATACTTCCCAATTCCCTTTTGCACAACACCCCCTTCCACCTTAGGATTTTTCTCTAAATCCTTTTTGAAAGGTAATTGTGTCTCCCTCCTCTTTGCCTTGGTTCTTGGAATTATTTACCAATTAGTTACTTTCTTCTTTTACCCAAGGTAATTTATTAATTTAATCTCTTTTATTGGAAAGACACAAAATTATGTATGAAATTAATGTTAAAAAATATCTTGCACATTTAAAATGTTTCATAGAAAGTTTGTTTACCAAATTGAATTAAAAACAGGGTGTTACAATTGCATTTATTTCATGCATTTTACAAAACCATGCATTCCTCAATCCATTATAAAATAAAAATTGAATCACTTGAGTGTATTACTAACTTATCTAGCTATTATCCATTATTAAAATCTCAATGCATGAACATATATCCAAGATGTTATTAGATCTTTATGTTTTAGCAATTGTCTTCTTTGACCAAACCCATTGTAATTCATGCATCCAATGCAAATATAGACTTATGGATTTTCTTATCCAATTCCTTCAATTTGGTTGTTGTTTTAGCATGGCTGATTTCCATACTTACATGGTTGCAATCATCATTCATATCTAACTAAAAATTTCTTGATATCCTCATGACTCCTTCATTATCTCCGTTGACAAATATTTTCTTTACCATTTTAAAAAATTAATGATTGAAAACACTTTTGCTTCTTCAAGTCCCATTTCTCATAAAATAATCATTAATATCAAATACATGAGAACAATCTACATATTTTCTTTATCACAATTCCATTCACAAAATTAATTGTTACATTAATTAAAATGCATGTTCTCCAACCTATCCAAACTCTTTGGCATTTTATTGCACTCATATATCAGTGTTGGTCAAATATTTCCAAATTGAAATTACCTCACAATTCAACCCTTTTATTTTTATTTTTATTTATTTTAAAAAAAAATGTATAACAAATTTTTAAAGATTTTTATGGTAAGAATTTGTAAAACGTGAGTTGGTTAACCATGTTTGAAATCCATAAAAAGATCCATCTTTAAGACAATAAGTCATAATACAAAAATAATTGAAGGGGAGTATAGAGAGGTTGTTATATCTGGAATGCTTTCGACTTTAAGTTGCGTGCATGCTAGGATGTCTTTAAACTCCAGTAACCTCTATGCACTCTTCCACTCTTCCACTCTTGCACAGGGATGATGATTGGAGAGGCAGAGATGTGGGGAGAGCCCATCTCAAATTGAGATTTCCCACGCCCATGCCCACGACCACGACCGCTTCTAGTTTCAGGATAGTGACCGATGAAATTATCAGAGGAGGGGGACGAAGAGTCAATAATGGATGTGGAGGGCTGGCGAGTGAATTTTCCACGACTGCTGCCTCTCCGGCAGCGCATACGCTGTCAAAGAAACGGTATGATTCTCTGTGCAGTGTGATGGGTTCGAACAGCAGAATGACTGGGGACGGAATGGGTGTTAACGGTGGAAGTATCAGAGAACTGGGGTGAGCTTTCTTGCAGAGCAGTGGAATTCACATTGGGCAAGCTGAGCCACAGATTGCAGAGGGGGCTCCGCGAAATGTGAAGACCGGGTGCCAATTCAATACAACAAACAATGGAACAACGTCTCCTTGTGCTAGTTCGAGAGCTGGGCTCTACAACAGCAAGGGAGTAGCTTGAGCATAAGGGAGGCAGAGCAGGAATGAAGCTTCTGGAGAAAGCCATGCTTTTTATGGACGCTGGCTAGTTTTGGCTACTGTGCTGCATTAATGCAGCGTTGCAGTTGACGGTGGGTGTATTTATGTAGAACATCGCGTGAGTATGGGTGGCGGTGTGGTGAATCCACACGCCAACCCATATCCCCAACAACGTACAGCTGTGTTTAATCACCCGCATCCGAGGGATCTATGTCTATGTTAACTATCAAATGTTAAACATAATTAAATATTTCAAGGTTTCAATTTTTTAATCATTTAACATAGATTAATTGATTAATTGTGGTTGAGTGTCACTTAGTAAAACTTCAAAATTAAATACACAAAAATATGATTCAAATCATTTTTATATTTATTATCTATCTATTTAAGTATAATTACATTGTATAATACACACACATATATACATATTAGTATGACGCTCGCCAGTATCATATGGTGGAGACTTTGGTAGAAATTTTGTAATGTCTTGTAAACTTTTTAACTTGACAAAAAGAAATAACCTTATGTTGAAATAAAATAATTTCAAACTAAAATAATAAAAATAAAAAACTCCATATTACTGTTATTATTAATTTTTGCTGGGTAGTTAAGGTAAATTTGACTTGGTCAAGTTACATGTGGTCTTTTAGCTCTAGGTTTATGAGAACCCATGGTATTCATGTGGAATCTAGCCTAAAGGGGGAAAATAAATCAGCTTAGATTCATCTTAACTCCAAATCAGCCAAGCATCCATAACCATAAAATCTCTTAAACTACAAATCTCTACCAAACATCCATAACCATAAAATCTCTTAAAATACAAACCTCTTTCAAAAAAAAAAAAAAAAAACACACTTAATAAATATAAAATTAAAATGAATCTAATTTTATTTATATCTAAATTTAATATCTTTTCAATTAATAAATTTGATACCTCATTTTTAATAATAATAATTAGATTTTAATAAATTTAAAATATCATATTACACCATCACATATATATCCTTAAACTTTCTAAAAGAAATAACAACTGAAACCTTAATATTCAAATTTTAATCGATTTAAAATATCATTGAGAGTGCAAGCTTCTGTGATCCATAACATTTTAATTATAAATCTTTCGGGAAATCACATAAGAAATTTAGGAACTTTCGAACTACCAACTGTAGTTCATCATCAGGATAATGAAAATTTGGCTGATCTGACATACACATTTATACCAGAAGGAGAGAAGCAATGGTCAAAAATAAGAAAAAGTAAAAACAAAAATAAAATTAACCCAACCTTAAAATTATAAAAATTAAAAACGGTCAACAAAAAAAAAAAAAAAACCAAACACCTAACTACCCTCACCTTAAAAACAGAAGTTAAAATCAGCACTTGAATAATCAATCTAACTCCATTAAGTTCACTATGGAAACGGAGAATGGTGGGAGCCTTCCTTTCCTTGATATTCTCATTTCTAGAAATAATAATGGCTCTTTCTCGCACCGTGTTTTTCAGAAAAAGACGCACACGGAGCAGTATCTGCATTCTTATTCTCATCATTTTCCTGCTCAAAAACTTGGGGTTCTGAATACTTTAGCTACGAGAGCTCTTAGAATTTCTGATGACGATCATTTGGATGAAGAGAAAGCCCATCTCCTTAGGGTCTTCGAAGAAAATGGATATAGCAGAAGTCAGGGTTTGAAGGCTTTCATGAATGCGAGCAAAGGTCCTAGATAGAAAAAGATAATGGATGATGCTATTGGTAAAGTTCATTTACCTTTTATTCAAGGTACTACTGACAAGATCGCTTGGATTTTAAGGAAGCATTGGATCTCGTCTTCTTTTAAACCTTTAAACACCATTCAAGGTTCCCTTAATTCAGTTAAGGACTAGTTGGACCCAAAAAGCGTGAAAGGTGTTTATTTCCTCCCGTGCTCCTGTGGGACTCCCTACATTGGTGAAACTGGTCAATCGATTAATAAAAGGATACAGGAGCATTATGCGGATATTAGGCATGGTAGAACCAAGTCCTCAGCACTAGCGAGCATGCTGAGAAGACGAAGCATCATATTTGTATGGAAGACGCTAGAGTCCTTGCTAGGGTTGACCATTTCCATCACCGGAAATTTAGGGAGGCGATTGAGATTGAGAAGAGGCCCTGTACGTTGAACAGGGATGATGGATGGAAAGTTAGCAGTTGTTGAATTCCATCTCTTCACTCCCTGTAAGGGTCTTCTCTTTTTCATTCTTTGATATTTTTATTTCTATGTTTTGTTATTATTATTATTATTATTTTATTTTTATTTTTTTTTAGTATTTTATTTATTTATTAAAATAAAATAAAAATAATTTATTTATTTTTATTTTTATTATTATTTTTAGTTTTATTTGTATTTTAAATTTAGTTTTAATTTTATTTATTAATGTTTTTATTTATTTATCTATTGATTAAATACTTTATTTTTCTTATTTTTATTTTTATTTGTATTTGTATTTTAATTCTAGTTTTTAATTTTATTTATTTATCAATGTATTTTTATTTATTGACTAAATCCTTTTTATTTTTATTTTATTATGTAATTATTTATATTTTTTGTTTTAGGTATAATTTAAAATAAAAATTATTTATTTTATTTTTATTTTTATTTTATTTTTAATTATATTTTAATTCTAGTTTTTAATTGTATTTATTTATTAATGTATTTATTTATTAATTTATTTATACATTAAATCCTTTATTTTTATTTGTATTTTAATTATTAAAAAAAAAATATTTTTATTTTTATTTTTATTTTATTCTATTATTTTATTTATATTTTTTATTTAATTATAATTTTTTACTTTGACTTTTTTACTTTTAACTTGATTCATGTTTATCTTGTTTTTTGAAAGGGGTGTTAATTTAGTTTTTAGTTTTGATTTTATATTTTAACTTGTGTTTTTAAGGTGAGGGTAGTTAGGTATTTGGTTCTTTTTATTTTTATTTTTTTATTTTTTTTTGTTGACCGTTTTTAATTTTTATAATTTTAAGGTTGGGTTAATTTTATTTTTGCTTTTATTTTTCTTATTTTTTACGTTGCTTCTCTCCTCCTGGTATAAATGTGTATGTCAGATCAGTCAATTTTTCATTATCCTGATGATGAACTGCAATTGGTAGTTCGAAACGCGTCAGTCCCTAAATTTCTTATGTGATTTCCCAGAAAATTTATAATGAAAATATCATATTACATAATTTATAAAATGAAGTAAAAGAGTCCATATATATAATAATATAAAAAAACTGTAAAACATATTAAAATAAAAAATTATAAAAAAAACTTAATAACATATTAAAATAAATGAAAATTTAAAAAAAAAATCATATAATATAATATATAATTTTATATATAATATTTAAAATAAAATTTAATTTAATCATCAATAAATATTAAGAAAATGATTATTAAGTAAATGGTAAAAAACTAATGTAATTATTAATAATTAATTAAAATTTAAATAACACAATATATTAACTAGAATTTAAATTTTAATTAAAATATAAAACAAATCACATAACCTAACATGTAATTTTAATTAGTAGAAATTCTTTCCGTAATAATCACATGCAAAAGAACGTGATCGACGCGTTTCGAACCAACCAGTGTGGTTCATCATCAGGACTATGAGAGATCAGATCCAGACATTAAGTATAAATAGATGTAGAAATGACTCAACTAGCCATTAGGATAACGGCTAGTTTGACTAAGAAAAAGTAAATATTCCATTATTTATTTATTTATTTATTTAATTAATTTTTATTTATTTATTTATTATTATTATTTTAATAAATTTTTACAATATTTAATATTTAAGGTTGTAAAAATTTATTAAAATAATAATAATAAATAAATAAATAAAAATTAATTAATTAAATAAATAAATAAATAATGGAATATTTACTTTTTCTTAGTCAAACTAGCCGTTATCCTAATGGCTAGTTGAGTCATTTCTACATCTATTTATACTTAATGTTTGGATCTGATCTCTCATAGTCCTGATGATGAACCACACTGGTTGGTTCGAAACGCGTCGATCACATTCTTTTGCATGTGATTATTACCGAAAAAATTTCTACTAATTTTATTATGGATCACAGAAGCTTAGATTCCAAAAATGTAATTTTAAATATAATATTTAAAATTTCATTTATTATATTTTATTATATTATAAGATTTAACTTTCCTAAAATATTTTAGAATATTTTTATTAATATATACAAATCAAAAAACAAGTTGTATTTTCAAAATAGTTATACTTTGTTTTGTTTCTTCAATTAAATTTATTAATTAAAAAATGTCATATAAAATTAATTATTAAAAATTTACATTATAAAAAATAAATATAAATTTCTATAGTTAAAAATCTTATTATATATATATATATATACTAATTATTATTATTTTAAATAAAATTATATTTTAATTAATTCTTATAATTTAAAAATCATTTAATTTTTTTAATTAAAATAATAATTAAATTTAATTAATTTAAAATATCATACAACAATCGACAATTGTGCCCTTATAATCAAAATGTCTCCCATTGACTTTGGAATTTGATGGGTTGTATTTGTTACTGCAACCTGTATTAGACAAACATATATTAAAATCACACGTCAAGTAAGACCCGCTATATAATATGGAGTTCTTAAAATTCACGCTTAAATCCATGTGATACCTTTCATATATCAGAGCGCAGATAATAAATATAGCTTGAAGCGTTCACTTTATATCTATGCAAGTTGTGTAAATTGTAGTAGTTGTTTATGGACGGAACAAAATGGTTTGATGGTAGTTTATGGATGTAATTTTTTTTTTTTTTAATTAGGTAGTTGGAGTGTTTGAATTGTATATTTTATAATAGAAATGGATTGAGTACTATCAAAAACTCTCAAAATACTCAAAATACTGAAATTTGATAACTTCAACTTAAATTTTCAAAAATCTTTACCAAAATTTTTCATAATCTTACCAAAATTTCTAAATTGTTTTATGAGTTTTTTTTAAATTAAACCTATCCTATATAGTTTTAAGTGTTTGTCTTATTCCTTTGAAAGTTGTGCAAATTGCAGTATCTCGTAAGACCGCGTTATCTTTGGTTTGTGTGACATTAATTAGGTATTAAATTAAATCATTGTTCCAATCCTCAAAATGCTATAACATCGCTCTACCATCATGCTATCGCTTAGCAATTCAATTTGTTAGTCCAACTTCTAAGTTCACATGGTTTACTCCAATGCCTGCACTAGCTTGACCCAACCCTGGATCCTTTTGTTTCTTCTGTTGGCACAAATTTTAAAAACGTGATCCATGAAGTCAAGATGGCATTGATGGTATTTTTTGTTTTATTTGGTTTATAAGAGATTTTATCACACAGCAAAATATATTTATGCAAATACTTGTTTTCACATTATTGTATAATTAAATTATTATTATTTTCATTTTGTATAGACAATAGTGTGTTTGAATAATGAGACAAAAAAAAATCTCCTAGAGTGGCCTCTTATTCAGTGGTCAAAGGCTTTATCGTTGTTGCTTCATATTATCTAGTACCTAGGTCTTCATTCATTATCCCAATTATAAGTTGTATTGATATTGTTGATGGACAACCTGAGCTAGAAGATCCCTTAGCAAGGTAAGAAGGCCATGTTTCAACACTACTCTCTTTTTTGAACCATGAATCATTGAATCCCTATGTTCACTTTGGTCTCCATCCCATTCCATGACTACTCAAATTAGCTCGAAGGTGTAGGCCAATTTAGAAAATAAAGGGAAAACATTGCATAGAATCCCCTAGGAAAGGAAAGACCAAGTCTACAATAGAGGTAATGCAAAGGGATGGGACAATCAAGGATCTTACTTTTTCTTCTCTATTATTTATATAAAACTTGATGGTCAAGCTATCGGTTCCAAAATAGTAAATTTGGAGTAATTTTAAGCTTCATTAACCATCCACTCATTGATTTTTTATTTTTCCATATAATATGTAATATCCCCAATCGACTGTTGGAAGATGACATTTTCTTTCCCTTAGGCTAGCAACAAGGGGAGTTTTGACGACTCTCGATTTATAATAAAAGGGGAAAAGAAGGGAATTTTTCAAGACATGGTATTTTACCAAGGTGTTTGTTGATGGTATTTTTCAATGGTATTCTTCGATGGTATTATTTCAATTTTAGAAGCTTGGAGAAAACACATTGGAAAGCTATAAAGGAAGGAGGAATGGAAGGTATGTAATTTGGATTTTCTTCTTCGATATTCTGATTGAAGGCTCAAGTAAGTTTTAGAGCGAGGACTTTAGGCAAGATCCTCAATCTAGCTTTGGTGGGAGTTGGCCTCACCCTAGTTGGTAAACGCAACTTCGGTGGTCCTTGAGATCACCCTAGCTGGTCCAGTTCTTTATTTTGGGAAGGGGTTTCACGCATCTATTGTTTTTGGTTGAGGGTATTGGTTTTGAATTTTCTTTGCAAGTTTCACAACAGATCTAGAGTGGAACTATTATGATCACGTTGGCCAAGGGATCCATACACTAAATTGTGCATAACTTGTTGGGAGATTGAAAGCTCGTGCCTAGATTCACATAGTGCGCCAAAGCGATTGTCATAAGGGTTTGTTTCAACCAAATATCGACCCAAGTCAAGGGGATTCTCGCACAGCAAAGGGATAATGCCAAGTATATTATGCAGGTTGCATTGAAGATATGTGTGGGAGACAAAGGCATTGTCGATTTCAGCTGCAGCACAGTGCAAGGGAGCGGATCTCAGTTTTCTTGAATTTAATAGAAACATCGATATATCATTGATAGAAGGGGCACCTTTTGGAAAGTCACGAGGCCATTACATAATGCCAAACAGGGGAATCATTGAACAAGGGGGTCTGAAGTGTTGTTGTATGCTAGTGGATCAAAAGGGGTTGTCAAATTGATCAAACACTAAGGTTGTGGGGAATTCCTTGCAAGATCAATTGGCCAATTAAAAACACATATAGGTTGTGGAGCATTACTGTGAGCAGCACTTATCTCAAAATTCGTTCAACATGTTGCAGGTGTTAGAATAGGCATTGTCGATCCTCCCAATCATGGGATGATGAAGGAAGGGACTAAAGGGCTATTTAATTATTCTCATCTCATGCAATAAGTTTGTTGCTTAATCACTTAGGGCTTGGGCGCATTTCAAGATATCCATTAGCTGAAATGGTTGATGGTTTTTGGGTGACCATAAATTAGATTTTAAGCCTTGGAAATATTTATGTATATGCACTCTAAATTTAATGAAAATCCTTCGCCTCTTTGAAAATAAATATTTATTGCAAGTCTTTTTTTGTATTAGAATTGTTACATCATTGGTTACATAAAGGGATTGCAATCGCATTAGGAGTTTAATTGATTAAATAAAGGAATTTTACCCAGCGAAATTTGGCAGTAGTATCATAGCCACAATCTTGGCTAGTTGTGGGATGTGAAGCCAAGACATAGCAAGGAGATGAAACACTAAATCAGATCTGGAGAACATTCTAGAAGAGTGATGGGAAACAATGAAAGACCAAGATCATTCCATACTTGAAAATTTTCTTAATAGGATTACCTCAACCTAGGAAGAAATCATGCAGCTTCCCACCAAAATGTCCCATAGTTAGATTGGAAATTCTAACCATTGGAGCAATAATGGAGATGGAATTTCACATTTCAGTAAGAGAATTCATATACATACTCATACCAACCCCCAAAATATCTCGCACATTTATGGTAGCATGCCAACTATGCCAACATTTTTGGATTATTCCTCTAGAGAGTTGGAATCTCTCTTACCCATCGAAGGAGTAGTCACAACTTGGATGGGAGGATATAAAACATTACATCCTGAAGTAAAGTCCACCTTGACCATAAAATATTATTATTTTATGATGAGTAAATGAGTGAGAAAGGAAGCAATGTATGGGGGCGATAAAGAAGATTGTATCACTAAATACTGGCAGGTTACTGCACATAAGGAAAATGAGAAATACAGGGGTGAAAATGTGAAGTTGGGTTACACTTTTTTCCCTTTTTTGAGAAAAAACTTTCATTTTTTTTAAAGTTCTTCAACTTTCTGCAAGCTAAAACAATTTTTCTGTTTAGAAATTCATTTTGCGATAAAAATAAAAGTTGTCAGAAATTTTGTTAGCTTTCTATTACTTATTTTTTGGAATTTTTTTATACACATTTGATATGTCAACTTAGCGTTTATTTGAGTGTGTGTTTGTTAACAATCAATGGATTCATAAGAAGTCATGTTAATACGCAATGTTGTCTTCTTTGAAAATTTGTGTTTTTGAGAAACAAAATGTGTTACAACAATCTAGACAGAGTCTACTTCAGTTTCATCATATTTATAAAGCCAATGGATGCATATCATAATTACTAGAATTTTTTGAACTGATCCAATATGAAAAAACTGCATATTTTGAATATGTTTCGCGACGCAAGAAATTTCTTAACATATAAGTTATAAACTAAAAATATAAAATCTACCCATTAGAGATGATGGACCAATGTAATGTACCATAATTTTTTCAATTTTTTTACAATGCATTTTGGAAGATACAGAATTTTGATTTCACTGAATCGCAATGATCTTTAGAAATTGTTTGCACCCGTTTTTTTACAAAATTAATTAAAATCAGTAAATATTTATGAAATTCCATAAAAGTTATATTTCCTGAAAGTAGATTCAATTTTGAAAAAGCTTATCTTGGTTCCGACAGATAAATCAGAATGTTTCATGGAGTTTAATCAGTCCAACTTTGCATATACGTATTCAGAGCTTGGTTCTACGTAACTGGTGACGCGTTAGTTCATCCGAACTCTTAAACAAAGTTCGGTCGAATTTTTTTTTGTGTCGATGGCCCATTAAGTCAAACGACATAAAATTTCGGCCAAACTTTTACCTAACATTCCGTCGGCTGGAAAATACCGCCGAGCCCCTCCAAAAAAACATTTCGCGGAAATATAAATTGTCGCGAAAACATTCATTATTTTCACATATTTTTGCACATTTGGTCTAATTTTACAAAGGTCTTGATCTGATTTTGCAAAGAATTGTTTTGGGTTTAAGGACTTTTCTTGGAGGTACATTCAAAGGACATTTCTTGGAGGCATTCATTATTTTTGCATATTTTCGTACATTTGGTCTGATTTTGCAAAGAATTGTTTTGGGTTTAAATAATTTTCTTGGAGGTACATTCAAAGAACATTTTTAAATATTTTTCTTGGAGGTACATTCAAAGGACATTTCTTGGATGTATGTGATACAGTTTTTTGGATGTTTTTTTGGCTTCATTTTTTTTGAAAGTATGGATTTAGGCTTAATTTTCATTATTTTTGAAGGTATGGATTTGGGCTTAATTTCAAAATGACATTTTTTGGACATTTTTTGGAAGTATTTTTTAAAGTGATATTTTTTGAAGTATTTTTTTAAAGTGGTGTTTTTTATGAAGTTGGAATTAATTTTCAATGGACATTTTTTGGAGGCATTTTTTGAAGTGACATTTTTTTAGAGTACGTATTTTGGGTTGAAGTAAATCTTTTATAATGAGTTTTTGTCTAACTTTTTAAATAAAAAAATTTTGTAGGACTTGGAAGGAAATATTTTGAGCTTCATTTCATTTTTATAAGACATTTTTTTCTCGAATTTTTTAAAGTAAGTGTTTCGGATTGGAGTATGTATTTTTTGAAAAAAATTTAAAATGAGTCTTTTTTAAATTAAATCTTTTGTGATGTTTTTTTTAATTGATTTTTTGTCTAAATTTTTGAAGGAATTTTTTTGAACTTCATACTCTATTATCATGGGAAATCGAAGGAATTGTACGAGAAAATACAATCGAAAAAGAGACCCTTAGGAACGTAGAGAAGAGACGAGATAATCTTGCAAAAGAAAGATAGAAGCACTCTCAAATATTGAAGGGGAAAATCAACCTCAACAAGAAGTTGAAGCAGGTATGTAAATGTAATATTATGATTTTGATATATTTAAAATTTTCCTAGTGTAAAATGTGAAGCTTAATTTTTATTTGATGAACTAATTTGAAAAATATTTTGCAATGTAAACAGAGAGAGATATTTCTCAAAACATTGATGATGAGATACAAAATTTTGAAAGAGAAAGTGAAAGAGATATTGAACCAATGATTGAAGATGGTGAAAATGTTGAAAGAAATTCAAGTGAAGAAATTGAATCACAAGGTATATATATATATATATATATATGTTGAACACATGCACGTATTATTGAAATTATACATATATTTATTAATTTAGTTATTTATTGAATATGTAAACTTATTATGTACTATTCATTTGAATATGTACAGATGAAATCAATGTCGATGATGAGATGTTAGAAAATGTTGACACTCACACATATGAAGATAAAAAAACTGACCAATATATACGATATTGTGTTAACTGCATTTTTGATAAGTATTTGATAAAGGAAAAGGTGACAGTTCAAGCCCAAATGTTGAAAGGTCTCCTATCATTAAGGAAATTAAAAGAAGCTATGACTTTATTGGGTATTCGGAATCAACCAAAGATTAAAAAATGAAGGAAAATGTGATACAAAATATAAATAGTGCTATAAATTCAATTAGAAGATCTAGATAGAAAAATGTTTCAGTTGTACGTAGAGCAATACATATGGCAGTGGTTTCATAAAGTACTAAATATAATCTCTTGGTAAAATATATGGCACAAGCATTAGTAACTTTGAAAAAAACTTTGCACAAACATCGGAAATTTCGGTTGCAAATAGATGTAAATGATGAACTCGCTTGTTGGAGAGCTATTTGTAGGCAACCATACAAAGATAGACTTGGAGAAAATGTTAAAAAAATAATATATGAATATTGGAAGAACAATTCACATGTTTCGCCAACTGTAAGGCATGTGATGCGAAGACGAATAGCACGAAATCAGTATGAAGAACATGAAAAAAATTTCTTGGAAACCACTCAGATAGAGTTGTTCAACAAGTTCAAAGAAGAGAATCATTAAATTCATGTTTCAATCAATGCTTTTGCTCAACAAAAACCATGGTATGTAAAACCTATCACCGTACGCAACACTTGTTGTTACCGTTATCATGTGGAATTTGAGTTTTATTATGAGACATTCCTTGATTTTGGTAGAACATTTTGGAAGAATTCACCTCCTCCTTCGACTATCTGTGATTTCATATCTCAAATTCTATGTGAAAGAGAAAGTGATGAACTATTTTACGAAAAGAAATGTGTTGGTGTTAAAAATGCGATGATTGTGGAAATTTGACTAAATTTCAAAACAAATATCATACTGATATAAATGATCAATCATTGTCCAACATGAAAGTGAAATGGAAGAGATATTAATATATCCATACATCGATTCAAGGTGCAAATAATGTTAAAAGAATTGAATTACGAAAGAAGAATTTTTTGTGATAAACTTTTTGAGAAAGTTTGAGGTAGAAATTTACAAATACACCAAGCATTCCCATAGAGCTCGATGGAAAGACTTGAAATTCAAAAAATCCAGTGAATTTTTTCCACCAGGGACCATTTTGTCAGTAATTGATTTTGCAGAAAACTACACTTTTTTTCCACAAAAATAAATTCAGAGTGAATACTATCATTCTGACCAAGTCTCCATGCTCTTCCATATTCTATATAGACATTCTTTACTGAACAAAATGTCAATCATATAGAAAGCACCAGTGAAAATAGACATATTATTAAATAATATCACTTTTATATCAGTGATGATCGTACACATGATACATATTTTGTACAACATTGTTTTGGAAAAATTTATGATTCCTTGAAAAATCATGGAATAAAATTCAATGAACATTGGATATGGTTAGACGGATGCGCAGGTCAATTCAAATCTACACGATCATTCTTTTGGTTGTGTTGTCTTCATAAGAAAACTTGCATTAAACATTGTTGGAATTTCTTTGAGACTGGCCACGGAAAAGGAGAACGTGACGGTGCAGGGGCATGCATAAAATGAGCACTTCGAATATATCAAATGAACTCCTCTGCAAGCCGACGTGTGGATGCGAAAGAAGTTGTTCAATGGTGCATCCCTGCTCTAAGCCATGAGACTAACCGATCAAGGAAGTGCGAAGGTACATTCAATTTAATTTTTATTGGATATTTAAAGTTAAACAATGTACATTTATCACAAAGATTATCTTTGATTGTATTTTGATATCATATTTACATTCTTCTTTAAATTTTCCATATAAATGTTTTTTTGGCATATTGGGATCGAAGACGTAGATAGATCAATTGGAAATTACGTTGAAACAATAAAAGGGACTTGAAAATTGCATTCAATTAAAACAAAGTCGTTTAGAAATGTGTTTGCATTGGATAAAAGAAAATATTCTTGATTTTGTCATGTTTGCATAGACAACACAAAATCCAATGATGTTTGTGAAAACAAAATGTATGTAAAAGATTGGAAACATACAGAGCTAAATACAAAGGGAAAAATGTCTATTGCAATGTTTGAAGAAATACAATCAGAGGAAACTACAATATCATCTGATGGTGATCGAGTTTCTGATCTTGTTAGAGAAGGTAACATTTGAATTACTTTCTAATGATTTAAAGATCTAGAAATAAATTTAAATATGCATAATTAAATGTTAAATTTTTATTTTATTGTGCAGGAGATGTTTTTGCTGTAATTGCACCTATTGAAAACGATGAAAATGTGAAGTATTATTTGATGCGTTGCACTGAATGAAAAATGAAATTATTAGAAAACTATAATGATCACAGATTTCAATATGAAAGAGGATCTATTATACTGAAAGGTTATTTTTTCAGACAAACTAATCAAAGTGGGGATTTTGTTTACTTTGAAGACTATGAACCTGATTTCATAAGTTGTCAATATAGTCACTTGGTGTGTGCAACACGCATAAATTTGATCGAGGTTCAATCAAAGAAAAAAACGAAAATTAAGAAATGGAAAATGTCAAAATCCGATCATGAACGGATTATTGAAGATGGCATTCCATTGGAATTTTTTTGATTGAACTGCCCAGCAATTTATTCTCTTTGGATTATATGTTCTAGAACTTCCAGTACTCAATTAAAAATTGAGCTGCCTTGTTATGTTATCTGTGCAAGTGTTTGCACATGTATAAATTGTTTTGGTACATGGACACTCTAGTATCAATTCAAAGTAGCTTTTCTATACATGCATTGATGAAAAATGTTGCATGTATTGGATATATATATATATATATTTTCTAGAATGAAATTAACTGTTCATGTAGTTTTACTATGTGCATTGATGAAAAATGTTTCACGTACTCAATATATATGTTCTAGAATGAAAATAACTGAAAGTAGTTTTTCTATGTGCATTGATGAAAAATGTTGCACGTACTAGATATATACACGAACTCAATGCACACCTAGTTTTTCTTGTGGGATTTTTTGGTAAAAAGTATCCACAATGTAAATAAATCATCCACAATATAATTTTGTACGAAGATTCCTTTTAGACAAGAGACTCGGAGCACTTCTTCGACTTTTGGTGGGATTTGACCCACATCTCTATTCTTGATTGAAAATCTAGTACAAAATTTGTCTGTCCAATGGTCGGATATGTTCTATGTGCATTGATGAAAAATGTTGTGCACGTATTGGATATATATATATGTTCTAGAATGCAATTAATTGTTCAAGTAGTTTTCCCATGTGCATTGATGAAAAATGTTTCATGTACTGAATATATATGTTCTAGAATGCAATTAACTGAATGTCATCAATTTACCAATTTATAAATCAACAAGGCTACCTAGTTGAGTGCATTAATGACATTGACCCTAATTCAACAAGATTATATCTACTTCTTATATTTCCAATCAAAATAAAAGAGATTTATATGGGAAAGAGGCAACTGAATATATATGTTCTAGAATGAAATTATCTAAATGTCATCAATTTACCAATTTCTAAATCAACAAGGCTACCTAGTTGAGTGCATTAATGACATTGACCCCAATTCAACAAACATATATCTACTTCTTATATTTCCAATCAAAACTAAAGGTATTTATATGGGAAAAAGGCAAAACATATAGCCCATGAACTACTTTTTAGAGGTCAATGAAGGTATCATCATGTAGGAAAATGTTTGGAACACTTGATTGTACTTGAAAGTAATCTTAAGATTGTTTTTGATCTCTACATACTACATACTATTGTTTGAGTGAAAAAAAAAAATCCAATGAAAAGAACATAGCTTTTCAATCCAACTAACCATATCAATTGAGCTATATTTGAAAAAAAAGTAAAAAAACCAAAAAGCCAACAAAATAACATCCTTGGTTGTTATTTTTATTTGAATAACTAAATCATATTAAGGATTCTCCTCATTGAAATTTTTTTTCAATGGAGAATCCTTAAAACATGATTTAGCTATTCCAACAAAAATGACAACCACAAATGTTATTTTGCTGACATGTTTTGTTGCATGTTAAATTTTCTTTACTCTTTTTTAAATTAGAGCTCAATTGATATGGTTAGTTTCATTGAAAAGCTATGTTCTTCCCATTGGAAATTTTTTCACTCAAACAAGAGAAGAGCATGTAGAGATCAAAAGCAATCTTAAGATGCCAAATGTGCTTCAACCATCCAAAACTTGAATTTAAATTTTTTTTTTTGTTATATCAAAACATTACTTCACATGTCATGCCAATTTTAGTTCAACTATCCAATAAAAACATTGAACATTTAACATTATATCACATGCCAAATGTAGATTGAAACCATCCAAAACTTGAGGTTTAAAAACTTTTTGATTATATCACAACATTACTTATGCCATACACAAATTATAGTTCAACTATCTAATAAAACATTTAACATTATAACACGCGCCAAATGTAGATTGAAACCATCAAAACTTAACATTTCATTTAACAATAAATTAGTCAAATATTACTTCTTTGATATGCTGTATCAAAACTTAAGTTTAAAAAACTTTTGATTATATCACAACATTACTTCACATATATGCCAATTGTGGTTCCAACTATCCAATAAAAGAAACATTTTAACATTATATCACATACCAAATGTAGATTGAAACCATCCAAAACTTAGTTTTAAAAACTTATGCAGTTTAAAACTTTTGATTATATCACAACATTACTTCACAGTCCCATGCCAAAAATAGTTCCAACTATCCAATAAAAACATTTAACATTACTTCACATGCCAAATGTAATTCAACCATCCAAAACTTAAGTTAAAAAAAAAAAACAAATTATAAGACAACATTACTTCACATGCCAAATGTAGTTCAAAAGAAAAACATTAATTTATAGATCACAACATTACTAGTAGTTCAACTATCCAAAACTTAAGTTTTAAAAACCAAACAAATTATATAACAACATTAATTCATATTCACATGCCAAAAGTACTTCAACCATCCAAAACTTAACTTTTAAAAACAAAACAAATTATATTAACACAATAAAATATGTCCAAAAATGTAGATCTCACAAGTATCAAGTATCAAGTTATATATATATATATATGACTGTGCATTTAGATAATATATAAAAAAGTAAATTTAAGACTAGAAATCTCAATCAAATCTAGAAATCATGTCCATCAAATACAGATGGATGTAATGTCTTTCTTAGCAGAGTCTCAATCCGTGAGCTATCTTGCAAAGCATGGGGAACCTGTACACAATGCACATACAAACATTAAAATTTGATGTTTTAAAAATGAGTGAGAATATATAGAACTTCATGTAAAAAACAAAATATAAAAAAAAAAAATCATGCAATACCTCATGAGGTTCCCTCTCCATTTGTTTGTCTGCTACAACTTCCCCATGGGAACATCTCCAACAGTAAACTATACAATATACATGTACAGTTATATATATATATATATATATATATATATATATATATATATATATATATATTAAAAATTCAGATGAAAATGCATGTATACATAAACTTAATTTCAATAATATTAAAAAAAAAATTTAGACAGCTTGTTCAAATGGTTGAAATGGTGTGGACATTCCTATCTCCGTCACTAGAGTCCGTGGATTAAAGAAATCTTCTATAGAAACCTAAAATTCAAAATTTTAAAAGTATAAAATAACTCAAGATCGAGATCTCAATTTATAATAAAACTTTTAAACTTCAATTTATAAATTATAACTTTTAAAAAAACATATATATTTAAAAGTGAAAAATGGAATACTTTTGCAGGTGAATTTGGGACATCTCCTAAGACAGGATCCAAAAGAAACTCTCCAAAAACCTAAAATTCAAAAAATTTGAAATAATTCAAGATATAGATATATATCTCAATTTTTAATGGAAATTTTTGAGGTGGAATATATATAACTTAAACATAAATTTTAAAAGTGAAAAATTGTACATACTTGTTGTGGATCTGGCACATCTCCTAAGGAAGTAGAAGGTACATCTCCCAAGGAAGAAGAAGGTACTGCCATCCCAAAAACATCGGACGGAATCAGAATCTGCTAAAACATTTTATTATTATATATGTGCATGTACATGTGTGCACAATTATTTATTTTAAAAATATCACTTAAAAAACTTTAACATTTGTCAACATATCTTGATGGTGAGACCCATCTTGATTGTTTGACCCAGAGGCTCCGAACGTGATATTAATTCATCGTGCGTGACAACTACAAATGGTGTTTTAACATATAATGATACATTTTTGTTAGATTAATGTACATACAAATAATTTATACATATACATGTGTATTTATTACAAATTTTACATGTATGTGTTAAAATAATTGAACCCTGACCATTAACACAAACCGTTCATGTGCCCTCTTCCTCATGAAGAATTAGGTCTTTCCAACCATTGCAACAATTCTTTGCATATATTCTGAGATCTTCAACACTCATGTTGTCAATCTCTTCATCTGTACAATACACAAAATTGGCGCGTGCATTCTCACGTGCTCTTTTTCGATTTAGACAAACATCGACTCCACCCAATCTGCTATGAACATTTTCGACGATGGCATCCCTTTCTTCTCGATTAATTTGAGAAGTGGCATCCATCTCTGACCGCAAAGTTTCGACCCAAAAAAGTCGACTCACCAATGGTGGCTCAGGGTGAGGCAACTCAACATCACACCTAGCGCCCCTATGGTCACACAATCGACCTTTCCCGGGACCAAAAAATTCTGACGAAAGGTCATTGTAATTGGGTTTCATTTACAAAAATAATTCTACATAAAACAATTTTTCAAAATAAAGAGGAACCTCGTCGTTCCATGGGAGTGTTCCATTGGCCGCAAGGTGCCTATCATACAAATAGTGAGCTATATTGGGGTGCTTGAAATATTGCACCTTCAACATCTTTCTTTTCCACCCTTCTTTGAAATTAAACATTGATTTCGCCATTTTTTTTGTAACTCTTTGTTTTACATCCTCCCATTTATCAGGATGCATTATGGTTTCCTTTCTTTTTCTCATGACTTCTACAAATGTATCAGTCGTTGGCCCAAGAATTTTGTACACAGCTACTAGTTCGCCCAATGAATGTGTAACTATTTCGAGGCTTTGTCGACTCTCAGCAGGTAGAGTCATAGCCACGAGATCTCTTTGCAATTTTGCATGAAGTTGTTGACACCTTTCTAAGGTGCATTGCACCATGTTTCTTTCCCATGGTATATCAGAAATGTCGGCCAGATAAGTTGTGGTGGGTGGACAACCTTCTTCTTGAATGTAGTGTTCTGCCCTGCGTCTTTTTCTACCAACATTTGGAGCATTTTTAGCCTCTGCATCAATATATATATAATTTTGTATATTAGAAAAAACATATGTAAACAAATTTGTACAAATTGAGTGAAAAAAAATATTGAAATTGATGGAAACCTCGATGTGGTCGGCTAGCATCTTCCCCACCCTGAAACTGTTGAGAACCAGAATGACCTTGCTGAGAACCAACACCACCAGCTGTTGATTGGCCTCCGGGGGAATAAATATCACCACCTTCACGAAACCTGCTAGCACTTATTGATGGCCCTCTAAGGGGATTTGAACCACCACCAACCTCTCGAGAGGAGAGAGAAGCTTCATAAACAAATACGAATTTATAATCAATTGAAAAATACATTCATACATATAAATACACACGTACATATTCATTGATTAAATGCGTTCAAACCATACCATGACTGGGTGAACCATGGGCATGCTCTATGGATGGAGTAGAGACCCTTCTCCTCTTATTAGCTCCTAAAAAATAAAAAATTAAACTTATTAACAACTAATTTAACTCACAAAGTTGATAAAAAATCAATTCCATATGTACACACATGTATGGAGATTTAAGATTATATTTAAATACCATGAACATCCCTCGATCCATGATCCCCCCCTCTCGTAGAGATATGGGATTCTGTTGATCTTCGTCATTCATCCTCCATGATATATATATCTACGGTGGACATTTACAATTATTTTTTTAAATAACTAATTTAAAATAAATTTAAAATAAATTTAAGAAAATTGATGTAATTTAGTGTAAACAAATTATGTAAAACACAACTTTCAAAGCACTAATTTATTTGTGAAACTCAATTCAAGAAAAAAAAAATATAAAAATGATAAGTTCACCAAATTGCGCTTTACATGGTGGGAGCACACTTGGTATAAAATTGAAAAAAACACATTGTCATTAAAAAAGAAGTGAAACTCCATTTAAACAAAAATCTGTTGAAGTCCCCACATTTTAATTTTATAAAAATGTGAAGTTCACCACTTGTTGTAAATGTGAAGTTCACCAAGTTGCACTTTACATGGTGTGGTGGGAGCACACTTGGTATATAATTGAAAAAAACACATGGTCACTAAAAATGACGCATTTATAAGTACACAACACACACATATCCAAGATATGTTACAATGTCCATCAATCAATTTGAAGGAGAGCATCTCAACACTAATTCATCTTTGAGATTTGAATCTTGAATTTTTTAAGAAGAGCGTCTCGAAACTAATTCATCTTTGAGAGATGAATCTTGAATTTTTGAAGAAGAGCGTCTCAAAACCAATTTATCTTTAAGAGATGAATCTTGCATTGGCATTGCCTCGTATAATTCTAATTCATCCATTAATTAATCTTTGATAGATGAATCTCGAATGGGCATTTCCACACGCAATAGATCAGCAGACACTACAAGGAAAAGACCCTCTAGCGGATGTTTTTGAGGAACCCCATAGAAAAATACCCCATACATCCGTTTCTAATGGAGGTTACTAAAGGAGGTTGGCAAGCGGAGGGTTTTGGGGATGTTTTCCTCTCGGTGTGCTTATCATTAAAGATCACCCCGATGCGAAGGAACAGAGAAAGCCCCGGTGCGGCCCAAAACATTGGCACACCGGACATTGTGCACTCCATACACACCCGCCCGGTGCGTCGTATTATCCTATCGCACCGGTGCGTGACAACTCTTCCGCGCTGGTGCATTATAAAACACCGCGCCAAAACCGAAACAACCCTGTGTGGTATAAAGAAACCGCACCGGTGCATCATAATACATCGCGCCAAAACACAAACCGACCAGTGTGTTTTTAAGAAACAACATCGGTGCGCCTATAAATCACGCACACCGGTAAAGGGTTAAATTTAAAAAAAAAAAATTACGGCAAAAACATTGGCACATCGGACAGCGTGCGTGATGTACACACACCTCCGGGGCATCCTATTACTGTAACGCACCGGTGCTTCGGCACACTTCCGCATCGGTGCATCATAAATCACCGCGCCAAAAAAGAAACACGTCGATGCTTTCTTATCCAAGAACACCGGTGCACCTATAAGCTGCACGCACTAAAATAGCGTTACAAAAAAAAAAAAAAATTAAGGCCAAAAAACCGACGCTTTACAACTATTCCGCACCAGTGCTTTGCGCATATTCTGCCCCGGTGCATTATCAAAATTTCGCGCCAAAACTGAAACGTCCCAGTGTGCTGTAAGGGAACCGCCCCGGTGCATTATAAACAACGCACCAATTTTGACACCGCCCGGTACGGTTGTAGGTAAGCGTACCGGTGCGCCTATAAAACCCCGCGCACTGGAACAGGGTTAAATATAAAAAAAATACGGCCAAAAAATCTCATTTTTTACTTTCCTCATTGCTCCAGGGCTCTCAAGCATCGGTGCCATTTCCCCTTTCCTGAGCCGCCCTGACATCGGTGCTCTCATTGCACCCACTGCACGCACTGCTACTCTGCATTGGCCACTAATCTCCAGCTTGCATTTTGAAAAATGGTGGGCAAATTTTCTTTTGCAAATTTTACAACCAATATGCCTCCTCGACGGCGAAATGTACAGGTATTTTTCTAGTTTTTCCATAATAAAGCCTTTTAGCGGATTAGAAATTGAAATAACCTTAAAAATAACCATTAAAGCAAAACAAAAAAAAAATTGTAGCACGGTGCACCGGAGCTGTTCGACTCGCACCGGATAGCAGTGCCGCCTGTAAAATTTACAGGCAGCACCGCCTCTGGTGCTAAAGGTGTCCGCACCATTTCCGGGGCGGTACCGAAAGGCACCCTGAATAATTTTAAACTAAATAAAATAAAATAAAATCCGGTGCGTTCATTTATCTCGGCGCACCGTTGACCCTAGGAATCACACTGCGGTGCGTTGATGGAATTATCCGCCCCGACACATGTCAGCGCATCGCATTTTGGATTGACGAGGGTCAACAGTGCAGCTAGGTAAAAGAGCACACCGTCGACTATGTAATTTTCCAGAAGTCGGTGCACTGACACAACTATATGCGCCGGGGCGTATATTTCAGTCAGCGCACCGCTATTTTGAACTTTGATAAAGGTAACGGTGCTTGAAAAATAGATAGTTGCACTAATGTCGGTGCATTGTATTTCATTATCTAGTGCACTATATTATTAAGACGCATTGTTACTGATACGTGACTGTTTTTATGGAGCACTGATATGTCTGTTTGTTTTTTTTTTCAAAAAAATATATATATGTATATTCCTAAATACATGTATGTTTTAATAAAAAAAATTATTTAATATGGAAATGATTCAAAGAGAAAAGAAGCAACAGCAGCGACAACAGGCTGAACAGTATGACATGATTCGCCAATGGGAGGCCCGAGAGAGGGAGAGATATGCATACCCTCACCCTATTACTGCAGATACCCAGGTGATCCTTAGGCAGGTAGGCCTCCTCAAGTTCTATGAGGAGGCTACTTTCCTAAAGGCCCATAGTGTGTTTTTGAGATATCTTATCCGCAAGTGGAATGCCCACCAACAGGCTTTCTAGGTTGGTCTTGACCAGTGGTACACACCCACTGAGGAGGATATTTTTTTTATTACAAGAATATCGAGGAGAAGGTTGGATTTTCCCTCATTCCCAGACATGCCAGCTGGTTGTGTAGTAGGGAGTCAGTTAGTTTACTCCTAGAGATACATTGGAGAACATGTACTATCTCCTTCAGAGTTTCAGGTACCTGGAGGTGAGTTACGTATAGGTGCTTTTGGTAGAAAGAACGTGCAGTGCCTCTCCCTTATCATTTTGACCATTTCGCACAACACCAGTGATGGGAAACACATTAGTTGCTCACTTTTATATTATGTTGATTCTTTAGTATAGCAGCTACGACTTGTTAGGTGGTCTGCCATTTTTTTGCGGTAGTTTTGTACGAACTTAGATAGATGTCGTGGTCATGCACAAGGAAGGGTCAACTTCCCTTTTGCTTCAGAGCTATTTTGTTTATTTTTTGAGAGGTTTCCAGAGGTGAGACCTAGTTTTGTTCGACAGCCTCGTAGGCCGATGTTTGAGGCCCGGATGCATATGTGGGGGCAAATGATGCCCAAGAGGGGAGACAATTTGTTTCCATCCAAGATATCACATGATTCATTGGACTTACTAGCCAGTTTTTATGGGCTGCATCTCTTCATTATGATCTCATGTCCTTATTCTAGCTTGGATTGGCGAGGGTGCCCCAACATCCTCTTCACAGTTGATGAGCTACCAGATGATAGAGGTAATATTATTGTTTTATTTATATTTATTCTAACATGTTCTTTAACTTGTTTTTATTAAATTAAGTAATGAAATTGTCTAATTATTGTTGTGTACTTGTATATATTTTGCAGACATTGGCTCTTTTGATGGCGAGGAGATGCCGGGTCCCCCACATGATCCAGGTGTGGATCTTGATGATGATGATTAGGACATGCCTGATGCTGAGGATGATCATGATGAGGATCATGAGGCCGGTGCAGTGGAGAGACATGCTCCTGCTCATGGTGCACCAGTGTTGCCTTTTGCTAGGCGTGGTCGACCTGAGACTAGATATAGGATGGATTTGGGCAACCAACTTTGTGCAGTGATTGTTGATGCGAGCATCAGGCCCGCTCATTACAGAGACATGCAAGCCGATGCTAGGCTGTTACAGATGTGGAGAGGCATGTCACATGACATGTACGGCCTGATGTGGCATGTCGTAGGAGCTACAACAACTATTACGCGACTGAGGAGGATTGTCCCTAGCTATAGGCGTAGTCAAGCCGTGGCACGTGATGGACAGTCTGCGAGCAGCAACTCACAAGCATCTCATGATCATTCACCTCACATCGCGTCTAATGAGCATGAGGCTCCACAGGCACCATCTGACAGTCATCATGGAGATGAGGTTGGACCATCAGCCACGTCTACTTAGCAGCCTGTAGCATCCATCAGTACTAGTCATGATCATGAGTAGGCTGGACCATCAACCACCGAGGCTGCACTATTGACTGAGCAGGCCTCCACTACTACTGCTCATATTGATGTTGTACTACCACTAGCGGATGCATCCATCGGTACTAGTGATCGTGATCATGAGCAGGCTCGACCATCGACTGTCGAGGCTGCACCCAGCTTTATTGAGCAGGCATCTACTTGTAGTGCTATTGATGTTGTTATACTACCACCAGTGCCTGATCCATGACATTTATATTACAGTTGTATATTTTTAACATTATTCAGTTATATATATATATATATATATATATGGTCCATGTATTTTATGTTCATGTTGCAGTTGCACTTAATTTTCATGTTGGTGATCATCATGATGTGGCACATATTGTAAGGTCATGTTAGATATGTTCATTTAATGTTTAGCTTGCAGATAGATGTGTATATGTGATAGCATGAGATATTTGACATATTGTGATGTATATTTGATTTTCGTGTTGTGATGATGTTAATATATAATGTTAATTTGATGTTTGAATATGTTTATTAGTCGAATATGATGTTTGTACGATGGTTATCATGATCGTGATGATGTTTATTAATTAATTTAATATTAAATGACCATGATATTTATTAAATATTATGTCGTGATTGTAATTGTAATTTAAATTTTAATTGTACGTAAAATTGTATTTGTATTTGTACTAATTGTAATTTTAACTGTAATTGTATGTAAAATATTTATTAATGTAAAATTTTAATTGTAATTAAAATATTTAATTTATTCTGAAATAATTGTAATTGTATATATGAAAAATTGTAAAATTGTAATTCTAATTCTAATTGTATGTAAAATTCTAAAATTGTAATTGTAATTTTAATTGAATCGTATGTAAAATATTTGTAAAATTGTAATTGTAATTTTAAATGTAATTCTATGTAAAATTGTAAATGTAATTGTATGTAAAATTCTAAAATTGTATAAATTGTATTTGTAATTGTAATTTTAATTGAATTGTATGTAGAATATTTGTAAAATAGTAATTGTAATTGTAAATGTAATTCTATGTAAAATTGTAAATGTAATTGTATGTAAAATTAAAATTGTAATTGTAATTCTAATCGTAATTCATGTATGTGAAATTAATGTAAAATTTTAATTCTATTAATGTGAAAATTTTAATTGTATTAATGTGAAATGATTTTATTAAAATATTTAAATTTGTAAATTTGCAAATAATTGTACAATAACAAATCTAGAAGAATTTTTGTAACATAATAAAGTTTAGAAAATAAAGAAAATAAATTCATGTACTTTAAATTATCATTATTTTATTATGATCTTACATACAAATAAAAAGGAACTTTATACAATGCGGTGCGCTTATCTACTAACACGCCCCAGTGTGTCGTATTAATTCGACGCACTGCGTAAAAACTCTGCCGCACTAGTAACGAATAAACGCAAATAAAAAAAACGCAACTCTATTTTCTTGAAATGAAAAAAAAGCGGCAATTTGAAAAATGGGTGGCAAAATATTTTTTAAAATCTAATTTCATAAGATAATTCCTTAAATACTAAACACTTTTTATTATTTCACTATTTTTGCTAAAATTTTCAGCCAGATATTTGTAGGAGACAAACCTGGAGCAAGAGAGTAGGAGGGCACTGTGGCGCAGCGAAATACATTCGAAGAGAAGTATTCAGACAATCAGAAACCAAACCTCTGGTGTTACAAACCCTATATCATATAATTTGAAACCATCTCGTGATTAAATTTGATTACTTTTTTTACTTTTTTTTTCTTTAGTTTTTTACCTTTTTCTGCAGTTTTATCTATTTTTACCCTAAACCCTTTATTTTTTGTTTTTTCCCTTTCTTCTCCCTGTTTCTGTGATTTCAGAATTAGGTTTTTTCATTTTAGCTTGACGTCCAACCCACGAGACGACTTACATAGTCGGATCGCAATCCATTTGGCCATTACGTGAATTTTTGAAAAAATGGATTTTTCTTTATCAGTGCACCCTACGTACGCTACCGCACCGGTGCTCTATATTATACAACACACCGCACAAGTACTGTGGTAAAAAAATGAAAACATTTTTTCTAAATCCGTGCGCCAAATCTGAAATAGGGCACCGATGCTCTATTTAACTAGGCAAGCACCGTACGGTGTATTACACTGTTTTTTCGATGTGTTTTTAATACTCCCCATAACGTTAAGTCTATTACACTATTTTTTGCGGTGCGTTTATAATACCAAATGCATTGTACGTTGTATTTTAGTGTTTTGCGGTGCGTTGTTAATATCCCCAAGCACCGGCTGCGGTGCGGACCTCATGAAAGGCGCACCCGTGCCTTGAGATTTATTTTCTACCTGAAAAGTTGAGAATTTATTTATAAATATATTAATTAATGATATGGTACAGGTTTCAGATTGATAAATAAATGTATGATAAGAGATCAAGTAACAAAAATACTGTTAACACATCAAGAAAAGCAAAAAAGGCAAGTTCTTTGTAAATTCTTTATAAAAAAATATTATTTTTGAACTATATGTAAGTTTAACTAATATGTATTTTTTACTGTGTATCATGCAGAGCCAAAAAATGACGAAGCTCGATATGGTTATTTCTGATCTAGGACCAGAACAGCGTAAAATTTTAATGGAAAAATTGCAAAATGATGAATCAGGTGAATGAAAAAATACTATCGATCCAATATGAGTTTCTTTTTTTAATTATAATTAATAATATACTTAAAATTATTAGATAACATGTGTCAAACAGTCTACTAATTCACATTTTTTTAATGTTCTACAGGGAGTAACAACTCAAAAAAGGAATTTTGTTCAAAGAAAAGAAAAAAAAGTAGAACATGCAAATGAAAATCAAATGCTCCTTAGCTCATCTGGAGTGGTGCTGGAAGTTAACAAAAGGGGGAAAATTTTTTACAATAGTTTGAGGGATCTAGTGGAACGAATGTATAGACGTTCTTTCCAACAACAACAACATGCTTCAAATGTAATATGTAATCATTGAAATTTTCGATCATTAGGTACAATAAATAAACAATTTAGCATTAAATATTAATTTTCAAGAATTTTCTTGCAGAAAAGAAAATGGAACCCATCCAACACATAAAACAGGACGACAAGGAAGAAAATGGTTGATCTCTAAGTTTGTGAGTAATTGTTACTTGCTTATAACAACTTAACTAGATTTCATTTTTTTATCTTTTAAGTTGTTTTACAAAAATCATCATTGAATGTCTTCAAATAGGTGCTAACATACAAAGAAGAACCATCAGACGAATTGATTGAAATTAGGTTAAACATGGGTTGTGAGTATATGTTGGCATATCAGAATTTAATTGTGGAATTTGTAAGCATCTATCGATCTTGTTTTACTTAGCTCTGTCTATAATTAATAGAACAAAAACATCTTTTACATTAAATATATGATTTGTTATGGGGTATAAAACTTGCAGGAAACAAATTATGGAACTGCGCCAACAGATGAAATTTTGAAAGATGGCATGGTACATGGTTTTGAAAGAATGTGTATAGTTTATGAGTCAATTGTTGCTATGGTATGTCATTTTTCTTTTCGATTTACATTGATGTATATTATTTAATATTGGAATTTTCATTATTCTCACCAATGTATATACACTCATTTCAATTTATTTTTATGTTTGTAGATGGAAAGTGAAGAAGAAGAAAACAATCAATGCCATGAACACAACATTCTTGAAAATAACCCAAGTCATGGAAGTAGCTCTAGTAGTGACAACAGTTCAAGCAAAGAATGATGATCACTATGTAATTTGGATATCAAAGCAAGGCATTTTATTTTTTGAAATATGTCTGTGAAATCAGACATTTTGTTTAATGTAATGGACATAGTGTCCCAATTGAAAGACAAAGGGATACGAATAATTGTCCCATTTTGTATGATAAATATTGTCTTATATATATAATCATAAAATATGTTTTAATTTATGCTATTACGTTCTCCATTTTCATTCTCAAATGCACTAATGCAAATTTTGATTCATATGAATATTGTTATAAGATATATATGTGTCAACTTTTGATGAATAATGAATTTTAAAAACCACAATAATTCTGATATGATATAGCAAATTAATCCAAACAACACATTCAAATGCATTAATAAAAATGTAACTAATATGAATATTGTTATAAGATGTGTCGACTTTTGATGAATAATGAATTTAAAACAATCACAATAATTGAACTGTCACAGGTCGATGTTTCTAAAAAAAACAAAATGAAAATCGGTGCATGTCAGTAACTGTCAACCGGTGCGTTTATGTCTCTATACGCACCGGTGTCTATATGAATCGATGCGTTTATGATCTATGGGCACCACACAAAAACCGATACCAGTTATAAATATCGGTGTGTTTGTGTGATACTGCATACCGGGGCGTTTATGTATCTATAAGCACCAGTGCATTTATATGATCCATGTGCACCGCACGAATACCGATACCAATTATAAATCTCGGTGCCTTTCTGTGATATGGCGCACCAGTGCATCATAAAGGTATACGCACTGGTGCGTTTATACGACCTATGGGCACCGCTTAAATCCCAAGACCAATTAGAACGGCCCCGTGTGTTGTATCACCAACACTGCGCCCAGTGTTGTTTTAAACATTAGTGGCCCGATGCATTCTCCCTAGACCACCCCGGGGCTCCTTCTGAATGTACGCACTGATGCGTTAAATCCAGAGTAGCGCACCGATGAAAAAACATCCGTAATAACCTCTGATCGCCCTTTTTTTTTTAGTTGTGTTGAATTTCTGTTAAAACCTTTGCCAAAACCTCCGTACCTAGAAACAGATGTGGTAGCATATGTTTTTTTGACAATTTTGGCCAATTTTATAACACTAAAAACCTCCTTTATAATCTCTGTTAGAGGGCCTTTTCCTTGTAGTGAAACATCTTATTCACATTTATACAATTCCTTATACTAAAAAATTGAAATTGGCTAACAATATTGTTTGCTATTCCATGCAGTTATTTTAGCCTCTCCTTCTTAACTTGGTACACGCCATTCATCTGGTTGCACACAAGTTCAGAATTGGTGAAAACTACAATTCCATTTGATCCATACTCCATAGTTGTTCCCAAGCCTTCTATCAATCCAATATAATATCCCTCGTTGTTTTTTGTTCTTCCTGGTATATTCATTTTCCTTTGGATGACTTTGCTCGTCGCAATATTGGAAATCACATATGTAATCACTGCTTTCTCTGGATTGGGATAGCAAGAAACTTCTATGCATAATTTCTATTTTTCAATCATATTTAATGGTTTTCTTATCCCTATATATATATATATATATTAGATTGACATTATTGCAAATGCATGGGAGAAATGACACAAGATCATGAGATAAATGACATGTGCATGGTTTATCTTAAAGTTTGACTTAAAAATTTTATGGTAGAATTCACATCTAAAATTAATGGGAGGAAGCCTTTAATTTGTGGGAGAAATGACACATGTACATAGTTTACCTTAAAGTGGTTGTGTTTTACATTGGATATTAAAATTAATAACTTCTATTTAGATCTATTCCAAAGATTGACTGTAGGGGCATTTACTAGATATGTCACCTTTCATAAAATATGAGATCCAAAGGCTACCTAGCCCTTTACAGACTCTGCCTATAGAACTTGTAGAAGTTAACACTACCTATCCCAATTATACCCTATGAAGGGTGTAGAGGACCCGTGGAATCACTCACACTACTTTACGTAGACATAAGGGCGTATAATAATGCATTTGTTTTAAATTGAATAATTTTCATTTTAAATTAAGAATCTATTTGAAACAATTACAATATAAGGTTAAAACCTATGTTTTGTATCAAATCACTTTTGGTTTCAATGGAAAACTTTTATGGCTTTAATATGTTTTTTCTCGAAATGTGATACACCGCATTAAAATGGGAGATATATCGAAATGATTCCTATGGTGTAATAAAATATAGATGCATAAATTCAATGAGCATAGTTTTGAGATATAAAAGTCCAAAATGGAAGAGTTGTTTGTGAATAAATATCAATGCCACTATAGATATATCTGCTTCATTAAAAGGGATTTTTCTAGAGTGATGTCCACTAAGTTGGAAAGAAGGGAAAGTATCACAATTATATGTTAATGTGCATTTCATTAAAAATATATTTGAAACAATTAACTATATATTTGGTTAAAACCTATGTTTTTGTATCAAATTGGTTTTTCTCGAAATGTTGTTTGTGAAAATATATCAATGGATCACTATGGATATGGATCTGCTTCATTAAAAGGGATTTTTCGACAAGGATGTCCACTAAGTTGGAAAGAAGGAATAATATCACAATTATATGTTAATGCATGTGTTTCACATTGAATATTTTTCATTTTATTAAAAATCTATTTGAAACATTAAAGAATATATAAGGTTAAAACCTAGATGTTTTGTATCAAATTACTTTTGGTTTCAATGGAAAACTTTTATGGCTAATGTTTTTTTCTCGAAATGTGATACATCCCATTAAAATGGGAGATATATAGGAATGAATCCTATGGTGTAATAAAATAGTTTCAAGTAGTTTAAAAATATAGATGCATAAATTCAATGAGCATAGTTTTGAGATATAAAAGTCCAAAATGGAATAGTTGTTTGTGAACATATATCAGTGGATGACTATGCATATCACTATGGATTTATCTGCTTCATTAAAAGAGATTTTTCTAATAGGATGTCCACTAAGTTTGGAAGAAGGGAAAGTGTCACAAAATTATATATGTTAATGCATGTGTTTTACATTGAATATTTTTCATTTTAAATTTATAATCTATTTGAAACAATTACCTATATAAGGTTAAAACCTATGTTTTGTATCAAATTGAACTTTTGGTTTTAATGGGAAACTTTTATCGCTAATGTGTTTTTTTTCGAAATGTGATACACCCCATTAAAATGGGAGACATATCGAAATGATTCCTATGGTGAAATAAAATAGTTTCAATTAGTTTAAAGATATAGATGCATAAATTCAATGAGCATAGTTTTGAGATATATAAGTCCAAAATGGAATAGTTGTTGGTGAAAAAATATCAGTGGATCACTATGGATATATTTGCTTCATTAAAAGGGATATTTCTAGAAGGATGGACTTAAGTTGGAAAGAAGGGAAAATATCACAATTATATGTTAATGTGCATGTGCTTTACATTGAATATTTTTCATTTTGTTAAGAATCTATTTTCAAAATATTTAACTATATACTTGGTTAAAACCTATGTTTCAAGTATCAAATTACTTTTTGTTTCTAAATAATATACATGTTTTACATCGAATATTTTTCATTTTATCAAAAATTTATTTGAAACAATTAAACTATATAAGGTTAAAACCTATGTTTTGTATCAAAACACTTTTAGTTTCAATGGGAAACGTTTATGGCTAATTTGTGTTTTTCTGGAAATGTGATACACCCATTAAAATGGGAGATATATGGGAATGATTCCTATGGTGTAATAAAATAGTTTCAAGTAATTTAAAGATATATAGACATGCATAAATTCAATGAGCATAGTTTTGAGATATAAAAGTCCAAAATGGAATAGTTGTTTGTGAACAAATATCATTGGATCACTATAGATATAGATTTGCTTCATTAAAAGGGATTTTTCTAGAAGGATGTCCACTAAGTTGGAAAGAAGGGAAAATATCACAATTAAATATGTTAATTTGTATGTGTTTTACATTGAATATTTTTCATTTTATTAAAAATCTATTTGAAAAGATTAACTATATAAGGTTAAAACCTATGTTTTGTATAAAATCACTTTTGGTTTCAATGGGAAACTTTTATGACTAATTTGTTTTTGTCGAAATGATTCCTATGGTGTAATAAAATAATTTTAAGTAGTTTAAAGATAAAGATGCATAAATTCAGTGAGCATAGTTTTGAGATATATAAGTCCAAAATGGAATAGTTGTTGGTGAAAAAATATCAGTGGATCACTATGGATATATTTGCTTCATTAAAAGGGATATTTCTATAAGGATGGACTAAGTTGGAAAGCAGGGAAAATATCACAATTATATGTTAATAAGCATGTGTTTTACATTGAATATTTTTCAG
The DNA here is from genome assembly GCA_034641835.2 of Pinus albicaulis. NCBI lineage: Eukaryota > Viridiplantae > Streptophyta > Pinopsida > Pinales > Pinaceae > Pinus > Pinus albicaulis. The sequence continues at coordinate 1,324,588,419 of CM076572.1, forward strand.
TTTATTAAGAATCTATTTTCAAAACAATTGACATAGTATAAGGTTAAAACCTATGTTTTGTATAAAATTACTTTTTGTTTCTATATACTATGTGTTTTACATTGAATATTTTTCATTTTATTAAAAAACTATTTGAAACAATTAAACTATATAAGGTTATAACCTATGTTTTATATCAAATCACTTTTGGTTTCAATGGGAAACTTTTATGGCTAATGTGTTTTTCTCGAAATGTGATACACCCCATTAAAATGGGAGATATATCGAAATGATTCCTATGGTGTAATAAAATAGTTTCAAGTAGTTTAAAAATAAAGATGCATAAATTCAATGAGTATAGTTTTGAGATATGAAATTCCAAAATGGAAGAGTTGTTTGTGAACACATATCAATGGATCACTATGGATATATATGCTTCATTAAAAGGGATTTTTCTAGAAGTATGACCACTAAGTTGGAAAGAAGGGAAAATATCACAATTATATGTTAATGGGTGCATGTGTTTTACATTGAATAATTTTTATTTTATTAAAAATCAATTTGAAACAATTAACTATATAAGGTTAAAACCTATGTTTTGTATCAAATCACTTTTGGTTTCAATGGGAAATTTTTATGGCTAATGTGTTTTTCTCGAAATGATTCCTATGGTGTAATAAAATAGTTTCAAGTAGTTTAAAGATATGGATGCATAAATTCAATGAGCATATTTTTGAGATATATAAGTCCAAAATGGAATAGTTGTTGGTGAAAAAATATCAGTGGATCACTATGGATATATTTGCTTCATTAAAAGGGATATTTCTAGAAGGATGGACTTAAGTTGTAAAGAAGAGTAAATATCACAATTATATGTTAATGTGCATGTGTTTTACATTGAATATTTTTCATTTTGTTAAGAATCTATTTTCAAAATATTTAGCTATATACTTGGTTAAAACCTATGTTTCAAGTATCAAATTACTTTTTGTTTCTAAATACTATACATGTTTTACATCGACTATTTTTCATTTTATTAAAAATATATTTGAAACAATTAAACTATATAAGGTTTAAACCTATGTTTTGTATCAAATCACTTTTGGTTTCAATGGGAAACAATTATGGCTAATTTGTGTTTTTCTAGAAATGTGATACACCCATTAAAATGGGAGATATATGGGAATTATTCTTATGGTGTAATAAAATAGTTTCAAATAATTTAAAGATATATAGACATGCATGAATTCAATGAGCATAGTTTTGAGATATAAAATTCCAAAATGGAATAGTTGTTTGTGAACAAATATCAGTGGATCGCTATGGATATAGATCTATAGATATAGATCTGCTTCATTAAAATGGATTTTTCTAGAAGGATGTCCACTAAGTTGGAAAGAAGGGAAAATATCACAATTAAATATGTTAATGTGCATGTGTTTTACATTGAATATTTTTCATTTTATTAAAAATCTATTTGAAACAATTAACTATATAAGGTTAAAACCTATGTTTTGTATCAAATCACTTTTGGTTTCAATGGGAACCTTTTATGGCTAATGTGTTTTTCTCGAAATGATTCCTATGGTGTAATAAAATAGTTTCAAGTAGTTTAAAGATATAGATGCATAAATTCAATGAGCATAGTTTTGAGATATAAAAGTCCAAAATGGAATAGTTGTTGGTGAACAAATATCAGTGGATCACTATGGATATATCTACTTCATTAAAAGGGATTTTTCTAGAAGGATGGACTAAGTTGGAAAGAAGGGAAAATATCACAATTGTTTGAGTCCTAATCTTATAAAAGGTTTCCACTAAATCCATCCCTATTACTTTTCATGTGAACCACATTCCCAAACCCACCCATCTATGTACCTAAGAGCCAAGCCAAGTGTAAAAAGGGCTTATTTCATATTCTACTTTAACACATATGTGATTAATTATCGTTAGAATTTATATGGTAGAAATACGTATAAAGAGTAATCCTTAGTATAGATCTATTTTGACTTTAAGGAATAAAGAGAAGTTTTTTAGAAAGTTTTTTTAGAAAGTTTCTTGAAGGAAGTTCAAGAAATATTATGATATAAGAAATATTAAATGAAAATCAAAGTTAGGAAGTTAGGAAAGGGAATTAGAATAGATATTAAGGTAAGACCATGACATTATACCCAATATTGAAAAAAGGAAAAGTTAGGAAAGAGAATTAGAATAGAAATTAAGGTAAGACCATGACCTTTTACCCAATATTGAAAAAAGGTGAGCAACCATATATATCATGAAGGAAGTTCAAGAAATATTAAATGAAAAGTTTTTTTAGAAAGTTTCTTGAAGGAAGTTCAAGAAATATTATGATGATATAAGAAATATTAAATGAAAATCAAATTTAGGAAGTTAGGAAAGGGAATTAGAATAGAAATTAAGGTAAGACCATGACCTTATACCCAATATTGAAAAAAGGCAAAGTTAGGAAAGGGAATTAGAATAGAAATTAAGGTAAGACCATGTCCTTTTACCCAATATTGAAAAAAGGTGAGCAACCATCTATATCATGAAGGAAGTTCAAGAAATATTATGATAAGAAATTTTAAATGAAAATCAAAGTTAGGAAGTTAGGAAAGAGAATTAGAATATAAATTAAGGTAATACCATGACCTTTTACCCAATATTGAACGAAGTTGAGCAACCATATATGTCATGAAGGAAGTTCAAGAAATATTATGATAAGAAATATTAAATGAAAATCAAAGTTAGGAAGTTAGGAAAGGGAATTAGAATAGAAATTAAGGTAAGACCATGACCTTTAAACCAATATTGAACGAAGGTGAGCAACCATAGATATCATGAAGGAAGTTCAAGAAATATTATGATAAGAAATATTAAATAAAAATCAAAGTTAGGAAAGGGAATTAGAATAGAAATTAAGGTAAGACCATGACCTTTTACCCAATATTGAACAAAGGTGAGCAACCATAGATATCTTGAAGGAATTTCATGAAATATTATGATAAGAAATATTAAATCTTTTTTGCAGAGGCTTAAATTCTAAGTAAATTTAATTTAACTACTTTTAATATGAGATATGAACAGTCAATTCTTAGCAGAAGCAATGAGCCTTAATGAGGTCTACAGGTCTAATAACACCAATAATAGCATATTGAAAGACCATTGATCCTAGTATTGTGATTACGTAACTAACATAAGATGTTACCTATTCTAACAAAGGTTGTAGTTATTCCATAAGGTTGAATACACTACAACCACTTGCATGATACTAGAAGCTCTCATTACACTAGTTAACACAGGGAATAGAACACATAGATTAGTGTAGATTACATAACTAGTATTGGCTATTCTCTAAGCTATCAAGAAATAAATTGGCTATTCTTTAATATTAAACGAAGGTGAGCAACCATAGATATCATGAAGGACTTTCAAGGAATACTATGATAAGAAATATTAAATCTTTTTTTGCAAAGGCTTAAATTCTGAGTAAATTTAATTTAACTACTTTTAATATGAGATATGAACAGTCAATTCTTAGCAGAAGCAATGAGCCTTAATGAGGTCTACGGTTCTAATAACACCAATAATAGTATGTTGAAAGACCATTGATCCTAGTATTGTGATTACGTAACTAACATAAGCTGTTACCTATTCTAACAAATGTTGTACATATTCCATAAGGTTGAATACACTGTAACCACTTGCATGATACTAAAAACTCTTATTACACTAGTTAACATAGGTAATAGAACACATAGACTAGTGTAGATTACATAGCTAGTATTGAATATTCTCTAAGCTGTCAAAATCATACGACTTAAGCTTGGCATTTCTCAAAGACAGGGACAGCTTACAGAGAGGTATTTCAAATCCTTAATAATCCAATATCGGAGAAAAGAGACGAATAGCTGATTTTTTATTTGCTTAAAAGCTAGTTTCTTTTCGTTTTTTCCTCTGGAAAATTGAGAAAGTTTAGAAAGATAAGTGGCATCGTATCCAGATTATGCTATTGTTGGAAGATCAAAGGGAGATCCAGGGAGATGGTAGAGATGCCATTGTTGAACTTATATTTCTTTTATAATAGATTTGTGTTTTATTTTTATTTGTCTTATTCGAGTTATATATCGTCTTCAACATGGTTGTGTAGAATATGACAAAGTCTTAAACTGTTAAACAAAGAGGATGTATAATGAACAACTGGAACACACCAATATTTCTATGTAAATTATTTCTGAGAAAAGGTGATCATGGACTGGTACATTTTATAAAATCAGGTTTTTTTTCTTTCTGAAAAAAAAAATATCCACATAATCACGAAGAAGTTGAACCTAGCCTTGTTATAGCTGGTAAATTAGAAAAAAATAGGAACATACGTACCTGGAAATTGGCCGTTAATTCGATCCATGAAGACGCTAAAGACGATCCCTCAAGACATTGAAGAAGTTGAAGACGTTGTGGAAGAACTCTGCGAACAAAAAAAAATAAATTAAAATCAAATTAAAAAAAGAAGCAACAAAAAAAAATTACAGAAAATAACAAAATTAGCATAACTTACCTCCTCAGCACAGCGCAAATCAACAAAACTCCCGGGGCGCAACACCAAATCAACTAAATTCGCGTGAGTGCAACATGAAATCAACTAAATTTGTGCACGACATATGTGAGCGTAACACCAAATCATATACAATCGCACAAGTCAGATGTGAACAAGAAACCCGAAACAATTTGCGAGCGATATATTTATAAAATAATAGTTCGGCAGAACTATTTTAAAAGTTCGGTTGAACTTTGTTTGCCAGTTTTCCAATCTTTGGAAAAAAATATGTTTTCCATTGCCATCAGTACGCCATCAATGTAAATGGAAAACAAAGTTCGGTCGAACTAATTTCAAAAGTTCAATCGAACTCCTGAATATTTCGGCCAAACTTTGACAAATCTTTAGCTGAACTATGGAGGAAAAAAAATTTTAGTCCCAAATTCTCACAAAAGTGTTATCCATCTTCACATTTTCACCCTATGGGAATAATACATTGGAATCCTCCATTGTAAATGATATTCATAAATAATATGGTATCACTCGAGTTTCAAATATGGGAGGAAACAATGTGATCCCGACTAAGGTAGATAATCACAGGGCTAGAAGACATAAGGGTAAAGGAAAGACAATGAAGAATCACTTGATATCAGATCTTATTGATGTCATCCCATTTGAAGAACTTGAATGTAACAAGAAAAGTTGGAATTGTAAGAGTATGACAGGAAGAGTATGAACATGGGAGTTATCCCAAGCTATAGCATACTGATTAATAAAAATCAAAAGGAATTAAAAAATATAGTTATATAATTCAAGAAAAACCAAATACAGAATCTATAAAAATTAAGAGAAAACCTCCAGGCTTGGAATTTTCATACCAATATTTAGCATCAACAAGGTATCTGGAGGAGGCAAGGAGCACAGTCAAAAGGCGCTTTCACCTGAAGAAGCCTCAAAGGTATAGTGAGGAAATTCTCTTGAAGTCTTTAAGAAAGCATACACTTGCGAATGGAACAGAAAGAGAATTGTTTATGGATCAAGATGAGGACATACTGAATGATTCGAAAAACTGCATGAGTAAAAATTAATATGACCAACATGCATCAAAACTTTTCAATTTCGAAGAAAGTGAATGTCTAAGGGCTTCTATTTTGTAGAGAAAAAATTTAGAATCTAAAGATATCCATAATGGTGTGAGAGAAAAATCACATCAATGGGGTAATCCAAAATGAAAAACAATAATTTAGAACCTCAATATATCAACAATGTTTTCAAAAATAAATCAGTACAATCAAGCGATCCAGTTCAACTGCATGAAAATTCTTTGAAGGAGTTAGTTAAAGGGATGAGTTTTACCCACGTTCAAAAAAAATCGACTCATGTTTTTGTCCACTCTCAAACAGTGACCCATTCCATTTTAGCTCCTACTATTTTTCAAATGAGCTATACAACATTAAATGTGCTTCCAAATTTGGAAAACCCAGAGAGTTTAAATGCAAAAACTACTTAGTTACCTCAAACATAGGTTAGTTCAAAGAAAATATGTGTGGATGTTGCATTGGCTTCTCGAAATAATCAACAAGAAGGTATACAATGACCAACAATGGGGGGTCTTTTTCTTCACCTAATGATGGGGCCTATCGACAAAGACTTCATGTTTTAAGGAATTACTTGACAGGAAGATGATAATCAAGATACACAAAAACCGAACATGCATATGGCACAACCCCCAACCATTAGTATTTTTCCAGCATCAAGTGTCTCTTGACTACAATCTACATCAATTTTGGCTAGCATTCCTACGATATATTTTCTTGTGGAGAATAGATCCAAGCATCTATCAGAGGGAAACATACTTCAAGCCCCTCCAGGTAAAGTTCTATCTTATTTTTCTTTGGAAGGTCCTTCAACCTTGATCACAGAACGAAGTATTGAGGCTTCCATGTGCAGGGATCGCTGTTGTCTATTAAGACCCCCGACCATTCTAAGTTTTTATCTAGGAAACAAGTTGGACAATGATACAACACTTTCTCAAGAGTTCTTTGATCAAGGCAAGTTTGATCTCTGGTCATACATTCAGAAAAGCTCTGAGATTAAAGAGTCCTAATCAACAAATAAGAACCCAATTGATGTTATGGAATCTGAAGACTATGTTGCAAACAAAAAGAAATATGTGGATTTTGAATCCATGTTCACACATATGCCTTGCCATGAATGTTGTTGTGGGTTTGGGATTCACACCATTGATCTTTCCAATAGCAAGCAGTCAATATTCTAGATGGATCTTCAAGAAGCTCACTAACCGCCAGCAGAAGCCAAAGCTAATATTATGGAATTATGGGCTCTTCAGCATCTTGTTTTCTTATACAAGAAAATTGGGATTTTGACCTGTTGTAGGACAAGCACTGATTATAACGACTCATTCAAGTGGCTGGAAATGATATCTTCACAACTCAAACACATGAATTTGCTTCAATTTCTCCTAATCTTGAGTAGGAGTGGTATTCTTTCCACCATTAGATGTCTTCATCACTTCATGCTACTACAGAGACATATGAGGTCGTGATGGAAATAAGGCATTACTTGAGGCTACGTTTCGCTACCCTTGGGAAGGTCCACCATCATATCACAATGAGTGTGATTTTAAGCACACATACTTTCCCTCTCCAAGAAAAATTGAAGAAAACTTGATTTTTACAGTTAGCATTGAGCTAGAAAATGACGTTTGTATTCATACTTCATGTATTGACTCAAGGTACTTGAATACTTCAAGTGTAAGAAATTATCCTACATGAATTATCAAAAATATAAGAACCCGATGTACACAACAAAATCTTTCATATGCTAAAGAAAAATATTTCCATCATCGACCAACAACTACTGCACCTGTCTGCAAGATCTTTGCCAAGGAAATGTGCAATAGAAGGAATAACCATCTTTTTTCACATACCAATCAGGTTGAACAAGAATTGTGCAAATCCTTTTAAACGTTGGAAGGATGCCAATATGGAAGGGAATGCTTCTTCTCTCATAATATTCAACCTTCAGAGGTTTCAATATATAATAATTTTGTTCAATATAAAATAACTCCTGCAACACTAGTCGTAAATCTTTTGGTCGATGTAAGAGAACATGATAAAGAATGGCTTCTTGCCTTTAGAGATTCTGACTTTCACTTCTCTCGAAATCCTACCCACATTAACACATAGATTAGTGTAGATTACATAACTAGTATTGGCTATTCTCTAAGCTATCAAGAAATAAATTGGCTATTCTTTAATATTAAACGAAGGTGAGAAACCATAGATATCATGAAGGAATTTCAAGGAATACTATGATAAGAAATATTAAATCTTTTCTTGCAAAGGCTTAAATTCTGAGTAAATTTAATTTAACTACTTTTAATATGAGATATGAACAGTCAATTCTTAGCAGAAGCAATGAGCCTTAATGAGGTCTACGGTTCTAATAACACCAATAATAGTATGTTGAAAGACCATTGATCCCAGTATTGTGATTACGTAACTAACATAAGCTGTTACCTATTCTAACAAATGTTGTACATATTCCATAAGGTTGAATACACTGTAACCACTTGCATGATACTAAAAGCTCTCATTACACTAATTAACATAGGGAATAGAACACATAGACTAGTGTAGATTACATCGCTAGTATTGAATATTCTCTAAGCTGTCAAAATCATACGACTTAAGCTTGGCATTTCTCAAAGACAGGGACAGCTTACAGAGAGGTATTTCAAATCCTTAATAATCCAATATCGGAGAAAAGAGACGAATAACTGATTTGTTATTTGCTTAAAAGCTAGTTTCTTTTCGTTTTTTCCTCTGGAAAATTGAGAAAGTTTAGAAAGATAAGTGGCATCGTATCCAGATTATGCTATTGGTGGAAGATCAAAGGGAGATCCAGGGAGATGGTAGAGATGCCATTGTTGAACTTCTATTTCTTTTATAATATATTTGTGTTTTATTTTTATTTTTCTTATTCGAGTTATATATCGTCTTCAACATGGTTGTGTAGAATATGACAAGGTCTTAAACTGTTAAACAAAGAGGATGTATAATGAAAAACTGGAACATACCAATATTTCTATGTAAATTATTTCTGAGAAAAGGTGATCATGGACTGGTACATTTTATAAAATCAGGTTTTTTTTCTTTCTGAAAAAAAAAATATCCACAAAATCACGAAGAAGTTGAACCTAGCCTTGTTATAGCTGGTAAATTAGAAAAAAATAGGAACATACGTACCTGGAAATTGGCCGTTAATTCGATCCATGAAGACGCTAAAGACGATCCCTCAAGACGTTGAAGAAGTTGAAGATGTTGTGGAAGAACTCTGCGAACAAAAAAAAATAAATTAAAATCAAATTAAAAAAAGAAGCAACAAAACAAAATTACAGAAAATAACAAAATTAGCATAACTTACCTCCTCAGCACAGCGCAAATCAACAAAACTCTCGGGGCGCAACACCAAATCAACTAAATTCGCGTGAGTGCAACACGAAATCAACTAAATTTGTGCACGACAGATGTGAGCGTAACACCAAATCATATACAATCGCACAAGTCATATGTGAACAAGAAACCCGAAACAATTTGCGAGCGATATATTTATAAAATAATAGTTCGGCAGAACTATTTTAAAATTTTGGTTGAACTTTGTTTGCCAGTTTTCCAATCTTTGGAAAAAAATATGTTTTCCATTGTCGTCAGTACGCCGTCAATGTAAACGGAAAACAAAGTTCGGTCGAACTAATTTCAAAAGTTCAATCGAACTCCTGAATATTTCGGCCAAACTTTGACAAATCTTTAGCCGAACTATGGAGGAAAAAAGTTTTTAGTCCCAAATTCTCACAAAAGTGTTATCCATCTTCACATTTTCACCCTATGGGAATAACACATTGGAATCCTCCATTGTAAATGATATTCATAAATAATATGGTATCACTCGAGTTTCAAATATGGGAGGAAACAATGTGATCCCGACTAAGGTAGATAATCACAGGGCTAGAAGACATAAGGGTAAAGGAAAGACAATGAAGAATCACTTGATATCAGATCTTATTGATGTCATCCCATTTGAAGAACTTGAATGTAACAAGAAAAGTTGGAATTGTAAGAGTATGACAGGAAGAGTATGAACATGGGAGTTATCCCAAGCTATAGCATACTGATTAATAAAAATCAAAAGGAATTAAAAAATATAGTTATATAATTCAAGAAAAACCAAATACAGAATCTGTAAAAATTAAGAGAAAACCTCCAGGCTTGGAATTTTCATACCAATATTTAGCATCAACAAGGTATCTAGAGGAGGCATGGAGCACGGTCAAAAGGCGCTTTCACCTAAAGAAGCCTCAAAGGTATAGTGAAGTACTATAATATCCCCAACCAACTATTGGAAGATGGCATTTTCTTTCCCTTAGGCTAGCAACAAGGGGAGTTCTGAGGACTCTCGATTTATAATAAAAGGGGCAAAGAAGGGAATTTTTAAGGACGTGGTATTTTCCCATGGTGTTTGTTGATGGTATTTTCCATTGGTATTCGTCGATGGTATTATGTCAATTCTAGAAGCCTGGATAAAACACATTAAAAATTTATAAAGGAAGAAGGAAGGAGGAAGGGAAGGTATGGGATTTGGATTTTCTTCTTTTGTATTATGATTGAAGGCTCATGCAAGTTTTCAAACAAGGATTTCAAGTGATATCCTTAGTTTAGCTTCGGTCAGATTTGATCTCACCATAGTTGGAAAACCCAACTTCAGTGGTCCTTGAGATCACCCTAGTTGATACAATTCTTTATTTTGGGAAAGGGTTTCACGCATCTATTATTTTTGGTTGAGGGTATTGGTTTTGAAGTTTCTTTGCAGGTTTAACAACATATCTAGAGTTGAACTATTATGATCATGCTGGCCAAGGAATCTATACACTAAATTGGGCATAACCTGTTGGGAGCTTGAAAGCTCTATCTAGATTTACAAAGTGTGCTAGAGCGATTGTCATAAGGGTTTGTAACAGCCACAAATCGACCCAAGTCAAGGGTATTCTCATGCACTAGAGGGATAATTCCAAGTATATTCTGTGTGTCGTGTTGAAGATCCGCGTGGGAGACAGCGGCATTGCTGATCTCAACTGCAACACAGTGGAAGGAAGCATATCTCGGTTTTCTTGAAGTGTTCGAAACATTGATATATCATCAATAGAGGGAGCTCTTTTTGGAAAGTCACAAGGCCATTACATAACGCCGAACAAAGGAATCGTTGAGCAAGGGGGTCTGAAGTATCGTTGTAGGCCAGTGGATCGAAAGGGGTTGTCAAATCGATTAAACACTGAGGCTGTGGGGAATTCCTTGCAAGATCAATTAGTCAATTGACAACGCATAGAGGTTTTGGAGCATTACTATGAGCACCACTTATCTCAAAAGTCGTTCGACAGGTTGCAGGGGGTAGTACAGGCGTTGAGGATCCCCTAAACATGGTCCTTTTGCTTCTCCCCTATACATGGTCCTTTTGCTTCTCCACTATAATAACCATAAGTTAGAATACATTAGTGCTATATAGATAGGGAAGAAAACATGCTTTATTGCAATTCGAAATATTCTCAAAAGTTACTCTAGTTAAGAATTATATCTTTAGAATTCAGATGGTCACATTATAAATTTAGTCAAAGTAATTCTAACATTTTTCCTAGAAGTTGGAATACTTTATGACAATCAAATGTACTAGAGTGGATTCATGTACTCTGAGGTGCTTAGAACCTCACAAGTTCTTTATAATATTTTTTTATTTAAAAAATTTATAATCAAAATCTAATTAAAAAAAATTATAATAATGAATTTTTTATATAAAGCTATAAATATTGGAGTTGTCTTTAAGTGCCACTTTTTGGAGTTTTCCGTGGATTTTTGGAGTTTCCAGTGAATTTTTTATTGGAATAAACTTGTGGTGAAATCTTGATTTGTGTTGTTTAAATTAACTGCATATATGAATTCAGGGCCCTCGAAAATCTCTTGGACACTTTGATTATTCAGAATTCACCCATCAAATTTATAATTTCAATAAATCCTCATAAATCTAAAAATTAATACTCTAATTCTCTTAAAAAAAAAAAAAAAAAAAAAAGTGAAAGTCTAGACCTACTTCCTCGCCCCTTTTTGGGTCAACCTCATAACCACAATTTTAAAAAAAGAATGATCCACGTGAACAACAGTCCTCACCACAATCAAAATGATTCATTGTACGTTTAGTTTTTATGTGCACGATTACATTAACAGCTGTACCCATTACAATTAACGTTGTTGTTGTTGTTGTTGTTTTTTTTTTTTTTTTAAAGCTTGGAATTGGTTGTGTTTATTTTTAGAATATAGTTATAATTTTAAGTGAATTATTCTGAAATAAAAATTAGAAATTTTATTTTTAAAACAATTTTAATAAAATTTAAAATTTAAATTTAAAATTTAACTTACAAATATTTATATTATTTTTAAATATTAATTAAATTAAATAATTAAAAAATATCACATAAACATACTATACAAAAATGATTACCACATGTACCTCCATGACACTAAAAATGTAAAGAATGAAGTGAATTTCCCCATTTTTTAGTGCATTCCTAGCTGGAGTGTTGAGTAAAAGTGATACAAATGCCTTCCCCTTATTTGGTTTAAATTGGAACGGATACAAAATTTTGGTGGATATTAATTATGTTTTTTTTAATATTTTTGATTTAAAATATATTAATGTCATATAAAAACTATGCAAAATTCTAGAACACAAAGAGATTTATTAGTGAAAATGGGATGAAGATCACAAAATAAGCATGCAAAATAATAATAATAATAATAAAATATTTGCATAAAAGAGATTTATTAATGGAATGAGATGACCAATGTACAAATTCCTTGTATTCATTTTCTTTTAAAAGCCAAATGTCAAAAACCAATTAACTATTAAACAAAATCTTAAAAAGATTGTGTAGATATTTAAATTTAAGATAATAGCTATTGACTTTCTCTGTAATAAAACTATAATTTAACAATATAGACTTGAGTAAGTTTAATATTTAAAATTTAAGGTTAAAAATTGTGTAATATTTGCATGCAAAATTTAAGGTTAAAATTTTCGTTGACATTGCAATTTTTTTATTCAAAATGAAATATATTTAAAGAAAAAAAAATTGCATGGAAACACAAATTGTTGGTCTGAATAAAAATATTCTACCTATATTTTATTTCCACCAATTATGTAATCCCATCAAGGAAATAGCGCTAAAGACCTAGATACGGAATCCTTAGTGTCCATGTGTATCATTTAAATCCAACGATATCGAGCACGCCCATATGTGACGTTAACCAAGAATTCAACAACTTCGCTAGAGATCTAACACCGCGCCTGCGCATCATCATTTTGGCCACAAATTTCTACAGTTGCCTACTATTGGAATATTTGATAATTCCAGAATAATAAATGGAGAATAAAACTCCCTTCCTCTAACACAGAGAAAATAAAAGATTTCTTTGACAGGAGACAGAGTTTCAATACTTTGAAAACAAACTTCTATTTCATTCAATAACTCAAAAAAAAACTATTACACTTCTTCCTCACTGAGAGGGATTACAAAATTATGACTGCTACAAAACGCAATGCATAAAAACAACTCACTGTCTGTGCAAAACAAACACACTCTGTCTCTAAAACACTCTGCTTTGTTTTTCACTTTCGCACTGCTGTGCATAAAAAAAACTTTTCAACTCACTCTATCTTTTTTTTAATACAATGGCCTATGGGCTCTTTTATATGTCGTAGCATAAAATTAAAAACAACAAAACAAAAAAAATAAACCAAACTATTTTAAAATGCATATTATAAGCTTTTATTAAAAAATTTTATAATATATATATTGGTCGTTTGAATAAATATGCCCAAAAAAGAACTTTCATCGTGGCCCCTCAAATAAAACATAATAGTGTGATACATTAAAGTTTTTTTTCAAACCTTAATATAAAACGAAACCTAAATCAAAGCTTCATTGACTATCAAACTCGGACTTCAAAGAGTAAAGAGTCGGAATTTATGAAATTATCACATAAAAAATCTGGATGCTGACGTAGGCCCAAAGTGTTATGCGAAAACTCTTATGCAATTTAGTTTATGAACTTTTGGGTCCGGTTTTCAGGTTTTCAGATTCCCTTCAAATTCATGCAATCCAATATTAATGCTCCACGTGGCCCTTTCAAGCAAACAAAAAATTGGCAGTAAACTCCTCCGGTGTTTGGTGAGGGCTTTAAGGCCCGAGGGGATTATTCTTTCAAGACTCTGATGTTGCGTGGTTTGGAACCACAATTTATTCAATGCAAAACAGCTGTTGCAAAGCCTTTAACCAAAAACTTGTAGGTTTAATTAAATGCAGATTTTAATTTTCAGTTGTGTGCAAGAGACAAACTCCTGTAGCATTTGTCCTTCTTTGCGTTGCTGCAGTTGAAGTTAAAATTCAACACTCCCCCTTAAATTAAACTGCTGGATTATCTGTCATACCCATGCACTTCCTCAAATATTCAAAACTTTTCTGCCCCAATGGCTTGTTCAGAATATCAGCGAACTGCTCCTGAGTTCTGCAATTTTTTAAAATTATTTCTCCATTGTTCACTAACTCCCTGATGTAGTGAAACTTGGCATCAATGTGTTTTGTTCTTTTGTGAAACACATAATTATTTGACAATGCAATAGCTGAGCTATTGTCACAATAAATCACTGTGCCTTTTACCTGTTCTTGGCATAAACTTTTCAACATTATCCTCATCCAAACTGCTTGACATGCTGCTGCTGTAGCTGCCACATACTCTACCTCTGTTGTAGACAATGCCACAATTGACTGTTTCTTAGAAGCCCATGAAATGCTGCTGAACCCATGTGAAAAACATAACTGGAAGTGCTCTTCTGATTATCTACACTTCCAGCCCAATCACTGTTAGTGTATCCAACTAAATCTGAACTTTCTGAAGCAGTATATAAAATACCATACCTTTTGGTTCCTTTAACATACCTCAGAATTCTCTTCACTGCCTGCTAATGTGCATCCTTTGGCTTCTCCATGAATCTGGAAATAAAACTAACAACATGCATTATGTTCGGCCTAGTTGCAGTCAAATACATGAGGCTGCCAACTATGCTCTTGTATAAGCTAGGATCAAAATCCTTGCTGTTGTCCTCTCTGCTGAGTTTTAATCCCATCACTGTGGGAGTGATTGTTGCTTTTCTCTCCTGCATATTAAATCTTTCCAGCACTTCATTAACATATTTTGCCTGTGAGATAAAAATCCCATTTTCATCTTGTTCTACTTCTATTCCTAAGAAGTATTTCAACAAACCCATGTCAATCATTTCAAATTCTTCTTTCATGACTGTTTTAAAATTTTCAATAAGGTAATCATCATTACCTGTGAAAATAACATCATCAACATATACGACTACAATCAACATTTTACCATCCTTTTCTTTGATGTAGAGGGTGGGTTCTCCCTCACACTTTTCAAATCCATTTTCCAGTAGATATGAGTCTATTCTACTGTACCACGCTCTTGGTGCTTGCTTCAGCCCATAAAGAGCTTTCTTCAACTTGCACATTTTGTGCTCTTGGCCTTTCTTTTCATAGCCGAGAGGTTGTTCAATGTAAACCTCTTCCATTAACACTCCATTTAGGAATGCTGACTTCACGTCCATTTGGTAAACTTTCCACTTGTTTTGTGCTGCTATGGACAGCACTGCTCTCACGGTTTCCATTCTAGCAACCGGTGCGAAAGTTTCCTCATAATCTATCCCATGCTTTTGCTTATATCCCTTGACAACAAGTCTAGCTTTGTGTCTCTCTATTTTGCCTTCAGCATTACTTTTGGTCTTGTAGACCCATTTAACTCCAATGACATCTTTACCTTTTGGGAGTTCAACCAAATCCCAAGTCTTGTTTCTTTCTATGGCATTAATCTCCTCATCCATAGCTTCTATCCATTTCTTATCTTTAATAGCATCCTCAAAATGAATAGGGTCATCAACATGAAAATATAAAGAAATTAAAGAATTGATATCTTCATTCGCTGCCTCTTGTGCATAAATGTCATTCAAATTTCTGAACTTCTTACCTCTTTCATTAGGTGTACAAATGCTTGAAGAAGCACTTGAATTTCCTCCTTGTGGTGTGCTTGGAGAAGCACTTTCATTTCTCCTCAAGGGTGTGATTTGCTGCTCTTGTGTTGGTGTTGTTGTTTGGGGATTTATTTCAGCCAATTCATCATCATTTTCATCATGAGATAAACAGTGTTTAACATTCACTGTTTTCTCTATGCTTCCATCCCAAGCTTCCTCTTCAATGAACTGAACATCTCTGCTCACAATAAACTTCTTGGTGGATGGGTTGTATAACCTGTAGGCCTTGGATTCCTCACTATATCCAATGAAAATACATTTCTCCCCCTTACTGTCCAACTTCTTCCTTAGCTGATCCGGTATGTGTGCATAAGCCACACATCCAAAAACCTTCATGTGTGTGACACCTTGCTTTGTGCCACTCCATGCCTCTTCCGGCACTTTGTTCATCACTGCTTTATTCAAAATGTATGTTGCACAATGTACATCTTCAACCCAATAATCATTAGGCAAATGTTTTGCCTTTAACATACTCCTCACCATGTCCATTATGGTTCTGTTTTTCCTTTCGACTACTCCATTTTGCTACGGAGTATATCTAGTTGTAAACTGCTTATGAATACCATTTTCTCTACAAAAACGTAGAAAATATTTAGAGATATACTCACCTCCTCTATCATTCCTTAGGACTTTGATGTGCAGCCCACTCTGGTTTTCAACAAGTGCTTTGAAATTGCAGAACCTTTCAAACACTTCACTTTTGTTTTTCAAAAAGTAAACCCAAGTTTTTCTTGTAAAATCATCTATGAATGTTAACATGTAGTGGCTGCTAGCAAGTGATCGAGTTTGCATCGGTCCACACAAATCTGAGTGCACAATCTCTAAGGGTGATTTTTCCCTTATGCTTTTTCCGGAAGGAAAACTTTCTCTATGTTGTTTCCCAAGGATACAACCTTCACAAAGGCTGTCCGGCTTCTCTATCAATGGTAAACCTCTTACCATTCCTTTTCTATTCAACAAGTTAAGACCTCCAAAGTTGAGATGTCCAAATCTCAAATGCCACAACCAATTTTCATCTTTTGGTTCGCTTTGGATAGCCTCTTGTGCCACTGCTGCTTTCTCTTCACCATTCTTCAAATATGCTCTCATTCTAAGAGGGAACATCATGTTCCTTGTCATCTTCACTTCAGCAATACATTGTTTGCTAGGTGGTTTTTCCATGATGGTACAAACATCATCCTTAAAAAATACGTTGTACCCCTTTTGAACAATTTGTCCAATACTCAAGAGGTTACACTTCATTCCTGGAACATAATAGACATCTGCTATGGATTTCTTTGCACCTTTCCTTGTCAAAACATTTACATTCCCTTTTCCCATAACAGACACTTTACTATCAGTCCCTAGTGTGACTTGTGACTTCACACTCTCATCTAGCATAGAAAACATTGCTAAGTTTCCTATCATATGGTTACTGCAACCAGAGTCTAGAAACCATAAATCCTCATTCTTTTCTTCAGCCATGTTACAAGCTAAAAACAAATTATCTTGGCTGATATTTTCTCTAGTGAAATTTGCACTAGTTCTATTTCCCACATCATGCTGCTTCTTTCTACATTCATTAGCATAATGTCCATATTTCTTACAATAGTGACATTGGACATTGGACTTATCATACCTTTGTCCTTGAGCATTCTGCTGGCCACTCTGCTGGCTCCTGCCTTGGCCTTGATGCTGATTTGGATTGCTGCCCCTTCCTTGAGCATTTGCTGGACTGTTCCTTCCACCTCTGTTTTGGCTTGTGCCTCTTCCTCTTTTGTTTCCTATGCCTTGCCCTCTTCCTCTTCCGAAAGACATTTGGGTCTTAAAGGCATGCTCCAGAGATGAGTTTTCACTCCTACCCAATCTCTTCTCATGAGTCATCAGTGATGCATGTAGCTCATCCACTATGAACTTTGAGAGATCCTTAGTCTCCTCTATGGTGGTGACAATCACATCAAATCTTGAGGGTAGAATCCTCAAGAGTTTTTCCACAATCCTCTTATCTTCAAGAGTCTCTCCATGAGATCTTATTTGTGTGACCATTCCAATCACATGAGTGAAGAATGAGTCAATGTTATCTGACTCCTTCATACAGAGAGTTTCAAAGTCTCTCCTCAGCAACTGAAGTTTTGCTGTCTTCACTTTTTCCATGCCTTGATAGGCTGTCTTGAGAGTTTCCCATGCTTCTCTGGATCTCTTGGCTGCTGCTATCCTCGGAAACACACTCTCATGCACTGCTTGATACAATAAGAAAAGAGCTTTGGAGTCTTTCTTCCTATTGCTCTTCAGCAACTCTTTCTCTGCCTGAGTCAAATCTTCAAACTCTTCTTCATTTGTTGGCTCTTCAAATCCATCCTCAACAAATTCCCATAAGTCTTGGGAGACAAATAAAGCCCTCATAGTTATTGACCAGTAGTCATAATTTTCCCATTAAATAGTGGGAGGTGGATATTTCCCATACACATACCAGTGCTGGCTCCAGCCATTCTGCACTCTTAACTATGATTCAAAAACACTTGACTGTGTATTTAAAATAGTTGACTGTTCTGCAACAGTAACACAAAAATTGTATAGAGAAATACCTTGAATTCCTTTTGGCTGAGTCTTCACACTGCTGGAGAAGCTGCTGCAACAAAGAACTCCTTCCTTCATCTTCTTTGATCTTCAAAGAGCCTGGACTAGCTCTGATACCATGTTGGAATATTTTATAATTCCAGAATAATAAATGGAGAATAAAACTCCCTTCCTCTAACATATAGAAAATAAAATATTTCTTTGACAGGAGACAGAGTTTCAATACTTTGAAAACAAACTTCTATTTCATTCAATAACTCAAAAAAAAACTATTACACTTCTTCCTCACTGAGAGGGATTACAAAATTATGACTGCTACAAAATGTAGTGCATAAAAACAACTCACTGTCTGTGCAAAACAAACACACTCTGTCTCTAAAACACTATGTTGTGTTTTTCACTTTTGCACTGCTGTGCATAAAAAAAAAAAATTCAACTCACTCTATCTTTTTTTTAATACAATGGCCTACGGGCTCTTTTATATGTCGTAGCATAAAATTAAAAACAACAAAACAAAAAAAAAACCAAACTATTTTAAAATGCATATTATAAACTTTTATTAAAAAAGTTTATAATATATATATTGGTCGTTTGAATATATATGCCCAAAAAATAACTTTCATCGTGGCCCCTCAAATAAAACATAATAGTGTGATACATTAAGTTTTTTTTCAAACCTTAAAATAAAACGAAACTTAAATCAAAGCCTCATTGACTATCGAACTCGGACTTCAATGAGTAATGAGTCAGAATTTATGAAATTATCGCCTAACAAATCTGGATGCTGACGTAGGCCCAAAGTGTTATGCGAAAACTCTTATGAAATTTAGTTTATGAACTTTCGGGTCTGGTTTTCAAGTTTTCAGATTCCCTTCAAATTCATGCGATCCAATATTAATGCTCCACCTGGCCCTTTCAAGCAAACAAAAAACTGGCAGTAAACTCCTCCGGTGTTTGGTGAGGGCTTTAAGGCCCGAGGGGATTGTTCTTTCAAGACTCTGATGTTGCGTGGTTTGGAACCACATTTTATTCAATGTGAAACGGCTATTGCAGAGCCTTTAACCAAAAACTTGTAGGTTTAATTAAATGCAGATTTTAATTTTCAGTTGCGTGCAAGAGACAAACTCCTGTAGGATTTGTCCTTCTTTGCGTTACTGCAGTTGAAGTTAAAATTCAACACCTACATCACATTCCTCCAGCGATCATTTCAAAATTTCATGTATCCATCTGTTCTTTCCAATTTCTATGGCAGGAATAAGAGGCACCCCTCATCACGATGACTTTGCATCCTCCTCCATGGCATCAAGGTCTTCGTTGGCGTCAACTCCGTATGTCCACTATGACATTTTTATTAAAAATCCCGAGGAAGGGACCAGAGACTTTGCCATCGCTTTATGCAGTCATCTTATTTCGCATGGATTGCATGTTTTTCTAGACGAGCTGCGTCTCAGATCCGAAGAGGAGTTTCCATGTCGAATGAAAGCTGCCATTTCACTAGCCTCTGTCCAGATCGCCATATTTTCTCCGAAGTATGCTAATTGGAAATGGTGCATGGATACACTCATCGAGATGACAAATTCGGAGGCGCCTATTCTCCCTGTGTTTTACGGAGTCAAACCATGTGATGTCCAGTATACGGGCAAAGATGATAAGGGACCATACACTCAATCGCTGTGTGCCCATGAGGAGAAAGGACGATACAACTCACAAGCTATTCAGGCTTGGAGAGACGCTCTGTTCCATGTTTCACATATAAGCGGTTTCGAGCTGGAGGCGTGTGATGGGTGAGAATTTCCCACTATTCAAATCCTTAATAGTTTTGACAGGGTTTCTGACCCTTGTTGCTTACATATATAAAGACGTTTCTGACTGCTTATTTTACACTCTGGTTGAATATTTATGGGCGAGGAGCTCTTGCGTAAAATTGTAGAAAGTGTGTTAAAAGCCTATCCTCCTCGCGATTACCATGTTTTCATAAATCATAGGGGGGCAAACACGAAGGAGGAATTCGCCAAGCCTCTCTACGATCGCCTTGTTTCCCATGGATTATGAGTCTTTCTGGATAAGCCTGAATTGGTGGAGGGACTCAAGATTGAAACTCAAATAGAATTGGCTATTCAATTTTCATTTGTCAATATCGTTATATTTTCTTTAGATTTTTTTCAGAAGAAAAAAAACTGGTTTATATTTTGTACCAGCACATTTGTCATTTGTAATTTGGTTCAATAATACATCATAGTTCTTAAAAATTATGTTCTTTTCTGTTACATTTTTCTTTTTAAATCCAGTAAAATGTTTTGCTGACTCAGTCCAAAAGAAACTATGATACCAAAAATAACATAGTCATGATCATTATAAAAACATAAATTCATTCCAAAATTTCATGTTTGCGTTCTTCTAGGATGAAATCAAGATTTTCATTGGCCACTATAATATTTAGCCCTCATATTGTTCTCCCAGGGGAAATTGATTGGGGTAGCTTCTAATTCTTATCATCGTGGGGAGTCCTCTTCGGTCTCCTGATATAGTTAAAAACCCGGACCTATATAAAAAAAAAATTCCCAAGAGAGATTCCAAAATCCATCTCAAAACCTGCAAAAAACCAAATGATTAGAGAAAGCCACCAGTACCTTTGCCTCCTTGTCCATTGGCTTCATTTAGCTCATAGTGCATCTCGCCAAATCTCCAGGATAGCCCCATCTTTGATAATCTATCTACCTCAGAATTCTTTTCTTTATAGATGTGAGTAAAATAAATGGAGTTGAACTTGCATTGCATCACCTTAATCCTATCCATCCAACCCTCTAGATAACTTGGATTTAGCTGAGTGCCTTTGTTGAGATGATCGATATGGACCTGCGAGTCCCTATATATAGAAAGAGATTCAATGTAGAGATGTTGAGAAAACCACATAAGACCCCAAAGAGCCAGAGACTCTGCTTGCATATTGGTGCCATGGCCACCGGTCCAATGGATATTGTAATGCACGAAGAAGAGAGCATCAACCATGTACTGCAACCACATATATATTTTTTAGCTACCCCATCAAAAAATCTAGCTGGGTAGTGGATTTCATGTGGGCGATTCTCAGGGAAAGATCCCTGGGGATTTTCTGTTTTACCTTCATATTCCCCCAGTGTTGCATAATCTAATTGCTGACCATGACTGGATTTCTTGCTTTCCCATCAAAGAGCCACTCGTTTCTGCTATTCCAGATGTACCAGTGGTATATGATGGGGACCTTCCTAAAGTATTTCCCGTGCCCTCCCTACCAGACATAACATTCCTCAGCACTATTGAATGTGGAGAAGTCAAAATGCATAATTTTTCATATAAATTGTAAGATACTCCTTGTAAAATGACAGTCACAAAAGAGATGTTTATTATTTTCGTTTGCATTCATGCAGTGACGACATATCCCAGGCCCATTTAAGCCTCTTTTCTGCAAATTGTTCCATGTTAGATTTTTTTCTTTCCAAACCAGCCAATAAAACATGACCATCTTAGATTGCACTTTTAGTTTCCAAAGACCCTGAAACCAACAGACCTGTAATGTTCCTTCCTTCTTCTTCATCATGTCTTTGTAAATTTCACTTATCGCTATTTTACCTTTGTGTAACCTTCCTGTCCACTTATCCTATCCCCTCTTTTTGATTTGATCATTCCCATGCCCCTTAATCTTTCACAATATAAATTCCATTCTTTTTTTAAGGAGTCTAAAATCCCCAATTTACCAGTGGAGAGCCATTGTGGTGTATCTTCTTGCCATACAAATATCTGAATTAAGAAAAAAATACCTTTCTGATGAAGGAGAGAGATCAGCTCCCTACTAACTTTGATGCCTCTCTTGTTATTTCCAAGGCTTAGGTCACGAATGAGAATCCGACATTCATTTCCAAAGCTCCACCTTAGGTTATCCTTGAAGATAGGCCAAATTTTGATGAAACCGAACCATATAGGCGATCCCTTCTTCTGCTAATTGCATTCCTCTAAATACAGATCCTCTATAGATTTATTCTTTAAATATTTAAAATCCATAGTATCCTTCCACACCCCCAGTGTGTTAATGCTTCTCCAGAGAGACTTCATCATCAGAGCCTTACCGAAAATGAACAGATCCATCACCCCCCAGCCACCTAAATCTTTTGGCCTTACTATCAGATCCTAATTTTCCAAGTGATATGAGCCTTTTCCCAAGCCTCTGTTCCAAATAAAGTCTGCCATGATGCTACGGATTTTGTTGATTATCCTTGATTGAATATTATACAAGTGTGCATAATAAACAAAGAGCTACTGTAGAACTTCCTGAGTTAGGACAAGCCTCCCTCCATTTACTTGCCCACACATTAATTCTTTTCTTGTATCTGTCCAACAACCATGACCAATCAGAAATTAGATAATTCGTAGCTTTCATGTGGAAGCCCAGGTAAATAATGCCTTCATCTAGGTGGGCTAAACGGAAATCGAACAGGCTACCAATATACTCCACAGTTTCAATATTGCCCTTCGAGTGGTATATGCAGGGTTTTCCACTATTTTCCTCCATTCCAGATGTGGTACAAAACATCCTGAAAATATTATATAAAACTAACCAAGCACTTTTGATCAAAAGACCAAAAACAAGTACATCATCAACAAAAAAATTGTGAGAGATGTCTCTCTTTCTGGTAATATGTATGCCTCTAAAATCACCCAGATCAATAGCATGTTTAATGTTTAGGCTAAAAGCATCCATAACAAGAATGAAGAGTAGGGGAGAAAGGGCACATCCCTATCTGAGGCCCCTCCCAAGGCTGAAAAAGTTTGTTGCCAATCCATTCATAATGACAGCCATCGAAGAGGAGTTGACATAGCTCAGGATCCGGTCAATCGACCCATTTTCCATTACAATTTTGTGAAGGATTAGTCTTAAAAAATCCCAATCAATTCTATCATAAGATTTACTCAAGTCAACTTTCATCACGTTGGCTTTTATATTTTGTGTTTTAACTGAATGCATGATCTCTTGTGTAATAGAAACTGCGTCATGAATGCTCTTGCCTAGTAAGAATCCCGATTGTTTAGGGGATATATAACGCTTAAGGACTTCTTCTAACCTTTCTGTTATAATATTTAAAACAATCTTCTACAAAGTGTTGCACAAAGATATAGGGTGATCATCTTTGAAAGTCTAGAATCCTTCTTCTCAGGAATAAAAGAAAAAAAATTAGAGTTTATGCCACCTAAAAAATTTCTAGTTCTCCTGACTTCCTCTGCCATTTCAGTGATTTCATTAATGAAGATGTCCAAAAAATGTATGAAAAAATCTGGGGTCTAGCCATCCAGCCCTGGGCTTTTGTCAGATGGGAAATATTTCAAAACCTTTTCAATTTCTTCTTTTCTCACTCGTCTTGTAAAATAGTCATTTCCCCATCTCCAAACATTCTCGGAAAAAGTTCCAGTGCTTTTAGTTGTTCTGCGAAAACATTCTCCTCCCTGCCTTTAAATAGGTTTTCATAGAAATCCATAGATTCAGTTTGAATATCCCACATGGAATGTACAGTAGATCCTCAATATTCCAGATTGTGTTGAATTTCTTCCTTCCATTTGCATATTTGTGAAAGAAGTTGGTATTATTGTCCCCCTCCTTAAGCCAAATTGCTCAGCTTTTAAACCTCAAGTATTGTTCTTGAAATAACAATATTCTCCGCCTCTCTGATTCAAGGAATTTTAGTCGAGACCAGAGATTAGGAGATGAGTCTCCCTCTTCAATATTTATAAGAATCTTTGATGTCTCAACAGTTAGTAGCTTCAAATCCTTTACCATGTGATCTTTCTAGGCCTTTTCCCATTTCTTGACTTTGAATTTAAAATTGTGCACCGCAATTGTTATAAATTCCATCACTAAAGTACCTTTCTCTATGTGAGCCTCTTTCAAATGATTTCTGACTAGAATGTTAAAAGACCCATTTTCTAACTAGGCTCGGTAAAATTTAAAAGGAAATCTCCCTTTAAAATTCTCAAACATCCATTCAAAAGATACCGGGCAATGATCAGAGATCATCACATCCTCCGCCCGAACCTTAAGATTCCCCATCTACAATAGAAGAGAATATTGCACAAGAACTCTGTCGATTCTTTTCGCAATGAACTCATCACCCGAGTGCCCATTAAACCAGGTTGGGCCTTCTCTCTCTAGAGATAAATCCACTAGATTGGATCTTTTGATCAAAGAGTGCATAAAATTCTCCATAATGTCCCTTCTACCACGCTTACCGCACGTCTCTCTCTCCCAAAGAGTACAGTTAAAATATCCCGTAATAATGGATCCATCAAGTAGAAGAAATCCACATACCTCCATCCTACTCCAAAAACTAGGTCTATCTCGATAAGGAGCATATAGGTTGATAAGGTGAATCCTTCAGCTGAAACCCCTGAAGAAACCCGTCATGATAATTCCCCCAAATAACCCAAAATCTTTCAAAGAAACCAGGCGGGGATCCCACATAACAGCCAATCCACCCTATCGGCCCACTGCATTAGTGGCAACCAAGTGTCAATCTGGACACAAGGAATGACAGAAGATTCGGGTTCTATCAGCCAAGGTCATCGATTCTTGAAGGAAAATCAAATCAGGTTTTAAAGTAAAAATGAAATTCCGAATAGATACAAGCTTCTCCCTTCCCCCCAACCCCCTAATATTAAGAGAGCACAAGATCATGGATGAACATCTGGGGAGGGGGCCAATGCTCTAAGGACCTGAGCGAGGGCTAGGGTGACAAGGAAATTGTGGAAATTTCCAGGGGGGAGGGGCATGTCCAAAGCCAAGGAGGGTTTGCGCCTACCTCTAGGCCTTCTTTTCCCTTTTCGAATAGTTACATTCGAGATTGAAGATGGACTTATGGACAAGACAGGAGACAAATGAAGGCCAATATCAATAAGCAAAGGGAAAATCTAAGCATCCAGATTCTGAAGGATGAATTCCAAATCTTTGTCGATCGAGTGTATGGGGGATATAGGGGCAGTCCCACCCGTATCAGATGGCCGAAGTAATGGCGGAGAACCTATTTCTGGTTGTCCCTCCATGGATGGCGAGCCTAGGGAGAGAGGCGGGAGGAGCTTGACATGAGGGTCTTCCCTGGAAATAGGATTTAAATTTATAGTGGATACAATAGAGTTGACAGAAGGATTCCGACCCCCTCGCAAACTATGATCATCGAGACCCGCCAGTGAAACAGGTATCACCGCCTTATCCGATGCTATATGGGTTAATTCCCTAACCCCCTCCGACAACCACCAGACAACGATTTTCGTTCAGAAGCAGAAATAGAATCTATACCAGGGGATAAAGTGACAGGTACAGACTTACCAGGAGCATATGAGGAGTTCGGCTGAAATGATTTATCGTGGCGTGCATCCCACTTTGTCGGTCCCCTCGATGACCCTGGAGCAGAAAGTTTATTAAATTCCTCCATAAATTTTTTGCATTGTCGCATGATATGACCAGTCCCATGGCACAAGTGACACCTGAAAGGCATCTGCCAATAGTTGAGACACTGTCAATGCACTGTGCCTTCCCATTCCAAATCAATCTCCACAGAAAGTCCCCCAAAATATGACACTTCTACTAATAACCATGCCATTCTTTTTTCATATTCCCCCGTGCACTTTGGCTAGACAAACCTGCAAGACTCGATGCTATCCCCAATCGTCGTTAGGACATTGAAAGTCCAAAATTCTAAAGGTAATCCATGCATATTTACCCAGGTGAGATGATGTAGAGGTGCGTTGTGAATAGGATGGAATCCAACGTGTCATCGGTGGAGAGCCAGGAAGCAACGCCCATTTACCCAAGTTCGCCTAAAAACTTCCCCAACATCTTCAGCTTTTATAAAATGGAAGTTGCACCAGCCTCCCTACAACTTTCTCACCAATGGATGATACCCAAGTAACTTGTTACATGCTTCCATCAACCATGGAAGGAACTCAACCTTACAGAATCTTTCAAATTGACACCGACCCACCAAAGCACAGTCCAATAAGCTCTCTGCGTGATCCCACATCACGTCTCTACCGAAGCTGAGAATCCTATAGCCTTGTTTCTACTTGAAAGGTTTATCAAAGTGAGATGACTTGGATCGCAGATCAGAGCCTGGAGGGTTAACATGTGAAACACCAAGCAATTCCCACTGAGTAGATTTCAATTGAGAGTCTGTGAAATGGGATGACGAGCTAGGATAAGGTGCCAGATAGCCTTTAGAAGTATCACCTTTCTTCGCCACCTCAATCTCATGCAAGAAGGCTTCGTCAAATTCCCCTGCCTCGAATTCCACTAAATGTTTCGATAGGTCTACCATAATCGATGGGATTTAAGTGATGCGAAGTAAAAAGGTTAAACATAGATACGTCAGGACGATTCAATTTAAAATGGATTAATATCAAATTCCCAATCCCATAAAAATCTCCCAGCAAGGATGAGAGTCTTTCTTCGAGATAAATGTTGTCAGAAAAAAGGACTTTAATCCCCATCAACCTCCAAAGGGTAATCCCGAGTGCACCAAATCCGAACCTTATAAATGAAAATTTAAGAAAACCCAAGTAGAAAGGATGACTATCACGATCGGACAACTTTCCACCGACTTAGTCAAGAGGTTCGGGTACCCGCTCGAGAAATTTGAATAAATTGGTAACTTGAAGAAATTCCTGCTCACCAGAAAAACCAGGTATTTCTGTCCATGGGAGAGCCCCGAATAAGATAATCCTGGCCCAAAAATGAAAAGAGAAGATCAGTCTTGTCAAGCCCTGGAAATGATCGTTATACTGATCCCGGTGGACAACAGCAGCAGATACATTGTCCAATGTTCCACCAACTTTTACAAAATTGAACAAGGATACGCTTCCAAGGCTGAAATGATTTATCGTGGCGTGCATCCCACTTTGTCGGTCCCCTCGATGACCCTGGAGCAGAAAGTTTATTAAATTCCTCCATAAATTTTTTGCATTGTCGCATGATATGACCAGTCCTATGGCACAAGTGACACCTGAAAGGCATCTGCCAATATTTGAGACACTGTCAATGCACTGTGCCTTCCCATTCCAAATCAATCTCCACAGAAAGTCCCCCAAAATATGACACTTCTACTAATAACCATGCCATTCTTTTTTCATATTCCCCCGTGCACTTTGGCTAGACAAACCTGCAAGACTCGATGCTATCCCCAATCGTCGTTAGGACATTGAAAGTCCAAAATTCTAAAGGTAATCCATGCATATTTACCTAGGTGAGATGATGTAGAGGTGCGTTGTGAATAGGATGGAATCCAACGTGTCATCGGTGGAGAGCCAGGAAGCAACACCCATTTACCCAAGTTCGCCTAAAAACTTCCCCAACATCTTCAGCTTTTATAAAATGGAAGTTGCACCAGCCTCCCTACAACTTGCTCACCAATGGATGATACCCAAGTAACTTGTTACATGCTTCCATCAACCATGGAAGGAACTCAACCTTACAGAATCTTTCAAATTGACACCGACCCACCAAAGCACAGTCCAATAAGCTCTCTGCGTGATCCCACATCACGTCTCTACCGAAGCTGAGAATCCTATAGCCTTGTTTCTACTTGAAAGGTTTATCAAAGTGAGATGACTTGGATCGCAGATCAGAGCCTGGAGGGTTAACATGTGAAACACCAAGCAATTCCCACTGAGTAGATTTCAATTGAGAGTCTGTGAAATGGGATGACGAGCTAGGATAAGGTGCCAGATAGCCTTTAGAAGTATCACCTTTCTTCGCCACCTCAATCTCATGCAAGAAGGCTTCGTCAAATTCCCCTGCCTCGAATTCCACTAAATGTTTCGATAGGTCTACCATAATCGATGGGATTTAAGTGATGCGAAGTAAAAAGGTTAAACATAGATACGTCAGGACGATTCAATTTAAAATGGATTAATATCAAATTCCCAATCCCATAAAAATCTCCCAGCAAGGACGAGAGTCTTTCTTCGAGATAAATGTTGTCAGAAAAAAGGACTTTAATCCCCATCAACCTCCAAAGGGTAATCCCGAGTGCACCAAATCCGAACCTTATAAATGAAAATTTAAGAAAACCCAAGTAGAAAGGATGACTATCACGATCGGACAACTTTCCACCGACTTAGTCAAGAGGTTCGGGTACCCGCTCGAGAAATTTGAATAAATTGGTAACTTGAAGAAATTCCTGCTCACCAGAAAAACCAGGTATTTCTGTCCATGGGAGAGCCCCGAATAAGATAATCCTGGCCCAAAAATGAAAAGAGAAGATCAGTCTTGTCAAGCCCTGGAAATGATCGTTATACTGATCCCGGTGGACAACAGCAGCAGATACATTGTCCAATGTTCCACCAACTTTTACAAAATTGAACAAGGATACGCTTGCAACTCCCATTAAACTACATATTGTTGAAGGAAATGCCGAAAATATGTTACAGCGATGGAGGATTTTCCGAGTTGAAGTCTTTTTATTTTCCCGTAATCGTTGTTCACCACAAATTTCAGTTGATTGGCAGACTTGCATTGGGAAGAATTCGTTACAGACCTGGAAGAGGTTGGGTCCAACCCTTGCGATCTATCTCAACGATTTCTTTCTTCTCACTTGGCGTGGAACTGTGGAGATGAATGGCCCTTCAGCGCTACACAAGGCTCTACATCGGTTGGCTTCAATCTGTGACTATGTTGAGCAGCCCCTTTGTTGGTTGACCTCAATGTCGGCCATAGCACCGCCTTCCATGGTTGTTTTTTGCTGCAATGGTTCATGTGCCACGGCTCATCGCTAAATATTCTTGGTGCATGGATGAGCTCTACCTCATCACAAAGTCCGCGAATACCATTTTACCGATTTTCTATGAAGTGAATCCTTCCGATCTGGAAAGAGTTTACATTGAATCCCTGGTCAAACACCAACATAAACAACGCAACAGAGAGGTTGTTTAGAAATGGAGAGATGCTCTTGCCCATGTCCCAAAATTAGATGATTTCATGCTGGTCGGGTAAGAATTCTAATCATCTTTTCCCAGATCCTTGTGTCATATAACTTCTAGGTATCTAGTAACCACAGAGCGAAATTAATTATTAATTTTGTTATGCATTCGATAGGCATAAATTACTTTACTCCATACTAGTTGGATCATTGAATATGCAATGGAATTAGTTCATTGAGCCCAAAAGCTTATTCTATAATTTGGAGGGTAATGTGAGACATGTGACGTGTTTGATATTTTAAATAGAAAATCAATGTTGGTTATACTAATAAAATAATAAAAAGGTAGGTCAAGTTAATTTCTTATATGATGTATAAAGAAATTAAAACTAAAATAAATATTTTAATGTTGCATATAATAAAAATATTTAATGTGGGTGATTAATATAATGTTTTTTAAAATAGAAAAGCAATATTCCCCATAATAATAAAAGAAAACAAAAATAAATATGTTATTCATGTTGAGTTAGTTTTCCATATGATGTAATATAATTTTATATAACAAAATTGAAAGTTAAAAAAATGTTAAAAGAATATAGTTTAATGTTGCCATATAATAAAAATATTCAACGTGTGTGTTCATTATAGTATTTTCTAAATAGAAAAGCAATGCCCATAATAATAATAATAATAATAACGAAAAAAAAATTATGTTATTCATGTTGAAATAGTTTTCCATGTGATGTATTATAATTTCATATAAAGAAATTAAAAGTAAAAAAAATGTTAAAAGAAAATATTTTAATGTTACATATAATACAAATATTCAATGTGGGTGATCAATATAATATTTTAATATTAGTTAATATTAATGTATACTTAAAAATATATTAATAACAAAAAAACACAATTTTAATGTGCACGGATAAAATAACCAAAAACACAATTTTAATGTGGGTTGATAAAATGTTTAGATGAGATATTATGTAAAATATTTTTAAAAATTATGTATATAATGTATAAAGCTATTGAAAAGAGAAATCTTTGCACATGATAAATAAAATAGTTAAATAAATTATATATATATATAGCTATTGAAAAATGAAAATTTGTATGGTTAAAATTGTTTGGTTTTTAGATATATGTTTTTTTTTTTTTTTAATGTAACAAAGATTTTTTGGATTTACAAGTCTACTTTATGTACTCTATATAGTATTCAAAAATCCAACTAAAAGTATGAAATTTACACATTGGATTTTGCAATCTCATAAAATTTAAGTGTGATATCTATGTTGTACCTTTCCATCCTTATAAATGTTGTTTCCAATGTTAAATCCGTAAATATTAAATATTGTTTTCAATATTAAATATTAAAATATTTAAAATGGATATATGTTCCATCCTATAAATGTTGCTTTCAATTTTTCTTTTTTCTTTTTTTCAGAAGAAAAAAAACACTAATATATCATATATGCCAGTACATTTTTACATCTATTACATTCTCAGCTATGTGACAGCGAGAAAACACATAATATCATTGCCATATAACAAACCGGACCACATTCAAAGAAAGAAAATGAGTCAACATACAAAAACTAACCAGAAACACATACATAGATCACTTTGTTATTGTAAGCACAGTTACCTGAGAGAGCTCTTACCAAAAACTATATAAAGTGCTTCCTATAGGCAGGCTCGCTTGAAAACATGACACACCAGATTCAATTATAGAATGAGATAAACTCACAGGCAGCGATGATTAATTTGGAATAAGAGAAGAATTATAGACAAAAACTGGCATGCTAGCCCAAAAAATTGATTAAAGCAGGCTCGCTTGCAAAAGTGGAAGGCAAAGACAGGCTCGCTTGACGTTGAAAGAGAAAAGTAGATTGAAATAGAGAAGGATAATGGATCTTGTAGGGCGACTATCACCTCAAAAATGGCTCGCTCGATTAAATTTGACAATTTTTCAAAATATTAACTATGTATCACTCGATTAGGTGTTTCTCACAGCCTATTAAATTATTTTACTTTTAACTGAATATTCAAGAAAGGAGGAGCTCATGGATAAGATTGTGCAAAGCATGTTGAAATATATTCCAAAACCATCGGAAACCATGCAAAGTTCCGAAGAGAAAAGCGCAATGAAAAGCACTGTTCTAAGCGAAGATGTTTCAAAATAATGCGCAGTCGTCGAGAGGGATTCCATGGAAGACTGTTATATTGGGCTGGCGGAAAAATTAGAAGATTTGGAAAAGGCAGTGCTATCGTAGCAAGACGAAGAGCCTATGGAGGCCAAGGTTGTGGGAATTCTGGGTGCAGTCAGACTTGGGAAAACAACATTGGTTAAGGAAATTTTAGTGTAAGCTATCAAATTACAAAGAATCCTCCTCTTTATTTAATGTGAGAGAACGTGCTCTAAAATATTTGCAAAGTAAGGTCATTGAGGATTTGAAACATAGTTCCAATCTTAGGATTGAGAGTGTCAAAGAAGGTTTAGATATGTTCAAGAAGCATCTCCCATATTTTCACGCTCTGGTAATATTAGATGATGATGATCATGTGGATCAACTTGATGCGCTCTTGCCTATCAAGTGTGTCCTTCACCCAAACAACTTGATTTTGGTTACCTCTCGTCACAAGGATGTCCTAACCAGGTCAAGCATCGCATATTCATCAATTTATCATGTGGCCGGATTAAATGGAGAAGACTCCCGAAATCTTTTACTCTCCTATGACTTCGATTTCCCGTTCCACGATACCCAACTAATGATTCGGTATTTGAATCTCTGGTAGATAAGTTTGTAGTGGGCTGCGATGGTTTGCCACTATCTTTGAAAGAGCTTGGGGGCACTTCTGAGTGGAAAAAACAGATATGGCTGGGAAGAGAAATTGAATCGACTACACAACTTCAGAGTACCTACGAGATAGATCATAAAGTTATA
The DNA here is from genome assembly GCA_034641835.2 of Pinus albicaulis. Classification (NCBI taxonomy): domain Eukaryota; kingdom Viridiplantae; phylum Streptophyta; class Pinopsida; order Pinales; family Pinaceae; genus Pinus; species Pinus albicaulis. Next base: position 1,324,620,596 of record CM076572.1, read on the forward strand.
CAATCAGTTAAGTGAGTTAGTTGAGTTGAGTGATAAATATATTTGGTGAGTGAGTTAGAGACTTAGTTAAGTGAGAGTTGATCAAGTTGAGTTATGTGAGTGTGTGCATGTCAATTTAGGTTAAATATCCTTCATCGGGTTCATTGTGATTGAGTGAAATTGAAGTTCGTTGATTAATAGAAGAGCCTCAGCTCGTTTGTGTTTACTGTGTGAAATGCTTGTGTTATTGTGTGTTTGAATCCTATACCTATCCAGCAAATTGGTATCAGAGCCGAGAAAAGATCAAAAGATCAGAGCCAGAAAAGAAGACCAAGAGAAGAAAGCCCTCAAATTTTTTTTTTTTAATTTTGCAAAATCGTTGAACCATTAAGGGGCGCGCAGGTCTGCACATTATAAGTGCAGTAAATGTGAAGGTTCGCAACTTTTCCTTATAGGTATGAATTTTTTCAAAAAAGAAAAAGGATTTGATATTCTTTATAAGGAGTACGTATTTTTTTTAAAAAAGTATTTAACTTTTTCACAAGGTTTGAATTATTTAAAAGGATCTTTAAAGCACGTGAGTTTTATAAGGATTTTTAAAGGTTTGAAAAAGTGAGAAATAATAATAAGTCAGGAGCTTATTATAAAAATGATATTTTTATATATAAATTTTTTTTACAAACATTTATTATATAAAAAAATATATTACGTTAGGGTTTTTTTGTAATGATTTTTTTTTTAAGGAGCTTTGCAAAGCCTTTATAAAAAAAGGAGAAATTTATGGTTTATATCAGAGACGATTTTTTTAAAGTAAAATTGTAGAAATTATATAACTTATATGTTATATATCCAAGATTCTCCTAATCACACACTATTTGACTTCATGCACAATACATAATCTATTCCACCATTGATCATCACATGCGGAAATTAAATCAATTGCAATGCACACATGAAACCATATAAATTCACATGCATTAACACAGTGACTTGACGGGAAAGCCTGAAGCTGAAAACCTCAACTATCTGTATATAATATATGTCATAGAGATCATGTAACAATCCTCATGCAAAGCTGAACATGTCAAGCTCTCAGTACAATGCAATTGCTACACACTAATCAGGCCCGATCTAGCAAATCCATGCACCGATCTCTGCCACCTGCTAGCCTACCTCTATTGCGCAATCCCTGCTGAAGAATGGCTCTGAATGAACTCGAATCCACCTGAATTTCATCAGAACTCATTGCACTTCCAGATGCAATCAATGCATCACTATAGTCACAACTGATAGTCTGTCTTCCCTTTTCACCTATCTCTCCACTGGTCTCCACTGAAAATGTACATGCAATATAGTTAACTGATGTATTCTTCAGTTGATTAATGAGTTATTATTTAGTGAATTAATTAATAGTTAATTCACACCACTCTCACTGGTGTATCGATCAGTTAGACTAGATACAAATAGCTCAACTGAGTCTAACTGAGTTAAATTGAACACAACTCCATCAACTACTTCTATAACTCCACCAAACTCTGTCACATGAGTTCTAATTGAAGTCCTCATGCATTAGCTCCAGTGAACCCTCAGGAATAGCGTAATTCCTTTTGTCAGCTGTTGTGCCACATCTGTGCACTTAACTGAAGTGCTCCAAGAGAATAAGATAATGTTTAGAGTCCAAATATTATTAAGAGCTAATAATATTCGACATATCTATTTTTAGACCGGCAATCTAAAAATAGATTCCGCCCAATATGTCTAAAAATAGAAGTCCATCTATTTTTCCAACTTGACCAACCATCCACAAATAGCATCCTGCAACTCTTAGAATATGATCGACATGTCTAAAAATAGACATAGTCTAAAAATAGACTTTGCGCCAAAAATAGCCTGTGGCCCCACTTAGTGAAGGCGACTCTTTTCACTAAGCTCATCATGTTGCTAAATCTCAACACTCCCTCTCAACAAGATAGGGATTATCTGCCACCCCAATCCTGTCTCTATGGTATTCGAATTTGCTCCTGGTGAGCGCCTTCATCAGAATATCTGCATCCTGATCCTCCATGGGAATGTAAGAAAGCAACATGATCTTCCGCTGCACACAATCTCTGATATGATGATACGGGATGTCAATATGTTTAGATATATCATGAAATAATGGATTAACCGAGAGTTTAATGCAACTCTGATTATCACAATATATCACAGTAGGATCTAAGTGTGAACCAAACAACCCGACCAGGATCTTCCTCATCCATATAGCCTCGCATGCAGCCAAACTTGCTTCCATGTACTCGACCTCCACTGAACTGAGTGCCATGGATCTCTGTTTCCTGCTGTACCAAGAAACTGTTGTAGACCCGATACTGAATATCCCTCCAGATGTGCTCTTTCTGTCCGTTGGGCTCCCTGCCCAATCTACATCCGTGAAGCCATGCAGTTTCAACTCATCCGACTTTCTGTACCATAATCCATATCCTGATGTGCCCCTGAGATATCTCAGGACATGCTTTCCTGCCTTCCAAAAGAGCTTGCTAGGCTTAACCATAGCTTGTGAAAGCTGGTTAACAATGTAGCATATGTCTGGTCGTGTATTGACTAGATACATGAGCGAACCAACCAACTGTCGATAAACAGTGGCATCCACTACCTCTGCCGATGTAGCATCCTCTTTCTTCCAACCACCAGGAAGAGGAGTGTTGATAGGCTTGCAGCCTTGCATGCTGATCTTCTCCAATATCTCCTAGGCATACTTGCCTTGAGACACAAACATTCCATCCTTCCGCTGCCAAATTTCCAATCCCAGGAAATAATGAAGGAGGCCCAAGTCCTTCATCTCAAACTCCTTTGCAAGATATGCCTTGCATGAGTGTATCAACAGTTCATCACATGTTAGTATCAAATCATCTACATAAAGTACAATGATCAGCAACTTACCCTCCACCACAATCTGGTATAGGTTCGGATCGAACTCACTCTTGGAGAATCCAAGTCCAGTGAAATAACTATCTATCCATGTGTACCAAGCATGAGGTGCTTGTTTCAGCCCATACAACGCTCTTTTGAGCCGCACACATGTGACTCGCTGCTGAAGATTTCAAATCCTTCAGGATTCTCTATGTACACCTCCTCCTCAATGACTCCATTGAGGAACGCAGTATTCACATCCATCTGATGAATGTGCCAACCCATCTACGCTGACAGAGCAAGGATGGTCCGTATGGAAGAATACCTTGCGACAGGTGCAAAGGTTTCTTCATAGTCGATCCCCTCGATCTGTGAGAAGCCTCGGGCAACAAATCTTGCCTTATACTTCTCGACGCTCCTGTTAGCATATTGCTTTACTTTGTAGATCCATCTCGAATCTACCACTGATTTCCCTTCCGGCCTTGGAACAATCTCCCATGCACTGTTTCTGACAATCGAATCATACTCTTCCACCATGGCATCTACCCATGCAGGGTCCTCCACAGCTTCCTCGAAAGAGGATGGTTTTTTCATGACACACTTGCTCATTAGAGCCATGTATCCAGTAAATCGGTCAGGTGAATGTCTCTATCTGCGCTATGATGTAGGTGCTACTAAATTTTTCACTACATCAAGATTCAGTCGCTCAGCTTCTATAGTGCACTTCTGCCCTCTAATGTTTGGCACTACATGAGTGGTTTCTTCCACTCCATGAACCTCCTCTTGTGGCTGATCCACATCTTGAGGCTCATCTTTAGGAACTAATAGCTCCTCATCTACATGCAAGTGTAGCTCCCTCTCAAGCGACAACTTCATGGCTTTCTCCTCATGAAATTTGATATCCTGTCGCACAACAGTCTTTCGACTGTCTGGCACATACACACGATAGTTGTGGGGTGTTTCTTTGTACCCCACAAATATCCCAACCTCTGTGGTTGGCTCCAGCTTCTTCCTAGCATCCTTCGTTACATGAATGTAAATAGGTGAGCCAAAAATATTCAAATGAGAAATATCAGGCTTCCTACCAGAAAACATCTCTTCAAGTGTACTCATGCCAAGTACTCTATGAGAACAACGGTTTTGCATATAAACCGCAGTGTTGCATGCTTCAGCCCACAAGTGTATGGGAAGGCCCTGATCATGCAACATCACTCGTGCAGCACCCATGATCATTCTATTCTTTCTCTCCGCGACCCCATTCTGCTGTGGGTTATGAGGCACTATGAGCTCCCTTAGATTTCCTTCTACACTGCAAAAGTCTTTGAATTCGCCAAAGATGAATTCACCACAATTATCACTCCTAAGAGCCTTCACCTGCTTCCCCAAATCTTTCTCAACCAGTGCCTTGAACTCACAGAACTTTGAGAATGTCTCGCTCTTCTTCTGCATGAAGAAGATCTAGCACTTACGAGAAAATTCATCAACAAATATCACATAATACCTGTGATTTTCTATCGAAGCTACTAAGAAAGGTCCACACACGTCTGTGTGAATTCTCTCAAGGATCGTCGTGGTGCAACTATCCTTCTCATGAAAAGTGGTCTTCACAAATTTTCCCAAAGTACATCCCTTGCACTGATCTGACTGCGCAAGTGTACCCTTGGGAAGCCTGGTAGAAATCTGCTGCAAAATTTTCAAAGCGCCATGGTGAAGATGGCCCAATCTCCTGTGCCACAATTCACCCTCATCCAGGCTCACCACTCCTTCTGCTTTGCCTGCCATTTTTGCGCAGCCATCTACCTGCAATTGATAAAGGTTCTTAACTCGAACCCCTATCCTCCGAGTTTCACCAGTTTCTTTACTGCGTAGGAAGCCTTTCCCTCTCTAAAAACAACATCATAGCCCTTGTCTTCCAACATCGCCACAGAGATCAGATTCTTCTTCAATCCTGGAACATGCATGACATCCTTCAAGATGAAAGGTTTTTCAGACTCCCTCTCAAAGGAAATGGTCCCGATAACAGTCGCACTGTATCTACCATCATCGCCCATCTCGATGTGCACTCCAAGATCCTTCTCATCCAGATCACTGAACAAATATTTAGCTCCGGTCGTATGGAAAGACCCATCACTATCAAGAAACCACACTGATCCCATCACACTTGAAACCAAGCATGCGATCAGCGAAAAATCCAGCTCAAACTACGATGATAAGGCCTCTCTAGCTGCAAATCCAACAGCTTGCTTATTTTTCTTCTTCTATGGACAATTAGTGGCGCAATGTCCGTGTTGGTGACAGTGAAAGAACTTCACCTTGGACAAGTCCTGCTTCTTGCCTTTCGCACCGGATTGAGAACGATTTTTCTTTCCCTTCCCTTTCCTTGCTTTGGCAGCCAAAGTGCAATTTTCTTCATCTTCATTCTTCGATGAAGATCCATCCTTGGTACCCTGCCTTATCTCCTCCTGCACAAGATCCAACCAAAGTCGCTCCCATCCTGGCAGTTTCTCCCGACCATTGACAGAGTCCTCGTAGCTATGCCAACTCTTCAGAAGCCCAAGGAGAGCCAAGCTCACCAAGTCCTATTCATCTACAGTAACCCCCATACTTCCCAGATTCTCACTCGCACTGGAAAAACTTCGTGAGGTACTTGGGTATACTGTCGCCTTTCTCCATTTTTATTTTCTTGAGTTTGTCTTTAAGCGCAAACTTCCTCTGGTTGCTTCTGCTTTAGAACAAGTCTGTCAAAGATTTCCACATCAAGAATGGACTAGCTTTACCATGAAGGTTGGACACTATGTGATCCTTCACACCTTCCAACAGACTCTTCACACTTTTCGCTTCTCTTTTCCATACAATGAACACCAGACTTGTAGCTGTGTTTTTCCTCGCATCTATGAACTCCTTCAACCCATTATCCCAAGACCAAGCCCATCCCGTCCTTCCATGAAATATAATTTGAGCTGCCATCATCAAGGGTATACCAATTGCACTGCTGAAATACATTTCAATGAATGCTCAACTTCGACACCAAGAAAACGCCGCAAAGAAATTCGACTCCACCAGCACAAAACTCAACCGCTTCAATAATTGCAATATGCTTTGATCAATATCGCTCTGATACCATGTAGAAATTATATAACTTATGTGTTATATATCCAAGATTCTCCTAATCACACACTATTTTAACTTCATGCACAATACAAAATCTATTCCACCATTGATCATCACATGCGGAAATTAAATCAATTTCAATGCACACATGAAACCATAAAAATTCACACACATTAACATAGTTGTTTAATGGAAAAGCCTGAAGCTAAAAACCGCAACTATCTGTATATAATATATGTCATATATATCATGTAAAAATCCTCATACAAAGTTGAACATGTCAAGCTCTCAGTACAATACAATCGCTACACACTAATCACGCCCAATCTAGCAAATCCATGCATCGATCTTTGCCACCTGCTAGCCTGCCTCTACTACACAATCCCTGCTGAAGAATGGCTCTAAATGAAATTGAATCCACCTGTCTTGCACTGCGTAATCCTCATTGGAATCTCCACTGAGTGTTGGATGCAATCAATGCATCATTATAGTCACAACCGATATCAATCTCTCCCTTTCACCTATCTCCTGGTCTCCACCGAACCGTCCATGCACCGAGTTAATCGGATGTATTCTTCCAGTTGATTAATGAGTTATTAATTAGTGAATTAATTAATAATTAATTCACACCACTCTCACTAGTGTATCAATCAGTTAGACTAGATACAACTAGCTCAACTATGTTTAACTCAGTTAAACTGAACACAACTCCATCAACTACTTCAATAACTCCACCAAACTCTGTCACATGAGTTCTAACTGAAGTATCCATGTAATAGCTCCACTTAACCCTCAGGAATAGCGTAATTCCTTTTGTCAGCTCCTGTGCCACATCTGTGCACTTAACTGAAGTGCTCCAAGAGAATAAGATAATGTTTATAGTCCAAATATTATTAAGAGCTAATAATATTCGACATATCTATTTTTAGACCGGAAATATAAAAATGGATTCCGCCCAATATGTCTAAAAATAGAAGTCCATCTATTTTTCCAACTTGACCAACCATCCACAAATAGCATCCTGCAACTCATAGAATATGATCGACATGTCTAAAAATAGACTTTGCACCAAAAATAGCCTGCGAGCCTACTTAGTGAAGGCGACTCTTTTCACTAAGCTCATCATCTTATTGAATCTCAACAAAAATGGCCACATTAAGTTTTCAGCCACAACTTCCTTCTTTCACTTGGAAATATTTTGATGTGTGGGCTATTAAAATGGAGACCATGTTAAAAGTGCATGATGTTTGGGATCATGTCAAGTTTGGGTTTGCAGAACCTTAGAACGACGCAGAAGAACGAGCCCTCAGTAATGCAGACAGGGAAAAATAGAAGAAATAGAAGAGGAAGAATGCACAAGTGTTGCTTCTTATCCAGCAGGGAGTGGACCGAGCAGTGTTCTAGAAGACAATGATAACTTATTCAGCAAAGGAAGCATGGGAAACTTTGGCGACAAGCTATCAAGGTATGGCCAAAGTAAATATTGTTAAATTGCAGAATACTAGGAGAGATTTTGAAAGTTTGCAGATGAAGGAGATAGAGGACATTGATTCCTTCAAGAATAGGGTCATGTCTGTCGTCAATCAATTAAAAATATATGGTGAAGATATTAAAGATCGAACAATTATTGAGAAGGTTCTTAGATCTTTGTCTACCAGGTTTGATGTTGTGGTAGCAGCCATAGAAGAAGCGAAGGATTTGGAAAAACTGACAGTTGATGAGTTAATGGGATCACTTCTATCTCATGAGGCAAGGATAGACAGAAATAAGGATTCAACTTTAGAAACTACCTTCAAAATTCAAGTTTATATTTCAAGAGGTTGAGGCAGAGGTCGATCGAGAGGCAGAGGATGAGGAAACAACTATGCTGGTCAGAGAGATGGCAAAGAAGAGCATGAGCATCAAAGTGGAAGCAGGAGCAGCAGAAGCTTTCACAACAATCAAAGTTTTAACAAATCAAAGGTGAAATTTTATTATTGCAATAAATTTGTTCATTATGCTCGTGATTATAGGAAGAAGATAGCTGATCAAGGAAATAAGAGAGTTAATGTTAGTACAGAGAATACTAACTCCATGTTCCTAGCATGCAACACCATGCATGAACCATCTGATAAGGTCTGGCTATTATACATTGGCTGCAATAACCACATGACAGGAAACAAGAATTTGGTTGCAAATTTGGATGAATCTGTGAAGACAGAGGTAAAGTTGGGGACTGACAAGACTGTGGATGTAGAAGGAAAAGGAGTGGTCAACATTGTCACCAATCAGGGGGAGCCAAAGACCATATCAGAGGTAAATTATGTCCCTGGACTCAAACACAATTTGATAAGTGTTGGTCAATTGACGCAGAAAGGATACAAAGTTATCTTTCATGGGAAATAGTGTGCTATTTATGACAAATCCCCAAGCAAGAAGCTAATAGAAAAGGTGTAGATGATGAGGAACAAACTCTTTCCTCTAATTATGAACTACAATGATCAGGTTAGTTCTTTTACAGTTGCATGTTATAATGATTACTGGTTATGGCACTTTCGGCTTGGACACTTGAATTTTTCCAGTTTAAGATTGTTGCAGCAGAAACAGATGGTGAGAGGATTACCTCCCATCAAAGAACCTGCTAGCACTTGTCAGTGTTGCATCTTTGCAAAGAAACACCGTGAAAGTTTTCCGAAGGGAGTTTCATACAGAACAAAGAAACCACTTGAGTTGGTGCATACAGAGTTATATGGATCTATGAGGACACAGTTGATTGGTGGAAGTTGTTACTTCCTCACTTTTGTTGATGACTATAGCAGAAAGACTTGGGTTTATTTCATGAAGCAGAAGTCTAAAAATTTTGCAAAGTTCAAAGAGTTCAAAGCGTTAGTGGAGAACCAAAGTGATCGACAAATCAAGGTATTGAGATCAGATCCTGGTGGAGAATATGATTCGAAAGCATTCCATGAGTACTGCAGACAACATGGAATCAAAAGACAGTTCACAACCAAATACACACCGCAACAAAATGGTGTAACATAGAGAAAGAACCGAACAATCATGAACATGACAAGGAGCTTGTTGAAAGAATGACACTTTTCTAATGAGTATTGGGCAGAAGCAGTTGCATGTGCTATTTATGTGATAAAAATATCTCCTACAAAGAGTGTGATGAACATAGTACCAGAAGAAGCATGGTTAGGTATGTCATGCAATGTATCTCATTTCATAGTTTTTGGATGTGTAGCCTATGCACATGTGCCTAAGAAAATAAGAGGAAAATTAGATGATCAAAGTGAAAAATGCATATTTACTGGTTATAGTGAGTAGTCAAAAGCTTACAAATTGTATATCCATGTCACCAAGAAGATAATAATTAGTCGAGATGTTGTGTTCAAAGAAAAATAGTCATGGAATGGGAATTTAGATACACCAACTGATGCACAAGTACCATTGATGGAAGAGGATTATGTAGCAGAAAAGGAGAAGCAAGAATCAATAGAGAAGACACCAAATAGAGTCACACCAGTAAGGACTCCAAGATTTTCAGAGCAGCATGGATCTTCAAGCCAATCAACAGACCAGAATTCTCCAAGCAGCCAATCAAGTAATGAATCAAGTGATGGTAATAAAAATATGAGAATTCTGAAAGATATCTATGATGATTTGGATGTTAGTTCAAATTTTTCATTGATGTCATTCCAACCTTCTTCGTTTGAAGAAGCAATCAGAGATGAAAATTGGGTGCAAGCCATGGATGAAGAGGTGGATTCTATTGAAAACGATGATACATGGATTTGGTTAATTTACCAAACGATAAAAATCTCACTGGTGTGAAGTGGGTGTACAAGAAAAAGGTAAATGAGAAAGGTGAGATTGACAGATTTAAAGCAATACTTGTAGCAAAAGGATTCTCACAGCAACCGAGAATAACTTTGGGGAAACATTTTCTCCAGTAGCCAGATTGGATACTGTAAGAGCAGTTATAGTGATAGCAACTCAGAACAAGTGGAAAGTATATCAGATGGATGTCAAATCAGCCTTCTTGAATGGAATTCTAGAAGAAGAAATTTATGCGCAACAGCCTCCAGGTTATGAAGTTGAAGGTATAGAAGATAAAGTTTACAGATTAAGCAAAGCGCTCTATGGACTGAAGCAAGCACCTAGAGCATGGTATAGCAGAATCGATAGTTACATTGAGATTGGTTTTGCAGAATCAGCATTGAGCCTACCTTATACACAAAGGTAAATGAGCATGGAAATGTTTTGATTGTCTGCTTATATGTTGATGACATGATTTTTACAGGAGATCTTGAGTTATATGAATTTAAAGCAGCCATGATGAAAGAATTTGAGATGACAGATCTTGGTCTCATGAAATATTTTATTGGCATTGAAGTTGAGCAATCTGAAAAAAGGATTTTTTATTTTCCGAAATAAATATCCCAGAGATTTGTTGAAAAGATTCAGGATGGATAATTACAAACTTGTACCTACACCAGTTGTAATAGGTACAAAGTTAAGTAAGGATGATGAAGGAGCATATGTCAATCCAAATCTATTCAAAAGATTGGTTGGCAGCCTCATGTATCTACCAGCTACAAGACTAGATATTATGCAAGGAGTGAGTTTGATTTCCAGATTTATGGATACTCCAAAAGGCACACATTGGAGTGTTGGAAAAATAATTCTGAGATACATAGAAGGAACCAGAGATTATGGCATAATGTATGCAAGTACAGAAAAATATATTTGATTGGATACACAGATAGTGATTTTTCAAGAAGTTTGGATGATCAGAAGAGCACATCCTGTTATGTGTTTCATCTTGGTTCAGGTGTGATAGCATGGGCATCTAAGAAGCAGCCCATTGTGACACTATCATCAACAAAAGTAGAATATGTAGCATCAACTTTAGCAACATGTCAAGCAATATGGTTAAGAAGAGTATTGGATGGACTCAAGCAACAACAGCAAGGATCAACAACGATATATTGTGACAACACATTAGCGATTGCACTATCCAATAATAGTGTGTTTCATCAAAATAGCAAGCATATTGATACTAGATATCACTTTATTAGAGAACTTGTGAGCAATGGAGAAGTTCACTTGAAGCCTTGTAAATCTAGTGATCAATTGGCTAATATCTTTACAAATCCATTAGCAGTATATTTGTTTGAGTTTCAAAAAAGAAACTTGGGTGTTGTAAGCCTAGCTAAGACAAAAACCAGCAAGCATGTTTGAGTTGTCATGAGTTATGTTTTATTTTAGCGATCGTTATTAAGGGGGAGTGTTAAAATATATAATTACCTCCCACATGCATTGTTAAACAATCAATTAAGTGAGTTAGTTGAGTTGAGTGATAGATATATTTGGTGAGTGAATTAGAGAGTGAGTTAAGTGAGAGTTGATAAATTTGAGTTATGTGAGTGTGTGCATTTCAATTTAGGTTAAATAACCTTCACTGGGTTCATTGTATTCGTTGTGATTGCGTGAGATTGAAGTTCGTTGATTAATAGAAGAGTCACAACTCGTTTGTGTTTCATGTGTGAAATATCTGTGTTATTGTGTGTTTGAATCCTCTGCCTATCCAACATAAACTTAATATTTGTTATGATTCACTTAATGAAGTGGAACAACAAATATTCTTAGATGTTGCTTGCTTCTTGATAGATGAAGACAGAGATACCGCAACAAGAATATTTAGCATGGCAGGACTTAAGAAGCTAGAGAACATATGTCTATTGCAGATGAACAATAAAATAGAAATGAATGAACTCTTGCGAAATTATGGCAGAAATATGGCTAACCGATTAACACCACGTCGGCTTTGGCATAAACGGACCAAGAAGATCAATGATTTTCTTGAGAAATTGTCACTTGTAAGTGTTTATGAAATTCTTCAAATGGTTTAATACATTTGAATTTCTATTTATTCCTAATAGAGACACATATTTTTTTTTATTCATAAGAGACACGCATCTCTCGTATTTTATACTTATCTTGATTGAACAGAACTAGCCCAATTCCGTGGAATTACAATACATCAAGACCCCGCAGATGAAACCGAAAATGTCATGTTGCAAATAGAGTCGTGAGATGTTTAGTGGTCCCAAGAATTTGAAACTTCTTGCAGCTCAAGGTGGTTATGTATAAGACATATTGCCTAGGGTGGGATCACTAGATCTCATATGGCTACGCCGGCTTAAGTGCAACCACTCTTATCTTCCTTCCTAGATTCCCATGGAGAGTTTACGATTCTTAGAAGTGTTGGGAGACAAATTAACGTAATTGTGGGGACCTAAATCCCGTGTAGGTATATGATTGTCTTTATTATTCTCATTGTGTAGATGGAAATCATCCGATCGTTGACATCTAAACATCGCAGCCCTCCTCTCCAGCTTGCGGGAGCTAAATATCTTCGCTCGCCTTTCGTATTTTCTCGAAGTCCATCGGGCAACCGGACCTCCTTGAAATGATTGTAGTGAAATATTCTAGACCACTCCCATTCAAAACTTTGCCGAAAGAATTTTGTTCTCTCGCTCTCGTTGAAACACCTAGAGTTGATAGAGTGCTCAAGAATGATGTTGCTGCCCGATTCCTTCGGAGATTTAACAAACCTCCAATATCTCGATTTGAAAGGTGCTTCTAGCTTGAGATGTTTCCAAATTCACTTGGGAATTTAACTCTACTCAAATGCCTATCTCTTGGAGGGTGCACTTAGATACAAGAGCTGCTTTGGTGTTGAACATTTAACTTCTTTGGAGACGTTGGATGTTAAGGGATTCAAGAATCTCGAGAGCATACCGTAGTTGGGGCAGCTCATAAAGCTCCAAATACTAGATGTTAGTGGATGCAACGAGATACAAACATTGTCGAGTTTGGAACATTTGAATTATTTGGAGGCGTTTAATGTTAGGGGATGCCAAAAGCTCCCAGAGCATACTAGGGTTGGGGCAGCTCACTAAGCTCCCAACGCTAGATGTTAGTGGATGTAGTGAGATAGAAACGATGTTGAGTTTGCAAAATCTGACTTCTTTAGAGTCTTTTAATGTTAGCGGGTGCCGAAAAACTCAAGAGCATAATAGGGTTGGGGCAACTCACAAAGCTCCTAACACTAGATGTTAGTGGATGCGATGAGATACAGTATGTTGCCAAGCTTTGAACATTTGATTTCATTGTAGACTTTTAATGTTAGGGGATGTGAGAAGCTCAAGATCATAGATGTTAGTGGATGCAACGAGATAGAAATGATACTAGGAATGGAGCATGTGACTTCTGTGGAGCTCAAGATCATACCAAGGTTGAGGGCAGTATCACAAACCTCCAAACACTAAATGTTGGTGATTTTCATGAGAAAGAAGGTGTGGAAGAACATTTGACTTCTTTGGAGTTATTGAATGTTAGGGGGATGCGAGAAGCTTGAAAACATAGTAGGGTTGGGGCAGCTCGAAAAGCTCCAAATGCTAGATGTTAGTGGATGTAGTGAGATTCAAACGTTGTCAATTTTGGAACATTTGACTCTCTTTGGAGGTGTTGAATGTTGGGGGGATGCAAGAAGCTATAGATATTACCAGTACTTGGGGCTACTCACAAAGCCGAAAACAATAGATGCTAGTGAGTGTCGTGAGATACAATCGCTCTTAGGTTTGAAACATTTGGCTTCATTGAAGATGTTGAATATTAGGAAATGCAAGAAACCGCAGAGCATAGCAGGGGTTAGGGGCAGCTCACAAAAGCTCCAAACACTAGATGCTAGTGGGAGCGAAATAGAATCACTCTCATATTTGCAACATTTGGCTTCTTTGAAGACAGTTGAATGTTAGGAAATGTCGGAGCCTGGATTGCATGCCGTGGTTGGGGGAGCTCACAAAGCTCCAAACATTAAATATTAGTGGATGCTATCACATCTTTATTGTTCTGGATAGTGGGATGTGTATCATTTAAATCCAATGTTACACATGCAACACATAAAGCACGCCCATTAAAACAAATGTGACAACTCGCCCATCCAATGCATAAAGCACGCCCATTGGAAGAAATGTGACAACTACCCAATACTTCTAATGGCTTTTCCAAAGATTAATGCAATCGTCTAGAACATTTCCATCGATCTAACTACACGCCCGTGCATACTCATTTTTGCCAGATATATCTATTGTTGCCTACAACACATTCCTCCAGCAATCTAACTACACTCCTCCGCATCATCATTTCAAATTTTCTTCTATTCATCTATTCTTTCCAATTTCCATGGCAGAAATAACATCCACCCATCGTCATGATGACATTTCTTCCTCCTCCATCGCCTCCGCTCGCGTTAGCGTCGACTCCTTATGTCCATTATGACATATTTGTTAAGCATTATGAGGATGAAACCAAAGACTTTACCATGGAACTCAAGCAAGCGTCTTGTTTCCCGTGGATTGTACATTTTTCTCGAATGGGTCCCGAAGAAGAGGTTAAATCTAGCATGGAAGCTACCATTTTCAGTAGCCTCTCTCCGCATCGCCATATATTCTCCAAACTATGCTACTTGTAAATGGAGCATGGAACCTTTTTTCTCCCGCATCGCCATACTTTACGGAGTCGAACCTTTTCATCTTAGGGTACATGGGTAAAGTCGGTAAGGGACCATATGCTTAATCGCTACATGTCAATGAGGAGGAAGCACGATATGACTCACAAATTATGCAGGCTTGGAGAAGCGCTCTAGAGTGTGTTTCCTATCTAAAAGGGTATCGTGCTCGAAAGGGGGGTAATGGGTGAGCATCTCCCACTATTTGAATCGTTAATTGTTTTTTTCAATTTGATAGAATGGCAGAGGTTTATCACCCTCGTGACTTAGATATATAAAAGTGTTTCTCATCGCTTATTTTACACCACTTGAGTATTTAGAGGCGAGGAGGAGCTCTTGTGCCAAATTGTGAAAAGTGTGGAAATAATGGAAAGCATGTTCGGAACCCGGTGTCGTCGCACTTACCATGTTTTATTCATCATGGAGAAGACACGAAGGAGGAATTCGCCGAACCTCTTACCGTTGTCTTCATGGCCTTCTGGGGTTACGTGTCTTTCTCGGGACAAACCGGAATTGTCGGGGGCACACCGCATTGAACCTAAAATAGAGGCCGCTATTCAATTAGCCTCTCGTCAATATTGTTATATTTTCACCAATATTTCCCTAACCTCCTT
This sequence comes from Pinus albicaulis, assembly GCA_034641835.2. Lineage (NCBI taxonomy): Eukaryota > Viridiplantae > Streptophyta > Pinopsida > Pinales > Pinaceae > Pinus > Pinus albicaulis. Next base: position 1,324,635,767 of record CM076572.1, read on the forward strand.
GGTGTCTTAATGAGCTCTCACTCATGAAAATGTACAAGGCTAAGATTCTACGAGTTTTCTATGGAGTGAGTCATTTTGATCTTCTTGGACATCATTACATCGAAACCCCTACTCTCCCACCTAGAGAAACAATGACATGACATAAAGACTATTAATAGATGGAGAGACTCCCTTTCCGAGGTCCCAAAATCAGATGATTTGATGCTAACCGGGTAAGAATTCATATCGTCTTTTCCCTAGTTATTGCAAATTCCAAGTATCTAATAAGCATGGAGAAAAATTAATCATTAATTTTGCTATGCAAATTGGATGCATAGTTTACTTTACTTCATACCAGCTTGGATACTCGAATCGAAAATGGACATAGGTCGTACCTTTTCCCATCCTTGTTAGTGTTAGTTTTCAATTTGTTGGAATAATAGCTACATGTCACTTGAGTAGGTGTTTCTCACTACTTATTAAATTATTTTACTCTTAACAAAATATTCAGGGAACGAGGAGGAGCTCATGAATAAGATTGTGCAAAGCGTGTTGAAAAATATTCCACAACCATCGAACTCATCGTGAAAAACTCCGCAGAGTAAGATCTATTGAGATGAATTTGGATGTAAGATTTCTTTGAGTCGAGTTTGTGTTTTGGGTTAGAAGAAAGGATCCCTGCAATTGTGTGTGCATAGAGCTTAGAAAGTCTACAAATTGTATGCACATAACGCTGCAGCTCGAGTGCACGAGGTGGAATGGAATTTATGAGACAAATCTAATATGAATAAAAGACCTCGTTGTGGAAGATCCTGAGCTTATCTTGATTTATTTTTATTTTAATTACTATTTTTAAATATCTATGTTGAATTAGGGTTTTATTCAAGAATCGAATAACACGAGTCTCGTTTATGGTTATTTACTTTGTTGCATGCATGAATAATTAAGATCGAGCAGATCTATGAGTACGCTCAACATATGTGTTGAACAATGCTAGTATTAAAGTTAGATTTTTCCCTCGCGAAGCTCTATTAAGAAGGAAAAGCCCTAAATCCACTACCCTCTATCCCTCCGGGATGCGTAAACCTAGTTCTAGCATCCCCCTATATTACATCGGGTGAGACTTCAATCCGTGTAAGCGTATTGTTGCCGAAAGGGGAAGGTAATAGTGGGTTTTGTTGGACTTCATAGTCACTCCGAACGTGGGTCTAGGGCTCCCATCAATCCAACAAATGGTTTTGTTGCTCGGGACTAGGATCCGACTAGAGATAGTCGGATGTGGCATCTACCTAAGAAAGAGATTGAATATTGGATAGATCTAAAAGAATGTGAGTTTGATGTGTAAGAAAACATAAGTCTTCACATCTCTATCGAACACCGGTTACGAAGCATATCTATACAGATCAATACTATATCTTCTTTGCATCATTCCTTAGAGAGATACACGAATGACTCGTCAAGGCTAGTCGCACAACATGTTATTTCAATAATAAGCCTACTACGTGGACCCCAAATCTAATTGAGAAGATGAAAAAATACTAATAACGATATTGCGAGAGTTGTTGACTATTGGATTGATAGCATCCTTGGAGGGTTCATTACTCTTGCCCATGATCGACGCATCCGTGTCCTATAGCGAAGCAAGTAACGTAAATTTTTCAAAGGACCCGCGAGGTAAGTAGTTGAAGTGGTTGAAGCTATGTATTAAAATTCTATTGTGTGAAAAGGGTATATTATAGATGCACTCGGATTTATGTTTGAATAAAGATGACCTAGTGCTACGCGAAGCAGTAAAAAGGTTTAGGACTTGTTGGGGAACATACATTGAAAGGGAACATAGTATGTTGTTTGGGACCGAAGGAGGATAAAACAACCTTGTTACTCCGCGAAGTTTGTAGCTGAAATCTAAAAGTCAACATAGAACTATGGAGATTCCCCCACCTTCCACCCACATCATCACCCATTCTCATTATGTTCCTCCACCTCCACCTCCCCCCATTCACCATGGCCCAACCACAAAAAATTCCTTTGTTCAAGGGACAAATGATCCTAAATAGTTTTGGTTTGTAGTAGAAGCAATATGTAGTTCGCAGAATGTTACAAATAAAAATATGAAGAAAGCGCAGTTAGTTACAATGAAATGCAAGAGAGGGAATTGTCTTGGTACATCAAATATGTTACAACAAATGCAAATGCTTCATTGGCTAATAAAAAGGCTCGTGTTGAATGCCAAATTCAAGAAATCCAAGTCGCAATCTCTAGTGTATCAAAAAAATAAAACAAATTAAGCAACCGAATACCGAGACTATGTGGGAGGTAGACCATAGATTTAAGACATTGTTGAGCTAGTGTTAGCTTTAAGATCCCGTACGCACAACATCGAGACCGGTTCAATTTTTGCATTGTTGTCGCATTTGAGATTGCCATTATCACAACGAAGATTGCGACTCGCGCAAAGCATTGGAGATAGCGATGAAGATGGAGGCTTTTCCGATATTCGATGCAAGCATAAGGGTTCAATAGATTCAAACCCAATTGGAAATTCTCGCACATGGAACTTCGTGATCTCAAGAAGGGAAAGGATATTCACCTAGAAATGAGAACGAAGGTATAGTGTATCAAATGCAAAGCGGAGGGTCACTATAAAGAGCAGTAGTGTTGTCTATAGATATTATTTGGGTGTTGGGATGCCGAGCCCATTGAAACTCGGGATAGAGCACGTGGCCAAGTGTGGGGCCTAGTGTATGGTGTAGCATCTCGCAAATTTGCGTGACTCATAATTCCACTCGACTATTCTCTCTTGTCGAAAAAGTTGTTAGATCATCGAAGTAATCGTTTTGCAATTTATGTTGTTTAGTGGGACTCGACGAACAAAATTGTAAGAGCTATGATCTCGGTGATGAATAACATATTCCGTTGCATACATAATGTAGGCGAAAGGTCACAAAGCGTTGGGTTTGTCGCTTGTGAGGAGGTTACGAAAGGGCCGAGTGTGTGGCCGAAGAGGAAGTGCTAGTCGTGGTCAAGGATAGATCATTTGTTATAATCGTAGGATAGTCCGGAAATTGTTCCCGAGATTTCCGTAATCCTACTATTGCGTCCCGTAAGTATTGTCAAGAATTTGGTCATGAAATTGAAGATTGTCCCATTTTGTTAGCTAAAATGCAAGAGAAGCGCAACCAAAGCAACCTCGATAAGAATATACAAATGATGAGGGTTGAACCGTGTTAGGGAGATCCATTAGGGGAATTTTGAGGTCTAAAATGGGCCTCCTAAGGAAATTATAAAATAACAATGGAAATAATAAAATAAGATTCGATTACATCATCGAATTTTAGAGGGAAAAAAAAGAAAAAACTACTTTTTCAACTCGTATTTTCAACTTATCTCCAAAAAATTTTTACTCAAATTTTCGAGTGGGAGTACTCATTGGATGCAGATCCAATTTCTCATCCAATGAGTACCCATGTTGTATACTTTAGATGTATCTTCCTACACGAAAAATGATAAATACATGAAAAACGTGATTGCAATCATGTTTTTTCATGTATTTCTCATTTTTTGTGTAGCAGGGTCCATAGAAATTATGCAGCATGAGTATTCCTTGGAAGAGGAATCAAATTTTGCATCCAATGCGTACTCCTACTCGAAATTTAAGTAAAACGATTGGGAGATAAGTTGAAAAATACGAGTTGAGAAAAATAGTTTTATTATTTTATTATTTTTTTAATCTTTTTTACCCTTTTACTTAAAAAAATGGTGAATCATCCCCCATGGTTGACATCATCATCTTGAATCCTATTGGTTCTTATAAAGTTTATTTTTGTTGTACATTTTTTCTTAGGAGGCCCATTTTAGACCTAAAAAATTCCCCTAATTGGCAAGCATTAAAATAGTAACGTGCAGAGTGGTATGAATATTGGAGGAGACCACACAAACGAGCAGAAGTCCGTAATGGGGACATGGGTAAGGAAGGCTGAAGATAAGACTACTAGGTTTAATATACAATGCGAGAAAGAGACATTCATGGAGGCCAAGAAGACATTTATGACTCCTATTGCTGCAACATCAACCGTGGCAGAGATAGTTGTTTCCACCGAAGGATACACCCGTGGAGAATGTTGAATCCAAGGAGGTCGATCCATCTATCTCGACGTCCTTCTAGCATACATGCATGAAGTTACTAACGGACCAAAAGGATATAGAAGTATTGCCGGAGATGATTGATAAATCGCGTTGGAAAGGAAGAGATACGAGTGGAACGACACGTATTAAACAAAGTATAAAAGAACAAGAAGAGAACCGCCAAGGGATGTGATTGATCGTGTAGATTGGAGAATATGAGATGAGTCAAGTTATTTTGGATCTAGGATCGTATGCCAACGTTCTTCTAAAGAAAACATGGGAGCGGATGGGAAAGCCAAAGTTGCACTAGTCACCAATTTAGCCGAGGATGGTGAATCAAGAGAAGATGATTCCTATGGGGCAACCGCAGGGAATCAAAGCATAGATCGTATGGTGCAAGCGTGTTGGTTGACTTCGAGGTTATTGAGATCGTTGATGATAGTAACCCATACCTCGTGTTGTTATGATTTTGATTGGGCTTACGACATGGATCATTAGGGGAATTTTTTGAGGTTCAAATGGGCCTCATAAGGAAATTATAAAATAATAGTGGAAAATCAAATAAGATTTGATGACATCATCAAATTTAGAGTAAAAATGAAAAAATCACTTTTTCAACTCATATTTTCAATTTATTTCCAAATTTTTTACTCAAATTTTCTTCGAGCAGAGTACTCATGACGTGTAAATTTAATTCCTCATCCAAGGAGTCTTATGTTGCATACTTTCAATGGGTCCTACTACATGAAAAATGATAAATACATAAAAAACGTGATCGGGGCATTTCGTTGATGCGGGCCCTAATTCTCATTCAGCAGTGATTGCACATTTCTCATGGGTCTTATTATTTAAAAATGTGAGAAACACAAAACGTGATTGTAATCATGTCTTTTATGTATTTCCCCCATTTTTCATTAGAAGTTCATTGAAAGTATGCAACATGGGTGGGTATTCCTTGGACAGAATTAAATCTTGTATCCATCCAGTACTCCCACTTGAAATTTGAGTAAAAATTGTGGGAAAAGTTGAAAATACGAAAGTTGAAAAGTAGTTTTTATTATTTTATTATTTTTTAATATTTTTACCTTTATTTAAAATGAAATCATCCTTACGTGGCTGACATCATCATCTTGAATCCTATCACAAAATATAAAGTTTATTTTTGTTGTACATTTTTCTCTAGATGTTCATTTTAGACCTCAAAATTCCCTAATGGCTATAATCAACCTCGAAGAATAGACATATGGTGTTTGAGAAGGATGGTACCCGAGTTGTTGTACCATTGGACCCCTCCGAAAGTGCGCCCTATATAGAGCTTTTCCAAGCATGAGTATGAGGATGTTGCGATTGACCAAATTTATAAGCTCACCAAGCAGATGAAGATCGGACTAATCCCACCGCAAATGGTAGAATATGTTGGGAGCACGATACGCTCGTGCTTTTTCTTAATTCGATGAAGAGTTGGAGCACTAGCGTAATCACTTACATGAAGTAACTATTAAATGTTGTAACAAGGTTACCAAATCTCTGCGTTGTGTGATATCGTAAGTACACGAATTACCATTTTATGATGGAATGGGGAATGTTGTCTTGTTCTTGGAATATTTTGAGTGAAAAGTACCGAAGAACAAAGGTATGAAGCTTTGGAATTTGCATTGAGTTGCACCTCTCGACTACCGTAGGGGGCGTACACATAGAAAATTTAGGCGGATGGCAGGAGTTTTGTAAATTGATAAAGCCGAGGTTTGGACATGTAGACATGAAGATCATAAAGAAGTATGATGGACAAAAGGATGCCCGCGAGCATTTAGCTCGTAGGACTGCAGCCTTTGGGGTGCGAAACCTTAGCCAAAATGGTGTCACGTGTTCTTTCATTCCTTGGAGATGATACCTTAACAATGGTATCTCAAAATGTAATCGTGCCATGGCACTATGGATTGGGATGAAATGATAGAAGGGTTCTTATTAACATCACTACAAGGAAAAGACCCTCTAGCGGATGTTTTTGAGGAACCCTTATAAAATACCAAAGCATCCGTTTCTGGCGAGGTACCTTGGAAGGGAGGTTTGGTGGGTGGAGATTTTTGTGGATGAGCTGATCCGTACTCCTATCACACCGTAAAATGCACCTAGGTGTTCGAGATGACAAGCATCGGTGCGGTTCGCAGTGCGGCACACACGCATCACCGTGCGCCCGGTACACACCCGCCCGGCGTTAGCTACGAGAGGGACGTACTTTCCTACATTACCGCACGCGCGCCTCATAAAAAATGCGCAAAAAACCGACAACGCCTGGTCGCCCTTAAACGCTGCCAGGGTCGCCAGTAATCCACCAGTAGCATGAAATCCCCACGCTGCGGAAGCACGGTTAAAGAAATAAAAAATTACGGCCAAAAAACCACACAAAACATGAGGCACACTCGGGAAGCAGTGCGACTCAACACCTCTCGGTGCGCATCATATTCTTGTACAACACCTAGGTTCCCTTTACATGTCCTACACGCACCGTGCACGAAAACGTGCGCGACGGAGACGCCCAATGCCAGGAATACGATCAGACGCACCGAGGCTGCCCATAAACGCACGCATCGGGTAGATGGTTAAATAACAAAAATTACGGCAGACCGCATAAAACATTGGCACACCGAAAACCGTGCGCTCCATACACACACGCTCGGTGCCTTTAATTAAAGGAACAACTGCCGAGTGCGTGTCTACTCGGCTCGCCACCGGCGTCTCATAAAAAGCGCACGGAACGCGAAACCTCCGCGGAGCGGGCGGATGCACCGGGCCCCATAAAATGCCACGCATCGAGAAAAGAGAGAGTTACAAAAATTACGTGCCTAGCGTCGCACAAATCATTGGTTCACCGGATAGCGCGTGACTCGGTGCGTCTTATGCGCCGCAGCATCAATGCGATTTACTACTACGCCACCCCGTGACTCATAAAATGCACGCGGAATAGAAAGCTGCCCCGCGAGCAATGAAGGAAACGCACTCGTGGTCCCATAAATGCCGCACCGGAAAAGGTTACAAAATTACGACCAAAAAACCGCACAAATCATTGGTTCAGCACGGACAACGTGCAGGTCGTATTCTTCTCGTAGAGCACCAGTGCATTGCGCCTCCGCCACCCCCATGTCTCATAAAAAGCGCGCGAACCGAAACCGCCCGAGGTGGAATGATGGAAACGCACGCAGGGGCCTTATAAATGCCGTGCACCGGAAAAGGGATTAAAAAAACAAAATTACTACCAAAAACCGCACAAATCATTGGTTCACCGAACGAGCGTACCCCGGTGCGTCTTATTACCTATAGAGCACCGGTGCATTCGCTACACCGCAAATGCCTCTTAAATCTGCGAGAAAACGACAGCCGCAGCGGATACGTCAATACGCCCGTACGCCAATAAAAAGCCCGCGCATCGGAATAGGGTTAAATAAATAAAAAAATTATCCCGCAAAAAATCGCATTTTTCACCTTTTCGATGCTAAGAGCTCTCAAGCATCGGTGCAAGTTATCCTTGTTTGAGCCGCATTGACATCCGTGCTCCCATTGCATTTGTTGCACAGCAGTCGTGCATTACCACCAATCTCCAACTTGAATTTTATAAAACAGAGTGGACAAATTTTCTTTTGCAAATTGTGCAACCAATATGCCTCCTCGACGGGTAAATATACAGGTATTTTACTTGTTTTCCCATAATTAAACCTTTTAGCGGATTAGAATTTGAAAAAACCTTAAAATTAACCATTATTGTCTCGCGATGCGCTCGAACCATTCGGCTCGCACCAATTTGCGGTGCTGCACTCGTAAATTTATAGGCCACACCACACCTAGTGTTAACGGTATCCGCACCAGTTCCGGTGTGGTACCGCGCGACGCACCGTGTTATTTTAAAAAAATTATTAAGCGCGGTGTGTGGTCGATTACCGAGCCGCACCGTTGACAATGGTGTATCGCGGCAACTCGATGCGTTGACGAATAATCAGCCCAAGGAGCGTAATGTTTTCGTGCGCGGAACCACAATTCAACATTGTCAATGTCAGATGGTAAAGCCGGTGCTAAGGTGTCTCAGCGATTTGGCGGATTTCCAAAGGCGCACCATGTTATTTAAATTTCTTTAAAAAGAGTGGTGTGGTCACTACGTGAGTCGCACCCAGTTGACCTAGTTGAATAGTGGTTATGCGGTGCGTTGACTCATAACTCGCCCCTCGTGACGCCTATTTTTGTGCGCACGGCTACCGTATTTGGCCCGGGTCAACGGTGTAGCCTCTTAAAATACGCACAGACGACTATGTATGGTGCGCGGAGGCGGTGTCGCTGACTTAGCTATAAGCCCGGGGCATATAGTGAAATCGCGTGCGGCCACATGACACCCACACATAGTGAATGGTGCGCTAAAAACATTTTCTAGAGCACCTCTCCGGTGCGGTGGATATCATTAGGTGCACCTGTATCTGGGTGCGCTGCGTGGAGAAATGCGTGGGACCGATGCGTGACTATGTTTTTTGGCGCACCGAATCTTGTTTTATTTATTTTTTCAAAAAATATTTATATACGTATATTTGTAAATACATGTGTCATTTAATTAAAAAAATTGTGTTTAATATGTCAATCATTCGAGACGTGAAAGGAGAGAAGAGGGGCAACAACAACAACAACGGGTGGAATAGTATAATATGGTTCGCTTGTGGGAGGCAAGAGAGAGGGAGAGGGATGCATAACCCCTCGCCTTATTACGATGACATGCGTGGGGGCTCCTTAGGCAAGTAGGCCTCCTCAAGTTCTATGAGGAGGCTACATTCTCTAAAGTCCCATAGTTTGTTTTTGAGACATCTTATCCAGAAGGTGGAAAGCCCGACAACGAGGCTTTTCGGGTTGGTATCAACCGGTGGTACACACCCACGAGGAGGATGTATATTTTATTACGGGGCTATCGAGGGAGAGGGGTGGATTTTCCCTCGTTCCCACGAGGTTCCCAAAGTGCTGTGTGGCGGGGAGTTAGTTAGTTTACTCCCGAGAGATACATTGGAGCGATTTAGTATCTCTGCCGGAGTTTTCGAGAGTCGCTGGAGGGCGATTACGTATGGGTGCGTTTGGTCGTGAGGAGGTCCAGTGTCTCTCACTTATCATTTCGACCATTTCGCACAACACCGGTGACGGAAACACATTAGTTGTGAGATTTTATATTATATTGATTCTTTACTATAGCGACCACGACTTGTGCGGGTGCGTGCCATTTTTTGTGGTAGTTACTGTCCAACATTAGATAGATGTCGTGCTCATGCACAAGGGAGGGTCAACTTCCCTTTTGGTTGAGCTTTTTTGTTTATTTTTTGAGAGGTTTCTAGAGACGAGGCCTTCTTTTCTTCGACATCCTCGTAGGCCGGTGCTGAGGCACGTATGCACATGTAGGGGCAGATGATGCCCAAGAGGAGGAGACTCTTTTCCAAGCGAGGATATGAAATGATGCTCAGAGTTACTAGCCGGTGTTGATGAGAATCCCTTCATTATGGTCCCCTGTCCTTATGCGGGGTTGGATTGGCAAGGGTGTGCCAACATCCTCTTCACGTGTGATGAGCGCTGCTAGATGATAAAGGTAATATTCTTGTTTTATTTAAATTTATTCTAACATGTTCTTTAACTTGTTTTTATTAAATTGTGTAATGAAATTGTCTAATTATTGTTGTGTACTTGTATATATTTTGGAGACAATGGCTCTTTTGATGGCGAGGAGATGCCGCCACGACCACTTGATCCGGATTTGGATCCTCTGATGAGGATGAGGGCATGCCAAATATTGCTCGAGGATCATCGGGGAGGCCGGGTGCGGATCGGAGGCCTGCTCAGTCGGTGCGTCGGTGCGCGGTCGACATCTTAGTGATGCTAGATATGGGATGGAGTTGGGTGACCAACTCATTGCATTGATTGTTGAGGTGGGCATCGAGCCCGGCGATTTCGAGACATAGAGGCCGATGATAGGCTATTACAAATGTGGAGAGGCATGCCGCGTGACATGTACAACGATGCGGCATGTCACAGGAGTTACGACAACACCTACGCGTACTGATGAGGAATGTTGCATGTTATGATGCGAGCTACAACACATGATGGATGAGACTACGGGGCACAACGTACCATCATCTCATGATCGTTCACGCCCCTCGCCATGCCGTGTTGCATGAGAGCCTCCACTAGCATTTACCGGCTGGCCATCATGGAGACGAGGCGGACCATCGACCACTAGTACGCGATATTGATGTTGTACTATCACCATCTGATCCATGACATTTATATTATGGGTTGTATATTTTTAACATTATTCGGTTATATATATATTATATGGTCCATGTATTTTATGTTCATGTTGCAATTGTACTTAATTTACATGTTGGTGATCATCGTGATGTGTATGTCGTTAGGTCATGTTAGATATGTTCATTTAATGTGCGACTTGCGAGATAGATGTGTATGTGATAGCATGAGATGTATATTTGATGTTTGTGTTGTCTTGATGATGTTAATATATAATGTTAATTGTGTTTTGTTAGATGATCATGATCATGATGATGCGATTAGCGATTTTGAATGTGTTTTTTAGTCAAATATGATGTTTGTACGATGGTTATCATGAATGTGATGTTTATTAATTAATTTAATACCAAATGATCATGCTATTGTAAATTTGTAATATTTGTATTTCTAATTGTATTTAAAATTCTAAAACTGTAATTGTAATTCTAATTTCTAATTATAGTATTGTATGTAAAATATTTGTAAAATTTTAATTGTATTAATGTGAAATGAATTTATTACAATTTTTAAATTTGTAAATTTGTAAATTTTAAGTAATTGTAAAATAATAAATCTAGAATAATATGATTTATTGTAACATAATAAAGTTTAGAAAATAATGCAAATAAATTCATGTACTTTATAAATATCATTATTTTATTATGATCTTAGATACAAAAAAAAAGAATTAATTTATACAGTACGCCATTGTTTTTTAGATCAACATAATACCAAATTATCAAGTGAATTATTGATTTTAACATTAACACAATGCAAATTAATTACCAATTAATTCCAAATAGATATTATATTAATATTTCGAAAAACCCATCTTAAAAAGTATAAATATTTACCAAATAACACATGTACCATATCACTCTCGGTTCTCATGATCACCCTCATTATCTTCTAGCTCGCATTTCATGATAACACTATTGTTCTAAAAAATAGCGCAACAAAAGAGCCTTTGAATCCTTGGGATTATAGGCATGTGCCTCAATATCTTGAAAGGAGGACCAGTATGTGATTTACCCTTCTTTTTTTAATTATCATACCTGTCATGCCCACATTTCGGACACATCTCTTTGTCTTCATATTCTCCTCTATATAGAATACAATCATTTGGACATCCATGATATGATATGTACTCAACACCCAACATTTTCAACAATTTCTTTGCCTCTTTGCAACTATCAGGCAAGACATTATCACTCGGAAGAACCTTATCTTTGAATAACCTGTAGTTGGTGATCATGGAAAAATATATTAATAAATGGACATTAATGTCGATATAATTATTAACGTTCATAAAATTTAACATTTGTAATGTTCATTGCGATGTACTTGATTATATTTGAAATTTATATAATGGGAGTACTTTATGGTAACTTACCTCAAAAGTTCCGAGAAACATGCATTCGACAAGCCAAACTTTGCTTTCAAGTTGTACAGTAACATTTTTGTCGCCAACTAGGTAGAATTTGATGCGACCGCCAGGTCCAAAAGGAGGGGTGGTGGAAGCAAATTTAAGGCTTTCGAAAAATGTGTCAGCGATATGAGCATCATCCCCTAACTGATCATCATTTTGGAATGCATCTAACAACATTGTCTCCATGGCAGTCATATCCCTTAAGTAATCATCTATACCAACCTCTATTTGATTGCCTCCATTACCAGCTTGTGAAGAACTATTATTTTTGTAGGCATTCCTAATTGGTGAATCTGGACGTAGCGGGAATTGAATCGGTGGTCGATTCAACCATTCTTGGTATCGTTCCTCTTCGATTTTTTTGTCTTAATTAATTCTTCTCTCGATTTGACATTGTCGTGGGGTGCAACAAAAGATGGTACGTAGGTCATTCATCATCACTAGAATCCTAATAATTATTGAACATGATTAGTACAAAATATATGATATCAATTCGTAACCACGTTGACAATATTGCATGATTATAAATTGGTTTGACGTTGAAATAATTACATATTAATCAATATATCTACCAAACAATTATAATTATAATTATCATCATTGTCTCAGGATTGTGGCTAGAAGATGCAATATTGTTACAATTGGTAGGGTGAAGCGGTTGTCCATTTTCATCTACCAAATGCGCCTTGCGATCGCGAGCTCCCTGATAAGAACTTCGATGTTTTTGGAGCAGCTTTTGAATATTTTTTGCATCTAAACTCGATGTTGAATCTGCATGAATCCCGCAAATTTTGTATACATTATAAATTTAATTAAGTTGTGTGTAGATTGACTCGCATGGATAAAAAAACATATATAAATTCAATTAGATAGTGAAAAAATAAAACAAATCTGAAGTAAATATTACGTCTCCACATGGATAGGGAGAACTCCACGATGGACTTTGAGAAATATTATGGAACGAGCTGGATTTTGAAGAATTTTCCATTCATATAATATACGATATTTTCTCCCTGCATTTGAGCAAAACAACAATAAATTTTGGTGCATAAACCTAAATGTAATTCCGGTGCGTAATGTACAGATAACCGCATCGGTGAGTTTTTTTTTTTTTTTTTTTTTTGTGCACTGGTGTCGTTTCATAACACGATGCACCGGTGCGGTTCAATTAAAGGACGCACCAGTAAACGAATAACCGCAAATAAAAAAAGCGCAACCCTATTTTCTTTAAGTGAAAAAAAAACGGTAAATTGAAAAATGGGCGGAAAAATATTTTCGAAAATCTAATTTCATAAAACATTTCTTTAAATACTAAACACTTTTCATTATTTCATTATTTTTGCAAAAAAATTTAGCCAGAGGTTTGCAGGGTACATACCTAGAGAAAATAGAGCATGAGAGCACTATGGAGCAGGGACATACGTTCAAATAGAAATATTTAGACAATAAGAATTCTAAACCTCTGGTGAGTCAAACCCTGTACCATAGAATTTCAAACAATGTGAGTAAATTTTATTGTTTTTTTGTACTTTTTTCGTGCGTTTTTTATGCAATGAAAAATAAGAAATCAAAGTCCATTGTACTGTTTTTTAGTTTTTTTATGAAGTAAAATAACAAAATCAAACTTATTTTTTTTTTGAACTTTTTTTTTCTAAAGTTTTTTTTACCTTTTATAAATTTTTCGAAACTAAAAAATAAAATAAAATAAATCCATTTCTAGAAACAAAACCCTAGATTCTTTTTGTTCCTGCCCTTTCTTCTCCCTCTTTCTTTTCAATTTAGATTTATAGGGTTTGTATATTCATAAGACATCCAACCCACGAGACGACTTGCATAGTCGGATCCCAATCCATGTTGGCTCTTGCATCAATCTTAAAAAAATATAGATTTTAATTTCATCGGTGCGCCCTGCATAACAGAGCGCACCGGTGCGCTTGGTTATACCAGTGCACTGTGAAAGTACATTGATATATATATGTGTGTGTGTGTGTGTGTGTGTGTCTCTGTGTGTGTGTTTTTCAGCGCGCCATATGTAACATATGGCACCTAGGTGCACTACATTCTTTTTGTTACTTGCCCTTTCTTCTCTCATTTTCTCGTGATTTCAAAATTAGGGCTTTTTCAATTTATATTTATAGGTTTGTATTGCTAAATATAAGCCTAAGACATCCAACCAACAGGAGGACCTACATAATCGGATCCCAATCCATGTTGGCCCTTGCGTCAATCTTAAAAAAATACAAGACTTTTTTTTGTCGGTGCGTCATGTGTAACAGAGCACACCGGTGCGCTCGGTTATAGCAGCGCACCACAAAAGTATAGTGATAAAAAATAAAATATGTTTTTATTAGTGCGTCATATGCAACATATGGCACCGGTGCACTATTTCATTATGGTGCACCACAAACATGTTGTTTTGCAAAAAAAACCATTTTAGAAGCAAACCCTACATTCTTTTTGTTTCTACGCCTTTCTTCTCCCACTTCTCCGTGATTTCAGAATTATAACTTTTCAATTTATATTTATAGGGTTTGTATTGCTAAATATAAGCCTAAGACATCCAGACCAAATGGGAAGACCTGCATAGTCGGATCCCAATCCATGTCGACCCCTTGCATAAACTATCGTCGATGCGCCTGTGCGGCCCGTATGCACTAGTGCGCTCTATTGTCCCGTACAGCGCAAGTGCGTTGATAAAAAATTTATAGTAATACAGTAAATTAAAGTAAACAGATAAAAAAAATAAAAATCTCGAGTGCGCCATTTGTAAAATATGCAGACAGTGTGCTATTTCATTATAGTGCACCACGAACTTTCTATTTCGAAAAAAAAACTTTCAAAAAATAAGAACCTTACTTTCTTTTTTTTCTCCCCTTTCTTCTTCCTCTTTTTGTGATTTAAGAATTAAGTATTTTCAATTTATATTTATAGGGTTTGTATTGCTAAAGATAGACCTAAGACATCCAACCAACGGGACGACTAGCATAGTCAGATACCAATCCATGTGGGCCCTGGCATGAATTAAAAAAATAAAAAAATTTATTTGTGCTCCTGGAGTAACTTAGCACACCGGTGCTCTGTATTTTACAAGTGCACTGAAAAATGTAATGTGATAAAAAATTAATATTTTTTTTTATCGGTGTGCCATATGTAAAATATGGCATCGATTTATGCTAAAAAAACTAACACTGGACGATTTTTATTATTTTATCATGGTTAACCAGTGTGGTCATTTACATGTGACGCACTGATGCTCCTTGTTGACATAGAGCACCGTACGGTCTATTACACTATTTTGGTGGTGCGTTTGGAAGACATACATGCACCGGTGTCGGTGCGTACACCATGAATGACGCACCGGTTTCTTGAGATTTTTTTTTTTACTTGAAAAGTTGACAATTTATTTATAAATATATTATTGAATGATATAGTATAGGTTTGAGATTGATAAAGAAATGACTAACAAGAGATCAAGTAACAAAAAATGCGATAACACTTCAAGAAAAAAAAAGCAAGTTCTTTGTAAATTTTTTACAAAAATTTTATTTTTGAACTATATGTAAGTTTAACTAATATGTATTATTTATTGTGTATCATGCAGATCCACAAAATAACAAAGCTCGATAAGATTATTTCTGATCTAGGACCAGAAGAGCGTAAAATCTTGATGGTAAAATTGCAAAAAGATGAATCAGGTGAATGAAAAAATACTATCGATCCAATATGAGTTTACTTTTTTTAGTTTTCATTAATAATATAATTAAAATTATTAGACAACATGTGTGAAAAAAGTCTATTAATTCACATATGTTTAATGTTCTACGGAGGACCAACAACTCGAAAAGGAATGTTGTTCTAAGAAAAGAAAAAAAATAGAACATGCAAATGAAAATGAATTGCTCCTTAATTCATTTGGAGTGGTGCTGGAGGTTAACAAAAGGGGGGAAATTTTTTTGCAAAAGTTTGAGGGATCTAGTGGAACGAATGTGTAGACGTTCTTTCCACTTACAATACAAAAACCAATCCAATGATTCCAAGAACCAAATTTTATGTAAACTACAGGAAGAGTTTTCAGAGAATTGGTCAATGAGACATGTCAGACTTTTAATAGCAAAAACGTACAACAAAAAAAAAGGAATGAAAAAAGTAATATTCCTTTAGATGTTTGTCTAGAATTATTTATAAATATCACTTTTGTTATACTTAATTTTCATATATCAATATAAAAATGAAATAGTTTATTGTCATGTTACATTTTCAGGAAAATTATGAAAATCTCAAAAGATGAACGAGTTGATATCAGAAATATGCCATTAGGAATGTAGAAAAATGTGTACAAGGAGATGGTCAAAGAAATGGACAAAATTGCATCGTTGGAGGAGCCATCTCAACAACAACTTGCTTCAAATGTAATATGTAATCATTGAATTTTTTCGATCATTAGGTAAAATAAAATAAAACAATTTAGCATTAAATACTAATTTTCAAGCATTTTCTTGTAGAAAATAAAAGAAAATGGAATCCATTTAGCACATAAAACATGACGACAAGGAAGAAAAGGATTGACATCTAAGTTTGTCAATAATTGTTACGTCCTTATAACAACTTAACTAGATTTCATTTTTGTATTTTTTAAGCTGTTTTACAAAAATCATCATTGAATGTCTTCAAACAGGTGCTAACATACAAAGAAAAACCATAAGAGGAATTGATTAAAATTGGGTTAAATATGGGTTGTGCGTATATGTTGACATATCGAACTTAATTGTGGAATTTGTAAGCATCTATCGATCTTATTTTACTTAGATTCGTCTATAATTAATAGAAAAAAATAAATCTTTTATATTAAATATACGATTTGTTATGGGGTATAAAACTTGCGAGGAAACAAAGTATGGCACTACGCCAACGAGATCAAATCTTGAAAGATGGAATGTTACATGGTTTTGAAAGAATGTGTATAGTTTATGAGTCAATTATTGCATTGATACGCCATTTCTTTTCGATTTACATCGATGTATACTATTTAATATTGCAATTTTCATTATTCTCACCAATGTATATACCCTCATTACATTTTATTTTTATGTTTGTAGATGGAAGGTGAAAGAAAAGAAGAAAACAATCAACACGCAGTGAACAAAACATTTTTGAAAATAACCCAAGTCATGGAAGTAGCTCTAAAGCGATGACAAGTGTCAAGCGAAGAATGATGATCACTATTTTTGAATATAAAAGCAAGGCGTTATACTATTTTTATAAAAATGTCTGTGAAATCAGACATTTTCTTTAATGTAATGGACATAGTGTCCCAATTGAAAGATAAAGGGATACCAATAATTATCCCATTTTGTATGACAAAGAATGTCTTATTCATATATATATATAATAAAAAATGTTTTAATTTATTCTATTGCATTCTCTATTGTCGCTATTGTGTTCTCCATTGTCATTCTCAAATGCAGTAATAAAAATTTAATTCATATGAATATTGTTATAAGATATATATGTGTCAACTTTTGATGAATAATGAATTTTAAAAAAACCACAATAATTATGATATGATGTAACAAATTAATCCAAACATCACATTCAAATCCATTAATAAAAGTTTAATTAATATGAATATTGTTATAATATGTGTTGACTTTTGATGAATAATGAATTTAAAACAATCACAATAATTGCACATCATCACGGGAGTCAATGTTTCTAAAAAATACAAAATGAAAACCGGTGCATGTATTCTTATACCGGTAATATTCCTAATTAGCGACAAATAATTGGAATATTCGACTTTGTACCGCTCAGTATATGGTTGTGAATAAATAAAAAGTGAGTAAAAAGGGCCTAACTCACTTAGATAGAATAAAATACCTTCCTAGTAGCACAACATCGTGACTTAAGGGGGAGCCAAGGGGGGCCACACCACGTGGAGGAGGGGGGCCTACATGCACTCTAGAAGCCTCGCTTGCAGATAAGGATGAGGATGTGGAGGAGAGAGAGAGGCTACGTTGGTTTTGGAGGGAAACCAATGCTATAAAGGATGGAGGAGCCTCATTTGGATCATTCTCGATTTGTTGATTTTAGAGTGAGACTTTGGTCTTCTTTCGCACGCCACCGTTTAGCTCGTCCGCAGCACCTGTTTAGTGCACCGAGTGTCTCCGTGCTGATATCTCACCCTTAGCCACGCCTGGGATTCTTGGAGTGCTTGCTCCTGCGTTTGTTTGCTTGCATTTTCGGTGTTGTTTGGTCATTTGGGTTGTTGCGGAGCCCAGCTTGAGAGACTACGCGAAATCCGGGAGAGAGGATGCAGTCACTTGTGGCGAGCTTTGTGGGTGTTTCTCGCAGGAGATTTTGTCTGACTTTTTCGTGCAGGGCTGTCACCTTTGCCCATCTGAAGTTTTTGGTGGAGTTTACAGCGCTTTACAAATGTTTCTATCCAACATCACTGCTGTCCCTTGAGGCAGTTGCAATTCACTCGGGGAGCGCTTCGGTTGCTTCTGGGGACGACCATTCTTGGAATGATTTGTGGTTCTTGTCCGGGTTGTTGAGGAGAGGAAGTTTTCTGATTTTCATCTCATTCCGCGAGGGGATCGACCCTAATCTTCGTCGCTTCCAGCCAGAGCGCACTACACGACGCTTCTCCAACAAGTTTGGGACGCAGCTTTTTTGGGTGCGACCCATTTCTTGTTATTTTTGAGGGTGATTTCTCACTTTATTTGTGAAAGATTTGCTCATTGTACTTCATTACATTTCTCGGATTAATAAAATGGCTCGGCATTTTCTTTATATGTTCTCTCCGGGTTAAATTGTCATAGTTGTTGTGGTTGTCGGATTCTCTTTCTATTTCTTTTGTTGTGTTTTAGCATTATCGTTCTATACCGCTTGGTTTGTTCTTCTATCACTCTTAGACAAAGTTTGGAAAGGGCTAGGTAGCCTCCGTATCTCATACTCTTTAGAGGTGACATATCCTGGCAAAATGCCCTCCCGCGACCAATCTCCGGTTGGAGTGTGGTGTGTTTTTTTAGATATCCTAGAAACGGGATATTGCTGTTGTATTAGAGCATATTTCTAGCTCTCACTTGTGGTTTATGACATTGGGAAAGAGACCATACAGGTTTGCTGCAACTTTGGAGAGCAACGATTGACGTGTAACGCTATGTGCACCAAAAACGAAATTGGAAAAAGGGCCAAAATACAAAGGGTCAAATTTTGAAGTTTGGAATTAGGAGAAACCCTTTCAAGTTTTTTCGGGTTTTGGGCAGGATCACCTTCCCCAAATTCCTATAATTTTCTCGAGTAGTTTCAAAGTGGGTAAAATCGGAGGTCGCCGTCAGCAACAGATAGTTTGGAGCAGCAGCTGTAGCTTTCGAGGAGCCTCGTAGTCACATAGCGTAAAGAGCCGATGGCGGTGATGATGGTGCGAAGAGATTTGGGGAGATGCTCCTCAACCGCACAGGATCCGTCGAGCGATTGAGGTGATGGGGTAGAGATTCACCGCCGTGGAGGTTGGGGACAACATGAAACCCCGGGAGTTTCAGATTGGCAAAGGATCGCTACATCCCACCATTTTCCGGAGCATGATGCCACTCTGGCATATGGAATCACATACACCCACATGTTCCACTATGCCCACTTTTTCTCGGGTGCGGACACGAGCGTACCTCTGGCGAGAGCCGCAGCACCGACCACATGGTTGACTATTTCGCCGAGTATCGACCATGTAGGGCGGGAGTTCGTGGATGCCCTTCCATTCGCAGAGATTTTCAGCTCCAGAGATGACAGCGACCGCAACTTTCTGGCGTAGGAACAGCACTCACATGACCGGGCTTACAGGCGCACCGCTGGACGACTCCATTTACCGACATTTGATGGGTCATCCAAGCGTTCAGAAAAAGCTTGGGTGGAGAATTTGGATACCTCTTTCCGACCTCGACCGAGTATCGGGAGGGAAACCACCAAAATGGTTACCTCGCACTTGGAGGATGAGGGCACACAGATTGCAGAGTCCGAGGATACACCTAGTGTGACGAGGAGGACTCACCCTCATTAGAGACCTCTCGACCGGTAGGGTCGATTGATAATCGGAGTGGAGAAGGTAGAGCCTACCTCAAGAGAGCCATCCATTGAGGTGATGACCGGAGTCATGTCCGAGTCGTCGTGGTAGCAGCTACACGACGTATGAGTGTGGTGTCAGGAGATGTATCCACCTTCGATGAGGCACTAGGAGGTACAAGAGGTATTGGATGATGGTCGTAGACAACGATATCATCGTATCTTGACGAACCTTCGAGTCTTGAAAGGGAAGGCCACATCAAGCATAGGAAGCGGTTTTTTTGCGGGACGAAGGAGCCGGAGGGCATGAGAGTGGCTTGTGCCAAGTCGGCGTGCCAAGTTGGCCCGCATTTGGGAACGATCGGATTCCCCGATGGTACAACCGTAAAGCACGTTGGAGCATCGATCATTTCCCTTCTAGGCATGCATGGACGGGACTAGCAGAGCAGTTGTTGGGTTACCTCTCCCCATTGGAGAGAGACAGACAGAGCCACCTAGTCGTATCTCATACATTGACTTGGATAACGGTATGAGATGATCGTAGCTGCACAGGTACAACATCCACTCATCGAGGTTGGATGGAAAGAGATTTTGAGTTGGTACGTGTGGAGTGGGTTATGGAGATGGTGGTGAACCCGTGTGTAGTTCAGCAGAGTTACTGTGTGCAAGGAATACGAGAACCCCCGCATTGGCATTGGGATCCGTGCGAGATCACCTATCATTTCAGCAGTGCGGTGACTATGTCTTGGAGGATACAATGGCCTAGCAAGAGAGCATGCGCATCCGCTCTGGGAGTGTCGGTCGGCCTCCAAAGTGGCCAACTAGTTTATGGGAAGACACCCTAGGTTGTCTTGCATGACACTTATACACCTGATCACTGGGTGGTCAACATACTTGGCTAGAGCTTGTCGGAGGAGGCAACATTAGCGTGCCACCGTATGGCACCTTGTATGGGGCCACCGATTCTTCACCTTTCGTGTGGGGCACAGAGGATGTAGCGAAGCCGAGCAAAGGTGGTAACACTACCGACACATAGGGAGATTCACTTCTCGAGGAGGATTTGGAGTGATGATCCATTCGTCTACAGAATAATGATGCGATGATATCGATTGGTGGTAGTCCGACATGTAGCAGGCACTGTGCCTCTAGGATGTGTGGGAGCCTCTAGCATTGAGCGAAAGGATTTCCCAGGGACATGGAGTAGCATGGTGGTGTACCGTAGTGTGTGGGATCTGCATTGTGGAGTAGGAGTATCCTACATCACAAAGTGAGAGCATGCGGAGAGTGACCGATGCCCGGACACGACTCGTGGCATGAGATGGTACGGTGGTGGTACAATAGTAGCTTGGGGGTATCCAAGCGAAAGAGTACGTGGGTATACCTCACGTGGGCAAATGGCATGTCGAGGAGTACTTGGATGATCGAAGATATGCGATGGCATATGGTGGGCCGTACAGCAGGTCTTAAAGCTTTTCCTTTAGGGAGACTCATGGACGCAGTCACTCGGCTTACCTTTGGAGACATTTCACCCGGGATCGATGAGGAGACAGATGATAGCTGATACTTGATGGCACCCGACCCTCTTCTACATCACCCATGGGCACAGCGCCAATTTTTTTGTTGTCCTTTGGCACTTTGGACATGAGCAGCGAGTAAGCGAGGCACACCCAAGATATTTGGATGGCACTCAAGCACACTAGGCGAGAGACCTCTCACAGAAAGGGCACCGGGTTGGTGTGCTAGATGATCTGCCACGAGTGTCAGGGGATGAGATGATCCTCCGTAGGGGTGGCACATCAGTCATCGTTGAGCCTACGCTTGGGGAGAAAGTCATGAGGGAGACATGCGTCACTTTTCCCTCGGTGGCATGTCGAGATCATGCATGAGCAGCAGGATACCGGGTTCGCGACAGGTAGCATCCCCAAAGCATGCGTCGGACTCCGCACACTTTATTGAGAGGATGGGTGGCATGTTCGATGCAGATGAGAAGACGGAGGTAGAACAAGAGGGCATTCCTCTCGTATGCCGTGTGGTGAGAATATTTTTCATATGAGTCCATAGGATCAGTTGAGGACGCTTTTGGGGAGCGAGAGCATCATGCATACGATGGTGACGAGACCGAAGCTACATTTTAATGTCTGTGGTGAGCGACAGCACGGACTCTTCTGGGAGATACTTCCGGGTGAAGAGTCACTTGTGACGATTCGCCAGAGCAGAGCAGGGAGATGGAGCCCGAGTCGACGGAGGAGGACGCTACTCACATCGAGCATGATATTCCTTTGAGAGAGAGCCAAATGGACACCCACATCGAGTCCGTGATGGATATGTGGCTAACCGCGGGGCCGCCCATTAAGGAGAGAGGGCCGTATGCCCTTACATCGAGTATGGTGACAGCGGCCTCAGCATCCATATCCTCTAGAGATGTTGGAGGTCGATGGGATAGTTTTGCGAGGAGCTAGGGGACAAAGAGGGAGTTCTACATTCCCGATGAGAGGGATGAGTTGTTGGAGATGGTGGAGCATCCATCTTTAGACCGACACATCGATGAGATACAGTAGATGTCCATACAACGACCGAGTCGCAGTTGCTTTTGGTGAGTAGTACTCTACGAGGAGTACATCGATGGGGCTTGCGGCATGTCTCACCCACTTTGGCCCACTATAGAGAGAGGATTCCCTCTACAGAAGCTTCCACTGCGTACATGGTAGAGCAAAGGGGGAGTTTATCACGGGCCGGTGGCAACACCCTGGGCATGATCCATGTGTGGTTGTCTACATTGGACTCCTTTCTTCCGTGATGGACCGGGCGGAGATCATGAGTTGGTACCCTCTTGATGGTATGGTATTCTTCGTAGGGAGCACGAGCCGAGCAGGGCCCTCGGGACATAGTAGATGTTGCGGGGCATCCCGCCAGCGGTGAGGGCACCGGTTGTTGTTAGCTTTAGGACTCCTTCCCAATTTCGTAGGAGAGCAGGGATCAACATGGGATGGAGTCGGGACTTGGATTGGATAGAGGTGATGAGTCGGGTATGCGCTGGAGGGGGCAAGATATGCGTGGCGACTTACGACAGACTGGCAGAGCCTGGTGAGAATTGATGCTTATTGGTTGTCTTCACCTCTTAGAGCATCGCCTATAGCTAGAGATAGTGCACAATCCGAACCGTGGGACTTGGGCGATGATCGGCCATGGTGGCATTGGGATCCGAGAGGACTATCGATTGGTGAGAGATCGGGCTTGGGATCCCGGCATTGAGAGGTCCCTTCATATCATGGTGATGCAGAGGTCGAGAGGGTTCATTGGCACATCCGGGACCTCGTGCACATTTTGCGGTGGTTAGTGGGGAGCATCGCCTAGAGAGGAGGCTTATTCAGTGCATCGTCGAGGACAAGCGCTTTTTCCCGATGAGGATGCCACTGGGAGAGCGAGAAGATTCCGTAAAGATTCATCACTTCGCTTTCTTGAGGGCAAGCAACATTTTACCTGGGACCGTAATATTCCTAATTAGCGACAGCTAATTGGAATATTTGACTTTGTACAGGCTTTTTGTCATATATGGTTGTGAATAAATAAAAAGTGAGTAAAAAGGGCCTAACTCACTTAGATAGAATAAAACACCTTCCTAGTAGCACAACATTGTGACTTAAGGGGGGAGCCAAGGGGGGTCACACACCACGTGGAGGAGGGGGCCTACATGCACTCTAGAAGCTTCGCACAGATAAAGATGAGGATGTGGAGGAGAGAGAGGCTACGTTGGTTTTGGAGGGAAACCAATGCTATAAAGGATGGAGGAGCCTCCTCATTTGGATCATTCTCGGATTTGTTGATTTTAGAATGAGACTTTGGTCTTCTTTCGCACGCGCTGTTTTAGCCTCGTCTGCAGACATTGTTTAGTGCACCGAGTGTCTCCGTGCAGAGATCTCACCCTTAGCCCCTGGGACTTCGAGTGCTCGCTCGGCAAGGTTTGTTTGCTTGCATTTTGCAATTTGTTTTGTCGTTTAGGTTGTTGCGGAGTCGTAGCTTGGAGAGACTACGCAGCTCCCCGGGAGAGAGGACGTAGTCACCCGTGGAGGAGCTTTGGTGGGTGTAGCCAGGAGATTTTTTGCCGATTTCGAGCGAGGGTCAGCCTTTGCCTCGTTGGAGGTTTTTGACGGAGTTTCGAAAATTTTACAACATTGCTCTATCCAGCCCATCTGCGTTGTCCCTTGGAGGCCGCATAATTCACCGGGGAAGCGAGTTTCCGGGGGACTGACCATTCTTGGAATGGTTTGTGGTTCTTGTCAGGGGTTGTTGAGGAGAGGAGGTTTTCTGATTTTCAACTCATTCCGACGAGGGGGATCGACCCCTAATCTTCGGTGCTGCCCAGCAGAGATGCGCCTACACTGCAGCTCTCCAACAAATCGTGACGTCAGCTTTTTGTGCAAACCATTTCTTGTTATTTCGAGGGTGATTTCTCACTTACTTTGTGCAATATTTGCTCATTTTACTTCATTACATTTCTCATATTAATAAAATGGCTCAGCATTTTCTTTATATGTTCTTTAGTTAAATTGCCATAGTTTCCGTGGTCGTCGTGGTTGCCGGATTCTCTTTCTATTTCTTTTGCTCAGAGTTTCAAAGACTATCGTTCTATATCGCTTGGTTTGTTCTTCTATCATGCTTAGACGTAGTCCGGAAAGGGCCGTAGCCTTCGGATCTCGTACTCTTTAGAGGCGACATATCCGACCAAATGCCCTCCAGTACCAATCTCCGGTTGGAGTGTGGTTTGTTTTTGAGATATCCCGGAAATGGGATATTACAATAATTATGATATGATGTAACAAATTAATCCAAACATCACATTCAAATCCATTAATAAAAATTTAATTAATATGAATATTGTTATAATATGTGTCGACCTTTTGATGAATAATGAATTTAAAACAATCACAATAATTGCACCGCATCACGAGTCAATGTTTCTAAAAAATACAAAATGAAAACCGATGCGTGTATTCTTATACGGTGTGCTTGTATTCTTAAGCGCACCCGGTGCGTTTTGTACGACCTATGGGCACCGCATAAATACTAAAACCGATTAAAAAATATCGAGGCGTTTGTGCGATACGATGCTCCGTGTGTTTATGTCTATATACGCACCAGGTGCGGTTTTTACGACCTATGAGCACCGCACGAATACCGATACCGATTTATAAATCTCGATGCGTTCGTGTGATACTATGCACCGGGGCATTTTTGTGTCTATGTGCACCAGCTGCATTTGGATGACCCATAGGCACCATACGAATACCGATACCAATTATAAATCTCGGTGCATTTGTGTGATACTATGCACAGGGGCGCTTATGTGTCGATACATGCCGGTGCATTTGTATGACATATTTGCACCACACAAATACCAATACCAATTATAAATTTTCGGTGCATTTGTGTGATACGATGCACCGAGGCATTTCTATAAGTATATGCACCGACACCTTGATATGACCTATGGGCACCGCTCAAATCCCGGACCAATTAGAATGGCCTCGTGCGTTGTATCACTAACACTACGCCCGGTGTTGTTTTATACCTTAATAGCTCGGTGCATTCGCCTTAGACCGCCCCTGGGGCTCGGCTATAGGTACGCGTCGGTGCGTTAAATCCCGATTAGCGCACCAATGAAAAAAACATCCGTAATAACCTCCGGCGCCCATTTTTTTTTAGTTGTGTTGAATTTTCGTTAAAAGCTCGCCAAAACCTCCGTATCCAAAAAACGGATGTGGTAACATATGTTTTTTTTGACAATTTTGACCAATTTTATAACACTAAAAACCTCCTTTATAACCTCCGCTAGAGGGTCTTTTCCTTGTAGTGCATATAGATTCGTTGATGGATGGGAATGCATTAACGAGGATATTCAAGAAGTAACAACGGGGTGTGTTCCCGTATCACTAAGGAACCTAGGAATCCGATACGATCTCGATTGGGTTGTGTAGTGGGAAAAGGCATGTGAAGGTTGCCAACAGTTCGCTTGGCGAGACATGGTTAATAGGTCTCTGTTGGGGGAGGAGATCCGTGGGTCTCATAATGAATAAACGCATAATGATTCTCGTTGGAGGATGGATCTAGCGTAGTAGGCGTACTACGCCATAAAACGATTTTAGGCTCGGTTGGAAGTTAATGTGTCAAGGAAGGTAGGACTTCACCGAAGGGGTGAATCTCATGATTTTCTTCCAAACTATAACCGTTGGAACAATAAAAGTTTGATTGGAAAACGTCTTGGCCGTTGCAAGGAGTGGGAGGGATGCAATTAATAGGCATATACGGGCGGATCTGCCGCCAAATCAACATTTTATGAGGAGTATCTAAGGGAGATGATGCGATTTGAATTTGAAACTCGCTATAAAAGCAAGGATCTCACTCCCCCATTCGAACAATTTGCATGCTAAGATTTAGAAGTAAGACTTTGTTGTCTACAAAAGCGTCGAGCAAGCTATTGCATGTCGGGATTACAACTTCGAAGCATTTAGAGAATCACTGATCAAGGCAAGGCTTAGACACACAATCTGGCCAGGGTTTCGATAACACAATTATGGCTATGCCACTAGCAACTCGTCACGAGGCTGAGGTTGCCTAGAAAGTAGACCACAGGCGTGGCTCTATCCGTGAATCCTAAGAAACCAATCATGCGGTCTTCTCCCGGGAAGAAACTCCCGAAAGGAACAACGAATTAAGGGGGCCCAGGATCGGCAAAAGGAAAAGGTTGTGGAGTTAGAATCAGATGATGATGATGAAGCGTAAGTACCGGAGGAAATTGACATTGAGGAGGTTGAACCTCTCTCCAGTTTTGCCTCCTTATATTCCTCCCCTGGAAGCCGGAGGCTAAGAAGCTGGTGAAGGACCCCAACGCAGTGGAAGTACAAGGTGTTCACACCACCGATTCTCGATGAAGTTCTAGTTGAAGGTGACTTACTAACCAAAGTGCCTCAACCGAGAATGGAGGGCTAGGGATTTTAATGACAGGAGAAAGTACCCAGAAATTTGAGCCAAGTCAACAACTACGCCCATAGACCTACCCGAGCAGTAGTCACGAGATTAGAGCCGATGAAATTGGGTGAAGGGTATCAAACGATCGTGGGATACTCAACATGCTCTATGTGCCACACTTCGGGAGAAGTCTTATCAACACATTTTTGTGTGTGCCAATTGCTGACCTTGGTTCATGACGATTGTCTATGGCTGGGGAAGAATATCCCCATTACCGAGATGCTCATCAAAAGAATTATGACCCTTCCTTGTCTTGGGTCGGACCTCGCAAAGGCTTTTGTGGGTAAAATCCAAGACAAGAAGCTCGTAGATAAAATGAATAATGACTATAAGTCGAGGAAAGGAACCACGGGTTATCTCATTAACTCCATTTTTGACTAGAAATTTGTGTGCTTCACCGCGCACATCCTTGCGGGTAAGATTATGAGGAAGAGCCACGGGGAGAGGAGGATTATACATATGTCATAGCTTTAGCTACGAAGTGTGCCAAGGGCGTTGTATATAATTGGGTAGGCTATTTATGTCGGGATTTCCTTTTCCAATTGCAGAGCGGCTCAAGCCTCGAGGGAAAATAAGTTCCACTACGCGTGGCTCTTACTTCTCATTGCATTGATGGAATGGATAAAGCCTCGAGGGGTCGCAGTTCAACATTTTGGACCCCGATCTATGTGAAGCAACCATATATGCTTCGTTGTGGCACTCGAGCAGTAGCCATCGAGGGCTATGGCCAATAAAATTTTTCTGGGTCGGATTTGAGATGAGTTTACACTTGGTGATTAACCAAAAGCCCTGGTTATCATCGAGAATTGTGGAGCAATATCAACAAGTCATGGAGTTCAAAGTCGACAATTCAATGAGTATTTATGGGGCAATATTGAAAAAGAAATACAAGAAAGTACTGGAAGACTTCCATAAAGGTTTACAGGGACATGCGAGTGCAGAGCGCAAAGCGGGCAGTTACAAGCAGGCGTAACTCCACCAAGCGGGGCACAAGCCGAACAAGCACAACTGCGTACGAAATTGGCACCGACCGCCGATACTCACGCGATGCCTATCCCTACAAGAACGCTAAGTTTTGATGCGATAGAAAAAATGAAGCAGGGTGGTTCTCTCGGAGGAACACAAAGCTAAACCTTGCTGCGATGCCCTTATAGGGCATGTGAATGAGTTCGATTAGGGCATTGACAAGGAATTAAAGATCGTGGAACAACGCACTCGGTCGGTTATTCAGATGCCCAACATGAAAGATAGAGCATGGTTGCGGAAAAAGAAGTCGGCTATTCAAGAATGAGAAGTTGAAGCGAGCGCAACGACGTAGTTGGAGGAGGTTATCTATAAGGCTTGCGAGCGAGCTCCAAGAGCTCCAAATTTAGGGTCGCATCCGTGCCAAAGGGAAAAAAGTATCCAAGCTGGCCACAACGGTAAAGGATTCTAAGGCCAAAGTCGATGAAGTTCGTATGGAAATGGAGATGAAAATCGTCGAGTCAGCAGATGCAATTGCACCTTCCACATCGCCCTCGAAATATGGGAGCAAACGATACAACGGAGGTAAAATATGCCACAATACGTATTGAGTCTCGCATACAGGAGTGTGCGAACATATGTGGAGAAGCTTTGGACATATGGTCCTCACTACGGGAGGACCCTCAAGTATAGAATATCGAGGCCGAAGTGTGTGAGAAAATGGAACAGATGGATTAGATCAAGGTCGCTGCGAAGACCTTAGTGCCAATACAACTACTTACTCGTCTTCAAGAAGGTAAATTTTTATAGGAACAAGTTGAGGAGTTGCACCGTAAAGAGCGAGATAGTTATTGCTAGAATGAAGCCATGGGAAGCTAAGGCCAGTCAACTCTCCCAAATGATTGAAAAGAAGCTCAAAGTGTTATGCATTAACAATGCACTTGATCATCGTCTATCCAAAACACAATCGATCATCATCTACTCGGTGGGCAGTGGTCATCATTAAGTGGTTGATAAAAGAATCGTTTTTCATGTGTAATTCCCATGCATTCAAAATAATAGTAAAAGTGCTACTAATGCCTCCCTCTTACTTGATTCAAATTGAAATGGTTCCAAAACTTTCACCCTTAATTTTTCAAAAAAAATATTATATTTCTTAATTTTAATTTTCAAATCACAAAAAATATTAATTATGTTTCTTAACTTTAATTTTCAAATCACAAAACATTAAAACATATTAAAACCACCCCGATAATATAATATAAATGTTCTTTATTTCAATTTTCAAATCATAAATTTTTTTAATTATATTTCTTAATTTTTAAGTTTCAAATCACAAACATATGCAAAATTATAATATATACATACAAAAGAAAAGCACAATGAAGCACACCTATTAGAACAAATGTGACAACTGCCCATCGAATGCATAAAGCACGCCCATTGGAACAAATGTGACAAACTGCCCATCCAATGCATAAAGCACGCCCATTGGAACAAGCGTGACAGCTGCCCAATACTTCTAATGCCTTTGCCAGAGATTAATGTAGTCGTCTAGAACACTTCCAACGATCTAACTACACGCCCTGCGCATAATCATTTTGGCGTAGAGATATCTGTTGTTGCCTACAACACATTCCTCCGGCGATCTAACTACACGCCTCCGCATCATCGTTTCGAATTTTCTTCTATCCATCTATTCTTTCAAATTTCTATGGCAGAAATAACAGCTACCCATCATCACGATGGCATTGCTTCCTCCTCCATTGCCTCCGGCTCTGCGTTGGCGTCGACTCCTTATGTCCATTATGACATATTTGTTATGCATTATGAGGATGAAACCAGAGACTTCGCCATGGAACTCAGCAAGCGTCTTGTTTCCCGTGGATTGTACGTTTTTTCCGAACCGGTCCGAACAGGAGGTTACATCTAGCATGGAAGTTTGCCATTTCACTAGCCTCTCTCCAGATCGCCATATTTTCTCCGAAGTATGCTACTTGTAAATGGAGCATGGATATGCTCGTCCGGATGACAAAGTCGGAGGCGCCTATTCTCCCCTGTGTTCTACGGAGTCGAACCTTTTCATCTCAGGGTACACGGGCAAAGATGGTAAGGGACCATATGCTCAATCGCTGCGTGCCGATGAGGAGGAAGCACGATACGACTCGCAAACTATGCAGGCTTGGAGAAAAGCTCTGGAGCGTGTTTCGAATCTAAAGGGTTTCGAGCTCGAAGAGGGGGTAATGGGTGAGCATCTCCCACTATTTCGAATCGTTAATAGTTTTCAATTTGATAGATTCGCAGGGGGTTTATCACCCCGATCGTGACTTAGATATATAAAAGCGTTTCTCACTGCTTATTTTACACTGCTTGAATATTTAGGGGCGAGGAGGAGCTCTTGCGCCAAATCGTGAAAACCGTGGAAATAGTGGAAAGCGTGTTCAAAACCCGGTGTCGTCGCGCTTACCATGTTTTCATATGTCATCATGGGAGAAGACACGAAGGAGGAATTTCGCCGAACCTCTTTACCGTCTTCGTCTTCATGGCCTTAAGGGGTTACGTGTCTTTCTGGACAAACCGGAATTGATGGGGGCATACCAGATTGAACCTCAAATAGAGGCCGCTATTCAATCAGCCTCTGTCAATATCGTTATATTTTCACCAAGATTTCCGAATCTCCTTGGTGTCTTAATGAGCTCTCACTCATGACAATGTACAAGGCTAACATTCTTCCAGTTTTCTATGGAGTGAGGCCTTCCGATCTGCTTGGAAATCCGTACAATGAAAACCCCTGCTCTCCCACCTAGAGAAAGGACGACAAGACAGAAAGACTATTAATAGATGGAGAGACGCCCTTGACCAGGTCCCAAAATCAGATGATTTGATGCCGACTGGGTAAGAATTCTTATCATCTTTTCCCAGTTATTGCAAATTCCAGGTATCTAATAAGCATGGAGCAAAATTAATGATTAATGGATTGCTATGCAAATTGGATGCATAGTTTACTTTACTTCATACCAGTTGGATAGCTGAATCTGCAATTGGATGGATAGTTTACTTTACTTCATACCCAGTTGGATAGCTTAGACCTTTCCCATCCTTGTAAGTGTTAGTTTTCAATTTGTTGGAATAATAGCTACATGTCACTCGAGTAGGTGTTTCTCACTGCTTATTAAATTACTTTACTCTTAACTAAATATTCAGGGGAACAAGGAGGAGCTCATGAATAAAATTGTGCAAAGCGTGTTGAAATATATTCCCGATGAACTCATCGTGAAACTCATCGTGCAAAACTCCGCGGTGCAAAGAGCGGTGAGAAAGTGTTCTTAAACGAAGATGGTTCAAAAAACGATCCAAAATCGTCGAGAGGCACCCGTGGAAGAATACTATATTGGGCTGGCCGAAAAATTAGAAAGATTTTGAAAAGGCCGTGATATCGCAGACAAGGGGAGAAGCCTGTGGAGGCTAAGGTTGTGGGGAATTGCTGGTGGGGTTGGACTTGGGAAAACAACGTGCGGCGAAAGAATATTGTAGAAATCAAATTTCAAAGAATCATCCTTTTTGTTTAATTTGAGAGAACGTGCTCTAAAAGATTTGCAAGGTAAGGTCATTAAGGACTTCAAATATAGTCCCCAAGGTATCGGAATCGAGAGTCTCAAACAGCATCTCCCATCTTGTCACGCTCTGGCGGCCGTAATATTAGATGAAAGTTGATCATGTGGATCAACTTGATGCGCTGTTGCCAATCAAGTATGCACCTTCGCCCGGACAGCTTGATTTTGGTTACCTCTCGAGACAAGGATGTCCTTAATAGGGCAGAATCGGGATTCATCATTTATCATCTAGCCGGACTAAATAGAGAAGACTCCCGAAAAGCTTCTACTTTCCTATGCCTTCAATCTCCGAATCCACGACACCCATCCAGATTATCCGAAAAGTATTTGAATCTCTAGTAGAAAAGTTTGTAATGGCCTCGCGATGGTTTGCCACTAGCGTTGAAAGAGCTAGGGAGCTTCGAGAGGAAAAGACAGATATGGCTGGGAAGAGGAATTGAATCGACTTCACAACGGCGAACTACCTATGGAGATAGGGCATAAGCTTAAAATGTGTTATGCTTCACTTAATGAAGAGGAACAACAAATATTCTTAGATGTTGCCTGCTTCATAGGTGAAGACAGAGATCGCGCGACAAGGATATTCGGCGTGGGAAGGACTTCGAAGCTAGAGAACAGAGGTTTATTGCAGGTGACCAAGTAAAATAGAAATGAATGAACTCCTCGCGAAATTATGGAAGAAACAAGGCTATAAACAGTTTAACGCCACGTCGGCTTTGGCAACAGGAGACCAAGCAGATCAATGATTTGCTTGAGAAATCGTCATCTGTAAGTGCTTCTGCAATCCTTCAAGCCTTTGTAAACGGTTAAATACCTTTGAATTTCTATTTACTTCTTAAGAGAAACGCATCTTTTTGTTTATTCGTAAGAGAGATGCATCTCTGTATTTTATACTTATCATGATTGAACAGGAACTAGCCCAATTCCGCGGAATTACAATGAATCGAAGCCCCGGAGATGAAACTGAAATGCCATGTTGCAAACAGAGTCGTGAGAAGTTTAGTGGTACCAGGCAATTTGAAATTTCTTGCAGCTCAAGGTGGTTATGTAGAAAAATATATTGACTAGGGTGGGATCACCAGACCTCTTATGGCTAAACTGGTATAAGTGCACCCACTCTTCTCTTCCTTACCCCGGATTTCCATGGAGAAATTACGCGTTTTAGAAGTGGACGGAAGCAAATTAACAGAATTGTGGCAACCTGAATCTCAGGTTTGGTAATTTTTTGTGTTTATTATTCCTTCGTTTCATTTCATTTTATAGATGAAAATCATCCGATAGTTGAAATCTACACATTGCAGCCTCCTCGTCGAGTTGCGGGAGTTGAATATCTTCGCTCCCCTTTCGAGTTTCCGAAGTCCATAGGGCAACTCGAGCATCTTGAAAAGATTGTAGTGAAATATTATAGACCACTCCCATTCAAAATTTTGCCGGAAGAATTTTGTTCTCTTGTTCTCGTTGAAACACTTAGAGTTGATAAAGTGCTCAAGCATGATGTCGCTGCCCGATTCCTTCGGAGATCTAAAAAAACCTCCAATATCTCGATTTGAAAGGCGCTTCTAGCTTGCGGAAGCTTCCATATTCATTTGGGAAGTTAACTCTACTCAAATATCTATCTCTCGGAGGGTGCACTGAGATACAAGAGCTGCCCTGGTCTGGAACATTTCACTTCTTTGGAGACGTTGGATGTTACGGGATGCAAGAATCTCAAGGGCATACCACAGTTGGGGGCAGCTCATGCTCCAAATACTAGATGTTAGTGGATGCAGTGAGATACGAGAGCTGCCTGGTCCGGGACATTTCACTTCTTTGGAGACGTTGAATGTTAGCGGGATACAAGAATCTCGAGAGAATACCACCGTTGGGGCAGCTCATAAAGCTCCAAATACTAGATGTTCGTGGATGCAGCAGATACAAACGCTGTTAGGTTTGGAACATTTGAATTCATTGGAGATCGTTTAATGTTCAGCGGATGCAGGGAAGCTCCATTGCATATCGGGTTTGGAGCAGCTCACAAAGCTCCTAACACTGGATGTTAGTCGATGCGAGTAAGATAGAAACGCTGCCGCATTTGCAAAAATCGACTTCTTTAAAGGCTTTAAATGCTAGCCGGTGCCAGAAACTCAAGAGCATACGAGGGTTGGGGAAGCTCACAAAACTCCAAAGATTAGATGTTAGTGGATGCAGTGAGATCCAGACGCTGCGGACTTGGAACATTTGACTTCATTGGAGACTTTTAATGTTAGGGGGATGCGAGAAGCTCCAGAGCATAGATGTTAGTGGATGCGGTGAGATGCAAACGTTGTCACGTTCTGGAACATTTGACTTCTTTGAAGACGTTGAAGGTTAGTGGATGCGGAAGCTGCAGAACATTACCGGGGTTGGGGCTACTCACAAAGCTCCGAAAGATTATATGTTAGTGAAATGCTCTCGAGATACTAGAGCTACCAGGTGTGGAACACTTGACGTCTTTGGAGGAGTCGAATGTTGTGGGATGTCTGGAAAGTGCAGAGCATACCAGAGTTGGGGGCAGCTCACAAAGCTCCGAAAAATAGATGTTAGTGAGTGCTTGATGATTCCAAAGCTCGTCGGTGTGGAACAATTGACGTCTTTGGAGGAGTTGAATGCTATGGGATGCTCGAAACTGCAGAGCATACCGGAGTTGGGGCAGCTCACAAAGCTCCGAAAAAATAGATGTTAGTCGATGCCCGATGATTCCAAAGCTGGCAGGTGTGGAACAATTGAGCGTCTTTGGAGGAGTTGAATGCTATGGGATGCTCGAAATCGCAGAAAGCATACCGAGTTGGGGCTACTCACAAAGCTCCGAAAAAATAGATGTTAGTCGAGTGCGAGATGATTCCAAAGCTGGCAGTGTGGAACAATTGACGTCTTTGGAGGAGTTGAATGCTAGGGGATGCTCGAAACTGCAGAGCATACCGAAGTTGGGGCCGCTCACAAAGCTCCTAAAAATAGATGTTAGTCGGTCGCGAGATAATTCTAAAGTCGCCAAAGTGTGGAACAATTGACGTCTTTGGAGGAGTTGACGTTAGTGGATGTTGGGAGCCTAGCACAACATACCGAGTTGGGGCTACTCGACAAAGCTCCGAAAAATAGATGTTAGTGAGTGCTCGACGATTCAAAAGCTGCTGGGTGTGGAACAATTGACGTCTTTGGAGGAGTTGAATGCTATGGGATGCTCGAAACTGCGAGCATACCAGAGTTGGGGCGACTCACAAAGCTCCGGAAAATAGATGTTAGTCGGTGTCGGGAGGATTCCGAAAGCTGCTGAGTGTGGAAAAATTGACGTCTTTGGAGGAGTTGAATGTTATGGGATGCTCGGAAAGTGGTAAAGAGCATACCAGAGTTGGGGCGAGCTCACAAAGCTCCGAAAAAATAGATGTTAGTAGAGTGCGGAGGATTCCAAAGTCGACAGGTGTGGAACAATTGACGTCTTTGGAGGAGTTGAATGTTAGCGGATGCGGAATCTAGAGAGCATACCAGAGTTGGGGCAACTCACAAAGCTCCGAAAAAATAGATGTTAGTAGGTGCGGGAGGATTCCAAAGCTGCCGGGTGTGGTACAATTGACGTTTTTGGAGGAGTTGAATGTTATGGGATGCTCGGAAAGTGGTAAAGAGCATACCAGAGTTGGGGCAGCTCACAAAGCTCCGAAAAATAGATGTTAGTAGGTGCCCGGAGGATTCCAAAGCTGCCAGGTGTGGAACAATTGACGTCTTTGGAGGAGTTGAATGTTAGCGGATGCGTGGGAATCTAGAGAGCATACCGAGTTGGGGCGACTCACGAAGCTCCGAAAAATAGATGTTAGTCGATGCTGGGATGATTCCAAAGTCTGGCAGTGTGGAACAATTGACGTCTTTGGAGGAGTTGAATGCTAGTGGATGCTCGGGAGCTGCAGAGCATACCGGAGTTGGGACGACTCACAAAGCTCAGAAAAATAGATGTTAGTCGGTGCTCGATGATTCCAAAGTGCCGAGGTGTGGAACAATTGACGTCTTTGGAGGAGTTGAGATGCTATGGGATGCTCGAAACCGCAGAGCATACCGCAATGGGGGCAGCTCACAAAGCTCCGAAAAATAGATGTTAGTCGATTGCTCGATGATTCCAAAGTCAGCGAGGTGTGGAACAATTGACGTCTTTGGAGGAGTTGAATGCTATGGGATGCTCGAACCCAGCAGAGCATACCGTAGTTGGGGCCGCTCACAAAGCTCCGAAAAATAGATGTTAGTCGGTGTTCGATAATTCTAAAGGCTGCCAAGTGTGGAACAATTGACGTCTTTGGAGGAGTTGGACGTTAGTGGATGTTGGGAGCCGCACAACATACCGAGTTGGGGCAGCTCGACAAAGCTCCGAAAAATTAGATGTTAGTGAGTGCTCGCTCGATTCCAAAGTCGCCGAGTGTGGAACAATTGACGTCTTTGGAGGAGTTGGACGTTAATGGATGTTGGGAGCCGCACAACATACCGGAGTTGGGGCAGCGCGACAAAGCTCCGAAAAAATAGATGTTAGTGAGTGCTTTGGGTCGATTCCAAAGCTGCCGAGGTGTGGAACAATTGACGTCTTTGGAGGAGTTGAATGCTATGAGATGCTCGAAATCTGCAGAGCATACCGAGTTGGGGCAGCTCACAAAGCTCCGAAAAATAGATGTTAGTCGCAGTGCCCGATGATTCCAAAGCCGGCGAGTGTGGAACAATGGACGTCTTTGGAGGACTTGAATGCTAGTAGATGCTTGAAACTGCAGAGCATACCGCAGTTGGGGCAGCTCACAAAGCTCCGAAAAATAGATGTGATTCGAAAGTGCCCCGATGATTTCAAACTCGCTGCAGTGTGGATCAATTGACGTCTTTGGAGGAGTTGAATGCTAGGGGATGCTCGAAATCTGCAGAGCATACCCGGAGTTGGGGCAGCTCACAAAGCTCCGAAAAATAGATGTGAGTCGGTGCTCGATGATTTCAAACCTCCCTAGTGTGGATCAATTGACGTCTTTGGAGGAGTTGAATGCTAAGGGATGCTCGAAATCTGCAGAGCATACCGGAGTTGGGGCAGCTCACAAAGCTCCGAAAAATAGATGTGAGTCGGTGCCCAATGATTTCAAACTCGCCGACTGTGGATCAATTGACGTCTTTGGAGGAGTTAAATGCTATGGGATGCTCGAAAGCTAGCAGAGCATACCGTAGTTGGGGCAGCTCACAAAGCTCCGAAAAAATAGATGTGAGTCGGTGCCCGATGATTTCAAACCTGCCGGTGTGGAGCAATTGACGTCTTTGAAGGAGTTGAATGTCATGGGATGCTCAAAACTCAGCAGAGCATACCGGAAGTTGGGGCCGTTCACAAAGCTCCGAAAAATAGATGTCGGTGCCCGATGATTCAGAGCTCCCAATCGTTTCAATCAATTCGGATAGGTCGGTGGAGTTCGAATATAGGAAGCTCGAAGAGAATGAGAAGCTAATGGAGCGGTCGGGACAGCGCGAACAGCCGTGGGACGCGATTAAAGAGACGCTTATGTGTAGGTGAAGATAAATGAGAAGCGGCAACGGGAGAGGTCGTGCAAGTTGTACGTGGATGTAACGAGGGCATGCGAGTCCTCCACGTTCCCTTAGTCGTGATCCATGCTTGAAAGTGTGAAGTGTCAATGTTAGAATATTAATAATTCCAAAAAGCGACATCGCATTATTAAGGTGAAAATTGAATGATAACGGTGATAGATAGTTGTAGCTTCATTAACGTTAAACTAGCAGTTGCCTTAGGAGGTGCAAGGAGAGGCCGATAGGAGTATTACTTGTTAATTTTTTAATTTTAAGTAATTGTAGTTTTTGAGATGAAGGAGATTTTGTAGAATTTTGCACAAAGATGATGTTAAATTCTCGGTTGTGCGAGAATGGGTTTATTGTTCAATTCTCGTGATGCACGTAGAGACTTATTTGATGAGTTGTGTAGACAATCCGAGATTCAGAAGTGTTCAAAGATTTGTGGTCAATATCCAAGAATCTTGTTCCTTAGCGTAAAAACAAATTACATGAAAGAACAATTACAACATAACAATAAACATAAATGTATATTCTAAGAAAAAGATTATTGTGGCCCTAATGTTGTTGTGCCGACTATTGAGGTCTTTGACGTGGAAGGGGAAGGGGTCCGAACAAGTTCTAGCTTCATCTTCCAATTCACATTTGTGGCTTTTGCACGTCGAGTAACCACGTCTTCTAAAAACTCGACATTATATGTTTCAGATACTCTCGTAACACATTTTTTCATCTGCAGTTGACCATATTGATCATCGTCCTCCATCTCCAAACTGAATAGATGGATGTGGAGAAATTGATGAAAATGGAGTGGAAGAAGAGGAAAGTGACAAGGATGGGTGGGATGATATTGCACAAAGAAAGACCCACCGTCCAAACTAAAATATGAGGTGCAAAGCAGCTTTGCCTTGTAGACATGAAAAGAGAGCATCGAAGGATAAAAGGTGAAATCTCTTTCGTAACGTCAACAAGTTCCTCTGATGATAATGATCCATGGGTTTGCATTGTTTCCCCTCCACCTTTCACTACGGTAAAGAAACCCTTTCTGTAACTACAAGTTCAACTTCACGTATCGTGGCATTTTCGAGAACGACGATAAACCCAATTCTCGCAAATATTCATGCTTCAGAGTTATGGAACAGAAAGCGTGGTAGTAAGACTGCACCCATGAAATAAAGTTCACGGTTCACTTGCAAGCATAACAAAAAACGTTATTTTTTCCCATTTTAGGTGAATTTTAGTTGATTCCATTCGTATTGATGAGCACATTGTGCAAGATGTATCGTAGATTTTCCGTCTGTTTCAATGTATTCTAGTAGCGATTTTCGCTTCTTTTGATTTAAAGCAAGAAGTGCACAGTGCACGGTCTAATGTAATGAAAATCGTACTTCGATTTGAAGAGTGTCTACATCAAGTATATGCAACAAGATGTGTATTTGCAAGAGTTTTACATATTTATGTAAAAATGATCTATATGCACTCAAATTTTAAATGGGGCTAAAAAATATTTTATTACAATGAGAAGCGTAAGGTAAAAAAAAATGGATGGTATATGCATTCACCCAAAATTAAGGTAATTATGGTGAACAA
Source organism: Pinus albicaulis (assembly GCA_034641835.2). NCBI lineage: Eukaryota > Viridiplantae > Streptophyta > Pinopsida > Pinales > Pinaceae > Pinus > Pinus albicaulis. The sequence goes on from CM076572.1 coordinate 1,324,674,386, forward strand.
GCAAGCTCATTATTGCAGGGGCATATTTGGGATAGAGTTCTCACAAACAACTTGTGGTATAGAGTTCCAATGCATTGGAACAGTATAATCGCTTTTGATGTTAAAATTTAGTAAACCCAAATGAATTTGCTTACCTCCTTCAATTATATCACATCGATTCTGAATGAGCTAATGTGGCATTGCTAAAAAAATGTATTGTCGATGATAAGCGACCATCATCACACGTGAAAAGCAATTGTTGCAGATGATGCACATTACTAACTTCAACGGCTACCAATCTATAGAAAATCTATAGAAAACGAATAGAACATAATAGCATGAGGAAAATGTGAAAACCTTGAAACGGAATGGATTATAATATATATTCACATAGATATACAAATTTGAAGGTGAAGAGATATATACATGTGTACAGAGCAAAAAGTTTGTTGAAAGTAAATATCTAATCATAAATACATGATGATGCACGGCATCGGCAACACCAATTGGTGTCTATAGTGACTCCACGTTCGTAAAGGAGTTCTTGCCATTCAAACTTTCGCATTTTCCGTTGTCTATCTCTTTCATTTATGTGGATTGTTTTCCTTAGAATTCTTCGAATCTTTTGCAATAGTGCAATATTTCCACGCAAACGGTACGGAGGCAATGAATGGGGTGATAGGAATCTGAGTCGTATATCATGTAAAGTTTGTTCATGCTTTCGGTGAATCTCCGCGACATTCATAGAGCATGTTTAAATCCCTTGAATCCATATCTCGTTTAGCATGAAAGAAGGTAAATAGTTGTTGTTAGTGTTAACGGATGGTAAAAAGTAAACTAATTATAGAGTTCAAAAATAACTAAAGTAATCATAAAATTCTTTTAAACATTAGGGACATAACGAGTACTAGAACAAATGTAAAAAAAAGTAATTTTATATGCAATTTGGATAAGGTGAGGGTTTGTTTACCTCTTGGAGAAGATGCAATGAAGAGTGTATTGTTGGATAGATTGTATTTCTCATATAGATTTTGATGTGAGCAACGACTCTTCTTGTTTTCACGTTGTAGATGTCGATTTTCTTTAATGCGTGAAATGCGTGAAAATGGAAATGTCGGATGGATTCAAAGGTCCGTTAGAGATCTAACTCTTGAAATGGCGGTGAATGTTAGACCTTGGCGTTCTTTGGGGGCCAATGTCAATTGTTGCTTTATCTAATGTCATTCCCTCGTGACTTGTGTATTGTTAAAGCCCATGCCATTCGAAGTGGTATCTGTCGACGTGTGCCTCTTGTGATAGGAGAAATGGGCACATATGTGGGGTGTGCAATGTCCCATGTTGTTCCTCTGTATTGTTTGAAATCAGCGACCACGAAGGATGGCAATCTGGAGGCTTTGAGTCGGGTGCATAGCATATTGAAATGACCCTGTGCCAAGTGCGCCATTTACAAGCCCCCCGCATGTACCCATAAATTGCAAGTTAGCATAACTTTTTGTCCATTTCATAAAGTGAAGCGTTCGTCTAGTTGTTCTTCTTCGGATGTAGTGAATGTTTGCTCCACATGTTTCTCCGCCGAGCACACACCACCGGGTTTGTGTAATTTTTTTCAACATTGATTTGTTATGCAAGGCAACTCGAACCGTTTGTTGCATATAAATGCATGGAGTCCTCAAATCTTTTTTTTATCTTCAAGCGTAATAGAGGAATTTGTTCTTGACATTAGTAGCTTCCAATCTTCGATCGTAGATGTCCCATCCCCGAGATTTGTGAGAATGTTGCAGATAAGGCAACTGCGGGAATGGTCGCACTTCTGTCGCGAAAAATAGTTGTGAGCGTAATGATCTGTATCAAAGTCGCGCCAAAGTGTAGTACCACATGATGTGCCAAAGATAAAGAGGAATGTCTTTTACAGTGGTAGCCGGCCTAAACCCCAACAAGGATAATGGATCGATTACCAAATGGTGTATTTCGATGGAGGGGAAAGGCCTCTCGTAAGCGATCATCAATACGGGAAAGCATTTTTGTCCCGATAAAACTCATTTCATCAATGAGTATGTACCGAATGTGGTGGAGGAGTGGTTGTCCTTCAAGAGGATGCATTGTTTGAATAGGGATGTGAAAGGCAGTAATGAATTGTAAGTGCATTTATGTTGAAAGTCGCAACACCGGGTAGGGTGCAAGTACCAACAATGGGCTTATATTTGGTGAGGAGAGTTCGATGAATGCACGTTGTAGAGATTTTATTAGAGCAGATTTGCCCGCTCCAAATTGTCCCTTGTATAATGGTTCTAGTTGGGGGTTTTTGGAAGAGGGTTTTTTGAAATGAGAAGTAATATGTGTGAAAGCTTTTTGTTGGGTAGGAGATAATATGTGATTTACGGGAAGGTTTGAAGAGGGATGATGTTGATTTTGAATAGATGAGCGATTATATTCAATGAAATTGATGGCGCTTTCTTGCAAGTGGAGAGGTAGGGGAGTATGAGACCAATCATGGTTGAGGTCAAATTCACGATTGCCAATGATTTCAAGCGCATCAATTTCGATGTTCTCGCTTGGGTGAAGGTGAGAGACGATTTCCCATTCATTCATTTGAACAAGGTCAAGGGTGATGTCGGGAGGGCTAGATACAGGGCGTAGATTCATCTTCCGATTGTGCGGATTGTGGGTTTTCATTTTTCACTGTGAACATGCCATGTTGTATATGTTCCTTTCTTTTGCTCCCAATGTGCAATGTGCAATGATTTCCTCATTGCTGCATCCAATGTCATTAGGGAGGGTACTGAAGGGGGAAATACAATATTAATTCACTGCAGAAGTTCGTGTAGCTTGGATCGATAGGGGAAGGGATTGTGGTGTATCGTGGCAAGATATGGAGAACTATGGGAGGAGAAATATGTTTCCACTCGGTTTTGTCTACTGACGAGGAGAAAATGACCAAGAGCGTGCAACTTCTATGAGGGGCAATTGATCTAATGAAGAAGGCCTATTCATGTATGCGATAATAAATGGCGGTGTTGAGGGTGGATTTTCGTAAATCCATCTAGAACACGTTTGAATACGGTTCTATTAACATTTAGAGATACAAATGTACGACTACGAGTGTGAGAGGTAATTTTTGCAACATATGGCATATTTCTTGCGCTCCAATATCTCTTCTGCTATGCTTTCCGTAAGGAGTTTTTCGGACAACAGAGGACGCGTAGGGTGCTTCGGAGCAACGTTGTTCAAGAGGCGAAATAACATTTGGCTATAGCTTTTCGACTTTGTTTCTCGCTTTGGTCGCATATTTAGAAATATAAGCTAACAAGGCATGGCGTGAAAGCACCTGGTCGACAATCAACATTTTCTCTCCGGATGGAAAGTAGATCGGCATTATGAATATTCAATCTATCATCGTTACGTGCGTGCTTGTAGATTTTCTGACCTTTGTTGTCCATTAGCAAAGGTGAAGATGTGGGAGTTAACTCCCATGGTACTCCGTAGCAACATGTGAGAACTTTGTTTTTTTTGCGAAGACAAGAAGATGCATGGCACTTTGTATGGCGTTGGACATATTTGACAAGCTCTTCATAGTCATCCGTCCGTGTTGATGCAAAGATTGATTGTGTGTTGAGAAGACATGGGTCCTTCTCTACTGATTGGTGGAGTAAAGATGCGCAATGTTGGAGTTGTCACGGGTTCTAAGCAATTACATAATGGTCAAAATATTTTTGAGCATCGAGAACTTCTATCTCATTTTTTCCAATTGAGGGAGTCCATATTTGGTGCATCTTTCAACCAAAGGAATCCATGTATGTGTGCGGATCCTCGATGCCGCCATTCGTATCCGAATGCAATTTTTGAAAAAATATTATTGTTTAATTCTACTTAAGTTTAATATTTTGTTTTAAAAGTAATGGTAATCAAAAAGTACCTGCACCAATAGTCGGTTGCATGGAGGCCTTTTTGTAAAACTTCCTCGAGGAAAATTGTAAATCGCAATGCATGTATTGGGATGTTAAATGTGGATTGTTAATTATATTTTGAATTCTCCACCTGTAATGAGAATTTGTATTGGAGGGCACCTCGGCAGGCATAATATTGTGCGGATCAGTGCCATTTGGTATCAACGACGACTTAGAGTGAAGAAAAACGTTGGGCTCCCAAGTTGTGTGATCATGTCGCTAGCTCATTACGACGCTTGTTCCGGGAAAGAGCGTGTACCTCGTAGGGGACGAGCCAAAGTGCATGACCATTTCCCGGGAATTTTTGAATTTGGAAGGTCGTGAAGACATTGTCTGCAAAATCGATACAATAGTTGGAAAATTGTTTTCAATGTTTTTTTTAACAAAAACATTGGCATTTTATTGGCTACGGTGGCACATCAAAGATGTTATATATGTAGTAACTGAATCTTGGATGCCTACTGAAGCGATTATCATGGTAGCGTAACGGTGATGCATATTCGTGCAGGTTCAACTCTTTTGTAATTCTTGGTTGTGCGATCATGGCAATGCTCGTTGGGAAAAGTGTGGGAAATGCCATGGAGAAGTGGCCCTCGATGGTGTATTAATTGATAGGCGATAGAGATATTGTAGGCCAATCAATTGAATTTGTTGATTCCGAATTTGTGGAGTGCAAGTAAGCATGAATGCGATCAAGTTCATTACGGGAGTTTGGAAGAATTGGAACAAATTAAGAAGGTTGGATATCTAATGAAGGTAGAATGGCATCAAGATCATGAGTAGAATCGACTATGTTTTCCGGGGTATAAATGAAGACGTGGTTACATTATGAACAAGATCGAAATATCGATAGGGTTGATCCGGTAGAGCGGAAATTGCGGATGGGTTGAGTTCAACATCTTTGTAGTAGGGATCATGAGTGAGTTTGTATTCTAGTGCTCGCTAGAACACATGATTTACAAACAATGAATTCATAAGATGTTTGAGAAGGGTTTTGTCTTCTAACAATGAGGACGTCTAATTCGAAAACAAGGCGAGGTAGATATTTCGCAATAGTAGTAATGTCTTGAGGGAAGCCGATTGTATGGCCGCTATATTTGTATTGACCACCACGAGCATGTGTTACTTGTAGAATCGGATTTACACGTGCGATCAACATTTCTTCAATTTGTGTTAAATTCTCGAAGGACATATGGTTGTTCGCCAGGGGTCCATGTTTTTGGCATGAGTGAAATGGTTTGAATTTTTTGAGGTTGCACATCGGGAACAAGAAAGGGTACCATTTGAACATTTTGTCTTCATTCCTAGATATGATTCTTTGCATAGTGTGAAAACATGCAATGGAGAAAGGCTATCTATTTTTTTGCCTAAAGTGACGGTGTTCTTCATTGAGGGGGGTTATATAGGTTTTGGGAAGAGGGAGTCTCTTTTCGTTTTTTTATAAAGAAGTCGTCGCCGCGCATTTATTGCTTCTTTGTTTTGAGCATAAAGAAGGCGACGTCGTGCTTTTTTTTCCACATCTTCATTGTCCGATGACATATCTAACAAAGTAGAAATAAATCTATGTTAGGGATGAGGTGTGAGAATTAAAAATTACAAATTGAGGTATGAATGCATATGAAATGTATGACATTGTGTTGAAAGCTGGAATTTCTAAATAACTAATAATAAGTGCTAGAAAGAGTTTAAAATAACTTTGAAATAGATGTCTGTGATAAACCTTTTTTGTAGTGCCAAACATAAGTATTTATATTATTGAAATGTGAAAGGGTAAATATACATATTTGTAGTCATTCGAAATATTATTGTAAAAAGTAACTGTTCAGGGTACAACAACATGGTTGTATTTTACAATGGTATGGAGAAAGGAACTATAAAGGGATGTTCTTTTCTATCTAGAGAAATAAAAAAGGTGTACATATAAGAACTAAGGTCAAAGGTGATGAGCAACAGAAGCGCCAGTGAAATGGTAAGTGCGGCAATGTCTTTTAGGATTTTCGTGCATGCATCATCATAGTGAATTTCTTCCGAACTTAGCGAGAATAGATTGGAAATGCTCAACACCATTGTAGTTTTCTTTTTTAATGGAAAGTGACGAGAGAGAAGTGACTTACTGATATACGACTACATATTTTCTCGAAGATCAATTTGTTCAATGGAAAGGAGGAACAAGTCTTTAGTCTGTGATCCCCATGAGTTCATTTCCCGCATCATTGAAGACAGGTGACATTTTGAAGTCGGCCGGTGTGGTCATGCAATTCGATCTTTAGTTTGTAACGTAGTCGCATTCTCGAAAAGTCGCCATTGCATTTTGTACAATGCCGGAGATTATGAGAATGGTGGCTTACTTTTTTTCATGCATTGTTTCCCATTGTAATCTAATGGACAAGCAAGAAAATAGAAATCGTCCATGCGTAGACGAGTTATTGTGGCATGAACCGAAACCCATATCGCTTTCTCGAAGATTTCCATGCTACATATTTCTGAATGGTCTTTTGTGGTAAAGCTCGCTTGGAAGACATAGTATAATTTCGCTCAATGAAGGAGACGAAGAGTTGTATCTCGTATCACGGAACCAAGATTGGAGTTGTTGAGTTTCTTCAATGTCCTGGATTTATAAGAAGAGCGGTAGTAGTAATTGTCCCAATGGTGATTCCATTAAATTCAGCTTACCCGACCTCCTTTGACACAAAGGATTGGTGGGTTGTCGGAGGAGTGGATTCCAACAAGGTCCTTTCTTATAGAGAGACATTGATCTCCCGTATTGTTAAATCAATGTCGAAACTCGACTTGTCCTTCAATGTTATTGTTTTTTTTAATATTTCAGCTCCATCTCTTCTCCTTATTGTAGAAGCAAGGGAGGTGGAGGTAAGGACACCAAGAACATCGACAAGCGTATTTGTGTTTGTGGATTTGACTTCGACAATAGTCCCGAAATGAAAGCTTTGGTAAGGAAAGCTTCGATCATCTTCTAAACATGGTGTCACAGCTTGATGTAGCAAGCAAGTAAATCTCCCATTTGTTGTTTAGATGGTTGTAGTTTGGGTTTGTTTGCTTTATTTTTTCCATTGGAGACAATATATAGTTTCCCAACTTCAATGAGATCAGTACAGAGATTCAAACTAAATCAGCAAATGCGAAAGATGGATTTCATCTTTGTCACGACCAATGAGGTCAAAGCCGAAAAATTTTCCCGACCCACGTTCGGTGTTGTAGTTTTTTCAATGGTGTTTTTTGATAATACTCTACCTTGAATCGACCAATATTTCCGGTACGGATTGAGTGATGTAAATGGTACAAGCGATGTTGTAGGTGTGCTTGTTGGAGTTGAAGTATTTGGAAGAATATTTTGTGATGATGAAGAACTTGAATGAGATTCGCTTGCTCGTGCATGCAATAGCGATGACAAGTCCTTAACCAAAGGTCTCGCTACGATACACAACTTCAAGTTCTAGAATGCGAATGGATCTCGAAATGGATGAAGAAATTACTTAAAATTAAAATGAATGTTAAATTGATTTTTTTATTCGGAAATAATGCAAAGAGAGTAAAGGGAAAAGTTCAAAAGAAAGCTTAATCTTACGTAGAGTTTTGGGACATCTGTACAAGTTGATTTTTTTAAGTGAAATGATTGAACCGATCTGAATGTCTTCGTGATGCGACTTGTGCGCCATAAGCAAATGGGAGCAAAGTCCTCGTGTTGATATGTGCCATCGAGAGAGAGTGATGTGGTAGTGGGAAGTGACGATTTTTGATGAATAGACAGATCCGATGTTCACTACTTGCAGTAGAGGTTGCATCTCGGTCGAACCATCTAGCAATTTCAGGATGGCATTCTCGGTCAAAATTGGCTCCATCACGGTAGAAAAGTCCAAATTTTTTGATTTGCAATGGTAGTACTGCAATTTATTTTAATGCATTGGAAGAGATATTAATGCATTAAATAAATTGTAAGCAAAGCATAAATTAGCATTTGCGTATATGAAAACCAACAATCTTCAAAGGGTGAGACAATAGTTACACAAGCCACATTGATGCGAGGTATGATAAGAAATAGACCAGTGGTATGCTCTTAAGGGATTTGCTAGAATATTGTGTAAATTCAAGGCCAACAAGTGAGTCGTAAGAGATAATCCTTTTTGCCATCTATGTTTCCTCCTAGAGGTCACGGAGATGCTACATATGAAGAGTCTTCAATAAAATTAAATAAAATTAAAATCATCAATAAATTTCCTTCACCCGAGATGCTACATATGAAGAGTCTTTCTTCCACCTACTTCACTCAACCATAGCCCCCGACTTTGCTCGATAATCCTTTTTGCCATCTATGTTTCCTCCTAGAGGTCACATAGATGCTACATATGAAGAGTCTTCAATAAAAATTAAATAAAATTAAACTCATCAATAAATTTCCTTCACCCGAGATGCTACCTATGAAGAGTCTTTCTTCCACCTACTTCACTCAACCATAGCCCCTGACTTTGCTCCTTTTTAGGGGAAAAAAGTAAAGATAAAACCAAACCCACCCCTAAAAAACCCATGGCTTCCCGAACAGGGGCATTTTCCTATTTTGATAAAAAACAAGCCCTCTCCTTGGGGCCATCACTAGCTTGTTTGGGGGCTAGTTAGGTTTGCTCAAGTCCATGCAAATCCTACTTTTGCATAACTAAAACCAAAACCTCCTTTTTGTAACCGAGTTCAGTGTGTATTCTTAGCATGCAATATGGTATAACGTTTAAGCTTTCGTTGCTACTTCATCTCTTCCTAGTAGGCAACCCTGAAATTCCGATAAGCCATGTTTTGACAAGTTGTTATTTCAAAAAGTCTCCCTTACATGACATTGGCAATCGGTGACTACGTTAAAACCTACATTACTCTATCCTTCTCTATTGTATCTAGAACTAAGTTTTTTTTACTTGACCATGTAAACGATGAAAGTAGCTTTATTTTTATTATGAATTATGTCCTAGGTCCCAGACATATCATTTACAAATTCTATAAAATCATGGACTCCATTTACCAATAAATAAATTTGTATTGGTGATGTTTAACTCTACCCCACAACTCCAAAGCAAGGCCTCAAATTCGGGAATTTTAGGCTTACCATGGACCTTCTATTCCATTATCCACTAAAAGGTCAAAGGTCATGCAATTCGGGAGATTTATTGGACAAAGCCTCTCCGACATTACATGGAAGAAGCATCAATGACCTTTTTTTCAATATCTTAAGTACAAGGGAAATCACATAAAAATAAGTTTCCTCAAAGTGGATTTTTTTTCAATAGCTTGAGTACAAGAGAAATCCCATCAAAATACCTTTCAGAAAAAACACCGGACTGCCTAAAGTAATATCACGATGATATAGGAAGATTCTCACCGAGAAAAAAGATAGGAATCTCTAAGTTAACACCATGGAAATTTAGAAGAGAAGATCTTCACACAAATATTAAAACCAAATTCCTCAATAGATTCGTTTCTTGATAGAGAAGAAATGATGAACATGATAATACTTTCTTGATGGAGAAGAAAGGTGAACATGATAACGACATCGGACCTTCAACACTTTTACAATGTCCGCATCAAGAAAAAATCATATGTAAGAGGTATTTAAGCTTATGGGTTGCTCATTTTTATGATATTAATCTGTCTAAGTTCAATGTTCGAACCTTAACTCCATGATTATTAGGCATCCACATTCTCATCATGACCTGGAAAGTCCAAATTGACTACTAACTAAATTTTTTATATTGATTACTTGCAATGTTTTGATCGAAAGGACCCTCCCAATGACTTGAGGATTTAGACCAAGATAATAGCAAGTGAAACAACTCAATCTAATCTTTATCAATCAATGATCCAAAGAAGAAAAGGGTTATCCAAGTGAGTTTCATTTTAAGAATATCCAGAATATTCGAAAATTTGAACACTTAATATGTTTAAGTTATCGACCTCTGAATCTTCAAATTAATATGAAATCTCAAACAACCATATACAAAAGCAGCAACACAAATTGAGCTCACCTTGCTCAATTGTATGAAACGTAAACCTGTTCATTTTTATCGTGAAGTAAAGAATCTCATAATTCGGAGGCTCTCAAACACACAACAAATACTAACCCAAAAATCGGAGTCGAAGCATCAAGCATGCTTTCTCGTACTCGAGAATTTACGTATCGTACACCAGATTGACCCTACCGACTCGTGGTTTAGGATTTTGAGCATGAAGTTGTCCCGTCACCCGTATGAATTCCAAAGAACCATATACAAAACGGAAACACTATTTGAGCTCTCCTTTCTCAATTGTATGAAATTAAGACAGCTTTCTTCTAGACCGAGAAGTAAAAGGATCTCATAATTCGGAGGCTCTCAAACACTCAAACGCACTATAAAGATTAACCCAAACATATTGAATCAAAGGATTAAGTCATAAAGCATGCTTTCCTAAGACCGAAGAATTAAAGTATCAGATATAGTTGAACTTAGTGATCGGGGAGTTTAGGATTTTGAGCATGATGTTATAGTCGTGTCTTTTTGAAAGAGTTTGCAGATCTGACTAGTTATATCTTTGTAAAATGGGCTCGTACAGAAATGAAAAACAACTAAGGTCTGGTCGAATCCATGACATAGCAGTACCACCAGACAACATTAGTGCCAAGGTGAAAGAGAATTTAATCAAATCAACCTTGAGAGTTGCATCCCAAAGCCGGTTCCGGATTGACAAAGCTATTGGTGTGGATAGTGCCATATAAACCAGACTTTCTCTCACAATTGTAAAGATAAATGAATCATAATATGGAACAAAATCCAATCATGGTGATATGCCATTGTAGTAACACTCGAGTGTATATCCATCTTAATTCTAGCTCTATTAAGCACTCGACTGAAATAAAAAAAGAAATAAATAAATGCAAATCTTTTGGGGTTTAAAAAGAGCCCAGTGTCAAGATGAATCTACATTGCTATGTGTATAAATATTAATTAATATTTGGTTTATTTTCCTACAACCTGCTTTTTTTCTTATGGATTTTAATTTTTCTGGGGATTGATTTATGCCACATGTTACATGTGAGTTAGACATTGACATTACAAATCCCTCTCATACGAGATCGTAGAATGCACCTTGCTTCTCTTAATGCAATAAGAAAGAAGATGCAACATTACATAAGAAAGAGCACATACTAATATAGGCTTAGGCTTATGCATGCATCAACCAATAATGCGAGAAGGCCACAATTTTTTCAATACCAATTGGGTGGTGGCTCCCTGACAAAGAAAAACGAGAGGGGTTGTACAAGCCCAACATTGTGGAAGATAAAAAAGTAATGTGAACTATCCGATCGTAATATGGTAATAGATAAAAAGACAAGACTAGAGCACAATTTTAAGTGCTAGAGGAATTTCAACAAAAATGAATTGCATCATCACAGAAGGTTTGATGTGTTCTCGGGTCCCATGTGCGGACCTAAAAGACTTTACTACCGTAGAGAAAGGCCCTTCCTCCTTAGAGCTAGAATCACATGAAAAGTCTGTGTTTTCTGATTTTGGCAACTCGTGTTTTATGTTTTCAAAATTGAATAGGAAATGGCCATTAGCAATTTGAACACATGCCTTCGTTTTTCACTTGCAAAGGCATTAGGATCTTTATTCTCTTATGTCGTTCGAATATTCGGATCAACCTCGTTCATCTATAATTTTACTACCGAGTAGACAAAGGCCCTTCATCCTTAGAGAGCTAATCACATCAAAAGTCTGTGTTTTCGATTCTCGTAAATCGTGTTTTCTATTTTGAAAATTGAATGAATTAAATAAAATTAAGCCCCATGAAATACCAATAGTGTGATCCTTTCATTTTCTGTTCATATTCCAAAAAAAAATCTCGCCAATTACCATGTTTAGATGTGAGACTCGTAAAGATGATTACACAGTTTAACGATATAAAGCTCCAAAAAATTGGCGTATAGAGAAAGGTATAACCTCGCTATTATATATCCGTTAAATTGCAATAATTTCTCTTTTAAATTTTTTTGGAAAAAAGGGAGGGAGGGTCCTAACTCTTGATTTGCAATTGAAGTCGTAGAATATTGAAAGTTGCTCTCCCGAGTCCCTATGGCTTGTATTGTATTTGTTACTTCCAAAAAGGTAACATTCAAATAGAGATGGGACAAAGAAGTCGTTCCTCACTTGCAAAGAAATTGGAGGTTTATGATTTAAGCGTAGAAGTGCAACTAATTAAGTTGAGGCTAATGTTTTATTAAAGAACCGGCTTAAGAAAAAAGGAATTCCTAATCTCCAATTGACTGAGAAAATTCATACCGAGCACAAAGATGATGGGAAACTATCCTCACATCCATATACCCCGATGTGTAACCCTTTACAAATATTTGATAAGATACAATCATTTTTCTCATAGCCATATTTTCTCAACTGCACCGAACGTGTAACAGTGCATTTAATCTAAAGGGTGCATTAGGTGATTGAATAGGGCGCTAACACGGACCCATCTAAATTGAAGATTTGATATGCACCTTGAGATTGCAAAAGCTTGAGGATGCATATATCTTGAGTTCACACAAGTATTCCATTGAATCATGGTGTGATTTTTTCTAGCTTTGCATCTTCGATGTGAATATCATCCCTGAGATTAGATGGCTTTGTGCTTCGCTATCACCCATTAATAGTCTAGCCGAGTAAATCGGAAGATGCAAACCCAGTATATATAACACCAATTATATAGCATGGGATCTATATTGATCTCCCCTAATCTTAGTTCAACATAAAAGGAAATCCAAAGTGAGTATGAATTTTTTAGCATACCTAAGAATCCCCATCAAATCCGGTGAGTATGAATTGGTTAGAAAACCTATGAATCCCCAAGTACAAATGGGTTTTTTCCATAAATCGCAGACACGAGCCGACTATCATCTAACCAAAAGGGTTGAATGAATGAATAGAAATTACTAGTACTAACCGGATGTACAGGGGGCTCGATGTGTTTCACAAGGAAGGAGCCGCACCGATTCCCCCGCAACTCATGTCCGTGGTGTCTACACACCAGTGCTCGCCTCATATGAAGGGTTTCCAATCCACATGCCTCTACCCTCTCTCCAGCTGCTTTAAATCCTCCATCCCTAAACAAAAATATCAATCCCACTCTATGGACCACTACTCAACACAAGTACGTGTGAAAGACCAAGATAAGAACATAACCGATGTATCGAACAATTTATCAATCCCGGATCCAACAACGAGATACATATAATGGCGTAACACTCTCGATGCACATGTGGTAATGTCCATAATTTGCGCTTTTATTTTATTTTAAGAGGCCCCCTCTTATTTAGACACCATACTTTCGCACCCACAGATTGAATTGATTGGCATAATCACATCAAGAGATACAACCTTAAGATGTATTGAGACCGTTGTATCGAAAATATTACTAAGCCATCCATCAAACTACTACAACAACGTTATAATATAATATGATTATGCCATAGCGAGAGAGAGTAACTTGTCGTAAAGAAAGTGTCATGCAAGTGAGTAAGTGCCATAAACTGAGCATGAACTATAGAGTAAACCATAAATCATTTTTGATGTGTCAAGATCATTCCAATTACTTGAGCCGGGAAGAACCCATGGAAAGCAGAGTAGCTGGATGGTAGTTAGATTTGTAGTTATTACATAAAACACGGGGTTGATTGCTTCCCGTTAAGTTTGTGAAAGCTCTCGGAAATTTCTCTGCATGAAAACAAATTTTGGTAGATATGGAGGAGAAGGAAATGGCATAAACAAGTCTGAGTCATTGTGGACACGTACTGGAAGGGGAGAAATCGAAAAGAATTAAACCCAAATCCTCGCAGGAGACTTTTTATGGAAGATTGATAAATTTGGATATTGAGTTACATTTGACCTATGTATGCTTGAAAATGCACAGACCAACAAGGAACCAAAGCTTCGGTCTCGAGAACAAAAGTCACTCGCTATAGAAAGCTGAACCGGGTCGAACTAATAAGTTCAGATCTCAAATTACAATGCATGTAATATGAAATAAATTCTCGTTAAAGATCTTAAGTGTGGAATTTAGACCATAAGTATCAACTCGGAAACCTCTAAAAACTCCAAGCTAAAGGAAACTCTGAAAGCAGTAGTAGACTGGAAGACGACCGAACGTAAACCATGTCGAAGATGAATCACTTCTAAGTGATGCTGGGAATATTCAACATATTGCAATTGAAATAAATGCCTTAAAAAGCTCCAACAACAAATCGCCAAATGCTCCAAATCAAAGAAAGAGAACCGGGTCGAAACTAATAAGTTCGGATCTCAAATTACAATGCATGTAATATGAAATAAATTCTCGTTAAAGATCTTAAGTGTGGAATTTAGACCATAAGTATCAACTTCGAAACCTCTAAAACTCCAAGCTAAAGGAAACTCTGAAAGCAGAGTAGCCGGAAGACGACCGGAAACGAGAAACAAAGTGTCGAAGTAAAACGATGAAGAAAGAAAGGGCATTCCTCGCTCTTCATGCGTTGTCGGCGATCGTGCTATGCGTTAGCGATTTCTTCTTCGTGGGTGAAGATAATTCTAGGTTTTCTCGAAGATGAGAACGAGTTCATTAGATTCTGCAGAATCGGTGTGAAGAAATTGAAGGCGGCATTGTGGAAGTCGGAAAAAAGGCGGCAGATTTCGAATCTTCAACGTTTCGGGACCGCAATCGAAAAAAAGCGACGATTTCCGAATCTTCGAAGCGGCGATTTCGAATCTTCGACGTTTCCGGACTAGCAATCGGAAAAAAGCGGCAATATTTCGAATCTTCGGTGTTTCCGACCGCGATCGGGAAAAAATCGGCGATATTTACGAATCTTCGTGCGTTTACGGGACCGCAATCGGAAAAAAGACGACATTATTTACGAATCGGTTGTAGTGGAACTCGGAGTTTGGAGTGGAAGTCGGAGATTCATCCTTTCGCACCGCCATGACCCAGGGTCCGAAGGATTTGGGAGAACAGGTGTCATGCAACAAGTGTCAACCTGCAGGTTAAAACTCCCAGGTACAAGTGTCACTGCACATTAAATATGTTGACGATGGAAAACCGTATTTCTTTCAAAAGAGAAGGCCTATCGGCCTAAAAATATGTTGACGATGGAAAACGGTATTTCTTTCAAAAAGGCCTATCTAAAAATATAAAAAAAGGCTCAAGGTATGGTAAAAATAAAAATTGAATTCTAAATACATCGAAATATAAAAGTAATTCCTAGATCGTATAACATTCATATAATACTGTGTTGGCATGCAACACTCTGTTAAAAAAAAGGTATGTGAAATTATTTATATATCAATGGATTAATATAATCAAATCATTTTATTCTTTATAAAATAAATAAAATGTGTATGGCTTTTATTTAGTTACTTGGTTGTATATTATTATTCTTTCATTTAACAATGGAATGTAAATGAACGGATATTTATTTTATTTTATTTAATATTTCATTTACATGTTTTAAATTAATATTGTTAGGTTTTTAATGGTTTAATATTAATTGGAAGTGTTGAGGAAAATTTAAAATAAAAAGTATATTTATTTAATATTTTATTTATATGTTTTGAATTAATATTGTTAGGTTTTTAATTTGCTTATTATTTTATATAATATTAATGGTTGTGAAAAAATTTAAATAATAAAAAAGTAATTAAAGTTGATAAAATATGTATTTTAATTTCAAAAAGTTAATTGCAATTTTAAATATAAATAATTTCAATGTGAAATTTTAATTTTATTTAAATATTAATAATGTAAATATATGTTATTTATTGCACACAAGATAACATGGAACCAACATAAATTTGTTTAGAAATTAAACAAACTTAAAAATCAATAAAATATCATTTCACTTGATAAAACACAATATTAAAACTCTAATTGTAGCTTGATAAAACACAATTTTAAAACTCTAATTGTAGTTTTTCTATCACAACAAATCAAAATTATATCAAGTTGGGCATTAAAAAATGGAAAAAAATACAAAATGATATATTGGGGGTTATAATGGGCCATAAAGGGTTTTAATATATCATATAATATAATGTATTTTTTATATGAATGTTTGGTCAAGCTGAGGGAAAAAACGCGATAGTATTTGAGAGGATGTTGGGAACAACACATCTTGCACATCACTAGTAGCAGAAAAGGGTGGGGAAAGGTCGCAGTTTCAGTCGATGAACCCTAACTCTTGCCATTTGGAGTTTACCTAGTGAATTTGATGAAATCCCTTGCCATTTGGAGTTTACCTAGCTAATGATAGTCGATGAACCCTTGCCAATTGGATTTTTCCCAAATCACCGATTTTCTTGCAGCAAGATCAATGGTTTAGCATATTCATTTCCATCTATAGTCAAAAGTGACTTAATATGCCCATGCTATCGACTTTATGATGAGAAAGAGAAATTAAGGGTCAAATGATTGATTGGTTGATTGGAGAGAACAAATTTCCGAATTGACCGAGGATACTCTATATTTCACAGGGATGGCAAGATGGTTCGATGGAAATGACATCTATTTCTTGGCAAGGATAATAGACTAAGCTACTGCAAAAGGATGCTTTGATACTTGGACGCTACTTAAACCGAATACCTACCTAGGTTCCATAGTAAATTTGTCTTAAGTTGTAGTGTAAGAACTACTAAAAGACATTAGAGTCATTTTCGTCCAATGTTGTAAGTTTGGGGATTGCTAAGTGGGGTAATTCGTAAATCTAGGTCGGTGGTAATATTGAATTGGGGGAGGGGTATTGGTAATGCCCTTCTTCATCTTATTCCACTAATGCATTTTGTAAACTCATGAGTAACCAATTTGGTTGCATCCATTTGTTGAGGGGTATTCATTTGTGAACGACATTATGGCTCTCTCTCTCTCTTGGGCTCAAGAAAGTGTGTTATAACTGATTCTTGTGATAGTTAGTCCAACCTTGAGTCTTTTATTGTGTTTACAATGAATCTAATGCCAATCTCGGTATTATGTGATGTCATCTAAAAACTACATGATGGTGTCTGGATGAAAATGAACTCTACCCTCCATAGCATTCGGGTACAATGATTTGGAGCCAGTCTTAGCTTATTTCTCAAGCAAGAGCAACATGGCTATGATTTGGCCATGACCATCGATGTAGTTATGCATGTTCTGTCTATTCAGCTCCAAATCGTCCTTCGTGGCAATTTGTCTCAGCTCCTCCAAGTACTCTTTGATCTCCTGCCTAACCTGATGTTTGCGTTTAGATTCAGTGAGTGAGTCGACTGATGGGATCTTGTGGGTTCTCACCATGATATCCAATTTTTTGTATAAACGTACATATGAGGCTTGAATACTTTTTTTGAACGATGTGAGCTACTTATTGTTATGAATAAACATTCAAACTCTTGATTTCTCCAGCTCTGCCCGCGGCTTTATTTTCTTTACTTAAAGTTAAGTGGTGCCCCTTTGTATCATATTGTCCATTCTTGCATAACATTGATGGTAGCTTGCACATTCTTAAGAGTTTTGACAAAGTTTCTGCTTTTCTACTGCAAGTCGTGCAAGTGGCGAACTGCCTTATGTACAGTCATAAGCTCCTCATAAAGGTCTTGCGTGGTCTCTCAAAGTGTTGATACTTCACAAAGTATCACTGCTCTCATTTCCTCCAAGTAGACCTGTGTGGAAGCTATGTTTCGTGCTGCTATGCAGAGTTGTTCTATCTGTTGTCGGGAAACCTGTAGATTCTATACCAACTTCTTATTCTCAACCATCAAATACTGAGTGTTTTTATCTTGTTGCACCTACGAAGGCCAAGTTAGCTATGGAAATGGAATTTGGATTCCTGCTAGTGTTCACCACTATCACCCTGTCTCTAATGAATGCAGGTGATCGATGATCATTCAGAAAATGCTCTCTTTGTGCTTGTACAATCCTCTTCTGAAGTTTGTCATATGGCAGATTGCACACATCCATCACCAGGTCATCATCAAGAGGAACTATGTCCCTCTCGTCGCTCAAGGCTAACTTTGCGGTTGGAGGTGGTGGAGACTGAACAGTGACCTATTGTGTGATGGGCATCAAGTCAGCATCTTCATACTGCATCTCTAGTTCCAACTCCATGTATGCAACTTCAATCAAGTCTTTGATCTACTAATAAATCTCTCGATCCTTCATCTATTCGCTCTCTCCTTTTGTTCGTTTGGTTGATTATGTTCTTGCTCTTCAACTTGAATCGGTGATGTTTCTTCTACCATTGTGCCTTGCATTCCTTCTTCTTACCACTTTTTCTTCTCCTCTTGTTCTCTCCTCCTTTGTTCCCATTGTTCCCTCATTTCTTGTTTTGCTTTTTTCGCCCTCAGTTCTGCTTCCTGCCAGCTTTGCTTTTATCTCTTTCTCCACTCTACTCTTTGTATCCTTTGCTTCTGCCGCCAAAGCTGATTGTGTGAGGATTGGATATGATTTCATCTTCCATCTTTGTTTTCCCTCTGCACTGTCCGCAACCTTTCTCTTTCCATTATCTTGTATCCATTTTTTTCCTTCGACTGTTGCTCCGTATGGAGTTGTTGTCATTTTTGGAGTTGCATATGAATTCCTTGCTATACTGACCGACTCGCGAGGTATGGAGGAATTGTAGAAATTCTTCCATGGATCCTCCTCTAGCCAATGAAATGCCCCGCTAACCCAATTGTAGTAGATTCTCGCACAGTGGTATTTGAAAATTCCTTTAGGATCTATATATTGAAGTATTTCGTACAAAAATAAAACTTTCCTATGGATTTTTCTTCGCTATCTACAACTATGAGGTTCTTAATCTCATATAATCTGATTTGCAAAGGAAGATTGGGCCATCGTGCTTTCTTATTCATGTGAAATGTTGCTGACAATCCTATGGCGAGATGATATGACACTTCTTTCATGACAAGCTTGTCAGTGGCATACCTTGGAAAAAATTGTGGCAGCTTCTGTCCGTCGAACACTCTAATAAGTGTGCCATCCAATAAGGCAAACCAATATGCAACCTTTGATATTGCCTCCATTTCTCCTCGTGACATGCAAGGTGGGTCTTCTTCAAATATAAGCTTGTATAGAAAAATGATGAAGTGATCAGTTAGTTGTTCTATAACTCCTCTATGGATTCAATCCAAAAGATGCTTACAATAAATATGCACGACAATTTCTCATGGTGTTCATGTCTAGTTCATGCCAGGAAACTGATTTTATGCACAGATTGCATCTAGTAAGTATGCAGACATATAAAACCTTGTTTTCTCACCCTTGGGAGGATCTCGGGTTGTGCTACATGGGATCTCAACTTATGAGCCAAAAAATATGACCAGTTGAATTACTTCCCCTCGTTCACCACCTAGTTCCATAAGATTTTCCACCCTTCAAGAAAGGTCTCTGCGCTCTTCCGACCGTAGATTCTGCAAGCTAAGATGACCAAGAGATGGAATGATCTCCTAAGAGTTTTTTTCTTGTATGAATGAGTGGGAATTTTTCAAAACTTTGATGGCACCTTCACTCAGCCTTTGAAAATATATCTTGTGCTCACAAAGCTGTTGGTGGCATAGAAGTATGAGTCCATGAGATTTATTGGCTCGAGAAGATGATACATATGTTGATAATATTTTTCTAGAAAGGTAACAAGATTTTTTCCACTGGAATTGCTCAATGTCATGGTCTTGTCATCAATGTGTGAGACAATCCCTCTAATGACATCTGCACACAGGAAGAATGGATATCTACATGCAATCTTGTGTATTCTTGACAATCGGATGCTGAGATAAACATGGTGATCCTCTAGATATTCCTCGGGGTTCTTTGCTGAAAGAGTTTCATTAACTTGTTTCCATGTTAGTGTTGACTCATTTTCTACAAATAATTGAGTATTCAAATACATTGAAAAGTTAACTAGTGTTTGCTCAACTACTTCCCTAGTACTTCTTTCAATGGTATCTTTTGAAGCAACTCTCTTTGGTTCCATGGTAACATTGACTACTGGAGAGAAGTGCTCAACAAATATGGTATTTGTGGGATAGAAAAGACACTCATGGAAAGAAAACATTAGTATTTATCAAATCTACTTCAAGGCATGATCAAGCAGCAAACTGGGTACTTGATGAGAGGGATTATGTAATTTTCAACAACAAGGGAGACTGGACACCTATGTGAGCTACGCACTGTGCAATACCAACAGCCAAGGGTCAAGTCTGAGGCTTGAGACTACACAATTCATAGTTCAGCCTCAGCAGTGGAATGGTCAATGGCCAAGGAAGAACATTAAGCCCTAGAACTACACAATGTGCAGTTGGGCCAGCTTTTACTATGCATTGTCCAGTTCCAGAGGAAAATCTCTCGACTTGATCATTAGGATTACGCAGTACCCAACTGGGCAAAGTGAAAACTGGCCAAGGAAATTACAGACTTTGCCCAGTGGAAGTGTGGAAAACGAGCAGATCTAAGTGATGGTGTGAGCTTGAGTGTAGATCTTACTATGTATGAATCAATCAATAAATATCAAGTTTAGAAATTGAACAAATGGGGAGAAAATCAAATTAGTGAGGAGATTCGCTGCAACAGTGACCATTGGTGCAAAAACAAAGAAACCGATGTGACATTTGTGAAAGGAAAACAATAAATTGAAAAAACACTTCTACAAGCTAAAATAATTTGAAACACCAACAATCATGAAGAGAAATAGGTGAAAAAATTCTCACACAAACAAAACGAAAAAAAAATGACAGAAAAAGTGACAAAAGGCGATAAAAGAGAAACTCACCTAGAAAAGCAACGACGACCGCACTGAAGATTCCTTGATCTTCTTGGGGAAGCTAGAGAACCAAGATTGAATGTGAAAATGAACTCTAGGGGCATCAATTAAATAAATTTGAGCAAATTTGGGTTTGTGATGTGCATGCCTAAAATAAGGGAAAAAGAATCACTTGGCGAAAGTTTCTAAAAATCGCAAATGTGTCACCTTCAGGAACTAAAAATAGATCCCTATTTTTTAGGGATGTTTTTTTCTTTTTTGGTTTTTTTTCTTTTTCTAGGAAACTTGCGATGCACACTGCTAAGAAAGATTGTGTAATTCCAGGGAACTGGGCAAATTTCTAACTTAGCACATTGCACATTTTCTGAGCTCAATGAAAGATTGCGCAGTTTTTGAGCTCAATGATAGATTACATAGTTTCTGGGCTCAGTGCCAGGTTTCCATCCATGAATGTGTAGTTTCTAAGCTCAAGAAAAAGCTTCCATTCAAGGTTGTGCAATTCCAATAATCAAGTTTGGGTTTGCCCTCATAATTGCGCAAGTTTTGGAGGCAAGTCTAGAACTATTGCAAGATCAAGTTAGGAGGTTAGCTTGTGACTTAGAAAGATAGGTTAAGTGTGAAAAAAATTAAACAAAAGCATAGATGAAAAGGATAAGTTTGAATCACATAATGAATAATTGATAGATGTGCAAGATAAGCTCCTTTGAATAGAAGGTTAGGCTCCAAAATCGAAGCATAGGCAACATTTTGGAGGGTGGTTGTAGTCGCTTAACATATTTTTTTCTACTTGTGTTGGATGACTTGAGGTGCCTCTATAGGTGTTGAAGGCAGTTGGATGAATTTGTGTTGCTACTATAGATGTTGGATGTGTTTAGACAACTTGTTATTGTTGCTTGAGGAGTTGGTCTTGTTGATGTATTGTATGGAGTCATAAGCATGTTTATGAAGGTTTTTGGTGAGTGTCATGATGTTATAGAGTCATGGGGAATTTTTTCTCAGTATATCAAGTATCCTCGCGAAGAAGAGTTGCAAAAATCCTAAGAAAACTCAGTTTTGAGAGGTATATGCAGGTTTTGTGAAGGAAACTCGATTACATATGCAGGTCTTATGAAGGAAACCCACATATACCTCCTATAAGTGTTTTTCACCAGATTCCTCAAGCATATCATGTATTTTAATTTATTTTTTGATGGTTTTGTTCTGAGTTTTCCGTGTAAAGGTTAGAAAAGGTTAAGGAACTTCTAGAAAGTGGTTAAAATTGAAAATATCCATCATTAAGTAGTGCAAGTGGATTGATCTAGTCAAGATGATTGATCTGGATAAATTTGAGGGTGTGAAAAGAATTTGTAAGTACTCCATCACCTATGGAAATTATTGGTATAACCATCTTTATAAATTACAAATATGAGAAGAAAATTTTCTCAGCTAGTTGATTCTCTTGGTATGTTGAGTGAGTGTGAGAGTGGAGAAGGGTGCACAAACTTTGAGAGTTGTGTGATGCATATTTTCTGAAGCAATTTGTAGGTGTTGCGAAACAGCGTAGTCAAAGTATGTTTCAGCCAGCAGTTTGTGTAGCAAGTGAGGAGGTAAAATAGAGATTGATTGTAGGAGTTTGGAGATTTTTTTCTCCTAACATATTCTCTAGTTTATCGTTTGAGTGCAACATTCAGCTTGCAGTGAAGTTTTTACTTGTTGCATAAATGGTTTTTAGTTGATGTGTTGATCATAACATTTTATTCAGCTGTTGGTGAGATTATGTTGCAGTTTATGGTATGGTTTTGGTTTTTGATTATGTGCTTTGAAGATACGTTGTTGTGGTGCTTATGTTGAGCAGATCTCGGTTCCAATCTCAAAATATATGAAACAAGAACCACGTAGAGGAGTGGAGTTGGAGGACTCTAGTGAATTCAATATAAGTCAACATTTTTCTCAATCCAATGGTAGTTGGATAGTTCAGAAGAAATTGGGTGAGATTCGTTGGTCTTGGTGGCTTCCACGAGATAGTAGTTCATAGAGTCATTTGATAGATCAAGAGTAACCAGGTGAGGATCGTAGGTCATGGTGGCTTCCAACAGATGGTAGTCTTTAGATCTGCATGAGAGAGAGATATCCATTTTATAGTAGCCATTTGTAACTCTATGTAAAGAATTTTCTTATCATAATGAATATTTGAGAAGCGCAACAAAAATGGGTGGTTTTTTTCCCTAGAGAGGGTTTTCCACCAGAAATATTTGTGTCCTTTTTGTTGAATTCTTTCATGGTTTCATGTTTATGTTTGATGCTCAGATATATTCCTTTGTGTTAAATCTTATGCATGATTAAAGAATAATAATTTGGAGAAAAATTTGTATGTGTTTTCACTAACAATCCCTCCCCCCCTTCAATAGTGATCTAGCTTCCAACATGCAATCCACTTCACATTTACCTAGAGGGCTTATAAAATCAGGTAAATGTGGGGTTGGACGTGCTACAAATTAGTATCTGGACTTTTAGGTTCAAACACTTGGACTGGATGAGAGGGATGTGATTTTTATGAATGCATTGTAGTAGCCATGATGACATATATATATATATATATATATATATATATATATATATATATATATATATATATATATATATATATATATATATATATATATATATATATATATATATATATATATATATATATATATATATATATATATATCATGATAATCGATCGGTTTGTGTAGACGAGATATCCTCTCGCTATATTTCACCGAGGTATGTTGGATTTTGTTTAATTTTGGTTATCCGACATGGCATGTTTTGTTAGCCTCACTCTCATAAACAATTATAAATCCAAAGTTAATTGAATTAATTAAATATTGAAAATTAGGAATTTATGCCTAATTTTCTAGATTGAGTTTGTTCCTCTCAATTAGGAGTCGGTTTAGGCCTAGAGATTCTATCCACCTAACTAGGTTCCTAGATTGGTGTATGGTTGAGATATTGTCCCAACCAAAGTGTCCAAGATAGATGAATTATCTTGAGTCATATTCTCTTCTTGTATTTATATTTGTATTATACCATTGTTTTAATAATGTGAGTATGAGGAGTACAAAGCAAGGTCGTGGCCTTTTTCGCATGTCCGATGTTCTAAATATCTCGGTATGTTTTATGATTGTTAATTTTGGTTATTTTCCCTTTATGTGGTATCGTAGCTATAGTCATTTGAGGGTCTAATCTTTCCATGATAGTTTTCATGGAAGATTATAAGTATGTGTGTATTGTTTAGCTGCATCTACGTGGGAATAGATATGGAATTACTAGTGCATGGAATTCATTTTTGATGAGAGATGGAGACCATAGAAGCGAAAAGGCCCATGTTTGTAGAGTTACTACTATATTTGGAACAAATTTATTTCTCGTAATGTGATCGTTGCACTCGGGATTCTCGAGACAATTTCGCATCTAATGAGATTAACTTGAAACGTCCGAATTCATCAACTCGGGAAAATATGTGTAACCCATTATTCTAGTTCATCTGGCATTCGAACTCGCAATGCGCTTTGTTCGACTCGGGAAGACCATGTAGTGTGGATCTCATGCTCGTGCGAATTGTGAAATATAAAGAATCGATGTTTGTAATAAGCAGCTTGTGCTAAGAATTAAGAGTCTCATATATGAAGAGGTCGAGCTTGGCTTTAGAGCAACGATATATAGGGTGTCATTGAGGTAGAAATCGAATGAAGAGGAAAAAAGAAGCAATAGCCGTTGAAGCCATCTTTCCCGTGATATTCACCAAACAATCTAAAAAAAAGGGCCTCGTCAGATCTACATCGCTGGACTATCAAACTGAAAAAGATTGATCGAAACATGCATCATGTTTTTATTTGAATTTATTGTCCATAAAATAAACCCGCTAAGTGTGAAGCAACGTTAAAGAAAGACCCGCATTTATGCGTGGAGTTGTCCTTTTGAGAATAGTATTGGAGCAGGGAGCTTGCCCTAGATCAATGACGTCGAACACCTTGATTCATGTGCCACGTGAACGTTTCAACACTTGGAAAGAGTGATTTACAAATTCAATTTTTTTTAAATCTCCATGGTTCATTCCAAAGAGATTATAACGGCAATGTATACAATTCTATGCACAAATTCCGAAGTGACTTTTTTTCAATACATGAAATTTGGTTTAAATATTTTAATGTGGAGCTCTCCTTTACATAAGTATAAACCAAAACCATTACTTTAGGTTCACAAAAAGGGAGACATAAGTATATTGGAAAAAGTGTGTATTTTTTAATTATGAGTGATTTTTGTTGGAGTCATAAGGAATTAAGTAGTTTGGGAATAATAATGTGTAAAGTTTAAAAGGCATCCTTTTCGAGTGAACTAATAAAGAACATTAAATTATTTTAATAATTTAATGGGATGTATGCAAGTGATAAGGTGTAATATTGAGAAATGAGGTGTGGAGGAATAAAGTGTAGTTTTTATTTGGAAATTTCTAATTTTTGAGTGATTTTTTAGGTTAGTAGTTTTTTTGGACTCATAAGTGTTTGTAATTTGGAGTGATAAGGAGAAATTATTTTTGTAAATTTGGAGTGATAAGTTAAATTCATTGTTGTGATTCAAAGTACCATTTTACTTTGAGAGAGATTGAGTCCGTGAATATTCAGGGTTTTTGAATACAAATTGCTTCCAAGGAATTTTCATTACTTAATAAGTCTCAATGACGATATTTTTGTAAAGATGGAAGATTGATGTACCTTGAAACTTAATAAATTCATTTTATTTTTTTTGTGGCGATTGTGTTCTAGATCCGCCCTGAAATTGAATAAGGGGATCTTAGGTACACGAAGTGTGTGTTCATGATGGTGCATACTTCATGATGTTGATTATGATTTGTGTCTAGTTTTGACACATAAATGATCTCATTTAACATACACATAAAGTTCAAATGCAAGAAAACAAAAAAACAAGCACAACACTTGTAACTAAGTAGTTGCAAAGAAGGATAATTAAAATCAACACATGCATTTGCGCACCTACAACAAATAATCAAAGTTGTCAACATCAACATTCTACCTCAACATGCAAATTCACTCGAGGCAATAAAGTTAATGAAGCATTTCTAGCAAAGTCTACATCAACATTCAACGACACGCAAGTTTTGAATTAATAAGAGGACAAGTGAATTCATTGTTTTAAGTGAGTCATTAAAATCATTGTAAGCATTTTTTTGGTGCATTTTTGACGAAAGAGTTAGACACCCTTCTTTTGCCAATAAGAACAATCAAGTCGAGTGCAAAGTTCACAAAATCAAGCGAGTCAACATGAAGTTAATTGAAACAACAATCAAATAAGCGAGCGAGTTTAACTCTAAAGCAGAAAATTTAATATTCAAACAACACTCAAGAAAGTTGAAATCTATAGTAAGCAGCAGTGAGTTCCAGTGATGATGAAACAAGAAAAACAAGTTTCACCAAGCAAGAGATCAAGCAAATTCCAAAGCAAGCGAGCGTGATAAACTCAATCAAGTGAGTCAAGACAAGTGAGTGTGACAAAATGGGAAAAAGGTGGAAAACGTCTTCAAAGTGCAGAAAGTCGGAGATTAAAGAGTTGAAAGAGTGCAATCACGAGTTGCAAAATACAATTGAGTTAATGGAATGAAAGTTGAAGCAAAATAAAAACTTAATTGACCAAATGACCATCACATTAGAAACAACAAAAGACTTTCAAATTGAGCTTGAGATGAAATAAAAAACTCATTCATGCACTTCAAATCAAACTAAGTGAAAAAACAAGATCCGCTTGATGCACATGAGTATACGTAAAAGGTAGATGCAAGTTGCAACATCTGCGACCTCATTCAAACATCGAATGGAAGTTGTGATACAAGTGACCTTATTCAACATAGTGATGAAGGTTGTGACATAGAATATATCATCAATCAAGTTGATGTCATTTTGCGACACAAGTGATCTTATCCTCGCCATTTGTACTAATTAATGATGCAACAAGTGGTACCAAAGATCCAATTGAAAAATTTGATGCAACATGTTAAAAAGATGAATCATTAATTGAAATGCTTGATGCTCAATGTAATACATGATGATTTAATCAATCCAACTCAAGATATCAAGACAGCAGCAGAGGGTGTGAAGAACAACAACACAATGATCTTTCCAAGAAAGTGATCAGACCTTGGGAATAAATCTCCTTCAACAAGAATCGACATGGCCTAGGTTACACCAAAGTCAATAGTTTGTATATTCCAGTATTACTCAAAACCAGATGCAGTTTGTAAGCACGGGATTTCTAGACAATGCTCATAATAAGTGTAACCATTGTAAGAGAAATGGACATATGGAGAGTACATGTTTTGACCTCTATCCTTGTCACCATTGTGGCAAGAAAAAATCATTTATCAAAAAGATGTATTAATCGAAATCAACCACCCAGAGTGAAGATAAATTATGCATGGATTGATCCTTGGAAGTAGTCATCTATAGTCAAACAATTGTCTATGTGTTATTGACAGTATTCGGTCTCACATGAAGACAAATTTTTCAAAGTACAATGAAGATGGCGAAACTCTCCTACACCTAAAGTTCTGAAATTAAATGACAATGATTATCTCTACTTTCAGCCTAACAAAGGGGAGGGGAATTATATTGAAATTGAAGGTGGTTTTTAGATCGAGAGTTTTAACAACATCAAAAAAAGCAACCAAAGTGAGCATCAACAAATTCGCTGAGGAAGTCAACAAAAACAACAGAAATGAGAATTTTCCAACATCGTAAACATCATCATCCAAAGTGGGAAATCATCATCGTGAGCCGTGTGGCGATCAAACATCCAAGAACTGGTGAGAAGTTTTCAACAACAACAAGGTGAGAAGCTTCAACAAAAGCAAGAATGAGTTGTTTTTTTAAAATCATCATCTAGTGGGTGATCATCATCACCCAATGGGAGATCATCTAGTAGCCATTGGGAAGTTTCTACATCAAGCCAATTCGTCGGGCTGGGCGTCTTCAAAATTTTGTTAGTGGACAAGAAAATTCGCTAGTGAGGCGTCATCAATATTTTGTTAGTGGGAAAAAGGATGTTGATTGCAAGCAAAGGATAGATGGATCCTTTTGCAGATTGGCACGTGATGGAGTTGTCAAGCAAAATTCGGAGATGAATCACTTGCAACCGACTCATGATCTCTTCAGGTTGAAGTATTTTCAAAGCATCCATATTTGGTGGATTTTTTAGGTAGTGTGTTTTGAGGATCAACAATTTCAAGCATGAGAACTTGGAAGATGGTTCCTCGTTATTATTTTGGATTTATCATTGAGGGGTGGAAAGTTAGCCTCACTCTCATAATCAATTATAAATCCAAAGTTAATTGAATTAATTAAATATTGAAAAATTAGGAATTTATGCCTAATTTTCTAGATTGAGTTTGTTCCTCTCAATTAGGAGTTAGTTTAGGCCTAGAGTTTCTCTCCACCTAACTAGGTTCCTAGATTGGTGTATGGTTGAGATATTGCCTCAACCAAAGTGTCCAAGATAGACGAACTATCTTGAGACACATTATCCTCTTGTATTTATATTTTTTATTATACCATTGTTTTAATAATGTGAGTATGAGGAGTACAACAAGGTTGTGGCATTTTCCGCCATGTCCGTTGTTCTAAATCTCCTGGTATGTTTTATAATTGTTAATTTTTTAAATTTTCCCTTCATGTATGCAAGAAGAAGAAGTTCAAAGAGGACAAGCGGAATGGTGGATTACGACTCACATGACTCTCCTTATATATTAGATGATCAACACAAAGATGTGTACTCTCTTGACATAAAAAGACATCTTGAGAAGTTTAAAGGCATAAATCAAGAGTTGCAAAGAAGATAATGATAGATCATTCAGTCACAAGAAAATCTTGTTAGGGGAATAGGAAAAATAAAGTAGAGGTAAATGCGATGATCCTTCATAGTTTATTAGATTTGCGAGACATGGAAAACCACATATCAGCTTTATGGACAAGAGGATAGGACTAATGAGGCATATGGTAGCATATCTCATGGTGGACACAAGTTGGATAGGGAGGAAATGGTCGAAGTGGCGTATGGATGGATCCACCTAACAGAGAGGTAGTGGTTATGGGTTCTATTTTAGTTATGGTTCATATAGGAATCGTTTTCATCATCGCTATCATCCTTATAGGAGGAGTGAGAGGGGATACTTTCCATATGAGTTCAAGAAATCCAACCCTCCTACATTCGATGGAGAGATGAAGAAACCATTGGATGTAGAAGCATGGTGGCTTGGGATGAAGAAGTTCCTCCACGTAGTGTGACTATATAGAGAACATGAAATATAGGATAGCCATTTTCAATCTCAAGGGAAAGCGAGGCATCTAGTGGGAATATGTGAAGCGCGTCAAAGGCATCGAAAGGCGAGGATTTGAGTTGGCATGAGTTCAAGAGAATTTTTCAGGAAGAAGTATTTGACAAAGACATACTAGGATGGTAAGGCTAAGGAGTTATATCGGAGTTGAAGATGGGATCTACTTACAGATGAAGAATATATGACTAAGTTCTTGGAGTTGTTGAGGTATGTGCCATATCTTAAGGATGAGAAGATAAAGGTTCGGAGATTCATCAATGGAATACCATTAGCATTCATGGATCAAATCAAGTATGATAAGCCTCGCTTATTAGAGGAAGTAATTGGGATGTTGAAGCATTGTTATGAGAAGTTGAAGCACAATACTGAGTGTAATCGTGACTAGAAAGGTAATGAAAAAAACCAAAGGAAAAATGGCCTCCAAAGTAGGAAAGAACTCGCTTTGCGTGTCGAAAGAGAATGTGGCTCCTTACAAGAAGTTTAACGTGGTTGAGAAGGGACATGGATCTCATCCTAGAGATAAGTATAATAAAGGTAATGGCATAGAACCATTGCAGTTGTTGGATATGTGGAAAGGATCATCGTAAGAATGATTATCCGTCGTATCGTGGTGGTAGACCTCGAATCTATAGTGCTCAAGAGGCACAAATAGTTTGGGGATGTTGAGCGAGAACATTCCTTATATTTATGTAGAATTTGATAACAAGCGTGTAGATCACTAGGCATCCATTATTGAGATAGAAGGTAAGCTCTATGGATCGAGTTTTTTTCCATTTTGATTGATCTTGGATCTAACTATAGTTATGTTAATCGACCTAGTGGATAAGTGTGGCTTGATTAAAGAAGTGCATGCGAGTGTTTTGGTTGGTGCAATTGGCTACAAGGACCAATAAAATATTTCATCATTGGTTGAGAGCTTGTGCATTTGAGTTGAATGGTATGTGATGAGGCTTGTCATTAGGTATATTTTAAAGGGTTAAGATTCCATACTTAAGCTATTAAGTTAACTCTCTCTCACATTTATTTACGTTTTTTGTCATATCACGCTTAATGAAGAAAGATGTATGATGTGTGTCACATCTTGTTGTCTAATCTGAATTAATTGCAAGAAACAAAGCCATTTTTGAGATGTTTTCCACCCTAAGGGCTCGGAGTAGAAAACAAGGAGATATTGTAGGAGGTTTTTCCACCTCCTTAACTCTCTCAATTAGTCACGATCACACCGAGATCTCTCAAAACAACTAGAAGGAAAATGTAGCCAATCAAAGTGGCATTTATGAGGAGCCAAGCTCCTCTTCTCAAGATCAAGACTTATTCCTACATTTTTAGGGAGCTACCGGTAGCTACCCATTTGTATAAATAATCATATGCAAGAGATCATTAGGATTTAAACTTTTTATTTAGTTAGGTAGCTCTTGTGCTCTGATTTAGTGTTATTTTTTTATCTGTCATATGATGTACTAGACATTTTTTATGCAATGTTAATGAGAAGTTGCTTGTTCCATCACCGATTTAATCTCGGAGGGTTGATGCTTTTGGGTTAGGGGCCCAATGTCCCTCTTGTGTTTTTATATCTCTCTTTATGTTTCAACATTTTTTTTTGTCTCTTTGCATTCTAGTAAAGCAATGAAAAAATCCATCAAAATTGTGCTCATGGCCTCTCTTTCTCACCTCTCTCATGGGAGCTTGAGGGGAAGGATATCCAACCATAGATTAGAAATATTTTGTTTATGATTTCTTGGAAAGTTGGATAGTGTGGTTATCATGTTCATAATATGCTTACTTCAAGTTAGAATTTGGATTTGTGCTTATATTATATTTTAGCTTAGGTTAAGCATGGTTTTCTATTCAACTCATCTTTTCCACTTTTAAACATGTTAGTTTTTCAATAATCACTCGCATGAATGTGTGTAGTGATTGCAGGTCTATCTACGGTCTGTAGGTAAAAGACCCGTTTTCATCACAATCATCCTTCTCCTCTCCAACCTCCAAATTTTCCGCCAAAAACCCTATCTTGTGAAACCACCTTCACGAGCCACCATGAGCAACCATCCAAGTGAAAACAGTCTTTCAAGGGCTCTAACTTTGGCTAGAGGTGTTGGTCACCTCTCCCTTGTCTAGTTCCATGTTCTCTCACCTTTCCACACCTTCCTTGCACCTTTTTCATTCTTAAAACCCTCTCTGACACGTTTCTCGTAGCACTTCGTGACATCATGTAGCAAACATTGTAAGTCACCTATTCACTCCATTTTAGCTCGTTTTTCCTTTTGAATCTAGCATAGGATGCATTTGACCCCCATCTCTGAATTATTTTTCATAAGAAACCCTCGCGCTCACTCCAAAGTTCCTTCCTTCCTTGTTTCAAAAACAAAGTATGAATTAGTGTTTTATCTCATTTTGAGAATTAGATTGACTTCTTCATGCAAGTACAAGTTGAATGAAATGGTATTAGGACTTGTTTTATGCTTTGATGAAGTGTGTGATGATATAATAGTTTCTTTTACCTGAAAATGAATAGATAGCTAGATGAATATCATAGATTCATTTTTCTACAACTAGGTTAATTTTTTATGCTTTGCTTTCACTCGTCAATTACAAGTAGAAGTTTTATAGATACTCTCTTTGTCTTAGATTAGAAGAAATTCCCAAAATTACATTAGCTAGCTGCACTTTAATCATGTAGAAGGAATGGCCTAGAAGTACTCTTGTCCAGAAGACCCTGGTTGAGGGATGACATGAGTAGAATCCATCTTATGTGCATATAGAATTGTCACCTCTAATTTTGTATGAACCCCTCGGGTTGATAAGTAAAGTTGAGTAGCCATTGGGAGTTGCATCACTCTTGGTGCAATACTAGGGTTCACCACTTTTTGGTGTCATTCCAGTGGAAGTGTCTAAGTATATGCTTGTTTTCTTCTTAAGCATTATTTTCATTTTTTATTTGCATACAATTTGAAAAAAGTGAAAAGAAACAAAAAAAATTGTCTTTCATGCCTCATAGGAGTAGGTAAAACCAAAGAAAATTTCTACCAAAAACACCCACATCCCCACACAATCAACCTTCGCTATTGAAGAAACTATTGGGGAAGAAGGGGAACCTATAGGGAAGAAGAGGAACCTTCATCTAGGGTGAGCATCCCGCAAATTTTGAAGAACCTATTGGGGAAGAAGAGGAACTTGCTTCACGTGTTCAAGCTATGGATGAAAATAGAAACCATGGGGTCTTTCCCATTAGAGAAACTAATGGAGAGACTAAGATGAAGAACATCATCCCTTCATCCCTTCCACACTTCCATGGCTTAAACTTCCGAGGACCCCGACACTTTCTGATTAAGTTTGTTGTTGTCCGTAGGACTTATGACTATGCCCCGCGATCAACAAAAGTTGAAATTATTCCCCCTCTACCGAGGGAGGATGTAACCTTTTTGTTGGTTCATGGGTATTCCTATGGAGAACATCACTACCCTCGTCCCAAATGCAAGAGTCCTTCAACAAAAAAATACAAATATTCTTGCAGTCCAAAGAAACCAAGAAATAAATATTTAGGGATGACCCTAGGGCTTGATGAGTCTTTAGAAGACCATGAGGAAAGATTTCAACTGAACTATAAGAGGGCTAACTAAACCCCTTGATCTTGGGTCACTCAAGTTAGCTTTCTTCTCCGAAGGATCGTGTAGGAAGTGTTGGAAACCCTCAACATGTTATCTAAAGGATATATCTATTATTTGGCTTATGATGACATCAAATCTATGTTCAGAAACCATTATAGGGCAGCCGTAAAAAGAGGGCGAGTAAGTAATCAAGGCTTGGCCAATACCTCTTCCTCCACCTCATCCATAAAAAAGTGAGATAAGAAACATGCTAGAGGATTTAAAGAGTGAAATGTTGCATACCTTTTCCTTGCAAATGGCTAGCATGTAGATCAAAAGGAAACAAGAAGAGGCAGAGAGATCCCCTTCGGATTAAACCCTTATCCCCTTTTCTTTATGTATTTGGCCTCCGTGATCTTCATCCCGGAGACTCGCTCATTTAGTTTGACTCGTGAGACTGCTTTTCAAGCCTAAACTTCCATTAAACCTACAACAAAAAACACAAATTTAGTTTAAAACTCATGGGATTGGGGTCAAACCGCTTTTCCCGGGGGTTTGTGAGCCATTGGGAATTGTGTGCAAAGGAAGGAGGAGGGCGTAGGGGAAAGGTTTCCGCGAGGTGGAAACCCGAGAAATCATAATAAAACATGACAAATTTTTAATTTTGTACAGGCAGGCTAAAAGCAGCTGGCGAAAACAATCGTGGTTTTAGCGTTGCATATGGGTGGTTTGTGGTTTCGGCTCGTTCGAACACAATACCATACATTTGTTGACACGTGGCTTCTCGTAAAACCGACAGCTTCATGAAAATGGGTCGTTAAACCTCGACACCGAAATCTGCGCGGAGATCAATTGTGGACCGTCAGATCCGGGAGCTCCGGATCTCACGGTGACGAATTGAGCGCGATGGGGGAAGGCTTCGTCTCGGTGGAAGGGGATGGTGGAGAAAAAAGTTTCGAAGGGAGATTGGTCGATGCAGTGGAGTAGTAGGAAGTGGGCCAGCAGGTGACGTAATCTTTTTTTTCAAGTAGTAAAAAGTTGTCGACGGTTTTCGATTTGTGGGTTAGTAGGAGCCATCTGGATTAATGGGACCAATGGTCAAGAACTATCACGAGAAAATAGATGAGGGATGGTTGGGCGAAAGGAGAAGGGGAAAGCATGGTTGTGCGTTGGATCGATCAAGATCAACGGTCAAGATCATCTTGGTGGGGAGTGAATGGAAAGGGAAGGAGGGTTTGAAAATAAGAAGGGAAAAGGGGTGTTAAAAAGCTGGAGAATGGCCATGTGGGGGGGTAAAAGGGACAACGCTGAGGAAAAAGGGGTTTAGTCCTATTCCATGGTCACGTGGGTGAACTTATATGAACAAAGCGAAGGAATTTAAGCCCTCGAGGACTTAAGGCCCAATTTTTTGTAAAAGAGCAAAAAAATGGGCCTAAAACCAAAGCTTTTTAAGATTTTTTTAAGGTTTTGATAGGGTAGAAAAGTGTTTAAACTAATATGAAGGGGTTTTTATGGTTTAAAAGGCCTTTTTAGAGGGAATAGAGGTTTTATGAAGAGGAAAAGTCTTTTTTAGGGGAAAAAGAATCGATAGAAAAATAGGAATGGAGTGATAAGATGAGGGGATGAAATGTAGGTAAAAATGGTGGAAATAGCTCGAAACAAGTTTTTCTTTTTGAAACAGAAGGTGATTTTTTAGTAAAGGCATAAATGAAGGTTTTAGTGACTGATAGACTTAGAATAATGAAGGCCGTGATATTTCTAGAACTCGAATGTTTACGCAATATTGTTTGTAGAAATATGGGATTGTCAACTTAGTCATCTTTGGATAGGATCAAAACTATTGATGACTAACACAAACGAATCATCGAAATTCATAAATCGAATTGGCATACCATGATTTTTTCGAGACTTTGGGCATATCTAACCTTCGAGAAAAACATCGATGTGTTTTACCCTTTTCAACTAGTTTATGGTTTAGAAGTAGTATTATCAATTGAATGCGAGATATTGTCACTCCAACTAGCCATAGAGTTACTACCGACCACTTCTCAAAAGAGGAGAAACGCTTTTTGTACTTAGTGAATTAGATGAGAATCTGGTAATCGCCGCATTAGCTAGCAAAGCTCATGCGAAACGAATGAAAGCTCAGTATGATAGAAGTGTTACACCTCATATTTTTCTGAAGAAGACCTAGTCTTGGTTTATGATCAAGCTAACGATAAGCTAAGGGATAGGAAATTTGAACCCATGTGGCATGGTCCTTATATTGTCCAGCTTGGCCAGCCTGCAGGAAAGCTGCCTATGAAGCGATTGACTTTGATGGGGTCTCTTTAGGAAAACCCGGAAAGTGGGCTTTATCCGAAGAGATATTATGCATGATTCTTGTGTGGAGATCTTCCCTATATATTAATTATTTTCATACTGATTTGTGGTGTTGTAGATTGGAAGAGTGTGCCTAGTTTAAGTGTGCTTTTACTACTATCCCTACTTATATGGATCACTCTTGATTTTGTAGATGTCGACGTCCCTTCAAACATACATTGGTTTTGCCGATGGTGCTTGTCGTAGTACACAAAACATTTCTTCCATAGCTTTGGGTTATTTACTCACCCACGATGAGTTAGTATCTATGCATAAGCCCCTCGGTCAAACAACGAACAATATTGCAGTATAAGCAGGCAGCTTATTGAGTTATTATCTGAATCCATTTCATTTGGAGTTTGAAGTTTGATTGTTAGGTTAGATTCCTAACTCGTTGTATTACAATTGAATAGAGTATACGCAATTAAAAAACCCGGTGTTGTTAAGATTATTTTTGAAAGTTCGTCTCTTTCGAACGAGAATTTGATTATATTGAGTATCAACATATTCGAGAAATTTAAACACATTAGTCGATGCATTAGCTACTAGTGTTATAAACAGACATTTGCGATAATTAAAATAGTAGATCAAAACAACATTTGATAACATGTTAGATAGATAACTGGAAATAGTAGTAATATCATTGCATAAGAGTAGTGTTTTTCAAAAAAATATTACGTCGTCCTCAATCATAGGTTCAAAACATATTATGATCGGAAAAAAAGTGATACAAAAATTGATATAAGTCTACAATATCAATCATCCACTATCACGTGGTGATGATCACGATAAAAAACCGAGCACGCGCCACCTTGCTTTCGAGAGAATCTCCCGAACCGTCCCGGAACCCCTAATAACATATCTTTGTAAGCGGAGCGGAATGTCATCTATGGTAGTCTCTGGAATATCTAAAGTCAACCGCTCCATATGGTTTTCCATGCTCGGGTAAGGATCTCTCATTGTCCGATCATGTGGTGGTGGTGGTGCCGCGACTAGATCTCTCGCTTCCCGTCACGAGGACTCGAGAGTGGGTACTGGTCGGCGTGGACCCACATCCGCATTTGAAATTTTTGTCATCGGTGCTGGACGATTCAAAAAACAAAATAAAAATTAGAATTTAGAACATGTCAAAATGATTCTTACCCGAGTCATCCCATCAGTGTTCCTAGAGAGGAAGAGACATCTCTCGATCGTCACGGAAATCTATCCCGACGATAAGGGAAATCTTCTATCGCGAGATTTGGTTCTCCAACCAATTGAAATAAGCCGTGAAACGAACAATCTCATCGCCTTCACTATGACGGGCCATCAGTGCAACCAATCAAACCATCCGAGGCTTCTTGAATCTACCATGATCAACTAAGATGAGCTATGGGGCAAGTGAAGGAATTCTCTCTAGAGCAAATGTGATCACAATTGCTCCATACTCGTAGTTTTTCAAGTTCGAGTTTTTTTGCTCTAGTCCCAGCTTTGGCCTTTGACGTCGCCAATGCGCTCTGCACCTAATTGAAAATGGTGCCTCTAAAAGAAATCAACGTGCCAGCTTGCATTTGGGATCTTGTAGCAACATGTGAGGTCGCGCTCCCACACAGACCGAGTTACGATAGAAATGCAACCACTTTGAGTTCGAACGAATAATGGTTTTTATGTTAATGCGTTTATCTTTGGGTCTCGCTTCTTCATTGCATAATTCTTGTTGAAGGCTAGTGACGGATTGGCCACCCTCTATAGCCCCAAACAAAGAGATTGGCTCGCCTCTCTTTAATAAGCTAGTGAGAAAATATATATCTTCTAGCTCTAAATTTGAGACTGTTGACCTCCAATTATAAAGCATTGTTCCCTGGACATCTCATTTTTTTACCAGCCTAGGTAAGTAAGTCTACTTGAGCCCTCATACCTTGAATGGCCCAAAATTTGTACAAACCACATTCCCTCAATACACGTAATGTGGGCAGATGTACTCATGCGCGACGATCATCAACTTCTTCATGTTCACGTTCTCTCCACTCAAGCATTGTAGATATCCCGCAATGGACAAATTGAAAGATTAGAAACAATTTGGTGAGAAAATTTGGTTTATTTTGGGAGAATTATTCATTTTATTTTTTTCTTACTTAGCGCTTCTCCGCACTTTTTTGCATGAAAACGATTGCATGGATCCACACGCTTATTATGCAGCAAGTGCGGGACCACGACAATTCCTTTTGCAAAATTAGCCGGGTCCGCGGTGTCATGTGTTTTCACCGCGAACTCGCGTGAGCGAATTTTTGAACATATTTTCCTCCTTAAAAAATCAATTTAAGCCCTAAATTAAGAAAGTAAACCAGACAAAAAATGAAGGCAAGGATGATGTGGATTACGGAACTAACGGTTTCGATTTCCGACGGCAAATCTTCCGTAATCTCCTGCGGAATGTTTTTTACCAAAAGCTCTCAATTTTTACTCAAATCAAATCGTAAAAAATGATTTAGAAAACTCCTTTTTATAAGATTTTTTGAATAAATGAAATATAATTTTGTATTTTCCACTTTGAAAAGTTGTTTTCCAAATTATTTTTATTAATCATAAACAGTCATGTTTAATTTTGGAGTTTTTGTAAAATGAGTAATACAGATTTTTTTGGGTGAAATGGTCCTTTTGACAAAGGAGTATACTTTTATCAATTTTTCGAACTCGTTAAAACTTACGTAAAAGCGCAACTATGAGTACATTTTTATCACTTTTTCGAACTCATTAAAACTTACTGAGGAAAAAGCGAAACCTCGAGTTCTCTTTTAAGCCCTTTATCGGACTCTTTAAAGATGAAAAGATTGCCGAGTACTTGACTATTCGAACTCATTAAAGGAAATGAACAGTTGTTCTTTCAGTATAAGTTTACCCCTTTTTCTGGTCGAAATGGACTATTTACGAAAAATGTATATGTTGACTAATCATAGTCAATAGAGTTCTCTCACAGTATTATTTTATCCTTTTTCTAGACTTGAGAGACTAAATTTACGAGTACACCCACGAAGTTTTCTTAAGTTTTTCTTCTCGACTCCCTAAAATTGAAAAACATCGAGTTTCTCCTATACCTGGACTCATTAAAATTTAATAGTAAAGGACCCGTCAATTACAAATAGGAATGAACCACTCCTTCTTAAGGTTCGATTTAAAACTAAGTTGGACTCACCCGAAGGATGAGCTTATATAACAAGCAAATGTTATCCTCCTCAAGCTTGTCAAAAATAAAGAGGTACTTGCCGTAAAATGGTGGGGGAAAAAGAGAGAAAAATGAATCCATTTGCCACATTTGTTAAAAAATAGTTTACCACTCTTGAACACGACACTTTTTGTCACACTTCTACCTAGGTTGGAAATCTTTGCCTCCATCGGTTAATC
This sequence comes from Pinus albicaulis, assembly GCA_034641835.2. Taxonomy (NCBI): domain Eukaryota; kingdom Viridiplantae; phylum Streptophyta; class Pinopsida; order Pinales; family Pinaceae; genus Pinus; species Pinus albicaulis. The sequence goes on from CM076572.1 coordinate 1,324,712,789, forward strand.
AAACCATATTGAAAGTCTTCAACCGGCTTTCTAGGTATTAGCTTTAGGGTCAATTGTTACCAAACCATCTACAGTGTCGTTATGTGTTCAAGAGGATCGGGCTCAAATAAACCATTCATTTTCAAACATATGTCTCCATTCACATTGACCATCCCCGAGTCAGGGTCCTTGCAAAATATTTCTACAAAACTTGATCTAATGGTTTCGTGTCGTGGGTTTTCCTACGACGGATCACTTTCTATAGCAGCGATGCCTCATCATTTAGGAAGTTGATCTAGAATCCTTCGAGACATTGGAATCGCATGCCTTAATGGCAGGGTTTCTCGCCTAACTGACGACAAGTTGCATCATTGATCTTCGATCAAACGATTCCAGTGAAATGTTCGACTTCGAATCATTTATTCACATTTCATGGATTGTACTAAGTGCTTTGAGAGCCATTTTCATTATTGGTGGTTTCTCTCACACTTGTTAACGATTCACATCATTGACTAGTAATCAAGTGGTTTCTACCATGTTCGACTTCGACACAATCAATCGCATGGATAGAATCGTACTAGTTCGAGTAGTGGAAATCAAGACCTTGGATCTAGTTTCCACCATTCGAGCCGCGAGGAGTTTTATTGTTCATTATGCAAAGGGACTATTGGCCGCATCCATACAGTGTCTACATTATTAATGTGATAGTAAAATCATTTCTAGATCAGAAAAAGTTTTAGTTAGTGTTTGATCTAAGTATGGGAATGCCTACCTCGCACGATGATATATATGTGTGTGTGTGTGTGTGTGTGTGTGTGTGTGTGTGTGTGTTTGTTTTGCATTAAATGTTTTTACGGGATTCCAACCGGGGGTGTCCACAAGCCAATCCTCAAAATGATAAAGCACATCACTCTTCAAATGGTCTCAAACTTCGCACTTTAGGGGGCAACCGTTACACTAAAAATTGTCACCATGACGTTTTCTTTAATCTCCGTATGGGTTCATCATTAATCATATAATAGTCCCTTAGAAGTCTACAAACATCAAGTTCCTAAAACCAACCCTTGAAATTGAGAGAAAAAAGCTTATAAAAAGTCATAAAAATACTTGTACCGCACTTTCTCTTAGTATTACTCGCTGATGCCGCATCCGTTTGTTCTAGAACATAGCGGAGCAAGCCGCACTTTCTCTTCATTAAAGGTGCGGACTCACAGGTAAAGTGAAGGCGGAAGTAAAATTTGGAAGCCCACGTGGTTGAATCTAGAAGCTTCCGGAAGCAATTATTTGGTGGAAAGTTAGCTCATTTCATGTACATTCATCCCTCCATTAAAGGAGCCTACCCCTTGGTATGTGGAACTTAATCCCTTTGAAAGAGGATTATATCCCTCTTATTTGGAGCTGCAACCTCTTCTCTTTTCGCTATAGAAAATTGAGGCCATATTTCAACCTCAAGGGGAGTTAGGCTTTGAGATTTTTGAGGATAATTGCTAGAGAAACTCAGGACTCTCTTAGCGGTCATTATATGGGAATGATTACACACTCATGTGTATGTTAGTCGAGAGAGTGCAAAGGCTTGTCAAAGTAGAGGAAACACTTGTTCCAGGACTCCAAGGACTTGTACGACATGAAGGCGAACATGGTTGTGGGGCTCCTTTTTCATTAAAGATAATACAAATGGCTTATTTATTGAATTCCTTGATCATCAAGATAGATTTATGGTTTATGAATTAGTCTATATTGTAGTGTGCTTCGATTCTTTCATGTTTTTTTATTGCAAATCCCTGAAATAAGACTTATTCAAAGCGACGGGGAAAGAAGACTACGATCACTGGACATTCACAAGTAAGTCATAAATCCTTCATTATAGATAATTCTAGATCCAACATAATCTAGAGAGAGTAGTTTACATTTGTCTATTTGTTTCTAGCTATCCGTAGGATACTAGGAGATCTGTCTTGTCCGCGAGAACGATTTATCCGCCTAACAAGATAAGGTCGAGGTTTCTACTCGCTATCGATTTTGGCTATAAAAGAACCTTTCCTTCTCACACTTTTAATGTTTTCTTAACATAGAATAGATTCAAAGGGTGACGTTAGAGGGTTGCACTCCACGAGCCTTACCTCTTGGTTGAGTTGTCTGCGAGACAATGCATGCTAGATCCGGAGCCGGAGTTGGAGTTGTCACCACTATGTTTGTATTGCCATCGTGATTCTTTGTTATGTCTTCTTCGTTTGAGTTTTTTTACCTTGACTTGTTTGTTTTGTGTGTGCAGGTACCTTGCCGAGGTCTTCGCGTATGTTTGTTGGTGGAGGATCCCCCTTGTAGTTCCATTACTATTTTTGGAATTCATCATCTACAAGTATTATTGGTCTCACATGATTGGTCAAAACCATCTTCAAGGCTTTTCTGCAAGTCTGCTTACATGGCTTGCTACTGTGAGAGTACTTTTTCTTATAGCGAGCCTCTTTCTTTGCTTGCTTTTAGGATTCTAGGTATGTATGAGAGAGTGAGGGAGAGTGTGAGGTGGTCTTAGTATGATTATATAATGATGAGGAAGTGGGTTTGGACCTAAAGAAAAAGAGCGAAGGAACCTGCAGTGTACATTTTTTCTATAAAACATTCTATTGGCTAAAGAGGTGACAAAGTGTAGGGTTTTGAGTGGAAAATCCTTGTTAGCTAGAGATGGATGAGTGATGTAGAGAAGGTGGAAGGAAATGATGGGAAGACTTCTCCTAATTCTACACATCAGAGGCCCTTTTGTGATTGTTTTTTCCTCGATCCATCTACATGTAGCTTGTCGTAACTACGTAACAATTACAAAATTTCCTTGTATGCAAGTTGATGACAACCTTGTAGCAAACGTTTTTTAGCCATATCTCTCCAAATGGTGAGCCTCGATTGACCCAAAGAAAATTTTTGTCATGTTACCATGCAATTTGTATGCACCTTCCCATAAAAAAATCTTGGCTGTTGGATTCACTGAATATTGAGAAAAATTAAAAATGGTTGTAAGCGATGGAGGTTGATTTCTCACAAAGCTCGTGCACCGTAGAAGTGGTAGAAAGGTAGCTTTGAAACGAGTGTTCACCATCATCCATGGTCATCTCCCCCATGAAAAACATCTTGGAAAGTGGATGGACATTTTTCAAAGATATAATAAAAACATTTTCTGCTAAAAAATAGGACTTCTTGCTTGGCAAAAAGCAAGGGTTTACTGTAGCATTTTAGGACAACGAGGAAAATGAATGAGAAGAAGCTTGGAAATGATGGGTGGATGTCGGAAATGGATGAGGGTGATGGATTGGAATGACCTAGGTCCTTTTGGAGGCATCTCGAGCAAAGGAGGAGAAAAAGTCCAAGTTTTACTTCCTTTGACTAGATTTTTTACCAAAATTTTTTTTCTGGTGCCAACTTGCTTTTGTCTGCTGTGAAAAGGAGTCGGAGAGAAAAGTGCATTCATTGTAGAGAGATACAAGGAAGTAATTTTTTTTCTTTTTCATTTTTTTCAATCTTTTTTACTTTAGGCCTACTAGTTGCCTTAATAGGGAGTTTTCTTAACTAGTAGGTCTTCCCAGACGCCTCAAAGGAGGCCACCTAGGATATTTATTTTTATCCTATTTTAATTTTCCAACCCATTAACTACCTCATGGAGGTTTTCCAATTAGTGAGCCAATCTAGGGCACCTCAAAATAGGGTTTCACGAGATTTTATTCTTTTCTTTTCTCTCTTTCCATTTTTTATTTTTATTTTCTATCATGTTCTATTTGAAAGCGCTAAAAATCTCTTTCAAGCATAGGAATACTTCCAATGGAGCCATGTGCACATCAAGATGACAAATAGAATCATGTGTAGGCTTCGAAAGACATGATTTGACATGTACCTCGAATATGAGAGACCAACTTCTTTCGGTCGAGATGATATCAAGTACTTTTGAAGAAGAGAGTGTTGCTACAACTTAATGTCTGTTGGAACCATATTTCAATATAGTTGTGATGCCCTATGGTTTGCTAACCTCATCGGGATCATTCTTCGTGTCTTCTTCTACCATGAAATTTAAATCTACCTTTTTTTTCTGTATTATTCTCTTGAACACACATGGAGCCTATGATGGTAAACATGATGGAAATTTCTCAATATCTCGATTCTCGATGTCTCGCTCTTCGTCAAAGTGCAACCCATGGTTCTTTGGTCTCTCTCATTTGAATCTTCTTTTTATGAATGTTTTTCCTTCAATGAAATAAATAGAATCACTTTTTAAATACTCTTCCCGAGCTAAGATAGTTACCATTTAGATCAAGAGGATATGTTTGGATGTGTTGTAACTCATCATTGTAAGATGGTTGAGTTACTTATTTTTATGGGTTTGGAAATGGTGGTATAGGTGGGCCGGGTGGGAGTGGATCTATGAGATGGATGTGGGTTAGGCTTTTGGTTGTGGTGGAGAGGTGGGTGGTGGTGGGATAGCATGGAGTTGGAGGTATGGAGGATATTGAGGATGTGTGTGATTTTCTCATAAGGTTCTTCCCGACCTTGTTGCCAAGATTTGTTTTGTTGAGACTGCCATGGGTTTACAAGGAAAGAGTGATGTTAAAGAGTACTTTGAGATGGATGTGAATAAGCTTGAAATTGTGAAGTAGGTCCTTGCATCATATCAAGTTGACTAGGCTACCATGGTCTTCTTGGAGCTACATAACTTAGCTTCTTTGGTGATTGGATTGCTCCATTTTCCTCGTGGTATAGCTTCCTTCAACCTTTGGTAATGATGGGAAATATGATTCGCATGGACAAAGCAGACATATCAACATCTTGTTTTTTGCTCATTTTGCATTCTTAACATTTCCTACTTGTTCACTTAGATTTGTCGTAAGAATTTATGTTTTAAAGTTATGAAGAAAAATTTCCAAGTTCATATTGACTTTACCAATGTTTGATGTTGGTTTACTTACTCTTGCCCTTTCCTCTTGATATGCACTTGCATGTTTCACAAATTTCTTCAAATGACAATTGGTATACATCTCCTTTACTCATGAGGTCAGGGAGATCAATCCACTCATCCCTAATTGCTCTAAGTAAGATGGTTTTTAGTGTGTCAAATCCTAAAATGATATAATTTTTCCCTCTTTAACATTATACATGAACCTCTCTATTAGATCTTCAAGGCTCTCATCTTTGTTCTTGATTCATTCTAAAAACTTGTGCTTTAAGATCACGAGTCTTTATGTTTTCTAGAAAATATCATTTGCGTATCACATTCCATGATATTATTGAATTAGTACCTAAACTCATGAACCGTTTAAGAGCTCTGTATCCTTCGATGTTTCAGGAAACAATCTCAATTTGCAATGGAGCTGATGAAAAGTAGCCATAAGATATAAAAAGTATTTTTCAAATTCAAAGAGAAATGTTTTGGATCCTTTAACCTCATACCATGGAATTTGGGAAGGAAATATGGAGGGATATGTGTTATTCATATGCACGCATCGCGACATTAGCATCATGAATGGGAAATCCAAGAGGATCTTCTTCATTGTCATCATTTCCATCAATTTATTCTGCTTCTCTGCCATCTCTGTCTTCTACTACCTACAAAAGTGGGATAGTGATGTGGTTCTTTACCGCACCCACGTGACTAAATGGGTGGGGGTGTTGGAGAAAGTATTCTTAAAGCTATTTTGTTGAATAAGAATGCAAATGCAATGCAATTTTATGTTTTGAAATGAAATATGCCTAATGCAATGCGTAAAAGAAAAGAAATGAATCAACTAGGAAGAAAAGAAAGCATACTTTGACACATCCCGAGGAGACGTGCCAGCCAGTGAGTCCTCAATATTGCAACAAGAATGTTGCAACTCCCAGAATACCAACTTTAATTATCAACCCGAGGGATCGTACAAACTTGAGAGGTATCGAAAGCACTATATGCGCAGCGACACTAGTGTGTCCTTATTCTTTGTTGATCTAATGTAATGGAGTGAATTTCATGAACTCAAATCCTAAAAGTAATTGTATGAAATGGAAGTGTTGCTTTGAAAATAAATTCATCCCTGGGCAAGAACAAAAATTTATAAATGAAATCCCGACAGTATGATTTCAAATAAAAAGGCCTATTATACTTTGTGAAAAATGAATGTCCTAAGTGGTTTTTATTCTTCCCAAATCACGCGATTTACAGATCCTAGGGGTCATTATTCAAGCCTATAGCAGACGAAAACCAAGATTTAGGAGCAAATCTAGTCGAGTTTACACATGCTACAAGAGGTGCTACACGAAGTTATGTTTGTGCTACAAGAGAAGTTTTTGTTTTGGAAATAACTCATTGAATGAATAAGTAAATCAAATGAAAAATGGGATGGGAAAAAATTTGTTAGTAAGTAGGATGTCTTGGGCCCTCCATTCCGTGACGGAATCACTCCAAAATACTCCCTGCTCACTACGTGCTAAAAATAACGTAGGAAAATTACTACTATAAAATATGGACATTGAAGAACTAGTGGTCTAGTTAATATGTCGAAATGCACTAACCTAGTCAAGTTAAAATTCAATGGGGTAAATCTTGTTATTAACTTTAAAATTGTTATGACCTAATAAAAAGTGGAATCAACTCAAATGAATCTCATTAACTCATTCTAAAAAATAAGCGAAAGTACTACCTATTTCGCTGCAAGACTTTTCCAAAATCTTATATTCAGTGAACTAGTAGCAAATCCAAGCAGCTTTAATGATTAATATGACCTTAAAAAGTTATTCTGAGTTGATTAATAATGCTTTTGAGATCCGTACCGTCAAAAGACCTCATTTCAATCATTTAACTCAATCCCACAACAGAGAAAATAAACAATACTAAAAATACAAAAATATGCAAACATGGAAATGAGAGAGGTGCATGTGAATAAGAGAGTGAAAAGAACATAAAGAAATTACGCAAGAGGGCTCTAGGGCTCCCTGGGATGGCCAAGCCCAAGGAGACTCAGATTCCTATGGAGGAAACCAAAGCCTTAGAAGCCAAAAATGGCACCAAACTTCATTATAATTGAATCGCTCCAAGTACAACGCAAGATGGAGCTTCCGGAAAACAAGTTTTCTCCAAAATAAGACTAAACAATACCTACTTATAGAGGCCAATTTTGAGTTGGTACTTATAAAAAATTATGAGGAAGAATTATCCTAGAAAGGAGGAAGCTTTTCTCCAAAATCCATCAAATAGTGGATCCGAGTTTCCCAACACTAGAATCTGCATTAAATGATAGGGAACACATTCCTAAGATTTTCTCAATCATCGGAGCTCCGAAATTATTCCATAATTTCTCAATAATTTCATGATATTTTGTTCATTTATTCTCCAATATTGATCCTCAAGTAGTGCGTGGAGCAAGTCCCTAAATTATCTCCCTTCTCCAAAGTCTTCGTAGCTCAAATTTCCCAATATTCTCACAATACCCTTCAAAAATAAATAATATTAGGCACAAATATGCAATTATCTCTAAATCTTTCTAAGAACATATTAAAGCTTATTATTAAGTGTATAAGCATAGATTTAATAATAAAAAGCTTTAGAAGGGCCTTAATTTGTGTCTAATTTTAAAGGCCCATCACTCTTCTCTTTCGAGGTGCTTTCTCTATACGCGCATCTTGAGGTTCCTATGACTATTTCTATGGTATTTGTTGTACCTAATGGATATATGGATCCATGGATCATATCCCCTTATGGCCATCACATGAAAAATAAAGTTTTCCATGCAGCTTAGGGCGCATCACATGAAAACTAATTTTCCTCAAAGAACCCTTAGGCCCATCACATGAGAAAAACTAAGTTTTTGAGAAAACACATTAAGAAAAAGCTATTGCTAATAAATATGAATGGCACCAAACCTTCAAACCCTAATAAAATTAAATATTTATATGTTTTTATTTCTCAAAAGATATATGAGCGAGTCCATTTTAACAATCATCAAATTCCATTGATATGCCTAACAACATGTTGAAATTGGAAAGCAAGAAATATTGAAAATGGCACCCGAGATATTGGCACCGAGAAATGACACTCTGGGAATGGCTGCATAGGGCTTCGGTTTACTCACTTAATTGAAATTGGGAAGAGAAATTTTAATTTCCATCACATGACAACTTGTATTAGTTATTTGAGTCAAGAAGACTTGGTTAGCTTAGTAAATTCAAGTTGAGGGTATGAGAGGAGACATGTAGAGTTCTCTCATGATTTTAGGGGATTGAAGCATAAACGCATTAGTACAGCAAGTTGTAATTAAGCCAGCTTCAATAAATTTAGTTTCTTTATTAGCCTTAGACGGTACATGCTCAGACGGTACATGTGTGGATTCTGTCTGTGTGGTCGCATGAGGTATGGAAATATCAGGCGGGGGCATGCCTGGCGTCATATCAATGGAGTGATGAAACTGAGAGTGTAGAGGAAACCTAAGAGTGTAGAGGACCCTATGTGGGTGAGGAAAATGTCTTCATATTCTCTAAGTGTCCAAGAGATAGAGAGAGTAGAAAGAGAGAGCTCCAAGGCTGAGCTGACAAAAACTACAAACTGATCCTCGAAGGCCTTTTTATTAATTAGGCCTCTCTTTTCTTCATTTTCAATTATTTTCCTTCATTTTCCTCATTACATGCAACCTCTGACCTTTCACTTTACGTTTCTCATATTTTCCATTAGTTTCATAAATAAAATGCTAATTAATGCCTCATTCCTTTCCAAATCCATTGCCATTGAGTTTACTAATTGTACCTAGCTATAATAAACCAAATGAACACCCACACTATGATGTTTTTCCCAAAATTTAGCTTGGAATATGTTGCATGACCTTGGATCTTATTTTTTCTTTATTAACTTTATTACATGAAATTTTTAACCTGGGGCTGTTACACTTCGTCTCGTTCTTCTTTACTATTAAAGTCTTTAGTACATTATATCAAGACCACCACTAGTTTGGAAGCCACAAATTTTGATCATGTTAGAAACCACTCGCTCCACGACGCTACGTGATAGAAGTCATCAATTCTTGAAATTTGTAATTGACCATGTGTTGGAAGCCATGAATCCCTCAACTATGCAAGCTATCACATATTTCGAGCAACCACCGATGTGTGCTCCAACACCCAATACTATTTCCAAGCACCATTGGACAGAAACCACGACTCCCAAGTTCTTAGGACACAACACGAAGGATGCCACTACACCTTTATTCAGTAAGGAACCACTTGTCATCAGCCGTAACTACCCCATTGAAGGCCCCAACGTTCAAGCTCTTATGGATCTACTTTAATTTATTTTGAAACTAGGAACCACCTTTCACAAACACAAACATTGCAGGCCACATTTCATCCCACTTTCATACTGGACCAACACAAAATAAAAGCTCATCAATTCACTACAAATCCACTACCCAAATATCTCATTACAACACACAATCAAACTTCTAAAAATCATCAAAATTCTCATCATGCCCTCAACATATAAGGAAATTTTCTCAAGCTCCAATAACTCAACTCTCTAACTCACATTCAACAATTAGCAACTAAATACATCATAATGAATCAAACACCCTCTCTATGAAAAAACACACACATATTATGTAACTACCATGATTTGTAATTATGCAGGAACACAATAAAATACATAAATAAACATAAACACAGAGATGCATCAAGAATAAAACTTCATTTCATTAATATCAAATAATTGAAATATGCTTCTAGAGAGAATGGAAATAAACTAGCTTGGGTGATGGCATCTTATTTCTAAGAATAGATGTGGTGGCTACGTGCCTCTAAACTATGTTACAATGAGGCTCGAAGGAAAATTTGTTATTGAGAAACAATGGAAAACCATATACATTCAAAAACGTAACCCTAGGAGATGAAGCACCAAAACTATGGGCCCCATTTGGGTAAATTGGTAGATCAACTTCATGGGGACGTAACTTTCACATACAATTTCCGTTTTACGTGGAAAATACCTCATTAGAAATATATATATGAGGAATACAAGGTTTTCATGGGTAAAATTAGTAAAACACCAATTTTGGCCAAAATTTTCCCAAAAAAAAATCATTCAAGGCCTCAAAACTGCTTCGGAAGTTCGCGACCCAAAAAACTTCCAAAATAACTAAATTGTGCTACAATTAAGGAACCTGAAAAATTGAAAGAAACAATAGTGGGGGTCCAAGTGGAATAGGTGGTTGGCCAAAAATATACACTTGGATCAGTTCTCCCCCCTTAGGAATAAAGGGTCCCCATTGCATTGAGTTCCTCCATGAGATGAGGAAACTTCTGTTGGACTTAGTCACTAGTGAGGCACTTGCCTTGGTGGAGGAGTTGGCCAGATTTTACAACCTATAAAACTGGATCTTATGCTAGCGAGTGTCTTTGATCTACATGTCCATGATTTTATCATTTGTGGCATGTTCCATGCAGTAGGGGTTTAAATCTGTTGGTGTGAGTTTTTTGGTGATGTGTGATGGCACTAGTAATGGTGGGAAGTATGGCCGAATGAAGTCCACATTGAACATTGGGTGTGTTGTACATTGTTCCCCTCCATTCAGATTTAGCCCTCGATCCCTTTCAATCCTGTTCCATTATATTCTATGGCTAAAAACCCCCTTCCGCTCTAAAAAAAAAAAAAATACGTTGTTTAAATGTTATTTAAACAATCGGGCCGATCCTTTAAGATTTTGGCTCCCTCCCGCTTCGGCCTCCATATGACCCAGGTCAGAGAACCACAATTCAAAGCAAGAAGGGGCCTACTGTTTTAACAATCGGACGCAATACTGGCCATCCGATCTAGCTCAAATCGACGGTGCGGCAATCAACCTCTATGGTGGGTCCGCGCGCAGTCGATCGACGGTTTTCATAGCTCCACCACTTTATTTCCCTCCGATGCAAGCACAGCCGTTGATCTTGTTTCAAGATCGAACGGTCCTGGATCGATCGCAGCCCTGTTTTAATCGTAATCGGAACATAAAAGATGTGCCACTCCCGCTCTACCCACTCCGCTTTCCGATTCCGATTGTCGATTCGGGTCCCACCTCCTGTGGTCGTGTCATCATGTTTCACAAGTGTACGCTGCATTCTTCCTCCACCATTCATGTGTTCTGATGACGTGTCATGGTTTATGAACCCTTAGCCCGTTCATTCATTGTCGCCCCATTGTTTTCTGCCTCGTCACTCTCCATTTCTTCATTGTGTTCATGTGTTTCCTGTCACCCTGCATCCTCTCAATGTCTCGCCTAATATGTATTACCAACTTCATGGCCGCTGTTGTAACCACTCTCCATATCGCCGAGTCATTTCTCTCTAATGATTTGCGGGTTTTGCAGGTTTTAATTTGGCTTTGTTGGCGCTTTAACTTTCCGCCTCCATTGAAAGATCTAGAGCATAACAAAGGACAGATCATACTGGCAACAATTAAAGGAAGGAGCCGAGGGTAGGTGGGAGAGATGACCACCATTAAAGAAGACATGGATATGAACTCTCAGAACTCTCCAGATGCGTCCGCCCCGCATTAAAGATCTAGGATTCAAATCCATAGCCGAAAGCCGAGAGTACAGTACTAAAACCCAGATTGTTCCAAATCTCTTACGGCAGCAGATTTTCTTTCAGCCGCGGGCAACAAATTGTATATATTTTATTACTCCCATCTTGTATATAAGGAGATTTTATCTCCTAGCATTTATTTCTTGAACAGGCTGTTCAGTACCATCATTTATAGCCAGTCATTCATAAGAGAAGGCGCGAATGTTTTCCGCCATTGGGTTTCAAACTGAGTCATTAATTGTGCCTCGTTTTCCTCCTCCTCGGGAAGTTTCTGTCTTCTCTATAAATACTCAAAAATAAGACATTGTATAGGTTCCAGATTTCGGTCAGCAAACTGTGCAGCGAGAAGACTACTGTATTCATCTTGTAATATTTCTGTATGAAGTTTCAGAGCCCGTAGGGTCTCAGTGAGGAGGGGTTATAACTGTATTGAGGATTCTGGTCTTTGATATCTCACAGTATGTAACTTGTCTTATGTGTTAATACATTGCCTCTTTTCATGCAATTTGTCTTCTTGTATCATGTTCTAGAATGCGAGTGGCTCACTAGTTTGCAGTAAGGATTCATCTTAAGTGGTGCCCTTTCTGGAATTAGTTAAGCGCTTTAAATAGGCCTAGAAGTGATATGATGTTCCATGTTCACTCTTTCATATTTTCTGCTATATCAGTGGCTTAAGGATTCATAAATTGGTGCGCCCTTCTGCCAGTAATATCTTCCTATGCTTCCTCACTGCACTCACTCCCTGATATTTGATTTCTGTGATATATTAGTTGAATCGGCCCTCTTTACAGTAAGCGGTCTCTTAACTGTCTGATACTTTCATGCTGAAGTGTTACATAATGCTCTTAAATTATTCTTATCTATGTGTCAGCTTCTGAAAGAGATTGGTCCCATTCAAATTTCGGTTTCCTTGTTTCAAACAAGAGATAGTAAGTGAGCTCCTTGGACTGACAACCCAAAATATAAAGAGTTCCTTGCTATATTAAGATGTCCTAGGCACTGGTCTATGGCAACTCTAGGCTGTCTCTAGGGGGGTGACAAAATCATCCACAACATCTTTCTGGCGCCGTTGCCGGGGAACGAATTCAAGAATATCTGTTTCCCTGGGTTCGAAATCCTATATTCACTCTCTAATCAGGTGAGCACAGAGAGGTGAAGAGTTGCAGATTTCTCACCTTGGCGACTCCACTGGTCCTTATTTGATAAATTTTATTGGAATTTCTGGCTTCCCGGAGGCCCCATTTGAGGTCAGATACCTCACCACCGAAAACACCCGTGTCTGACCCAGAGAAGATCGTTCATAGAAGGAGTTGGAAAGAGAAGAAGTCGGTTCGTTCCGAAAATTCTGAATATTCTGTTGAAGATCATCCGCCCTCTTCTTCTCAAGAAGTTAGAACAGAAAAACCCGAGTTTCACTCAGAAGCTCCACGTAGAGGAAACGCCTGGATTGAAGGAGGATCTTACCCTACTTTCGAGGCTGAAGAAATTAAAGAGGTCACAGAAGTAGCTACTGTTAACCGTGAGTTATTCCCTTCTACACCTCAGGCTTCTGTGCAATATATTCCCATTTTTATTCATACCTCACTTCCTCCTACTTCTCTCCCTTCATCTGTATCTCAAATTGTTGTGCAACCCCCACCTCCCCCAATGGCCAATGTTCCTGCTTTTCTGTTAAATAAATATGCTCCACTGGCTCTACCCCTAGTACTGCATGACATGCCACAAGATTACCTGAAGATCCTACCGAGGTTTAATGGTGAAAGTGATATTGATGCTCAGAAGCATCTCGAGACCTTCTGCTCTTTCGCGGAGAACTTAAATGTTGAACATCTGGATGTGGTTTTGAGGTTGTTTGTGCAGTCTTTAGAAGGCGAAGCCAGAAAATGGTTTAAGACATTGGGGAATAATTCCGTGACTACCTGGGACCAAATGGAAACTGCCTTTCTCAGGAAGTGGGGGGAAAAGAAAGATTATGGAATGTGCCTTACTGAATTTAATACCATGAAGAAGAAGCAGAATGAAGGAGTATCCGAGTTCATCAAGAGATTTAACAAGTTATACCTGAGCCTACCTCCCGAAATGAAGCCACATGAAGCTGCGGCCAAAGTTGTTTTCATAGCAGCTTTTGACTCCGATTTTGGTTTCTCGCTGCGGGAAAGAATGCCTGTCACCTTGGATGATGCTCAAACAGATGCTCTAGAATTGGAGGCAAATTTTGTCGCCACTGGTAAGTCAAAGGGAAAAGTTGAGCAAGATACTAGAAGGAGAGGTAAAGAAGAGGTTTCTACCTCCAATCAAGACAAAGACTCTGACAAAATGGATGAGATAAGCAAGATGATAAAGAAAATGGTCAAGCTAGAGCTGGAAGCTAAGAATGCGGCTCCTAGGAACTATTATAATGCTCCAAACAGAGGATATAATCCTCAGTACAGAAAGCCCCCGTTACAGATAATGCCAAGAGAACAGCAAGACCAGGTACCTCATCCCTTGTACCTGGAGGGACCAGCAGATGACTCCGCTAGAGATGCATCTTATAAACTAGAAGATTCAAATCTGGCCTTCTCAAATAATGATGATATGGAGTGCCCCCTGCAAGAAGAAGACGAAGAAGAAGAGATTGACCATTACTGCAAGCAATTTTCTGATTTCATGGAAGCACAATTCAACGTCAAATACGATCTTAGATCCTCAAGGAAGAGGACCCGAACTCAGGAGCAAGAAGAAGATCAGCCTCGAGAGGAAACATCTGCTCAGAAGGAATCAGCAGCAAAGAGGTGTATAGAAAAAGGTAAGAATCTTCTGAATACCCCCCTGCAGTCTAATGATCAAGTTCCCTCCTCTTCTAAACTAGTCGGTCCTCCTAATGCTGAGCCAGTGTCAAAAGAAGTCAAATCTTCAGTTGAAAATAGGGAGTCCAAAGAAGTAGCGCTAGAAAATCCCACATCTGCTTTCAATTTGCAAAAAGAACTTGAGAAGATTAAGATTCCTGTCCCTCTGACTGAATTATTAAAACAACCTACATATCAGTCTCAAGTTACCTCTTTCATTCTTCCTCCTGAACTACCTATTGCACCTGATAGTCTAAATCTTCAAGAAGAAAGACCCATGGTAGTCTTTGGCCCACATGTCGAGGAGATAGACCCTTCTACTCCTCCTTTTTATGTATCCCTAGTCATTCATGACCTGTTGTTACACAACTGCATGTTAGATTCTGGGGCCTCCCATAATCTCATGCCTCTCTCTGTCATGGAGCAACTAGGGCTGCAAATTACGAGACCATATAAAGATTTATATTCGTTTGATTCTAAAAGAGTAAAATGCCTGGGAATGATTAAAGATTTGGCAGTTAATTTGGCTCAAATCCCAGCAAAAAGTGTGGTCATGGACATCGTGGTTGCTGATATCCCAGCCCGCTTTGGCATGTTGTTGTCAAGGTCCTGGGGTACCAAGATTGGGGGGTCAATCAAATTGGATCTAACATATGCTGCTGTCCCAGTCTTCGGAGGTCAAGAAAGGAGGTTATACAGGGAGACCAGATTTGTCAAGACGGTAACCAGGGCTGACTGCTCAGATAATTCCCCAATTTATAACAAAGAAGGGGACTTCTCATGTTTAATGTTGGAAGAAAATTAGGATTACGCACATGAGACCCTTTTTGGTCAAGTTCAGGCTGAGCAGCCTAAAGAAGAGCAGGAATCAGGAATATGGACTTTGCATTTTGATGGAGCTAATTCAAGGGAGGGCAATGGAGCAGGAGTGTTGTTGATTTCCCCTGCAGGAAAATGGGTCCCACTGTCTTTTAAATTGGAATATGAGGCTACAAACAATGTGGCTGAGTATGAGGCATTATTACTGGGGCTGCAGACAGCTAGAAACATGGGCATCCACTGTCTAAAAGCGTTTGGAGACTCTGAGCTAGTCGTAAGGCAGATTAAAAATGAATGTCAAACTAAGCACCCTCGGCTCAGAGCATATAGAAATGAAGTATGGGACATGATAGAAAACTTCTTTTCAGCATTTAACATACAGTTCATGCCCCGGGAGCAAAACAGAATAGCAGATTCCCTTGCGATAGCTGCCAGTACTTTCCGACCTCCTCAGAACCCACTCCTAAGATATGAGGTGGAGGTACGCTACAGACCATCCATCCCAGACAATATAAAGCATTGGCAGGTGTTCGAAGATGATGAGCAGATGAAAAGATTTATAGAGATTGTGGGAGAATTCTCCAATATAGAGATTGATGATAATGGAGAAGAAGAAGTTGAAAATATTGCTGAAAATAAATGGGAAGAAAGAATAGCAGGTAGTAAAGTGCTGCAGCTAAAGGGTAATGTCATACCCAGAGGGTTGGTACCACTAGAAAAGTTGTTCAATAAAGATGACGTACCCGTGCAGCCAAATAAAGTAGTAGAAGATAATCAAGTAAGAGATTTGAATCTGGGTACTTCCACTGACCCCAAAATTGTTAAATTGTCCAAAAAAGTCCCAGAAGAATACAAAGAAAAGTATTTGAAGTTGTTTCAATCTTACAAAGATGTTTTTGCTTGGTCCTATGAGGACCTAAAAACTATTGATGTAAATATTATACAGCATAAGATTCCGTTGAGGGAAGACGCAAAGCCATACAAACAGAAGCTCAGGCAAATAAATCCCTTGCTTCTTCCTTCTATTGAAAAAGAAATCAAGAAGTTGTTGAAAGCCAAGATAATCGTGCCACTAAGGTACTCAGAATGGATAGCGAATCTTGTCCCTGTCCGAAAGAAGAATGGAGAAATAAGGCTGTGTGTAGACTTTAGGAATTTGAATAGGGCATCTCTCAAAGATAATTATCCACTGCCTAAAATGGACCACATCCTGCAGAAAGTAGTGGGAGCATCCAGAATGTCAATGATGGATGGATTTTCGGGTTACAATCAGGTAGCCGTGTTCCCAGAAGACCAGAAGAAAACTGCATTCACTACGCCATGGGGAGCCTTTATGTATGCAAGGATGCCATTCGGATTAATCAATGCAGGGGCTACTTTTCAGAGGGCAATGGACATAGCCTTTGTCGGAGAACAGGACAAGTTCTTGGTGGTGTATCTTGATGATATCATAGTGTTCTCTAAGAATGATGATGAGCATATTGTGCATTTGAGAAGAACTTTCGAAAAATGCAGAAGGTATGGCCTTTCTCTCAACCCCCAAAAATATTTGTTTGCATTAGATGAAGGAAAACTCTTAGGACATATCGTGACTAAAGATGGTGTAAAAATTGATCCTAAGAGAGTTGAAGTGATAAACAACATTCCTTTGCCAAGAAATAAGAAAGAAGTACAGGTGTTTTTGGGCCGAATAAATTTTTTGAGAAGATTTATCCCTAACTATGCAGAGATAGTTAGGCACATAACCAATATGTTGAAAAAGGAAAATGAGGTAAAATGGTCCCAGGAGTCAAGAGATGCATTCACAAGGATAAAACGGGCATTTGCTGAGGCTCCTGTGTTAGCAGGGCCAGACTACAAAAAGCCATTTATGATTTTCTCATTTGCCTCACCCCATACAATTGCTGGAGTATTATTGCAGAAAAATGAAGACGGATATGAACAGCCCATAGCCTTCTTCAGTCAAGTGCTTTACGATGCCGAATTGAAATATAATATACTGGAGAAGCAGGCATATGCCCTGGTAAAGTCTCTTAAAGCTTTTAGATTCTATATTCTGCAATCTCACGTCACATCCTATGTCCCCACAGCCGCGGTCAAAGACATTCTGGTTCAGGGAGACAGCGAAGGTAGGAGGGGAAGATGGATTGCAAAAATTCAGGAGTATGATCTGGATATAAGGCCTACCAAACTGATCAAAGGACAGGGACTTGCCAAGATGTTGTCTGAATCAAATCATCAAGCTTTGGGAATTAATCTGTCTGTGATAGCAAATGAAGAATCAGAAAAAGAAGAAGAGCAACATGGACTAGAGACGGCTACACAAAAGATACATGTGAAATATCTGACTAGTCCTTGGTATAAGAAAATAGTTGAATATCTGTTAACACTTAGTTGTCCTCCAGGATGTGACAAGGTGAAATACAGAGCTGTAAGGATGAAATCTCAGAAATACGCAATTGCCAATGGACAGCTCTATTGGACAGACCCTCTAGGCATATTACTTTTATGCCTCACTGAAAACGAAGTGCAAAATGTAATGACAGAATTTCATGAAGGGATATGTGGAGGACATTACAGATGGAGGGCAACAACCCATAAAATCTTGAAGGCTGGTTTTTACTGGCCGAAATTGTATTCAGATACCTTTGCTTGGGTCAGATCATGTGACAAATGCCAAAGGTTTGCGGAAAGACAGAAATTAGCGGCATTGCCCTTGATCCCTATTCATGTAAATGAACCATTTCAGAAATGGGGATTAGATTTTATAGGAGAGATACATCCCCCATCAAGTGGCCAGCATAAATGGATATTGACAGCCACAGACTATTTTACGAAATGGGTGGAAGCCATACCTACCAGAAATGCTACAGATGCTGTAATAATGAATTTTATAGAAGATAATATCATATCTAGGTTTGGCTGTCCTGCAAGAATTGTAACTGACAATGCACAGGCTTTCAAGTCTGCCAGGTTCGTAAAATTCTGCCAAAGATATAACATCATCCTGACTCATTCTACTGCATATTAGCCACAGGGAAACGGTCTAGCAGAGTCATCCAATAAAACCCTGGTGAGAGCCCTGAAGAAGACAATAGCTGAAAATCAGAAAAACTGGGACTCTCAATTAAAGTTCCGTGTAGAGGAAAAATAGGGTAACAAACTCCGAAGCCACGGAAAGACACCTCCAAACGTGGTGTGTGGGCGGAAATTTCAGGTGTTTCCTTTGATGGCATGCAGTGTACGTTTCATACAAGAGAACCAAGAAGAACCGGATAACATGATGTCAGAAGAATTAATCGGCATTGGTAGAATTGGAGGAAACAAGGAACCGAGGTAGATCGGAAATAGAATACCAAAGAAAAATAAAGAATGTCTTGATCAGCATATGAAGATAGAAATTTTCAAGTCGGAAGCTGGTTCTTAGGTGGAACCATTACGAACGGAAAAGGAAAACATGTCGGTGATGGTATGGTTGGAGCCATTCAAAATAGTCGAGCTGGGGAGAAACAACACCTTCACTTTAGAAAATCTACAGGGTGATTTGTTGGATGCGCCCGTGAATGGCCAGTTCCTCAAGCCTTATTTTCAATTCTGATCTAGGCTAGGAATGCTTGGTTGTATATATTGTATATAGTTTGTTTTAGTTTTATTTTTACTTTTATAAAGGAAAAGAACGCTGAGAATTACTTGGAGTAAAAGTGCAGGGGAATTCAAAATAAGATGAAATAATTGATGGTCTGCATGTTCTCGACATGTCCGGGGACGAACATGCCGTCCCCAGATGGAGCCGATGTTGTACATATTCACCTCTGTCGTAGCCTAAAACCCCGTGACCCTGCTTGACGTTACTATCTCCGCCCGAAAACTTGCATCGCAGTAGTTAAAAACTCAAATTTAAACAATCGGGCCGATCCTTTAAGATTTTGGCTCCCTCCCGTTTTGGCCTCTATATGACCCGGGTCAGAGAACCACAATTCAAAGCAAGAAGGGGCCTACTGTTTTAACAATCGGACGCAATGCTGGCCATCCGATCTAGCTCCAATCGACGGTGCGGCAATCAACTCCTATATAGGGTCCACGCGCAAATCGATCGGCGGTTCTCATGACTCCACCACTTTATTTTCCTCCGATGCAAACACAGCCGTTGATCCTGTTTCAAGATCGAACGGTCCTGGGTTGATCGCAGCCCTACTTTCAATCGTAATTGGAACATAAAATATGTGCCACTCCTGCTCTACTCACTCCGCTTTCCGATTCCGATTGTCGATTCGGGTCCCACCCCCTGTGGTCGTGTCATCATGCTTCACAAGTGTACGCTGCGTTCTTCCTCCACCATTCATGTTTTCTGATGACGTGTCATGGTTTATGAACCCTTAGCCCATTCATTCATTGTCGCCCCATTGTTTTCTGCCTCGTCACTCTCCATTTCTTCATTGTGTTCATGTGTTTCCTGTCACCCTGCATCCTCTCAATGTCTCGCCTAATATGTATTACCGACTCCATGGCCGCTGTTGTAACCACACTCCATATCACCGAGTCATTTTTCTCTAATGATTTGCGGGTTTTTCAGGTTTTAATTTGGCTTTGTTGGCGCTCTAACTTTCCGCCTCCATTGAAAGATCTAGAGTATAACAAAGGACATATCATACTGGCAAAAATTAAAGGAGGGAGCCGAGGGTAGGTGGGAGAGATGACCACCATTAAATGAAGACATGGATATGAACTCTCAGAACTCTCCAGATGCGTCCGCCCCGCATTAAAGATCTAGGATTCAAATCCATAGCCGAAGGCCGAGAGTACAGTACTAAAACCCAGATTGTTCCAAATCTCTCACGGCAGCAGATTTTCTTTCAGCCGCGGGCAACAAATTGTATATATTTTATTACTCCCGTCTTGTATATAAGGAGATTTTATCTCCCAGCATTTATTTCATGAACAGGTTGTTCAGTACCATCATTTATAGCCAGTCATTCATAAGAGAAGGCGGGAATGTTTTCCGCCATTTGGTTTCAAACTGAGTCAGTAATTGTGCCTCGTTTTCCTCCTCCTCGGGAAGTTTCTGTCTTCTCTATAAATACTCAAAAATAAGACATTGTATAGGTTCCAGATTTCTGTCAGCAAACTGTGCAGCGAGAAGACTACTGTATTCATCTTGTAATATTTCTGTATGAAGTTTCAGAGCCCGTAGGGTCTCAGTGAGGAGGGGTTATAACTGTATTGAGGATTCTGGTCTTTGATATCTCACAGTATGTAACTTTTCTTATGTGTTAATACATTGCCACTTTTGATGCAATTTGTATTCTTGTATCATGTTCTAGAATGCGAGTGGCTCACTAGTTTGCAGTAAGGATTCATCTTAAGTGGTGCCCTTTCTGGAATTAGTTAAGCGCTTTAAATAGGCCTAGAAGTGATATGCTGTTCCATGTTCACTCTTTCATATTTTCTGCTATATTAGTGGCTTAAGGATTCGTAAATCGGTGCGCCCTTCTGCCAGTAATATCTTCTTATGTTTCCTCATTGCACTCACTTCCTGATATCTGACTTCTGTGATATATTGGTTGAATCGGCCCTCTTTACAGTAAGCGGTCTCTTAACTGTCTGATACTTTCATGCTGAAGTGTTACATAATGTTCTTACATTATTCTTATCTATGTGTCAGCTTCTGAAAGAGATTGGTCCCATTTCAAATTTCGGTTTCCTTGCTTCAAACAAGAGATAGTAAGTGAGCTCCTTGACCGAAAACCCAAAATATAAAGAGTTCCTCATATATTAAGATGTCCTAGGCACCGGTCTATGGTACCTAGGTCAGGCTCTCTAGGGGGTGACAAAATCATCCACAACAAATACCATGGCCCATCATCACCCAAGTCCTACTACCAGGCCGCACACTATCTCTCGGGTTATAGGGCCGGGAGTGCTCGGGTGAAGACCACCAACAAGCATCAATGCTCCCCCAAGCCTTTGGCCGTGTCGCACTTGTAACCGCATACCCCGCTCATCACCTCTATCCTATCCAAGTCCACTCAATCTCAGTGCGATCTTGCTCTCCCCGAAATCGGAAGGAGTCCCGAGTAACAACACCCAGTGTTCTCCTCGCTAACTCGGGATCTATAACATCTACCGTGTCCAAGGGCCCCCGGCGTTGTGCTCCATACTAAGAATACCGTACCATCGCAGGGTACCAACTCATGATCTCCCGCTCGGCACCATCCCGGAAGAAGACCATGTAGCAACAACCGCATATGGAACACGCCCGGAATGTTGCCGCCACGTAATCAACTCCCACCGTTCGCCCTATATAACAAATAAGTCATCGCAGAAGGAAGTTTCTCCTCTCTATATCGCGTGCGGGGCAAGGTGGCGGCCGCAAGCTCCATCGATGTATTCTCGGAGGGTGCGACCACTAAAAACGCCTCGGCAGCTCTCCGCCGACCGCGAGTACATCTATCCGCGCCTCATCCCAAGCATGTCCCAAAGATGGATGCCGCAACATATCCAACAGCGCATGCCATCTACTAGCTCCCCGCATAACAATCCCATCAACCTCCAACACTTCCGCAGGATATGGATCCGCAAATAAATTGGCCACCGTACTCTCTCGATGTCAGCGCTCGATCGCTCCCTTCCTCAATGGCCGACCTCGCTAAGCACGCATATCCACCACGTACCGATGTGAGTGCCCATATCCGGCTCTCCCTCAAAGGAATATCATGCCTCGATGTGAGTAGTGTCCTCCTTTGTCGACCTTCCAAAGCCCCTTCATCGTCGAATTGTCACAAGTGACTCTTCACCTGCAGTATCTCTCGCAGTCTCCATGACTCGCTCACCCCCGGACACTAGAATATAGCTCCGCTTCACTGTCACCATCCATGCATGACCGCCCTCGCTCCCCGTGGCTACCAATCGATCCTATGGACTCATGTGAAAAAGAGTCCTCACCGGCATACAAGGAATGCCCTCCTCGTTCTACCTCCGCCATCTCATCCGCATCAAACATGCCATCCCCCCTTCGACAAAGTGTCGATACAATGTCCGGAGCCTAGACACACATCGGGATACCACCTTCCGTTGTACCCCCGTATCCTCTCGCTCATGCATGATCTCGACATGCCCCCGAGGGAAAAATGATGCATGTCTCCCTCATGACTCGCTCCCGAGTGTAGGCTCATCGATGACTCCGATGCACCACCTCTCCGCAAAGGATCATCTCATCCCCCAACTCCGTGGTCACAACTACACACCAACCCAAAGGCGACCGCCGAGAAGTCTTCGCCAAAGGTACCGAGTGTCATCCAACATTCGAAGAGGAACTCTCGCGTACCGTTTCTCACGCCCAAAGTGCCAAAGGTCAAAACATAATCAATCGTACTCCGTGAGTGATGTCGAAGCGAGCGGTGTGTGAGTCCCCACAGATACTTCCAAGCAATGCCTCCTTTGTCTCTCCATTGATCCCGGGTGAACTACTCCCAAAGGTAAGCTCGATGTCCCCGTCCATGAGTCTCCCTCGGAAGCAATGCTCTAAGACCCCGTCGTGCGCATCGTATGCTCCCTGAGGGACCACCGATCATCCATATGCCCCTCAACATGCCATCGCACACTCGAGGCATACCTCAAAGATACCGTCGGATACCATGTGCTACCGCCGTAGCGCCCTCGTACCATCTCGTGCCCCGACCGTGTCCAGCACCTGGCCACTCTCCGCATGCTCTCAATGTGATGTAGGATACCCTATTCCACAATGCAACTCCCACACACTACGGTACACCACCAGGCGACCGCCACGTCCACCGCAATCCACCGCCAATGCTGGGAGGCTCCCACACATCCATGGATGTGATAACTTAGAGTCATGTCACATTCGATCAACACCACCTGTATCCTCATGTCCACCGTCACATCACTATACCCGCCCGACAAATGGATCATCACCGCAAATCCTCCCTCGAGGGGTCCGAGAAGTGAGTCTCTCTATGGGCCGCAGTGCGCTCACCACCGCCGGCTCCGCCGTGTCCTCCGTGCTCCACACAAAGGTGAGCAACTTGGCCCCATACAGCAGCCATCCGGTGGCTCGCAAATGCCACCTCCTCTCACAAGCTCCTCGCCAAGGTGTGCCGACCACCCCGTGATCCCGTATACCAATGTCATGCCAAGACAACCTAGGAGTCCGCCATAAACTCCGTTGGCCACCGGGGCCGACCGAGACCGTACATGCTCTACTACTAGGCCAATCGTACTCTCCAAGACATAGTCACCCACTCGCTTGGGGAAACGACAGTGATCCCACCTCGGGATCCCAATGCCAATTCCGGCCTCGTATTCCCAATGCATAGAAAATCAGTAGCCACACTCGCATCCTTCACTATCTCCATAGCTCCGCTCCACCGAGTACCAACCTTCTCGCAATCTTCGCCATCCAACCTCAACAACATGTGATGTTGTACCGTGCAACTCGATCGTCTCATACCGCTATCCAAATCAACATATGAGATCTCACTAGGTGGCTCGCCTTCTCCAACGAAGAGACACCCACAACACCGCGAAACCACTCATGCATGCCTCAAGGGGAATGATCTCGACGCTCCAACGTGCTCCCTCTCGATTGTACCATCGTGAGTCCATTTGTTCCCCAATGCGGACCAACTTGGCCGCCGACTTGGCACAAGTCACTCCCCATACCCTCCACTCGGTCCCGCAACAAAAAATGGCCTCCCCCGCATCGACGTGGCCTTTCCCTCTCAAAATCCCCGAAGGCCGCCCTCCGAAGCCGATGATACCGCCGTATGCGACCATCATCCAATACCTTCCGTACTCGCTAGTGCCCATTGAAGGTGGATATATCTCCTAATGCATCACCCATCCGTCGTGTGCCGCTACCACCTAAAGACTCGTACACGACCCTGGGCCATCACCTCAATGGATGGCCTTACCAAGGTAGGCCTCTCTACCTTCTCCACTTCCACCTCGACCGACATGGCCAAGAAGGTCTCCGATGAGGGTGAACTTCGTGTCGCACTAGGTGTAACTCGACTTCGCAATCCCGTGTGCTCTCATCCTCCAAGTGCAATGTACAATCCAACAATGGCTCTCATGAGAATGATGGTTCGATTCCTCCTTCGAGTGTTTCCATGTTGCACAAAGACAAGGCAAACTGTGGCCGCTTTCTCTATAGTAGCAATGAGATTTGACCCTTGGCTCCAAGAGTCCGATCTCAAAAGTGTTGGGTCGCCCCCACCGTCAATGTGTGTGGCTGCTCCCTCTCATGAGTGTGACAGCCGTTATCACAAGCCTCCTCACGAGGTGATGTGATCTCTTCGATGAGAATCGAAGCGCATGGTACTTCCCCTTCTTTCTCTTCAATCTTCTCGACTTCCTCTACGGGATGAATTTCCTCCGAATCCGAAAAGGACAGAATGAAATTCCTCCTTTTCACCGTTCAGCTTTTTGGGCTTTAACTCATTGTGGACCGGTGGATCCCATATGCATGGGAAGAGAAGACCTCAATAGTACGTTGCAACTCTCCGAACTCGTATGCTAGAAACTCCACCCAACATCGTCCCTTACTCCACCGCCTCTCGAGTCGACAAGAATCTTTGGAAGGGCAATAAATCGCTTTGGAAGTCTTCCCCCGGACCGGCCATTCTCCGAAATAATCTCCCAAGGGTAAATGATCCCCCGCCCGCTCTTTCTCACTCTCGCACTAGAGGTAAGAATGTAGGCATTGTGATAATGTCCACAGTCGAGCTGTAACCATGCTTCCGATACCACCGTAATATTCCTATTTAAGGAAATTAAATAAACACAAGAATCGGTATAGAAATAGAATGCCTTTCCAGAGGATATTCGACAAAGACATAAAATAATAGAAGCGTACATAAAATAACAGTAGGCAACCCATGCAATGTATACACATTAAACCGAGAAATTACTAAGCCATTTCATTATGCTAGGAAATATAAACGATTACAATAGATGCCCAGATGATGTTGCTTAATTCTAAGTATGCAAGAAGAGATATTCTCGTAAAGAAGGTACACGCATTTCGTGGCGTTCGTTACCGGAAATATTATCATGTCGCTAATGACCCCGATTCTCGCGTGACATCCTCAACAAGCACAGACCGTCATCGCTTCGCCCAACCCGTAACCTCCAAAATGGTAACAATACTTGAGCTCACAACAGATGGTCCGCGGCCTTCCCCACACACCGTGCCGCCACCCCGACGCAACCAGTAAATGCCTGGCAACAAGCCCGCACCCATCCTTCGCAAAACGATGATAGGACCGCTCACCCGAGCAGCACCGAAGTCCCTCTGGCCGAGGTTGAGATCTCCGTCGTGAGACACTCGGGCGCACTCGAACAAGGTCAGACCCGTTAAATGTACCGCGTTTCCGAAGTCTTAGCGACCAATTTCAATATCATAAACATCAACAATCCAAAAACAAGGAAGCTCTCTCCTTTTTGTATGCGGCCTTCCTCTCCAATCCGCCGACTCCTTTCTCGCGTAGTCTTTCTCGCCCCACGCTCGCCAACCTGCAGCTCACAGAAAGCAGCCTCCGCGCGCTCAGGTGAGACCACGACCCGCTCTTCTTCGTTATTTGAAATTGACTATTGGCGGAAAAATTGGTCCGGACAATATTCCAATTAGCTTTTGCTAATTGGGAATATTACAATATGTCATGGAGATCATGTAACAATCATAGTACAAATATCCTCACAAGCTCTCGCACTACCCTCAATTGCTACACATCGTCAAGTCATAGATCTAGCAAAACACATGCTCCAACCTTTTGCCACGGATACGCGCCTATTGCGTTTTCAAGCTATGGGATGGCTTCATTAAATAGATAAACCACCGGCCCGAATCGCGCGAATCCTCATTGACTACTCCACCTATCCGTGTTGCAATAGCAATAAAGATGGTCACAACCGATAGTTAACCCGCCTTTTCACCTATCTCTCGCACCGGTCTCCATCAAATTCCATGCACTGGGTTAACCGATGTATTCTTTCGTTGATTAATGAGTTTATAATTAGTGAATTAATTAATAATTAATTCACACCACTCTCACTAATTGTATCTATTAGTTAACTTGGATACAAAAAAGCTCAACTATGTTTAGATTAGTTAAATCGAATACAACTCCACTAACTTCTCAATCAGCCCCACCAAACTTCCCCACACATGAGTTCTAACTGTCTTCATGCAATAGCTTCACTTAAACCCTAGAAAAACGTAATTCCTTCCGTCACCGCATGTGCCACATCCGTGCATCAAACCTAAGTGCTCCAAGAGGATAAGATAATGTTTATAGTCCAAATATTATTAAGAGCTAATAATATTCGACATATATATTTCTAGACCGGGCAATCGAAAAATAGATTCCGCCCAAATATGTCTAAAAATAGAAGTCCATCTATTTTTTCCGACTCTGACCAACCATCCACAAATAGCATCCCGAAACTCATAGAACATGATCCATATGTCTAAAAATAGACTTTGTTGCATAAAATACTCTGTAAATACCCACTTAGTGAAGGCAACTCTTTTCACCAAGTTCATCATCTTGTCACAATCTCAACATTGGTCATTTAAATTATCTGCCTCTTCAAACTCTATGTATGGAAAATACTTGGACAGGTCTTCCTATGGTATCTTTCCTAGGATAGTGTTTGATTTGGATGTGTACTGAAAACATCGTCACGAGATAGTTTTGACAAACGTGCCTCTCGGGCATGCTTCAACCCCTTTACAACTTGTGCAGCAACAATGATTTATGTGGTCCAATTCCCGTTGTTTCTTTTCCTCGTGTTGTAAGTACTAACTTTCATCGATGATTTTTCCGTATGCACTTGGGTATACTTCTTAAAACTCAAGAGTGAAGTTTTTAAATATGTTCTTGGCCTTTGTCGTAGAAACAACTGACATCAAATTATTAAGTTAAGATCAAAACAATGGAGTATGCATTATGTTAACAACAAATTTATAAACTTCTCGCATCGAGCATGGCATTCAATTGCAACATACTATTCCATATACTCCACAACAAAATGGTGTAGCCGAAAGGGAAGAATCGCACCTTAAAAGAAATGGCTAATTGTATGCTTCAATCTAAAGGACTTGGTCTCACTCTTGGGGCAGAGGCCATTAACCGTGCATATTACATAGTAAATCACACCCTACAAAGGTTTTAAAGAATATAACTCCGAAGAAGCTTGGAGCTCAATCAAACCAGATGTAAGTCACTTTCGTGTTTTTGGAAGTGATGCTTGGGCCCATATTCCAAATGTAAAACATAAAGCCTTAGAACCTAAGAGTGAAAATGCATTTTTGTTGGATATTCGAAGATGTCAAAGGATATAGACTTCTTCAACCAAAATCCAAAAATATAATCATTAGAAGAGATGTAAAATTTGATGAAAATATATTGGCCTCAGCCTGGGGTTCGGCGAGTGTGCCACCTTTGGCCTCGCGACCCTCATTCGGCGTATGTGACACCTTTCTCTCTCTCTCTTTCTCTATTTTTAATTGCACTCTTCTAGTTCGTATGATGACAACGAGGATGAAAAATCCTCCTCCACCTCTTGAAATTGTTCCTTATACTCCACCGCTTCCAAGATGGGTCTACCCCACGGATGCAACAGTTCTCTTGCAGTGACCTTTGTCGATCGACGACGTACACGTTCGTCTTCGAAATAGCTTCTTCCTTATCGTTCAAGTTCCGCAAAACTCGATCCGGTAAACCTTTGAAGAAGCCTCCCGTCATCCAAACCGTGGGATGAAGCTAAGTAAATGAATAATATTGTTCCTTATCGTTTAATGATACTTGGGACCTTGTTCCTCTTCCAAAAGGAAGAAACTTGCTCGGGATGCAAAGGGTTTACAAACCAAGTTTGGACCCGTATGGAAAAGTGGATAGATATAAAGCTCTGCCTTGTTGCTAGAAGTATTTTCACAAGTTGAAGGTATCGACTATATCAGCCTTCTCCTCGTTGCCAAAATGAATTCTATGCACCTTGTTCTTTCCTCACGTCTTCTTTAAATGGGAAGTCCACCGTATGGATGTTAACCCGCCTTCTTACATGGAGATTTGCATGAAGAAATCTACATGGAACAACCCCCTGCTTTATCCAAAAAGACTCTAGCCTTTGTCGTCGCCTTAGGAAGTCTCTTATGGTCTCAAACAAGCTCCTGCCGTTATGCCAAATGGATAGATTTCTATTAGGTAAATTCGATTTTCTAGGTGTCATTCTCGACAACACCGGGTTTACACCAAGAAAAAGTGGGTAAGTCCTTCACCATCCTTGTTCTTTATGTTTAAGGGATTCATCTCATCACTGTAGTATCCAAACTATATAAACAAGGTAGAAGTCTAGCATTAAAAAGAAGTTTGAAATGACAAGACTTCTAGGACACTTGCATTATTTTCGGTCTTCAAGTTCTATAATCCAAGGAAGGCATTACCCTCTCTGGCAAGTATGCCCGTGATCTTCACACCACTTTCACATGGAAGACCGTAAGCTGTACCTCTTTCTCCTCTGTACCCGGAGTCAAGCTTTCACTACTTGTACTACCCCCTGCTGATGCTACCTTATATCGTCAACTTGTTGGTAAATCAGATATAACTCCAGATGACCGTCCTCCCGACCTTTCCTTTGTCGTTGGTCTTGTCGCTCAAGTTATGCACCAACCTCATGAAAGTCACCGGAAAGCAACCAAAGAATACCTAGACATATTCGAGGTACACCCGCTGATTCATAATGCGGCATGTGCATCGTTACCGTTGATTTGTTTCACCGATTCTCGATTGGGTCAGACCCCCATGATCGAAAGTCGACCCAATATGTATTCGACTCGCTCTGTGGACCTATTACTTGGTCTTGTAAGAAGCAAAGGCCATCTTCTTTTCTTTTTAGTAGAAGCAGAGTATCATGGTGTAGTTGAAGCTGGGCCGAAGGAAGCCATGTGGCTTCGTTAGATCTCGTCTAACTTAATCTCCATCACGCATCCAACCACACTTTGGTGTGATAATCGCAGTGCCATTCGGCAACCTATGTAAAGATCCAGCTCAATATCAACGTATGAAACACATTGAACTTCACATACACTTCTCTATTAGAAAGCTCATTCATGATCGTTCTGGAAGTGCAGCAAGATCGTTGTAATATCCCCCAATTAGCAATAGCTAATTGGAATATTAACGGACCAATTTTTCCGCCAATAGTCAATTTTAAATAACAATGGTGGCCGGGTCTCACCCGAGCGCGCGAAGGCAGCAAGCGGCCGCGTTGCGTCAGTAACAGAAGGGTCACATGAAACAGAGTCAAAGGTTCGAGAGGAAGGCCGTATACAAAGCAGAGAGCTCTCTTTTTGATTATTATTGATATTTATGAAATTGAAACCGGTCGCTAAGACTGAGCACGCTACCGTTTGGGCGAAGTCCGCACTGCGCAGTGCGCCCAGTGTCTCCGAGCGGGAGACCCCCAACCCCGGGCCTCTGGGGACTTCGAGTGCCCGTCGGGGTGAGGCTCGTCATCATTTTGTCGGGGGAGGATCTGTGTTTGGACTTGTCAGGCCGCGCCGTAGAGTGTCGACGCATGTGTGGGAAGGACCGCAACCCATCTCGGGTGAGCACCGTATCGTTCAATTCGCAGGTTTCTTGACCGGAGACCGTAGCAGAGACAAATTTCCGTATCTATTGAGGGTATTGGACCCCGGATCGTGATAACACCTCGGGGGGAGTCCGTTTCTGCCCGCAAAGACGACAACAGCCTATACGGCAATTCATTCTGGCTCGCTTGAACGCAGAACGAAGCATCGCCGTTCCTCTGTTATTTCCGAAATACCCCTGTTTTTCCGTGGGCAAGCTCTTTTAAAAGCACACCGTACATGTATTGTATTTCCTTATAAGTCCCCGACATAATAAAATGGCTCGAAGATCCCTGTGTTTAACGTGTATCCTTGCATGTGTTGTTTTTATTAATTCATGTGCCGTTGTATGCTCCGCATCACTCGGTTATTTTCCCTCGAAAGCCACCATTGCCGTACCATTCTCGTGTTTTATAAATTCTTTTAAAAGGAATATTACAAAGGTATCGTAGCATGTTCTCGTTCACCAAGGACATTACCACAATGCCTACATTCTTACCCCCAAAGGTCGAGTGAGAAAGAGAGCAAGCAGGATCATTTACCTCGATTATCGCAGAATGGCGCCGAAGCAAGACTCCCGTGCGCCGTTGCCTTTCAAAGATTATCGTCACCTCAGCAGGATGGAGTATGATGCTGGTAAGAGGGGAGTTTCTAGCATGCAAGAGTTCGTAGTTGCACAGATTATTGGGAGTGTCACCTCTTCCCATGCATGGGGGATCCACTAGTCCCCGTGAGTTAAAGCCCAAAAAGACCTAATGCAGAAAAGGGGAGATTTCATTCTCATCCCTTTCTGGATTCGCAGGAAATTCATTCAAATTACAAGAGGAAGCTCTTGTGAAGATTGAAGAGAAAGAAGAGGAAGCATGCGCTTTCCGATTCATCAAGAAGAGATCACATCACCTCGTGAGGAGGCTTATGATAACGCCGGGCTACACTCATGGAGGAGCGGTGCCCACATGCATCAATGGGGCCGCGCCCAACACTTTCATCAAGCAACAACTTGTAAACTCGCGTTGTACTTGTTCGGGAGAAAGTCATGGTACTTCTTTCCATCACTCTGTAACCTCTGTTTCCCCATTTTGGCCGTTGATCATGTCTCCATTTGCCGATCTAGATCAAATTTGTGTGAGGCTTGATTATGAGGGAGACAAAGGAGTCGTGATGTGTCCGTGAGTGGAAAGATTCTCACATTTTCTCGCACTACATGTTCTAATGGGAGCATGGGAGAAAGGCGCTCACCACTACTACACATATGTGTTTCTTTGAGAAGCCATCGATTGATATTCATCCATCGTACGTCGATGGGCAAGTGCTTCGATCATGTATTATTGTTGTTACATTCAGCCATTTACTATCCATTAGTAGATGATGGGATCGTGTACATCGTTTGCCATGTAATTTTCCGAAGTTTCGTGATGAATCGTGTTGTATCCTCATGAGAGATTGTTTCCGTATCACAAATATCAAACAGAAACCTTCAAAGCAGACATCTCATTAGGATGATCCAAGCGTATGACCATGTCCTAGTCTTGCGGATGGTTTGTTTTGGGGCCATCTTCGTTCTTCATTGATGGAGGAACCCTCTTGGAGGATTCTTCTTCACCTTGCCATCGTGGGCAAATGATTTTGCAGCTCAGGATCAAAGAGGCACCACGCTACACTCGCCATGAGTGGAGGGAAGGACAAAGATGGGTAAGCTATGATGCTTGCCAAGTTCAGATTTTCACCCCACCTTCATTTCCCGTAGCCGAGGGAGGAAGTGGACTTTGCTTCATTTGCAAAGAACCTCGGGGGCCGATCACCATGTTTGAGAGATGCAGATGAGGTAAGGCAGGTAGAGCCGCAGGCATTCCTTCCGTATGGCCAAGATGAGACTCTTCTTCAAATGAGTCCATGGGATCATTTGAGGAGGCTTCTGGGAGCGAGAGCAGCCATGCAGAGATGATGATGACAGACCGTAGCCGTGTTCTAGTGTATGGTGAGCAAATGGCGGATTGTGCTAGGAGATACTCCGGGTGATGAGTCCTTTGTGACGATTCGGCCACCGGTGAGTAAAGATATGAAGGAGCTCGAGTTAGTAGAGGAGGATACTAGGACATTAGGCATGACATTTCGGTGAGGTTCCGTATGGGCGCCACATTGAGCCTATGATGGATACAAGACTAAAATTGGGGTCGACTTTCGAGGGGGAGTGCTTAGATGCGCGTACACCGAGTACTATGTGATATGTGCCTACAAACCCATATCCCATGGAGATGTCGAGGTCGATGAGATGGATTTCGTGGGGCTAATAAAAAGAGAGCATTACATTCCCAATCGTAGGGAAATGAGTCATGGGAGATGGAAGAGCGTCCATGGATGGGTTTAGCACCGGGATGAGGTGCGTACAGATGTACACGCAACAGGGCCGCAAAGATTGCCGATGAGTAGCACTCGTGTATACACATCAATGAGGCCACAAGATATTCGCCACTTTGGGTCTAACAGGAGAGAGGGGCTTTTCTCTATAGGCAGCCCATCGCGTACAAAAAGGGTGCTGTGCTGGGGGCTCATCGACGGCGGTCGCGCAACACTCTAGGCATGTTCCATATACGCTTGTTGCCATCGCATTCTTCCTCCGTGACGGACCGCGGGAGACGATGAGTAGGTACCCTTCGATGCGGCATTTCCGTATTTTTCGTGAGCACAATGCGACAGGCCCTCGTACATAGTAGGTGCACGATTCCGCTTGGCGGAGGGCACCGCTGTCGTTACCTCAGACCCTCTCGATTTCGGTGGAGAGCAAGATCAACACGGGACGGTTTCCGGGACTTGGACCCGGAGAGAGGTGACGAGTTGGTATGCCATCGTGGGCAACATATGTGGTTATAGCATGGAAGACACCCTGGGAGGCCCGGGACATTGATGCTTCGTTGGTGGTCTTCACCTTCCCGAGAGCATCAACCATAGCCAAAAACAAGGTACGGTACCGAGTCGTGGAACTTGAGCGATGATTGGCCATGGTGCAACAATCCGAAGCACGATGGTTGGCCACCAGAGGACCTGCCTGGATCCCGGCATTGAGAGATCCCTTCATATCAGGGTGATGCGGAGGTCGAAGATTCCGTGGCGCATCCCCTGGGACCCGGTGCGATTTTGCGTACCCAAGGAGAGATGCTCCGAAAGCGCGCCGAGGGAGCGAACATTTTTCCGGGGAGACCGTAATATCCCAATTACAATAGCTAATTGGAACATTAATCGGACCAATTTTTCCGCCAATAGTCAATTTTAAATAACAATGGGTGGGTCGTGGTCCACCTCCCGAACGCGCTGAGGCAGCAAGCCGGCCGCGTTGGCGCGTGGGGTCGAGAAGGGGTCGTGCGATGAAAGGAGGAGTCAAAGGTTCGAGAGGAAGGCCGCATACAAAAGGGAGAGAGCTTCCCTTCTTTTTTTATTATTATTGATATTTATGAAATTGAAACCGGTCGCTAAGACTTGAGCACGCCGTTGTTTAAAGGTGTCCTGGCAGATCGTTAGTGCGCCAAGTGTCTCCGAGCGGAGACCCTCAACCTCACCCCCGGGATTCTTCGAGTACCGGCCGGGGTGAGTGCGCTCGTCATCACGGTCGAGGATCGTCTGACTTGCGAGGTCGCATCAAGAGTGTCGACGCAAAGTATGTGTGGGAAGACCGCAAACTTCATCTTCGTAGAGCACCGTATTGGTTCAATTCATAGGTTTCGGATCGGAGATCGTAGCAGACAAATTTCGTATCTACTGGACAGGGTACTTTGGACCGGATTGTGATAACACCTTGGGGAGTCCGTTTCTTACCGCAAGACGCACAAAGAACATATCATACTATCTGTGTTCGCTTGAACGCAGAACGAAGCATCGCCGTTCCTCTCGTTATTTCGGAATACCTCTTGTTTTGCCGTGGGCAAGTTTCGGTGCTATCACCCGCACATGTATCGTATTTCCTTATAAGTCCTCGACATAATAAAATGGCCTGATCTCTGTTTAACGGTATCCGTTGTACAGTCGTTTTTATTACTTCATGTGTCAAGCCAGATGCTCCGCATCACCGGTTATTTTCCTTGAAAACATACCATTGATGTACTATTCTCGTGTTTATAAATTTCTAAAAGGAATATTACAGCAATCGTCCAACCAATGATCAAGTAGCCAATATCTTTACAAAGGTTTCCGCCGTATGCGAAGTTTACCAAACTTCGATCCATGCTTGGAGTTCGTGAAAGTTGTCAATAAGAGGGGATAGGCTCTAATGCCTTCTTCCTTCTCCTTCCACAGTCACTTTGTAAATCCTTCAATCTTATCCCAATTGTTCTTTAAGGGGGATGTTAGGATATTTCGACACATAGAAATAGGCTCCTTTTGTGTCACCTTTGTAAACTTTTCCTAATCCTATCCCAATTTGTTCTTAAGGGGGATGTTAGGATATTCCGACACATAGGAAATAGTTAAGAATAACTTAGTTTAGTGGTTAGGTAAAGTGTGTTTCTTTACCATGTACATTCGTAACTTATAATCTAAACCGTCACAATTTGTAGTGATCCGACTATTATCTTTTACCTCTCAGACAATGACACTTGATCCGTGGCTTAACACCCGATTAGTCCATGATCTCTATTTAAAGAGCACTTTAGGTCATTTTTCCGTAACCATTTATGAGAGAAATGTTGAACCCTTAGTTAAATTGAGAGGGGGCGGGGGGGGGTGAACTGTATTTAATGCATTCGTTATTTTGTAGGACTTTTCTTTTACACTTATTTACATCTTCATTTTATGATCAACTTAATGCATAGTGAAACAACAATATTAATAAGTGACAGTATTGCTAAACATTAAATACGCAGTATCAAAGACATAATCATCACATATAGACACCGATATAAGTGGAAACTCATAAGGGAGAAAACCACATCTTATTATTGTTGTGATGCAAAGGCAAGCTCCAACTCCCTCTCACCACCGATTTTTCGTAGGCTCCATCCCGCGGTGAGGCTACTACCTCACCTCGCAAGCTACAACATGCAAGGAAGCTCCAACCCCATCTATTTTCCGCGGCCAACCCACAGGAGGCTCCTACCCCGGCCCACTATAACTACATTCATCTCGAAGTGCTTCCCATATTAATAGTGTAGTCCCTTATTATGTTAGGTATCTCCTTATTGTTATTATTTTACCCTTGTAACCCCCATTTTGTTATTATTGTGCCCTTAAATTATTATTATGAAGTCATTAGGATTATACTGTGGCCTACCAGATTACATTATGGCCCCATGGACTCCTATATATAGAAAGGAGGTTTTGTAAATTGTGTATCATCCAAAAAAATTGTTCATTCATGTAATGTACTGGAGGTTGCCCCCTCGAAGCGCTATTTCTAAGGCGTTGATATCTCATTTCTTCTCTTATTTTTGGAGTCGTTACACAACATTTGGTATCGTAGCCAGATTCTAGGTTTCACCGGCCCAAACCAGGTCATCGTGGCATTTTCGCTATAAATTTTTACGCTCACGAAGTTTTAAGTCGAAATTTTTAGGTGCGAAGCTGGAAATCCTGAAGAAGTTTGTCTAAAAATGTCGCATCTTGCTCCGCAATATTTTCTGAGATATCATCTCAGGAAGTTAGGTCTTTTTTCAAGCTCCTAAACAGGTCATCGGGCATTTTTCGTTTATACAAATATTTCTACGAAGGTTCAAAATCTGAAATTCATATGGTGCGAAGGCCGACATCCCGAGAAAATTTTTCAAAAATTTCGTAGCTTGGTTCGCAATATTTTGGGAGATATGATTTGTTGAAGGTAGTGCTTTTTCAAGCTCCTGAATTGCATCTCAAAGAGGTGATCATGGGAAAAGTTCAATAACTCTCTCTCTAGGCATCGGATTGGAGTGCCGTAAAAAGTGGTCACAATTACATAGAATGTAGTTTCTTGAATATCAATTTCAGGAGACAAGGACAAAATAGTGACACGTGGCAAGCTTGTAATCGCTTCTCCATCGAACCAAATTCATAATTAGGTCATCATGGGAGATTGGACACAAATTTGTCTTGAGAATCCAAACTGTGTCGCACTCGTGGCATTAAAAAGATACTTAGAGGCTACGTTGATACCAAAATTCAAATATCGAAGTGCTTTACCATAGAGATAATTCAATTTCAATATCGAGCACCTCAAAATCAAGAAAAAGGTGTGTATTTGGTTTTTAGAATCGTACAACATTTGTTTAAAAGCAACAGAAGCGATTCCAAAGGCATATTTTTAGAATTTGTGCTCGCATTTGGGTTCTATAATGCCTCAAAAGATAATTACAGCTATTGCTCTTCAAAAGCTATACTATGACCCATGAAGAGGAAGTATTGCGCATGAGATATCAAAATTACTACATTCGAAGTGCAACAAATTTCGATCATACGAAGAGATAACCGAAGATGACATAAACATGGTTTAAAAGAAAAATGTGATAATTTAGATGGTTTGAAGTGATAAAAATAATAACAGCACATGGATGATAAATTAGTGGAAGATCACATCGAGCATCAACAACAAGTACTCCAACTCTCAAAGGATAACCTAACTTTGGTGCAGAATCTAATGAAACAACAAGAAGATCAACATCACATCGAAAGAAGTTCTGAAGAAGTCATAGAAACAAGAGCTCGACAAGTACGATCAATTTCAAAGTATCCCAGCAAGGGGAATAAATTTCCTGTAGAAGATTCCACATGGGAGGATGAGAATTTTATACAAAAGCATCAAGAAATAATCAAGCGTTGAGGACAACGCTTATTTGAAGGAGAGGGGCATGTTAAGCCCCTATATTAATAGTGTAGTCCCTTATTATGTTAGTGTATCCCCCCTTATTGTTATTATTGTACCCTTGTAACCCACATTTTGTTATTGTGCCCTTAAATTATTATTTAGGCTCGCTAGGATTACACTGTGGCCTACCAGGATTACATTATGGCCCCATGGACTCCTATATATAGAAAGGAGGTTTTGTAAATTGTATCATCCAAGAATTGTTCATTCATGTAATGTATTGGAGGTTTCCCCCTCGAAGTGGCTTATTTCTAAGGCGTTGATATTCTATTTCTTCTATTTTTGGAGTTGGTTACACAACACTATCAAGCTACAACTTCATATGGAAGCACCAACTTCCTCACATTACAATAAAATCATACGTACTTACTCCGGATATCACTTCCGTTTTCCTCCTTCTTCACCGTTGTCCTCCACTTTCATATCTCGCTTTATATCATCTATGGATATTCGTTGTACTTTTCTATCCGCTCCTTATCTCCTTACACTCCCCTTTAATTCTCTCTCCCATTCTCTAGCCCCTTATGCATATCTATGTGACATAATTTATATAGATTACCTTATCACCGTTTTGGTATTCCACAAAAGAATCATGAACAGTATGACTCTTTGCCTACCCCCCCATTCGTTTCCTCATTCTTCGCCCTCTCGTGTTATTCATGAGAGATAATCATTACAACATTCAAGGTGGAGTTTTTCCTATGCCTATGGAGACTTTCCTTTGCATCACATACAATAAATATAATTAAATCATTTACATTTTTTGTTACAATATATATTTCAATTCATTTAGCCCTTCAAAATTTCCTGGCTCGTTGTGCGTTTGTCTTTTCGTCGTCACACTCGGTCTTTTCGCCTGTTTCCCCGCGATATATTTCACCGTCTCGCACGAACACCTTTTGCCCGATTCAACTCATCTCGCCGTGCCCATTGCGATTAGCCTCGACCTCGCTCCTTTCGCTTTCCGTGTCGTCACTTACCCGAGTCTCCTTCGTTGCCTTCATATTTTTGTTTATATACCGAGTCTTTGCTTGCACTTAGTCTTTTCTTCGTAAAACGGCGTATCGACATCCACATCCACCTTTCAGACTAATTCGTCATCGCACTCCGCTTCATTTAACTTCTCTCAATCCAATGGTTGACATTCCATCGCACCGTCGCAATCGCAATCACAACCTTTAGTGGTCCGATGTGCCTTTGGCCACCGATCACCACCGATGCAATGAGCGAAGGGTCCCACCAAATGGCCGCGGAACTCATATCGTCGTCCATCATCCATCAAATCGACGGTCGATTCAATCGCTTCTCAACTCCACCGCAATGTTCAAACCGTCGTTCCTTTCGCTCCATTCCGCCGGGACAGGATGTAGATCGATGGCTAACTCCGCTGAGATGTCCGCCGATGCGATGAACCTCCGATGGGCCCCAACCGAACCGCGCATCCAATGGAGCCATGGAGCAGACCGCATCGAACGGCCAGCATTAGTAAAGTCGGCACCCATCGCAATCGGTGTCTGTCGGTCCGCCCGCGTCTCTTGTTCTCCGCCGATGCGATAGAGTTCTGGATCCAATGGATCGCCCATCGGCCGCCCTATAATGTTTCGGTCTGGGATTCTATCTAATCAAATGGCTGATTTTCGTCGATGCGATATGCGAAGGGTCCCACTTGACTTCCCATGTGCACGACGTATCACATTATTTTATCGCATCTTCCAATGGTTCGCTCATTTTCACATCCTGGCCACAAAAGGACTCTTCCTTACGTCCATCAATTACTCTTGCTTGTTTAATCCACCTTAGGAATAGCGTTAAAAGCTTTGGAAATGTTTGCATACATCGCTTAATGGAACTTTGCACTCATATAAAGACAAACTTTTTAAACATTATAATAAAACACTCAAACCCGAAAGTTAATTATAATGCAAACTCATATCATCGCACGCATCGCATACTTTTCCATATCGTGCAAACTCACATCATATGCAAAGAATATGGATTCATCTACTTCCAAACACTTGCCTTGTTTTGCGATTTCTGTCCCCTCGCCGATGGACTGCTGGATTCTTCTATTCGATAAGATCTCCGCCATCACTCCCAACACTCTCTTTAAGCCTTAACATTAAGACCTCCGACCTTTTCGTGATGCCACCACGATCTTCACCGATCTTGATCCGACTGACATTTCATTCAAAATACACCGTCGTTTAACATTTTAAATCAGCTCCGTTTACCTTTTCCCGCCACCGCTATCGTACCGCATCAAATCAAACAAAGGGCCAATGCTACTCTATCTTGACCTTGTTCCCTAAAAATATCGCTAGAATAGGCGTCGGTATTGCATAAGAATGTTCCTTCTGTCGAATATGATACGAATGTTCCAAATGGGAACAAACTGCTCATAACACCCAAAAGCTTGCGTGAAACCGTGGTATGGTTTTGCAAAAAAAAAACCACCAACCTTCAAACCTCAATGAACACACAATTAAGTGCGGAATTTCATTTCTTTAGGATTTTCCTCAATCTCTTCCCCGTTGTTCTGTTACCCTCACTCGCCTTCATTCGAAATGGTTTCCTACCATGTCCAACATATCTCGTACTGTCATTGCTGAATGTAGTTTTGTTGCGCGTTACTTCACTCCGCCTACGCACCATCACCGCCGGGATTGCGCCCGAGACCAACACCCCCCGAACCTTTTTCTTTTGTATTAACCGCCATCCCGAGCTTGTTCGTTAGCTTATCTTTTGGCCCTTGTCGCACCTGCAACCTCTGCTACCGCTTCACCTCCGTCGTCTCTCGCTTCTGGCCGCCCGTCCTGCCGCCATCCAGCCGCTTTCCCGCCGTTCCACTGCCTTCTCTGTCAGCCGCTCTTCCCCGGTGTCCGACGCTCTTTGTCGCTTCTTCGCCCGATCCTGTCCACCTCTCTTTCGCTATTGCTTATTCTTCTTTTTTATCGAACGTTTCTGTCCGCCGCCCTCTCGCTTCTTCCGTCCGAGCCGCCTTGGCCGCCCTCGCTCGCTCACTCTCGTCTGCCTCTTCCTTAGCGTATAGTTCGTGCGCGCTCCTTTCTTCTCCTTTCAACATCAACATAAGTCATTACTTCCAACAAAACATATGCGAAATCCTTTTCTTTTTATATTAATAAATTTCCTCGAAGTGGTCGCGTTGACTCGGACGTGGACCTGGCTTCTCTTTGAGGGTTTTTAACCACGGACATACCCAGGTACTAATTTGTGATCTATTTGTGGTGAGTGGTGACCTTTGTTCTTGATCTACCGAACTTGTTCTCGTAAATTCCTACACAACTACTCTAGGTCACCTAGTAGTAGGTTTTACACTTTAAGCCTATGGCCGTATCTGGCCAGGATAAATTTGATTGGTTAATATATAAACACACCCATTGGGAGGGCCAGGAGTCCCATGTAGCCAAATGACGTTAACATATTTAATGAGCATGACACAAAAATCAAGGTGTAATAACCCTTTCGACAATCAGATATATTTAGAAGAAGAAAACTTCAAAAGAAAACAAATCATCACCGATAGAAGCAAATAAAGTACTACTGTGGACCGAGAACATGAGAAAGGAGCATGAATGATCCAAATCTCAAAAATTAAAGTTTCCGTATATTAAGAATATTTTTCATAAACAAAGAACAATTCCGACATGAATTATTAACACTTGAATTTAAATTAGAACAAAATTGTGCATATATTTATTCATCAAACACTAGAATGTTAATGTTTTTACGATAAAACCATTTTTTCCATTCTTCTTTAAATTGTCTTTATAGACATTACATCAATCAACTAATCACAAGATTAGAAATTAAAACTTAATTACAATAATCCAAAAAATACTAAACATTTTAAGTTCATGCATGTGGAAAATATCTTTAATTCATATTAAGTTTTTCTAAATAAAATATCTCTAAAAATATGCCAAGAATATATAATAAGAAGAAGTATCTTCAAAATATCTTCCTCAAAATAGAAATAGGAATCCTCAACATGAAACCATTCATCAGCTTC
Source organism: Pinus albicaulis (assembly GCA_034641835.2). Taxonomy (NCBI): domain Eukaryota; kingdom Viridiplantae; phylum Streptophyta; class Pinopsida; order Pinales; family Pinaceae; genus Pinus; species Pinus albicaulis. The sequence goes on from CM076572.1 coordinate 1,324,753,471, forward strand.
TAAAATGGGTCTTCTCTTAAATAGGTTCAATCCTTCACCAAAAACCTGCTTCTGTTAGAGTTCTTCCTGGGCTTCTGGAAGAAATTGTTTGTTATTTCATTGCTTACCTTCTTTATTTCCTTTGTTGAATATTTTCCACAGATGTATTATTAGCATTTCCTTTCATTTGCTTTTTTAAGAAAAATTGTTGATGTTGGGAATGCCACATTTTCTTCACAATTAGCAACTAAGATGTCGTAACGCTCCCTTTAAAATCTGGGACAACAATCAAGGATAAAGCAACATATGAAATTTTCAAAAACTGTCACAATGAGATGTCACCCCATCTCTTTCAAATCATTGGCAATGGGAATTCTTCGCCATCTTGCTCACAAGGTAAACGTTATTACACATCACATGTATATAAAGCTAAACGAGTGTTTCAAGAGCAACTTTCAAAATTTTTAAAATGACCCCAAGCCTCTCCAAATTTAGGGTGCTACCATTTTAGAAGTGACATCCACCTTTCTCCAACCCTTATTTTTCGTTTTCTCGTGTATCCATAGAACTTTCCTTTGCTTTGTTCCCTCTTTTATTAGCGCATTTTTTCCATGCCATGATAATGTCCTTCACCGGCACATTATTCACACTGATTTACCTCTCACAAACTGGATTGCTTCTTAATGAGTTTTCATTAATTTATTTTTTGGCCTTGTAGACAGAAGTATTATGCTCTCCTTGAAGGTTTGAATGTTCTTCGCCTTTGGTCTCAACTTCAACCTTCTTTGCTCAATAGGGATCTCCGGCACATGTAAGGCCTTGTTAGAAGCCTGGGGTCAGGAACCTAAGGGTCTGGGGAGAACTGACAGCGTAAGGCAGTTTTATAGGATGTAGGGTCTGAAGCCACAATCTTCGCTATTTTTTGGTAAACTTTGGGGATTTAGGGCCGCAGGATGGAAAGGGACCCTGTGGCGTTCATTGGGCGGATGCTGCTCACAGGAGCGCCAGTATTTTTCCCGATACAATAATTTTCTTCCTTCCTCTTAAGGACTTAGGGATGAGGTTTGGGAAACTTCCCCCAAAAGCAGGAAGTGCTCTAGATTTTTCCCATTTGGCCAACCCACATGAACTGTCAGCTTAATGATGGATTTGTGACATGTATATAAAGGGGGAGTGAGGTGGTCTGCTCTTGCCCCAAACAGCTCATGTCAGCATGAGGATCTCCAACAAATATAAACAAGTTTTCTGCCATCCTAACATGACTAGCTAAAATGTGCAAGAAATGGAAGTGATAGAGATTTACCTAGTTGAACCCTTCTTCTAGGTGAAGAAAGATCTGGGTTGTTTCTTAAAAACCCAATTCCATTTGCTCGTTTAGCCAAACCTCCTCGAACCTGCCTCTCCAATTATGATTCATTAACTCCTTCTTAAAAAAAAATAAGGGCACATCAACCCCCACACATGGTTTCTTAAAAATCGTTCCCCATCTGCTGGCAGCTGGGGCCTCCAGATTAGTTGTTCTCAGAACAGAATGAGATCCACCCTGACTTCACCCGATTTCCATCGACCGAGCAACATGAAAAGAGTCAACATCATGGTAGTTGGTGCACCCGTGGAAGAACTCACGCCAACCACCGTCACGAAACGCGGTTTATTACCCGGATAAACGAACATTGCAGTTTTTGGGCTCTCACGTTAGCGCTGTTTTCCTCAGGTCACAGCCTTGAAGGAAACAAAACAACAAGATTTAATCTCAGAGCCAAGAGAATATTTAGAATATTGCGGACTGCTACCAACTTTTATAAGAAATAACCAAATTAAATGATTAGAACTACCAATGTACAAAGTGAAATGAGTTTAACTAATAAAGAGGAAATTACTATACAATCAGTAGCATCCATGTTCAAACCAAGTATTTAATCAACAACATATACCTACAGAAGTGTAAAAATCAATGATTTAACATTAATAATTTTCCATCATAGTACTCTGCAAACTTGATTGTTACCTGCACGATCGCCACAATTTAACTCAAAAATTTAAATTAAATCGTTTTTTGTGTCGAGTTGTTCTCAATTGTGAATTATACTTAAAATGTTGATAAGTCCATTGTCAACGAATTTATTCAACATTACTCAACATGAAAACGTTGTATAGCCCTCATTTAATGATTGTTGACATTAATAAATTTGGAAATGTTGACACCGAAATTGTCAAAAAGATTTTCCATTTTTTAAAAAAATGAGTTGATGTATGATAATGTGACATTTTGGCCCAATCAAAGAGACTCTCTCTCTCCTCCCGCGATGTGAAAAAATACCTACAATTTCTAAAAGTAGTTGAACCCAGAAGAAGACAAAAAGGATGATGTCTTCCAAATGATATGTGACATGACAGGTGTATTTATGTGTCCAAGGAAGTCGAATCTCTCACTTAGCCTAATGTAACTTTTTTGTGCATTTGTATTTTTCCACCAAAAAGTTTAATTTTTCCCTGACCGAATTAAGTTCTTCCATAATAAGAGGCCTCTCTTTGGATGATTTAAAGTTGTCCAAAATAGGTGGAATTGTCCCCAGCTTCCAAACGAACCTCCGGCATATTCTTCAAAAATTTATATGAGAATGTCCTTTATCCCCGCAACACTATTAAAATGTTAACTGAATTGTAAAGTATAATGACAAAAGCCCCAATTTAAAGCACAACATAAGAGGGTCCTTAGGATGGTCAACACTATCACTCTGCTGTCTCATCCTTTCACTTTAGGCTGGTTCTCCTCCTCCATCTCAAAGGGGTAGCACCCTTAATAGGATTACAAAAGGTAGCAAGGATAGCACAAGATGAAGTGAGAGTCACTAGTAAAATAATGTTTTTCTTTTTCGGGGGATATAAAAAGGTGATAAAGGAATTAGAGATTTGTGCCAAATCCAACAAGGACAATGGAGTCACAATGAATTAGTAAATACAAAGAAGAAAACCCATCTTTAGAATCCACTAATTTTCTGGCCTAAAAATTAGGATAAAGAGACTAGAACCCAAGAGGAAGAACAATCTCTTATCTAATCAAGATTGGGTCATCGAAGACCAAGGCCCTACAAGAATGTGTCCTCAAGGGAGAAACTTTCATCAACAAAGAAAGCTATTGCTGATAATGTACTTGATACCCTCGCTAGGGTTCATAAAATAGAAATGTACAAAATATCAACAATAATCATTACCAAATTCAACAAAGAAAGAAGGAGATAGATGGTTCTAAAATTCTTCCTTCCATGTGGTAGACTTTACCCTTACAATCAATCTTGAGTTTAGCTTGTAGAAGACTTGAACATTTACAATATTTTACAGTAAAATAAAATAGAATCCAAGACCAAAGTGTTTTTAAGAATTGACACTGATTCATAGAAAAGAACCTATACACATCCATATGGTCCAAGAAAGATATGTCAATTAAGATCCAATGAGGAAGTCTAAAAATCGAACCACGAGTATAAATTATGAAGGGATTTTATATGTTTCTCCAGCTCAACTTGCTTTACAATAGGATAATAAATTCTCACATGAAACTTTAGATCTAGCTTAGCGAGAAGTAAAGAATTGTTTCCTCCAACTAACTAATCAACAATATGTTGGAATGTCGCATTAATCACATAAGGTTTTTCCTTATCATCAATTTTTGGAACCATAATATGTGGTTCATCATCATGATGGATGTAAGATGAAAATAATGAATTAACTAAAGATAGCAGGAACAGAAACTTAAAAGTATATTGGAGAAAAAGAGGCTGCAACAGAGAAAATAAACAATAACTAAAATCCTAAAGTAAAAAATGAATAGTACTATGTAAAAAGTTTAAAATAGTACATTAGTTTGTAATTAACTAAATATTAATATCAACAAGACGAGTTGCAGAGCTCAGCAAGTCCCCTCGCCATACTTAAAGTAAGTTACTTAGTTGAGAGAATTTAGTTCCAATTCCAAGTACAACAGCAACATAATGGGTAAAATCACAAGATACTCTAGTTGGAGATAAGTTAACTTCCAATTCCAAGTACAACAACAACATAACTGGGTAAAATCACCTAGTAAGAGAAAGCGACCACAAGAGATAGGCTATGAGGCATACAATAGCAGACTGGTTGAGTTGCATTTGGCTTCATATAGAGTAAAACCCCAATATTAGGGTTAAAGAGATAGGCTATGGGACACAATAGCACTTGGTTGAGTTGCACTTGGCTTCAAGTTGAACCCACGTCCCTTGCTCCTAAAAGTTTATTAGAATACTCACCCACTTCGTCTTATCGATGAAGCTTAATGATGATAATTTTAAGTTTGGTTTTAATTTATATTTTATGATAATTTTAATTTATAAATACGTCCATTTGGAATTTTTCGTAAATCTAAAAAGGCATTTAATAAATATTAGTGAATTATTTATTTTATGATATGATGATATATATTTGAAAGGTCGTAGATTTAATGAAATACTCGAGATTTTCATTATATTATTGGACATATTATAAGCAAGAAGTGCCACAACATGAGACATATAATTGAAAAAAAAAAGGCAACTTGATAATTCGAGTCCTCAAAATGAGCGGCCATACCATATAATTGAAAGACAACTTTCTTTATCCGAGTCCTCTCTCTTGTCAGAGTTGTTGTCCATTGCGTATTTATCCCTATTTGAGTTAGAAGCCCTGAATAATATCTCTATTAAGCACTCACACTAAGCTTAGTTTTTTAGTGTTGTAAAAAACACATTAGATAATGTCTCTATTGAGCACTCACACCGAGCTAAACCACTAAGCTTAGTTTTTAGTGTTGTGTAAACACATTACATATTAAGTTTCTGGATTTAAATATCTGGATTTCGGGAGATTGAACGGACAAAACAATCATAAATAAAAATTTAAATGAAAGATAGGAAAGCAAGTAATTATCTCTGATAGAAAGCGAAGAGTCTCTTAAAGACTTCCCTTGAATCTCTGAAATTTATGCTTCCAATGCAAGGGAAAACGAGTGGTTACCGATTCAAATTTGTTGCAATTCAATTTTATGTTCTGGAGAACCCTCTGTGCATTGGCCATTTCACCTTGATCGGCAAGCGTTTTCCCTCAGCTATGGCTTGGAGCCGCTTTGAGACGAAGTCCTTTGCTTCTCCACTTCCAAATTTGGAGCAACCGCAGTTCCCTCCTGCTCTCTATTTACAAAATTGAAAGAGAATGTTTTCTTGATTCTGAAATTTCGCTAGTTGACAGGATCTTTGTAGTGTTAGAAATATTAAAGTCACCTGCCGTGCTCGGGGCAGTGACAGAAGAACGAGTACAGCAGCAGCGGCAGAGATTGAGTGTACAACGACACACAGTTAAGAGGAAATGGAGAAAGTCCGTAAGAAGAATTACACAATTGATGTAATGTAGCCACAGAACAGAGAGGAGAATTAATTTTGATTTCGGCGAGAATTAATTTTTGATTTCTGTAAGGGAGAACGAAGATTTTGTCTACGGAGGAGCAGGTTTAATTAAAAAACAGTCAAGTCTGGCGTTTAAAGCCCCCAACAGCAAAATGAAGAAAAATTGAATTAAACATGCGGAAGCCTTTTTATGGAAAGACAAGTGGTCCCTACCACTTGAGCGTAAAAGCGCAGATCGCAGTTTTCAAGTTTTGAGGAACCAGGTGTCTTGTTGATGTGGAACTGCGATGTGCGCCATTGCACAATCGCATATCGCATATTTCCCTTGGTGGAATTGTAATGGCGACAGCAGCAACAGAACCGATGACGGCATCCCAACTCGTCTCCGTGGATCTCCCGCCCCCGCCTCCGCCACCGTAAGCCCTCTGTGCCGCCCCGGCACGGAGATATTTGAAATTTAAACCCAACTGCCCGCCTGCTGATTACTTTTTCTGTGATTACTTATATGAGAAAAGTAATGAGAGGCCCTTTGATGGGAGCCCTGCAACAACGGGCGCTTATAAAGAGCCGAGACCCCACATTCGGTTCCACCTTCCACCATTTCTCATCATCTGGAGGCAAAGAGTCCCACGCAAGGATTTAAGACACTTAAATTAAACGGCTCGTTGATCCATTAAAAAAAAATCTTCGAATTCCGTTTTTTAATCTTGCGGGAGGATGAATTTAAAAAATGGATTTGAGTGACAGTGGATTACAAGAGGTGATTCCTATGACATTGGGGAATTTGAAATTGCTTACATTTTTGGATTTAAGGAACACCTATTTCATGAAACCTTCCAGGTTCCTTAACGGAGATGAAGAATTTGCAGAACTTTACCTCAGTAATAATCCCTTAGGAGGACCGATTGGATTTTCTTCACTGGGGAAATTTGCAGTCCTTGATTAGTTTGGATCTTGCATCCTCAGATTATATTGGAACCATTCCCAGAATCATTTTTTGGGGAATTGAAGATGCTTAGGTACCTTGCCTTGAATGATAATAATCTCACCGGGGAAAGTTCCTTCAGAGCTGGCAACTTCACGAAACGTCTGCTCGTTGTTATTAAAATAGCAACAATTTGTCCGGTCCTTTGGAATTTCCAATTAATAATTAGAGAGAGCAGAAACACACAGCATTCACAATACAAATACTATATTCTATATCTTCAATAATCGTATACATCAATAATATATATAGTTGAACCACTTCTTAATCTAGAGAAAGAAGTTGAGAGATTCTCTCAACTTCCTCAACAAACCCAATCCAAGATATACTAAAGTAAGCATAATCCTAACTAATTCTAATACCCTCCCCTTAATGCTTACTTTACAAAACATATATCGACTACAATTACAATACTTTAAACTTTTCGTGTTCGTCTGATCCGGGTCTTCATTAACATTCGTACCCACCGAGATCTCATAGGAAACGCTCTTTCTCCACCATTTTCGAGCTACCATTCAACCCATTTAAAATACATTGTTTCTAACCACAATAATGAACCGTTGCAAGATCAGCCGTATTGACAACTCGGCTCGTCGGCTTCCCGAGGTAGGCCGACAAGTGATGAACCATCCTATGGACCAATCACCATCCGATTTCGCTTCTCGCTCCACCGCGGGCTAGCAAAATGGTCCGAATACCGACGTTCCGCAGCCAATCTAACAACTTGACCGTTAACTCCGTAACCGATGCCCTTGGCCCGTAGCACAACAAGACTGGCCAGTGATGGTCGAAATTCACACAAGTAGATTAGCCAATTGTTCTCTCGTCCCCGTAGGACGTCAAGAACGACTAATTTAAATAATGCTAATTTGTTCATAGTTGGTTCTCTAATACACAAATCTCACACCACTCAATTATCAAATTAGCAAACTTAATAACTATTCTATTAACCACTAATTTTAAAGCGGATTTTTTTTTCGTGGACACACGCATTAACCGCTAAATATTCCGCAAAATAAACTCGCGTATGTAATGGAAGGAATCAACCCAATCACTTCCCTTCGCATGCTCTCTACCTACTCGCCTCTCAAGAATTGCATGTTGCTCTATGCTCAGACACAAATTTCGTACGCTTAAAGAGCTTCGATTTTGGGGTAAATGCTTATCGGTTCTGCGTGTACGCCGAATGCCTGCAGGAAGAAAACTCGGGATGTACTGCGAGCATGGAGTCGAATAACGCCGTGTGAACGAATCTCCTTGACGTTGCGTAAAATGGACTTGCAAGAGTCTCATTACTCACAGCTCGCGGGTGATGTTGACCGTTGGCAATCGAGCGTTGCAACGCAGAGACGAGGAGCATTGCTGAAGACGGGGGCCTCTGCTGACGCTTGTCGGTCCGTCAAGGCGCTCGCGAAGGAGAAGAGAATTCGTCTCCGTTCGATCTCATTTTCTTTTTCCACCACTCTATTCCACCGTTCTGTGAATAACCCCAAGGATAAGGGGACCCCGTGTCGGTTTCAGCCAGCCACTCATTCCCTCTCGACACCGCCCGGAATAGAAATCTAAGGATAAGGGATTCCGTGTCGGTTCTCGTGCCACGAGTGGGTCTCAAAAAACGCAGTCGCGCACTCCACACAGATTCTTGCGTATTGATCCGCACAAAGTTGGGTGACTATCCGGATTTTGCAGACGGATCCTCCGAAGGAAACCCCATCAAGGCATCCACACCGAACACCGGCCGTCCATAATCGCAACATCCCATACTATGAAGAGTGCTTAAACAATTTGATAAACAATGCTAAACCCCATCATCAAGCGCCAGGCTCAGTGTTATGGGAATCCGTTAATGAGCATTCTGCCTTTAAATCGTTGACGCAAATGTCTTGTAAAGGATCGACTGCATCACCTCGCTTCCGCACATGAATAACAACAATATGCGCGCATGAACAGACTACCGCATTGCAAGGGCTGCGCGCTTGAAAGGATTCTTATTTTTCTTCGCCCATTCGCGCGCGTCCCATTGTCGTCTCTACCGCATGGACAATACAACATGCAACAAAGAGGCATGAATCTTACCGAACAAAATGGGTCGTTTAATACTTTTGCTCTAGCCAAACGATCTTATGAGCGCGCGAGTGGCGAATTGCAGCCCGCATCCAGACGTCATGTTTGTGCTCATATTAATCGTACAACACTATTTTCCACGCACAAAATGTTCCTCACATGCTTAAACAAATTGAAGGCATACCGTCTTTCTCGTTCACAACATTAATGAAGCGAAGGAGCGAAGTTCTTTATAATAAAATTGGTAAAACAAAAACAAATATCACACACATTCACACAAGAATTCACACAAGCCACCATTAAACCTATACCGCCTTCACCACAATTTTCCATCTTTCGCCAGCACCCCTGAGGAAGGCTGAAGTTTCACCTTTGCCTCCGATAACAAATTAATAACGAGAGAGAGCAGCACACAAGATCTACACACAAATAATTATATCTTATATCTTCAATAACTAATACATCAATACATATAGTTGAACCATTTAATCTTAGAGAAAGAAGTTGAGAGATTCTCTCAACTTCCTCAACAAACCTAATCCAAGACATACTAAAGTAAGCACAATCTTAACTAATTCTAATATTTCCCCCAGAGTTTTATGAAAGAATGGGAAGGGTACCTAGCTCGTGGGGCAATCCATGCTTTTTTATGTTACACAAAATCAGAACTTGTTCCAAATGGGGTAACTCGAGAAGTTCATGTGGTAAGAGCTGGAAAAAGTGATGGCACATCAATGAATTCCGAGTTGGATATGGTGCAAGAAGCTGTGCAGGCTTCAAGAACTCTATTATATCATTTGATTCTTTGGATTCCGAGTTTCATACTGTAAATTTTCAGCGGCATTGGTCGTGGACACTCAAGGGAAAATTTAACCGGAGTTAAAAGGGAGAAAAATTTTCTTTTCCTTGTATACTTTTTGGTTATTCTGAAGGTTGTGATCAGGTACTTGTTTCAAACATGTTGGATTTCATGATTGTTTGCGGCATCACATACTAAGCCTGTCAATGAAGTTTACTAGTTTGGTTCTCCTTATATTCAGTAGCAGATTTGTAATCTCCATTGTCAACGGAAGGAGATAATGGCTTCAATTTGCTGATGCATTCATGAAATCTGATTGCCCTTGCAGGAAATTTGTGTGTGGAATCATGATTTGACCATGTTATCTTGTGCTCACTTTGATTCATAAAGTTGACACCGCTGGTTTTTTTTGTTCAACATACTCTGTTTCTTTTCTTGTGTTGTATCTAATTCCAAGTACACTCAGAGATTAGGATACAGTGAACCCTGGGATACCGAGTATGCAACCAAACAAATGTAAATACCAGTAGTAAATAAAAAAGCATTACGAGCCCCTGAAATGCCAAAAAGAAAGTGATTATAACCACTGTTTGAACATAAAAGGAGATTACAGTGATTATAACCAGTGTTTGAACATAGGAGGAGATTACAGGAGACTTAGATTTTAGGTGCATACTGGGGTTGTGGGCAACATCCATGTGGTTACCCTAATTTAATTTCTGAATCTGTTTCTAGTCTTCATCTTTGGTTATCACACTTTTTTGGTCAAGTTACTTGTATTTTTTGTGCTCTTCCGCTCTGTGCTATAAGCATGCAAAAACTTTAAGCTAAATTGCATATTTATTTATTGGTTGCTGCTCTATAGATTGTTATATCATGTCAGTACTTCACTGTGGAAAGAAAGTTGTCTAAAATACCAATCTTCTACAACTAGCATGGTGAGAAGTGAACATCCATTGATGATTTGAAACTGGTCATGTGAATATTCACTGTGACAATAAAATTATACACGCAGTAAATTCAATTTTTTGAATTTTTTGTCTGTTGTTTTTACATGTTCTAATATTACTCAACCTAATTTTGCAATTTTGTTTTTTGCCCGTATTTAAGAGTTATTTCACAGTTGCACATATTTATGGTGCTATTTCATTCACTTTAATATTTTTTTTTTCACTGTGGGTTTTTCTTAGCGCTTCCACATCATTTTTTCTAGATACCATAAACATAATATCAAACCACAATTGTATTACTTTCTGAATATCTAAACAATATAGTTTCAGAATAGGTTGACCTGTTTTACAGAATGATTGTTTCTTTTAACAGTTTACACATGTAGAAACAATGAATGTCATCATATGAATCAAATATTTACAGAGCAGTACACAATCGGCATGACATATGTCATTGTTTTTGTGTCTTCACTATTGATGTTTTTACTTGTCTCTTGATTTGACATGACAGACAACAGAGTGAAAAATTCAATCATGGAATATGTCATCTGTTTTTTGTTTTACTAATTGGATGCCTATTTGTCTCATTGATTTGACATTATTGGGATGCTTTACCCAACAAGGGCAGCATATATCATCTTCTACATGTATATATCATTGTAATTGATTCTGGTGTTCAGATATTGGATATGTATAATTTTTTTTTTTCCTGTAGCACTGGAAAATCAGGTCAGCGCCTCATAGGAAAAAAATTAATACTTCCATTAAAGTATTTTCTGTAGGTTCTTTGAGGATCATCATCATGGACCTTTTGAGGAGATTTATCCTTTTTCAATGACATTACAGACATGAAGTTGTATGAATTCATTTTTTCCCCGTAGGTTGGAACAACACAAACTGATGAACCGTGTGGAGTGCAGAGCTGCTCCCTGCCCATTATTTCTTCACCTGTCACAACACTGCTGCTTTGTTTCCGGCTGCAGAATTGAGGTTGAATTGGTAGGCACAAAAACAGGTCCTGCTTGGATAATGAAAACAAGCCGTGTTAAATTTGTTAAATGAACAGTCCAGCAAAATATGCTTAAAATCAAAGCTTCCAACCAACCTGGGGAAATGATGTGGCTCTCGCCGTGATGTGCGTGTATGTGTGCGTTTGCTGTTGCAAAAGAGGCTGTCTCCCGTGGCCACATCACGGGCATTAAATGAGGACCTTTTGCAACTGCTGACATCCCATATCCACTTCCATTAACAGATCCCACAACAAACGTCGTGGTTCTAATTTTAAAATTGGAGAATGATCATCTACAGATACCCTCATTAAAACCATCTCGAGCCATCAGAATATTTAAATCATAAGTTTTTTCTCCATAGGCTGCTGCCCGCTAAAGGGTTCTTCATCAATTGTTATTGATGAGTACTGGTTAAAAAGAGTTATATATATATGTGTCGTAGAGCGCTTTCGAGATTGCTGCATCTGACAAAAGTTACACCAAAACATTGATAATTGTATTAGAAGAGCAATTGTTTAACCAACAAGTACATTACCAGACAGAAATGTGTAAATCATTAAACATATTTCTACCATTTAACTATTTGCAAATCTAGTGTTGCTATATATATCATGCTTAAAAAACCAATGGAAGAAATTTGGTTTATTTCAATCTAAGCTATTTGGTTCAACCAAGAGATTGCTTCCGCAATGCCACTAGCTTTGGAAACAGGGAATCATCTCAACAATTCGTAAACAATCAAGAGACCCTATTATCATCAGATAAATGCTGGATGAAAATCATATGGTCCAAAGATGGAAAGGGAAAACTATCTGAAACCTAGAAATAAAAATCAAGTCCAAAAATAAATTCTCTCGCCAGAATCTAACCAAAAGTAAATTTTGCTACCATACTCTAGAAACAAATGATGATATTTCTTTCAAAATAGAAATAATTTAACTGTTGAGGTAGTCATCAAATGGTTGAGAGGGATGCCTGTGCAATGACCAAGGTTCCTAACTTTCGGGTTTGGGGGCCTCAATGGTAGCTTTAGATGTACAACTGCATTGGACATGGCCTCTGGTACAATGTGCAAATGAGGTCATAGCTCCTCAGAACAAAAGAGTGCTTTCTTTTGTCAAAGAAAACAAAAAAAAGTTTGCTATTACTTGTAAGATGGTGATGTTCTTATTAAGTGTTGAAGATCTCGTATGAGGTAAAGATGACCTCTCAAGGCAAAGAGATTGCTATACACATGGGGATAACATATACACACATGAGAACAAAAAGAGATTCACTACATGATAAATTGGAATAATATACTACAACATGCTGCAAACACAATGGTACAAGTTAAAAAATGTCCGAATAACAAATTATGTGGACATACCCTAATGGAGGAAACTCCTCCAAAGCCACCAGCTTCACACCCATGGATACAGTGTGGACAATGTCGTGTTTATTATAGTACGATGTTGTCACTGACATACGTGAACTCAAAGGTGATCCCATAATGACAATCAGTTGAACTTTCAGAGGTTTCCAAAGTTATAAACTTCGACGACCGTTGGAATCCTTTCTGGGCGTGACCGAATTTCCCTGGTTGTTGGAATTGCGTGAATGAACCGTAATGACAATGGAACATCCGCACTATTTACTGCCGCAAATAGTCGAAATTTAAATTTCAAATACCTCCGTGTGGGGAGAGCGAGGTGAGAGGACGCAGGGAGCGAGGTGGTGGATGGAAAGGCGGGGTCCATCTGAGACAAGTTGGGATGTCGTTGCAAACAGTTGGGGGCGGTCCACCTTTCATCCGAAAGTCGCAGTGGGTCACCGGAAGGAGCTATCCCATCAACTCCCGAGACGGTTCATTTCGCGAGAACGAAAGACCTTTCCGCGAACACTTGCACCAAGCCATGACCCAGAACCGCTAGACCTTAAGCACAAGATCCACAATAGCCAGCCTAGTTATTTGCTATGTGTAAGACTCGTCACATTGGCTAGCCATGCATTGGCTTTGTCACTTAGTGGGGCACAACAAGATTTCGGTGAATCAAATCGAGAATCATTAGACCTTTGAGCACAAGATCCACACCAACTCACTCCTTAAATATTTGTCATGTAGACTACGTTGTCATTAGCCATGCATTAGTTTTGTCACTTAGTGGGGCACACAATATCAAGAATCAGCTTGCCACCGCATCTTTGAGCACAAGATCCACCAGCTACCCGTCATTTACAAAAGTGTAAGATCGTAGTTACTGTTGTTATATAATGGGGTTTTTTCACTTATTGGGTACAATAACAAAGATTATGTATCTCATCTGAGCATCATTAGACCTTTGGAGCACAAGATCCATGTGAGCTGTATCCAATTATTTTCTAGCATGTACATCAGTTGTCATCATTTTCCGTAAACACAGACAAATGTGTGTATGTGTGAAATTATTTCTAGAGTTATTTGGGTTTCCATCACTTATTACCCGGAATAATTTTACAACCCAATATTAGGGGATGTAGTAATGTAAGTATGTCAACATTTTGTAAATGTTGGGAAAATATTTTAGTCAAAGATGTAAGGATGTTGTAGTTGAGTAAATGTTGTTAAGATATGATGACTCAATTAAAATAAGTTAGCACATAGAATCTCAAAGAGGTAGAGATGTAAACAAAGACAAGCTATAAATTAAGATGCATTTTTTCATATAAATCAAGGAGCTAATAATAAATTGAGATGTTAATCAGATAAATTAATTGATTTGATTCCTGAAGCACAAGGATTTGCATAAATTTTGGTGATATGAATCACTAGTAAACCCACACATTTACAATGACTTGCTTAAATTATGGTGGAAGTAAATTGTGGTAAATATGTTATTCGTAAACCTACACATTTCCAATTTTGGGACATGCTTAAATTATGGTGGGAAGTAACTTACGTAAATATGTTACCTAAACTACTAGTGTATATTATGATGACTCAATTTAAAAAAAAGTTAAAAGTAATATAGAACCTAGTATGGTAGAGATGTAAACAGATGTAGCTATAAATTAAGATATTTTTTCATATAACCAAGGAGCTAATAAATTGAGATGTGAACTGGGATAAATTAATTGGATGACCAAAAGCACTAGGATTTGCATAAATTTTGTGATAGCAATCACTAGTAAACTCACACATTTACACTTTGACTTGCGTAAATTATGGCGTGTGCTAAACTGTGTAAATATGTTATCTGAACCCACACATTTGCAAATTTTCAAGAAAAACAACTACGTGCAGAGTTATACCGTTAATAGCTGTAAAACATAAACATTCCGTATGTACAATGCAAAAAGTTGTAATCAAGTAGGATATCCCATTAAACCAAAGGTCTCCCGACCCATATACAAAAACATTTAAAGATTGTCCAAAATAAGAAATTCCAAAAGATGAATGCCCAATCATCCTACCACCAATCAACTAAAACATAAATACAGTATCAGCAGTAGTATGTCCACTCCATCCAAAACATAAAATCGTAAGCATCTCAACACCATAGTAAGACCCATAACATAGACATTCCACAAAAAGAAAATGTTGTCAGACGACACACCATCGACACACATTCAAGAAGAACTCAAACTCGTGCCTACAATACCGCCTCAAACAACCGAGAAAAGGAGTCCAAATTCTTTTCAAACTACCTTGAGATAAGGACAAACTTCTGAAGTTCTTTTCCTCAGAGACATGAAATAAATTAACATATGGAAAGAGTCACACAATGCTTCTTGAACTTAGCATCCTACTAGTGATCATCTGTGGTGTGGATAAAGCATCGTTCTTCTTATATAATTGATTACCACATGCGACCACCAGACACAACAACCCGTCAACACAATTGTCTTCGCAAAACCACATTAGACCCCACAAATCCAATACCTTCCGCCCGAGTATTGTTCCTACCCAGCTCATTCTAGGCAATTTTATAATGACAACACGTGTCCAATTTAAGCTAAGCCCCACAACCACAACAAGAGTTTTGTGTCGCTCCATCAAAATACCTAGCAATGTATGACATCCTTCGGTGTGGTCTCATCCAAATGAAAGATCCGTTATTGCTGGGTAGTGCTCCACACCACTCCAAGTGATGATGTTTTGTGCCACATCAGATGGATGGATTTATCCCCGGAATATCATGTGATTCCATGAATTTCATATCACTCAATGAAAGAACAAGGGATAGCCCAAATGTATACCTTTTCCCATCCACCACCCCATTCAACATTATCCACAAACTATCGAAACAATTTCTGTGGTCAAACACAAGATCCCACAAGTAAAGACACATTACACTTATAGAATAAAAAGGTGTTATTTCTCCATACCACATAAAGTGCATCAGTCTGACTTAAAAAGCCCCTCTTACACATATTTTCCAGGTAAGACTTTGTTATGCCAAACCAGCTCTAGCAAAAAAGAACAATTTTAATAGGGACATTGTCTGGAAACCTTATACCAACTCATGCATCCCGACCGAATATTGGTGCACAACCCAGACAGCTATGTCCCAGAGCAAAGACCACAAATGTGCCACCACACGTCGATGATCTCCCGACCATAACAAGTTGAATTCCTGCAGCGATACCGCGGGATGTATGTGCACACTGCAATGTCACCGTACGTCCCGCTCCCCTCGTGCTCATCCCGCATGGGGTCGAATCCATCTACAAGCGAATAAATCGTTAGGTGCCAAATAGATCTCGAGTTCGTTAACATGTACCAAATCCCTACTCGCTACTTGGGAACCCCTTCAGCCCCCGAATATTAATCAAGTCCAATGATGATACGTGCACGCCCCACAAAGGCCTAGCAAAGACACCGCATGTAAAGTGGCCAAATCTTTCTAAATCTTGACCAAATTCTAAGAGACCCGTTACCTCTCCCTAATATTCCTTTCGATACCACACTTCAACATTTTTTCCTTTTAAGAATTAGCAAATTAATCTTCCCCTCTATCTAGCATCCCTTCATATCAGACCTCGCCATGGAGACTTCAACATTAGCGCCTTCCCCGAAAGCTCAATGTCACAACCCCCAACCCCCTATTCTTTAGAGACAATTATACCGTCCTAACATCCCAAATGATACTTTCCATGTGCTTCTCCCAATCCCCCCAAATAAAACGAGCCATAATGACCCGAATTTGTTTAATAATGGCCACTAGAATGGATAGTAAATGCACCCAATAAACCGCCAAATTTTGTAATACCGACTATGTAAGGATATGCCTCGCCCCCAAGAGATCCATCTAAGTGTCCACTTATCCAATTTCCTCCGGTACTTCTTAATGAGCCGCACTACCAACCATGACGTATTTGCATGGTTTCACAAGGAAACCAAGGTACGTGAATTTCTCCAGCAGCGGCCGCCCAGTCCATAATGAAAAGCATCGCACACCCTCGCCAAATGACACCATGATCACTAGCCGAGTGTAGAACATGTGATTTCACAACATTTTCCACCATCCTCGTACCGTCCAAAATGATCTAGGATGTCCCCACGATAAAACCACCTGTGGTAAATATTAATAAGTCAAAGATTAGAATGTCATCAACAAAGAAACTATGTGAAGCCAAATGGTCCTCGTGTGGACTTTAATGCTCCTTAAAGAATCCATCCCTAATGGCTCGTGTATTTTAAGACCGAGATAGTCCATAACAAGTATAAATAAAAGCTGTGGACAATGTAATACCCCTGCTTGAGGCCTCACTACCGTGAAGAATCGAGTTGGTTTTCCATCGATGAGAACAAAAAAATGGGCATTGGAAATACATCCCATGATCCATTCAATGGACATATTAGATAAGCCAATTTTCATAAGAAGCACAAGGTTGTTAAAAGCCCAATCAATGCGCTCATATACCTTCCGAGGTCTATTTTCAATGCCAGAGCCTCAATTCTGTTTCGATTGGATGGAGTGTATAATCTCTCGCAGTAGTTGCAACAACGTGATGTATCAACCCGTTATGTAGGAACTCATACTATTCCCGAGTGATATGAATGGATACTAAACTTTAAACATCTCAACAATGGTCAAAAATAATTTTTCACGTGATGTTACACAAAGAGATGGGGCGAAAATCCCAAAAAGTGTGGCATTGATCGCTTTTCTAATAAGGGCAATGAAAGTAGTATTGATAGCACAATGTAAATGTCCTTCTCGCCGTGACTCCCCAACCATACTTCGAAGAATATCCCGTAACATTAGCTCGTAAAAATATGAAAAAAGTTCCAATGTCCATCCACCAGGAACCGACTTTGTCTCTGGGCAAAGGAGCATAACACCTTCATAATTTCTTCCCCAAACAATTTGTCCGCTCATATGTTCATTGCTACAGCCTTTTCAAACATCACCTGACATTCATTAGTGCCCCAATTTGGTAAGCCACAAACTGACCATCACCATCGAAATAGCTCCTCAAAATATCGAACCGCTCGTTAAATGTCTACAATGGTCACAAAACTTTTGTCCCCGTGGGTTCGATATCTCCCAAAATGGCGTTTGCCTTCCTACACATATTGCCGTACCAGAAAATACTTAGTGTTTTTATCCCTCGCCTTGAGACATGTAGCCCAACCTTCAAATTCCGAGTATGTTCATGAATTAAAAGGATCTCCACTTTTTCCTATCCTCCTACCCAACTCTTTCAAAGCTTAACCAACGTGCCGTTGGAATGCACCCCGCATCCATCTCCTTAAATATGGACAATGTCTATAAATATTATGGTTCAATCAACCAACAGAGCGTTTCCTTATCTCTTTCCCACAAACACACCCGAGACTTAAGGATTTGTAGAGTGGAAACCATATGGAGCCATAAGAGTGGTTCCTAGAGCCTCGTGGTACTGCCTAAATACCCGACACCATGGCCACAAAATTCGGGTCGTCCACCAAGTTTTGTCGAACTTGAAAGGTACCCCAAACAATGACGTTAAACCCAGTGACTCCAGAATAATTGGCATGTACTCGCAGGGATAAGCACTCCACCACCTCACTTCACCGTACCCACCGCCTCTAATAAATCCTCCAAGACCAAGAAGCAATCTAGCCGCTACTCCACCCCTTCGGCATTATACCACGTGAGGCATAGGGAGTGTGGCCGGGATATCCTTAATTGACAGAGCAGCATATGTTAGTGATATAGTCGCCCATAGGGTCATGTCGATAGTGCATACCCCAACCTTCATCTCGAGCAGCAAAATTAGGTCACCGACAACAATAAGGAGTCCAACCTCGAGGATATCAAATTCCACCACCTTCGCTTAAAAATACCAACGATTATACTTCGGGGCATATGCATTAATAATATAGATCCCGGATTTAAGACCCCGAACAAAATTCGACAAGAGAATGCTAGCAAAAAACTTGAAATCCGAAAACTTCGCAACATGGATCCCACATCACGTAGATACCCTCGATAAGGCCACAAAATCCATCGCGACCATGTGCCATCATTGGGAACATAGCATGAAAATACACAAGTACTAAGTTAGAAAAAGTCATAGTTTCTTGTATTAAACCAAAAACGTACGTCCATCATGTGCCTTGAGGGACACAAACTTGGAATGATCCCCCAACCCCCAATGTTCAATGAAATGCATTGCATCATTTGAAAGCCTTCTCGTGAAAATGCTCTAAGAACTCATCACATAAAATGGTGAAAGGTACATCAAAAAAATTACCAGACCCAAATCCAAAATCGACCCCATATTCGAGAGATCAACAAATTTCTTTTTATGCCGAGTGCCCTTCGACACATAGTTATGTTCCCCGGATGAGGGCAGAGTGACAAGAATCGTGAGTGGACAAGAGGGCCCGTACTTCAGATGGAAAAAGGTCGAAGGTCAAAATTGGGTTAGATATCGTTATATATGTCATTATCAAATGAGTTTCGGGAGATGTCTCGCATAAGGCTAACCTGGGAGACGGTGGACACCGTAATGGTGTTAATCAACAAAGAAGACCATTGAGTAGAGCCCGACGTAACATCATTTTTTTACAGCAGAAGAAAAGGGTTAGCAAATCCACATGCAGAGAGGGAAGTGTGGATGCCGAGGAAGTCCTCGCGAAAAGGTGTTTTACCAAATGTCCCAGAGACATTTGAAGGTCCAAGACAAGCAGTAGGCGAATGCATGGATGCAACATAAGGCAAAGAATAAACATGATGAGATAATAACCCCGAGTATCGAAAAAATAGGTGAGGAGAGAGGAGGGGGCGCGTACCTTAACTACTGGAGATGAGCAAGAAGGCGAAACATCCGTAGTAAAGGTCCGAACAAAGTGCCCACCTTCATCGTACTTTCCCCCACCACACCGCGAAACCTTTATGGGACAACAATTCATCATATGTACAATTTCGTGAATAAATAATAGGAAAGGGATTTTTTTCTTAACACCGAGGTGCCGTATGTACAACATTCCCCCACTCAGTGTCGACATGGTGGAAGGCCACCCGAAAAATACAACTCGACCATCAACCACAGTAACATGTTTGTCCCGAACCCCTAAGCACTTCGCATCCACATAAACAAATCGCCCGACGAATTAGGCAATGGAACCAAACACGCCGAGTCCAGATCCAAATGGTAAGACTCAAAGTTTGAATCAACAAGGTGGTTTTGTGGAGTGTCTCTCTCTACCTGGGATTGAAATCGATATACCAAAAGGTGTAGTGCTAGGAAGTTCGCCCATAGACCCAAGGTCTTAAGAGGATACATTCCGTGTCCAGCCAGATGAAATGTATGTCGAACCATCCATACACAAGCTTGCGAACTTTTAGCGTGCAGCCTAACAAAGCAGTCCAAACCTCTCGCAACTCCAGACACCATATCTCTAAAACAAATCACTAACAAATAGCTACTTTCCCATCAACGCACCTACCTTCGCAAACTTACGTACCCCTATCCCACATAATGTCATACCGAAACTCATCCGTCCTCCGCTCGCCGGCTTGAAAGGTTCGACCCGATAATGTGAAGGCGTCGACGCAATGAGGTAATTCGAAGAGGGCGATGTTGCGTCAATCGCGGCTATTGCATGAATGCCACGTCAAGTCAACCACCCCCGCCCTCGAAACACAAACTAGGATCTAGCCGTCCTCAGCAACACCCTCCGCATCCAACGTAGCCTTAATAAGAGTGTCGTGTGTCGATGAATCAACACCAAGGGAAGCCAAGAAAGTACCCAGACCAGCCATGTAGACGCCCACCAATACCTTCGAAACAATGTTAAATATTCAAAAACCAAATCCGAGGGTGTCGTAATGTAGCATGTACCGCAATGATAATAGCTCGTTGACAATGGAAAAACTAAAGCCTACCGACGCAAGAGCACCATATCCATGAGTAGTGTCGTGCACACAAAGATGTCGAGAGTAGTGCCTAGACAGAATTAATGTCGAATGCATAACACATCCTCTCGACGTCAGCTGAAGCCACCTCCCAAAGTCCAAGTCAACCAACCATAAATTTTATGACGAATAAACGATCCAAATAGTGGAGGATGTAAGCAAAGTATGAGTTAACACTTACTCCATCGTATCCAAAACCAAAAAAAATCAACACCGCACTACCATAGGATCGTCTAAGGATTTCCGAGATAATGATAAAAGGTAGGTTCAAATCGGCTGCAAGACCGAAAAAAAGGATCTCACCAAATTATAGCCAGAGAAAACCGGCCACTACACATTCCAAATGCTCATTCCATAGTAATGAGAATTATGAGACAACATCCGAATACAAACTGGCACCGTTGCAATGTCGTTCTCACGATTCAATGTGACACGAGAAGCACCAAATGCCGTACTCAACCCCACCCGCATCCTAATACACCCATTCTAATAGTCCCCGTACACCTTTATTTAAAATTTGTAACAAAAATAAACAAAGTGGAAAAATCTATGGGAGAAAAATATGCCCCAAAGATTACTGCAACATCAACAACATACACACCCGCAAATATGCCACCATCTATGGAATGTATATATATCGATGCTTTTACACGATCGACAAATAATGAAGGATTGGATCCATCTCATTCCGTTAGATGATTTTGTCACCTCCTGCAGATGCCCTAGAGTTGCCACAATTTGCCTAGGACATCTTAATATAGCGAGTGGCTCATTATATAGCTTGGGTTGTCAGTCCAAAGAGCTCACTTACTATCTCTTGCTTAATCAAGGAAACTAGATTTGAATGGGACCAATCTCTCTCAGAAGTTGACACAAAGATAAGAATAATGTAGGAACATCATGTAAAACTTCAGCATGAAAGCATCAGACAGTTAAGAGACCGCTTACTGTAAAGAGGGCCGATTCAAATAATATATCACAGAAATCAGATATCAGGAAGTGAGTGCAGTGAGGAAACACAAGAAGATATTAGCTGGCATGAGACTGATACCCAGATACACAACAGAACCATATAAGGGCGCACCAATTTACGAATCCTTATATGACAATGGCGTTTTAAAAACACCCTCCTCAAGCAACTAATATAGCAGAAAATATGGAAAGAGTGAACATGGAACAGTATACCATGACTAGGCCTATTTAAAGCGCTTGACTAATTCCAAAAAGGGCATCAACGAGGATGAATCCTTAATGCAAACTAGTGAGCCACTCGCATTCTAGAACATGATACAAGAAGATAATGAGCATGAAAGAGATATTGTATTAACACATGAGAGAAATTACATACTGTGAGATACCAAAGACCAGAATCCTCATTACAGTTATAACCCCTCCTCACTGAGACCCTGCAGGCTCTAAAGCTTCGTATAGAAATATTACAAAAATGTATACAGAAGTCTTCTCGCTGCACAGTTTGCTGATAGAAATTTGGAACCCTTACAATGTCTTCTTTCTAAGCTTTTATAGAGAAGGATAGAAAATTCTAGAGGAGGAGGCAGATGAGGCACAATTAATGACTCAACTTGAACAAAATGGCGGAAAACATTCGCGCCCTCCCTATGAATGACTGACTATAAATAAATGTACTTTACAATCTGTATACAGAAACAAATGCTGGGAGATGGGAATATTCATATGTAAAAGACACAAATAATAAAATATACACAGTGTTCTGCCTTCTGCTGAGAATAAAATATGCTGCCGTAAGAACCCTGATATATTCTTTGATTCTGCGCTGTACTATTGGCCCTTAACTTTAGATTTGAATACAGGATCTTTAAAGCAGGGCGGATTTCTATGGAGGGTTCTGTAGATCCATATCTTTGTCTTCTTTAATAGTGGTCATTTCATGCACCTACCCTCAGCTTTTTCATTAAATTTCACCCACGGAAAATCGTCCTTCATGGGCTCTCAACCTTGGCATCGGAGGCAGCAAATTAAAATGCCCTTCTGTTATATTGAAACCTGCAAAACCCACAAAATATTAGAGAAAACTGACACATATGGAGGCGGGGACAATGGATACATGGTCGACCGAGAGAAATGCACAGGATGGCAGAAGAAGAACATTGGAGACTCTGATTGATCGAAGAGACTGTGAAGTTTTCACGCAAACTGTTTAGCCGCGGGAAACGAATAAAATGGAGAATATGAGCGAAGACACGCACACATATATATAAATATATATATGACGGGGGAGGTTATGTTGGACGCACGGGAACAACACACGTGGAGGTACGGGGGAACATGTGGAAAAATGATGTGGCGGAGTCAATAGGCGGGGAGACTGTATCGTGGACCGTCGGATTGTAAACACAAATCAACGGCTGGAGGTGAGTGACAGTGACACGATGGCGGGCCCTATGTCATAGCGGGTAGGTGATAGCGCGTGGGCAACTCTGGCCCACATCTGTCGTTGGATGGAGATCAATAGATCGGACAGTTCAGACGAATTCCGCTGCCCGGCGATTGTGTAGACTTTAACGCGCGGGGGAAAGTGGTTTCATGGCCCGTACCAAAAACACGCGGTGTTTTTTTCTATCTCAGATAACATCCATTGATCAATACATACTTCAAGCAGAAGTGTCAAATTCTCATAGTTTCTGTGTGTGAGCCCTCCATGTAAAACAAATCAATAGTCAGTTGGACTTTGATGGAATGACCATCATTTCTCTTATGAGGTCCTCAAAATGATAAGCCCTTCTCCTTTGAGCTTGAGGTTCTGGGGCTCAGGTCACGTGGTAGCCAAAGCGCAGGGGGCTAAGACTTTTAGAACTGGGGCCCGATATGTTTAAATTTGGGTTTTTGACTATTGTAAAGCGGATTTTCGGGCGGAGATAGTAATAGCAAATAGGAACATAGAACTTTGGCCACGTCAGAGATGCGAAAGAGATGGTGGACCGAAAATTTATATGCAGGAGGAAATATGTACAACATCGGCTCCATCTGGGGACGACATGTTTGTCCTCGGGCATGTCGAGAACACGCAGACCACTCAATATTTTTCTCCGTTCTTCAATTTCTTCTGCGCTTCTGCCTCAGGTAACTATCAGCATCCTTCATCTATAAAAACAAAAACTAAAAACCACTTATGTACAATATAATACAATCAGGCATTTCCAACCTGGGTCAGAACTGGAAGTATGGCTTGATAAATTGGCCATTCACAAGCGCATCCAACAAATCACCCTGTAGATTCTCTAAAGAAAAAGTGTTGTTTCTTCCCAGCTTCACTATTTTGAATGGCCCAAACCACAATGGATCAAACTTAGCGTGTTTTCCCTTCTCTGCTCTGCGAACATCCCATCTGAGAACCAGGTCTCCAACTTGAAAATTTCTATCCCTTGCACGTTGATCAAAGACATTCTTCATTTTCTCTTGATATTCTATCAATCTCTGATCTACCTGGTTCCGTGTTTCTTCCAATTCTACCAGCTGATTAATTCTTCGGATCATGTCATCTGGTTCTTCCTGGTTTTCCTGCATAAAACGTGCCACCGGCAAAGCCAATTGCACAGGAAACACATCTGCTCTTCCATATACCAGCTCATATGGAGATTTCCCTGTTGCTCTTTTACTGGTTATCCTATTTGCCCATAGAGCAAATTTTAATTGAGAGTCCCAATTCTTCTGATTCTCACTTATTGTTTTCTTCAGGGCCCTCACCAGGGTTTTATTAGAAGACTCTGCTAAGCCATTCCCCTGAGGATAGTAAGCTGTGGAGTGAGTCAATGTAATGTTATACCTTTGACAGAACTTTACAAACCTGGCAGACTTGAAAGCCTGCGCATTGTCGGTTACAATTCTTGCAGGGCAGCCAAACCTTGATATGATATTATCTTCTATAAACTTCATTATTATAGCATCTGTAGCATTTCTGGTAGGTATGGCTTCCACCCATTTCGTGAAATAGTCTGTTGTTTTCAATATCCATTTATGTTGGCCACTTGATGGGGGATGTATCTCTCCTATAAAGTCTAATCCCCATTTCTGAAATGGTTCATTCACATGAATAGGAATCAGGGGCAATGCTACTAGTTTCTGTCTTTCTGCAAACCTTTGGCACTTGTCACATGCCCTGACCCTAGCAAAAGTATCAGAATACAATTTTGGCCAGTAAAAACCAGCCCTCAAGATTTTATGAGTTGTAGCCCTCCAGCTGTAATGTCCTCTACATATCCCCTCATGAAATTCTATCATTACATTTTGCACTTCATTTTCTGTGAGGCATAACAGTAATATACCCTGAGGGTCTCTCCAATATAGCTGTCCATTGGCAATTACATATTTCTGAGATTTCATCCTTACAGCTCTGTATTTTATCTTATCACAACTTGGAGGACAACTAAGAGTTAAAAGGTATTCAACTATTTATTTATACCAAGGACTAGTTAGATATTTCACATGTATCTTTTGGGTGGCCATCTCTAGTCCTTGCTGCTCTTCTTCCCTTTCGGACTCTTCATTTGCTATCACAGATAGATTAATGCCTAGAGCTTGATGATTAGATTTAGACAACATCTTGGCAAGTCCCTGTCCTTTAATTAACTTAGTAGGCCTTATGTCCAAATCATACTCCTGAATTTTTGCAATCCATCTTCCTCTTCTACCTTCACTGTCTCCCTGAACCAGAATGTCTTTGACAGCTGCTGTGGGGACATATGCAGTAATATGAGATTGCAAAACATACACTCTAAAGGCTTTAAGGGACTTCACCAGGGCATATGCCTCCTTCTCCAATATATTATATTTCAATTCAACATCATAAAGCACTTGACTGAAGAAAGCTATAGGCTGTTCATATCCCTCTTCATTTTTCTGAAATAACACTCCAGCAACTGTGTGAGGTGAAGCAAATAAAAATATCATAAATTGCTTGATGTAATCTAGTCCGGCTAACACTGGAGCTTCAGCGAATGCCTGTTTTATTCTTGTGAATGCATCTCTAGACTCCTGGGACCATTTTACTTCATTTTCCTTTTTCAACATATTGGTTATGTGCCTAACTATCTCTCCATAGTTAGGAATAAATCTTCTCAAGAAATTAATTCGGCTTAAAAATACCTGTACTTCTTTCTTATTTCTTGGCAAAGGAATGTTGTTTATCACTTCAACTCTCTTAGGGTCAATTTTCACACCATCTTTAGTCACAATGTGCCCTAAGAGTTTTCCCTCATCTAATGCAAACAAATATTTTTGAGGGTTAAGAGAAAGGCCATACCTTCTGCATTTTTCAAAAGTTCTTCTTAAATGCTCAATATGCTCATCATCATTCTTTGAAAACACTGTGATATCGTCAAGTTACACCACCAAGAACTTGTCCTGTTATCCGACAAAGGCTATGTCCATTGCCCTCTGAAAAGTAGCTCCTGCATTAATTAATCCAAATGGCATCCTAGCATACATAAATGTTCCCCATGGTGTGGTAAATGCAGTTTTCTTCTGATCTTCTGGAAAAACAACTACCTGATTATAACCGGAAAAACCATCCATCATTGACATTCTGGATGCTCCCACTACTTTCTGCAGGATGTGATCCATTTTAGGCAGTGGATAATTATCTTTGAGAGATGCTCTATTTAAATTCCTGAAATCCACACACAGCCTTATTTCTCCATTCTTCTTCCTAACAGGAACAAGATTTGCTACCCATTCTGAGTATCTTAATGGTACAATTATCTTGGCCTTTAGTAACTTCTTGATTTCTTTTTCAATTGAGGGAAGCAGCAGAGGGTATATCTATCTGAGTTTCTGCTTATAAGGCTTTGCATCTTCCCTTAATGGAATCTTGTGTTGCATTATACTAAAATCAAAAGTTTTTAGGTCCTGATAGGACCAAGCAAATACATCTTTATAAGATTGAAACAACTTCAAATATTTTTCTTTGTATTCTTCTGGGACTCTTTTAGATAATCTAACAATTTTAGGATCAGCATGAGTACCCAGATTCAAATCTTCCACTTGATCTTCTTATGTTACCTTGTTTGGCTGCATTGGTACATCATCTTTGTTAAATAATCTTTCTAGAGGGACTAGGCCTCTAGGTATAACGTTTCCTTTCAGCTGCAGCATTCTGTTTCCTGCTATCTTTTCTTCCCATTTGTTTTCTGCAATATTTTCAACTTCTTCCTCTTCATTATCATCAATCTCCATAATGGAGAATTCTCCCACGGTCTCCATAAATCTTTTCATCTGTTCATCATCTTCGAATACCTGCCAATGCTTTATATTATCTGGAATGGATGGTCTGTACCGTACCTCCACTTCATATCTTAGAAGCGGATTCTGAGGAGGACGGAAAGTACTGGCAGCTACAGCAAGAGAGTCTGCTACTCTATTTTTCTCCCGGGGCATGAACTGTATGTTAAATGCTGAGAAGAAATTTTCTATCATGTCCCATACTTCGTTTCTATATGCTCTGAGCCATGGATGCTTAGTTTGACATTCATTTTTGATCTTCCTTACCACCAGCTCAGAGTCTCCAAACACTTTTAAACACTATATGCCCATATTCTTGGCTGTCTGCAGTCCCAATAATAGTGCCTCATATTCGGCCATGTTGTTTGTAGCCTCATACTCCAATTTAAAAGACAGTGGCACCCATTTCCCTATGGTAGAAATCAACAATACCCCGGCTCCATTGCCTTCCCTTGAATTTGCTCCATCAAAATGCAAAGTCCAAATCTCTGATTCCTGCTCTTCTTTAGGCTGCTCAGCTTGGATCTGACCAAAAAGGGGCTCATGTGCATAATTATGATTTTCTTCTAACATCAAACATGAAAAGTCTCCCTCTTTGTTATAAAATGGAGAATTTTCTGAGCAGTCAGGCTTAGTTACCATTTTAACAAATCTAGTCTCCCTGTACAACCTCCTTTCTTGACCTCCAAAGACTGGGACAGTAGCATATGTTAAATCCAATTTAATTTATCCCCCGATCTTGGTACCCCAGGATCTTGACAGCAGCATGCCAAAGCGAGCTGGGATATCAGCAACCACAATGTCCATGACCACACTCTTTGCTGGGATTTGAGCCAAATTGACCACTAAATATTTAATCATTCCCAAGCATTTAACCCTTTTAGAATCAAATGAATATAAATCTTTATATGGTCTTGTAATTTGCAGCCCTAGTTGCTCCATGACAGACAAAGGCATAAGATTATGGGAAGCCCCAGAATCTAACATACAGTTATGTAACAGCAGGTCATGAATGACTAGAGACACATAAAAGGGAGGAGTAGAAGGATCTATCTCCTCGACGTGTGGGCCAAAGACTACCATGGGTCTTTCTTCTTGAAGATTTAAACTATTAGGTGCAATTGGTATTCCAGGAGGAAGTATAAAGGAGGTAACTTGAGACTGATATACAGGCTGTTTCAATAACTCAGCTAGTGGGACAGGAATCTTAATTTTCTCAAGTTCTTTTTGCAAATTGAAAGCAGATGGGGGCTTTTCTGTCACTACTTCTTTGGACTCCTTATTTTTGACTGAAGATTTAATTTCTTTTGACACTGGCTCAGCATTAGGAGGACTGACTATTTTTGAAGAAGAAGGAATCTGATCATTGGACAGTGAGGAAGCATTTAGAGGATTCTTACCTTTTTCTATGCTCTTCTTTGTTCCTGATTCCTTCTGAGCAGACGCTTACTTCTGAGGTGGCTCCTCTTCTTGATCTTGAGTTCTGGTCCTCTTCCTTGAAGATCTGAGATCATATTTTACATTGAATTATGCTTGCATGAAATCAGCAAATTGCTTACAATAATGATCAATCTCTGCTTCTTCATCTTCTTCTTGCACTGGGCAATCCATATCATCAGTATTTGAAAAAGCCAGATTTGAGTCTTCTAATCCATAAGCTGCATATCCAGTGGATTCATCTGCTGGTCCTTCCAGGTACAAAGGATGAGGTATCTGGTCTTGTTGTTCCTTTGCTTCTCTCGGCAATATCTGCAATGGAGGTCTTCTATGCTGAGGATTGTATCCTTTGTTCGGAGCATTGTAATAGTTATTGGGAGCTGCAGTTTTAGCTTCCAGTTATATCTTGACCATCTTCTTTATCATCTTGCTTATTTCATCCATCTTGTCAGACTCTTTGTCTTGATTAGAGGTAGAAACCTCTTCTTTGCCTCTCCTTCTAGTATCTTGTTCGACTTTTCCCTTTGACTTACCAGTGGCAGCAAAATTTGCCTCCAACTCTAGAGCATCTGTCTGAGCATCATCCAGGGTGACAGGCATTCTTTCCCGCAGAGAGAAACCGAAATCAGAGTCAAAATCTGCTATGAAAATTATCTTGGCAGCAGCCTCATGGGGCTTCATTTCAGGAGGCAGGCTCAGATATAACTTGTTAAATCTTTTGATAAACTCTGATACCCCTTCATTCTGTTTCTTCTTCATAGTATTAAACTCAGTAAGGCACATTCCATAATCTTTCTTTTCTCCCCACTTCTTGAGAAAAGCATTCTCCATCTGGTCCCGGGAGGTGATTGAATGGTTTGCCAATGTCTTGAACCATTTTCTGGCTTCACCTTCCAAGGATTGCACAAATAACCTCAGGACCACATCCAGATGTTCAACATTTAAGTTCTCTGCAAAAGAGCAGAAGGTCTCGAGGTGCTTCTGAGCATCAACTTCATTCTCACCATTAAATCTTGACAAAATCTTCAAGTAATCCTGCGGCATATCATTTAGCACTTGGGGCAAGGCCAGAGGAGCATATTTATTTAATAGAAAAGCAGGAACATTGGCCATTGGGTGAGGCGGGGGTTGCACAACAATTTGAGATACAGATGAAGGGAGAGGAGTAGGAGGAAGTGGAGTATGAATAACAATGGGAATATATTACACAGAAGCCTGAGGTGTAGATGGGAATAACTCACGGTTAACAGCAGCTACTTCTGTGACCTCTTTAATTTCTTCAGCCTCGAAAGCAGGATGAGATTCTCCTTCAATCCAGGTATTTCCTCTACGTGGAGTTTCTGAGTAAAACTCGGGTTTTTTTGTTCTAACTTATTGAGAAGAAGAGGGCGGATGATCTTCAATGGAATATTCAGGGTTTTCAGAACGAACTGACTTCTTCTCTTTCCAAACTCTTTTATGAATGATCTTCTCCGGGTCAGACACAGGTGTTTTCGGCTGTGAGGTATCTGACCTCAAATGGGGCTTCCGGGAAGCCAGAACTTCCAATAAAATTTATCAAATAAAGACCAGTGGAGTTGCCAAGGTGAGAAATCTGCAACTCTTCACCTCTTTGTGCTCACCTGATTAGAGAGTGAATATGAGATGACGAACCCAGGGAAACAGATATTCTTGAATTCGTTCCCCGACAACGGTGCCACAAAGATGTTGTGGATGATTTTGTCACCCTCCTAGAGACAATCTAGAGTTGCCATAGACCAGTGCCTAGGACATCTTAATATAGCAAGTGGCTCATTATATAGCTTGGGTTGTCAGTCCAAAGAGCTCACTTACTATCTCTTGCTTAATCAAGGAAACTAGATTTGAATGGGACCAATCTCTCTCAGAAGCTGACACAAAAATAAGAATAATGTAGGAACATCATGTAAAACTTCAGCATGAAAGCATTAGACAGTTAAGAGACCGCTTACTGTAAAGAGGGCCGATTCAAATAATATATCACAAAAATCAAATATCAAGAAGTGAGTGCAGTGAGGAAACATAAGAAGATATTAGCTGGCATGAGACTGATACCCAGATACACAACAGAACCATATAAGGGCACACCAATTTACGAATCCTTATATGACAATGGCGTTTTAAAAGCACCCTCCTCAAGCAACTAATATAGCAGAAAATATGGAAAGAGTGAACATGGAACAGTATACCATGACTAGGCCTATTTAAAGCGCTTGACTAATTCCAGAAAGGGCATCAATGAGGATGAATCCTCACTGCAAACTAGTGAGCCACTCGCATTCTAGAACATGATACAAGAAGATAATGAGCATGAAAGAGATATTGTATTAACACATGAGAGAAATTACATACTGTGAGATACCAAAGACTAGAATCCTCATTACAGTTATAACCCCTCCTCACTGAGACCCAACGGGCTCTAAAGCTTCATACAGAAATATTACAAAAATGTATACAGAAGTCTTCTCGCTGCACAGTTTGCTGATAGAAATCTGGAACCCTTACAATGTCTTCTTTCTGAGCTTTTATAGAGAAGGATAGAAAATTCTAGAGGAGGAGGCATATGAGGCACAATTAATGACTCAACTTGAACAAAATGGCGAAAAACATTCGCGCCCTCCCTATGAATGACTGACTATAAATAAATGTACTTTACAATCTGTATACAGAAATAAATGCTGGGAGATGGGAATCTTCATATGTAAAAGACACAAATAATAAAATATACACAGTGTTTTGCCTTCTGCTGAGAATAAAATCTAATGTCGTAAGAACCCTGATATATTCTTTGATTCTGTGCTGTACTATTGGCCCTTAAATTTAGATTTGAATACAGGATCTTTAAAGCAGGGCAGATTTCTCTGGAGGGTTCTGTAGATCCATATCTTTTTCTTCTTTAATAGTGGTCATTTCATGCACCTACCCTCATCTTCTTCATTAAATTTCACCCACGGAAAATCGTCCTTCATGGGCTCTCAACCTTGGCATCGGAGGCAGCGAATTAAAATGCCCTTATGTTATATTGAAACCTGCAAAACCCACAAAATATTATAGAAAACCGACACAGATGGAGGCGGGGACAATGGATACATGGTCGACCGGGAGAAATGCACAGGATGGCGGAAGAAGGACATTGGAGACTCTGATTGATCGAAGAGACTGTGAAGTTTTCACGCAAACTGTTTAGTCGCGGGAAACGAATAAAATGGAGAATATGAGCGAAGACACACGCACATATTTATATATGACGGGGGAGGTTATGTTGGACGCACGGGAACAACACACGTGGAGGTACGGGGGAACAGGTGGAAAAATGATGTGGCGGAGTCAACAGGCGAGGAGACTGTATCATGGACCGTCGAATTGTAAACACAAATCAACGGCTGGAGGTGAGTGAGAGTGACATGATGGCGGGCCCTATGTCATAGCGGGCAGGTGATAGCGCGTGGGCAACTCTGGCCCACATTTTCCGTTGGATGGAGATCAATAGATCGGACGGTTCAGACGAATTCCGCTGCCCGGCGATTGTGTAGACTTTAACGCACGGGGGAAAGCGGTTTCATAGCCCGTACCAAAAACACACGACGTTTTTTCTATGGAATCGCTGCATCCGTGATCAATACCGCCACTTCAATGAAAGTGGTGCGGGCGTTACCACCAGTTTCCTGTGCGCGGGGCCCTCCATGTAAAACAAATGTCGCTCTGTCGATTGGACTTTGATCGGACGGCCATCATTTCGCCCGGAATATAAAATGATAAGCCCTTCTCCTTTGAGCTTGAGGTTCTGGGGCTCAGGTCACGTGGTAGCCAAAGCGCAGGGGGCTAAGACTTTTAGAACTGGGGCCCGATATGTTTAAATTTGGGTTTTTAACTATTGTAAAGCGGATTTTCGGGCGGAGATAGTAATAGCAAATAGGAGCATAGAAATTTGGCCACGACAGAGATGCGAAAGAGATGGCGGACAGAAAATTTATATGCAGGAGGAAATATGTACAAACATGTCCCATAAATTCTCGTTGTTCCAGGTTATTTTGTTCAGTAATTCATGTCTTCGTCCTTAGACAATGCAACATGTAGAATTTTTTTGTAGCCACCCCTTCATGTCACCCCATCCAAAAAACGGGTTAGTATAAATGTACCCCCTACCAATAAGGAGAAATATCTATTGAGATAAAAGCTCGAGAGAGACACTAAAAATGTCCGAGTTTTAGTGCTTGACTCCATCTGTAGGTACCATCTTCGCAGCTCACGCTCGCGCTCGCTACTCTCCAAAACCGAGAAAACCATTTACCAAATGATTTTTCTCGTACGTATTAGATTCCTAACTTGCAAAAAAATCTGTTTTTTTTGTTATTTACTTGAGTATGAGCTATTTTCAAAGACTTCATTTTTTGAATTAAAAAACAACTACACAAATATCTAAAAAATCATGCATGAATATTGGAACCATCTCCATAAGTTATGGCATAAAATATAGGATGATCTACATGTCATTATATTATAAAAAGGCTACAATAGAACCTTACTTATGACCCAATCAAATGTTTGAAAATTAATTTTTTAATAATATTGAAAAAATAAATATTTATTTTTTCAAACTCGTAAGTTATGGCATAAAATATATGAGATCCCATGTCTTATATCACGCAAAGACTAAAATAAAACCTTAATTTATGGTCCAATCAAATGTTTGATTTCTTTTTTTAATAATATTGAAAAATAAATATTTATTTTTCAAATTTAAACATTATAAATTGCATTGGTCAATACCAAACGAATAATGGTCAATGACCAAATCTATTGTACAGATGGATTAATAATGAATTTTGTAAAATATTTAAATTTAATTAATACTTACATTAAACTTACAATATAACAAGATTATATTCACTCCCACTTTAGATATTATTAAGTTGTAAATAAGCTTTGTTACAATACCATGAATTATCAATACCGTATGCCCAAAAATAATTATTCATTTCACAATTAAAATATTTTATAAATATTTTATTTTAACTTAATTTTATAACATTTTTTAAAAAATAAATATAAAATTTAAATAAATAAATTAACCATATTTTTGAGATATACTCACTACTACTAAGATTAAATCAAAGTTTTAATAGATTAAAAAAATGAGAATACTTTTTATGTATAGTGATATGAAATTTATATAATACCGTTTAGATTTATCTTAACTCTAGATCTACCAAGTTTTGATTTGAGATTTGATCCCTCTTGGTGCTTGATAAATCCAGTAGTTAAAATAGATTTAAGCTGATAAATTATGAAAATTCATGATAAATGGAATTTAGTATCTCTACCTTCCAAATATTACAAATATTTTTGATTGAGAAACAATTTGCTTAACTCCATCGAATGTTAGTGAAATTTTGCTTTACAACCTAAGATGTTCATTGCATCGTGCAAATAAGTTTTTATGGCATAGTAAAAGATGCATACGAAACCTCGACTTTGGCTGAGAAGATAAGATTAAAGAAATGTAAATTTTGACCAATAAATCGGACATTGGAGAAAATGATGCGGATTGCAAATGCCCGTCATTTGTGTTACTACCAAACTGAAAATCCAAAACCCATTTCAATGAACATCGAGAGAAGCAAGGTGCTCCTATAGTCCTAAGAGAATAGCTATATCTTAATTCCGTATATATGGAACCACAATATCTTAGATTTTTTTTCCCTTATTGCTTTAAATCGAGTTTAAAAAATGGAAACCTTTAAGCCTTTTAAGAAAATGGAAATGAAAACTTCATGTGAATCGACAAGATGAACACTTCAAATTAGATATAAATTTGAACATTCAAATGGCCAATTTTCCGCATCATTCATCACTTATCTTCTGTTCCCTTTTCCCCATTCGTTGCACATACCCCCGAAGCTCAACCCCTTGCCCCTCACAAGAAACATGTTTAAGAGGAGACAAGTGAAGATACCTTTGAGTCTGAAGAGAAAGGAAAGGGTAAGTTCGAGGGTAAAGGTAAGAAGAATGCTTCCATCAATATGGAGAAAGAAAAACTCACATGAAAACACTATTCCAAAGATGGGCATGATGAAGATCATTGCTTTCGGAAACTTCAACCGTAAATGAGACCCAACAAGCTTAAAAAACAAGGGGAAGGAGAAGACAACTCTGCTACAATAAAATATGAATTAGGTTATGATTCTGGAGATGAAACAAAGATCACCACAATTGGTTTGAAATGTAAGGACATTGCAAGTACTATTCTTCAAGTTGTCAAAAAAAGTACTCAAGATGATGAAACAAGAATTTAGATTTTTCCATGTTAGAGTTATTTCAAAGCATACAAAGATTGACACCCTATTTGATAGTGGTTCATAAGCAAACATTAGTCCCGAAGACTTAGTCAAGAAGTTGAATTTATAAACCATTTCTCATCCAAGACCTTATCCTTTAGGTTGGATATGTAAGAATTAAAATTTGTAGGTGACGTGGAAGTGCATACTAAGATTTGCAATCATTGCAAACTTCCTCGACGTAAAGCCGAACTTGATATTTCTGGTATTGTTTTGGGTAGCCAATATATTTATGATAAGAGAAAAAATATTTCATCACCATGAGAATAAGTATCACTTGTTCAAGAATGGGATTGAGTACATTCTTAAAGCACATAGTAAGAAAGACGAGTTTGTCTCTTATGCATGCTAAACAAATGATGAGAATTATGAATGCTAGTCAAAAGTTTCCTTTGTTAATGATCAAGCATCAAGATGTTGTGAATGAGGCCTTTCAAGGAGATTCATCAAATGAAAATTATGATTTAATTGAGGTCTATAATGGTTGTGATAAGATGTTTCAGAGTCTAACATGTTTCCTTTCAAAAAAGGTAAACAAGATGTGGTAAAAATTGTAGCAACATGCATCATTATTGAGCAGTTGATGTGAACAAGATGCCTGCAAGAGAGTGCAGTAGGTCAAAGAGCAAGTGCCAAAGAAAATTGACAAAGAGGGCATTGGGTTCAAAAGTTCTTCTTGTGGGTTTCACAAAGTGTTGTATTTGAAATGGGATGCCGTGCATGGCGATGGTGATTAGATTTGGTCAAGGGTCAAGCCAAGCACAAGGCAAGACAAGCTAAACATCTTCATGTCGAAAATATTTGAGGTGAGAAGAATTTCAAGTTGTTCAAGTTCTCTTTGATTGACGACCGATGAGGGAACATGTTTGTTTCTTCAAGGATAGCTTTTGTTACGAAAATTTCGGAAATTGCAGCAAGATGGTATCTACAATAGCAAGAAAGGGTCTCCGTGAATCAAGGAAAATATCAATTTTCATGAAAAGCTCAAATTGTTGAATTCAGAAAAATTCTAGTGGATTGAGACTAGAAGGGTGAGGGGTTGTACCCTCATCAAAATGTTCAAGTAATAAAAAATCTTTTGGTGTCCAAAAAACTTCCGCGTGGGGTCGAGTGATCGGTGCTAAAAAATATGCTAAAAAAGGAAAGTTGTTGTAATGGTGTGGAACTCCCGAAAGACCACGTAGATCTCATCGTTCTAAACCAGCAGCACTTGTTTTGGCATAAAACCGACACTATATGCTCCCCGAAAACGAGTTTTTTTTGTTTTCCCAAACATGCAAATTTTTCAAAAAAAGACAAATGATTAGGCAAAATTTGTTTGGGCTAGTGGCAGGCTACCATGTGTCCTCTTCCTCAGTTGGTCGAAAGTCAATTTTTTGGGCCTATCACAACTCGACACATGGCAGCACCTTGATTGGTTCCTCGCTGTGGGTGAGTTTCATTTAGTTGGTTGGTGGCCAACCACATGCTACTACATAGCCCAACCTGAGAGGCCGCCATGTGGTAGCACAAGGGCCACCAAAAATTTGGCCGGTATGCCAAATTGCACCTCCGCGATTCGAACACCAAACCGCATACCAACAAATAGACAACTCGTTAACCAACCAGACTATATAATGGTTCTTGTTAATCATATGAACCAACAACTCTTTAAAGGTTAAGCGACAGTGGAGTTGGAGTAAGGGGCTAGGGCTTAGTCTTCGACCCCCCCCATATGCATACCACATGACCATGGTTCATGACCGGCATGCGCAGTGAGCCCACGAAATTTCATTTTAAATTTTTTTTATACTACTATATAATATGGTTTGAAATTCAAGTTTTTTTGGCGTTATGGGCATTTTAACTGTCCGACAATTTAACCCGAAATTGCACAAATTTGTTGCTCTTGTTAGCTAAAATCAAGGCGAATTTGTAGGAAATTTTTCGAATTTTAGGGAATTTGTGGTGCGATTAGTAGCAAAGCTAGGGAGGCTCATAACTTCAAATCTTTTGACCAATTTTGGAGCAAAGAAAGAGGTTAGACATGCATTTTTGATAACCTCTGAAGCTAATGGAACATGTTTTGAAGCCATTTGAGCACCGTAAATGTATGTAATCACCATTTTGAGCATAATGAAAGAGGGCCAAGTTATCTGAAGTTGGACCAAGGAGACGTAGCCTAGGAGAGGTGAACTCCTCCATCACTTGCCGTGTTGTGGTTATTTTTATGGTGTATTTGTCTCGTCTTTTTTTGCTATTTCAGAGGTTTAAATTTATGCTTTATGTGTTTAAAAAATAACATAAAGGCTCATAAAAATCAAATTTTAACACTTGAAATTTATAAACCCTCAAGCTCATTTTCATTAGGTTCTCATATAAATAAATGCTTTGCCATTCATCCCAACTCAAATGGTCTTTATAAGCTCATCAAGTAAAGTAGGTAGCAATATATTACAACCGAGAAGACTAAAACGTTGTAGCTTACCTATTATTTATGTTGCCATAGGATTGAAAGATATTGTGCAACAGTCATCAAAATCTTTAACTATTCTAAGACAAGAAATAGTGATCCTCCTTAGTTTTATTTAGATGGTATGGTCACTAAAAATCTTTGAAGAAATTTGTGGATGGCATATCTCCTACCCCTAACCCTAGTGTGGTCCGGCTCATATTCAGTGGTCTCCCATTTTTTGTAGCTTGATAGGATTCTTTACTAGTGTGGGCATGTTTGTGGATTTGTCTATGAATATTATCATTTGTATTTTCTTCCCAGTGGCCTTAAATTGGAAAAAGCTCCTTATTTCCAACTTTGCATGATTTTTATTCTAAAACGAATCACCCACTTCCCACACCCCTTGAGAAACATAGTTTTTCCTTACCTGTTGCATCATCTCCCAATATAGATCTAGCTAGAATTTCCTATAGGGCCCCGCCATATTCCACACTTTGTTGAGACATTGAATACAAATAGATCCGATCTTATTCATTTAGTTTGATATTGGTTATGTCTACCTTTGGTTTAACCAACAAACCACAAGAGGAGAACACTAGTGACTACAAGTATTACGATTCGAGAGAGGGACCTTGCCTCAATCGCCCATTTTGTGGAGATTGAATAGTGAAACCGTAATTTTCCTTCCTCGACAACATTGTGATGTTTAGCATGTTTAGATATACAAGGCGTGCCAAGATTGTGGGATCCAAAGTAGAAGATGGAGGAGTAGTTATAACAAAAGAAATTGGAATAAAGGAAAAATTGCAGATCTAGCTGCAGTCGCTCGTAGTTCGTGAATTTTCTATTCTAAATTTCGAAATGAGACCAAATCTCTTGGTCTTGTAAGCAGAATCTATTTCCGAGATGGCAAGATCATAAACAAAGGGCTTGAAATTTGTTGAATCTAAAACAATGTCTCGTAGATGACTTTCAAACTTAGATTTGAACAAGGTATTTTCAAATTTTTATATCAAGTTTGAATCTTCAAGAGCTTCAATTTTCGCAGAAATCAACAATATCTTTCTAAAATTTTACCTAATTTATTTGAATTTTTTCTCTTCCCGAACAAATTTTTCCGACTTGACAAAATATGTGGTGAATTCGGATCATGATTCCTCCGAGTATAAACACATCTATAAGCCAAAACGTCATCACAAAGAGATACTTCGTAATACAAGAGTGGAGTCGCTAGAGCAAACACCTTGCGAAAATGAAAATGGTATTCAAATCTCCTCGTTTTCCCTCGCAGATCCGATCTTAAAAAATGAAATCATCACGGCGAAAAAATACACCGTTCGTTCTCTGAAATGGCACCAAAATGTTATCTCTTAGAGAAATCCCGGTCGCTAGTGGAACAACTCTAAGGTAACCTCAAATCTCTTTCGAGGTTGAAAGTCGACACTTCAACCTCGGAGATGGATCTCTCCCTAAAACACAACTTGTTAGGGATATTCCGACACATAGGAAATAGTTAAGAATAACTTAGTCTAGTGTAGAGTTAGGTAAAGTGTGTTTCTTTACCATGTACATTTGTAACTTATAATCCAACTGCCATGATTTGTAGTGATCCGACTGCGTTATCTCTCACCCTCGAGTATTAACAAAACTTGATCCGTGGTTTAACACCCGATTGGTCCATGATATCTATTTAAAGAGCATGGAGGGTCATTTTTCTCGGTAACCGTTTATGAGAGAAACATATGTAACTTTTCTTTTTATATTAATAAATTGCCCGAAGTGGATGCGTTGGCTCGGTGCCGTGGACTGTTTCCCTCTTTAAGGGTTTTAACCACGTGATTATACCGGTGTACTCGATTTGTGATCTATTTGTGAGTGGTGACCTTTGGTTCTTTGATCTCACGTAACTTACTCCGTAAATTCCTACATGGTATCGTAGCTATTTTGAGTGGTCGCGCCCATTGTTGATCAAAATCCTAAGCTCGTTTGAGTGCATGAATGCTATTTTGTAGATCTACAATTTATGAACATTTTTGGGCTTGGAGAACCCGCTCTCGTTGTGTCCGGAGCGTCCGCTATAGTGAGAAACGCCTTTGGTTTCATGTGAAAAGGTTTCTGGCCGCCCAAGTGTATGACGAGCTTAGATATGGAGGTATAAAGCATCTGTTTTGCATGCATTATATTTGTTAATAGTTTTTCTTATTTTTGGTTTCATCTCGTTTATTTTTCGCTTTTTTAGGTTTTATTTGTTGTCGGATCTATACCCTCTTCTCTCGTGTATTCTCTTTCGTTGTGCGCCGCATGCGATCTCGATAACTCGTAAATAGAAAAGAGAAAAAGTGCTACGTATGCTCTTTCCCCCGCATCTTTGTGCGAATCGGAAATCGTAGATAGTGAAAAAATTGATAGTTGTCGTAAGGGTAAGTAAAAATATAACATTCTCGCCATAAGGCTTGCATTTAATGCTCAGCTTTTTGTGTTTTTTTTGTGCAGAAAAGGCACGTACACCGAAGTGTGTACAAAAAACAAACAAAAAAACAAAAACCCACCATTTTCCTCCTCCTCACTCGTGAGGGGTTAGTTTGATGAGAATAGAGGTCTTCATTCAAATCTCTTTCTCAAGCTTCTTTTGTAAAAAAAGTTTTTGTTAAAACTGAAGAATAAGTCGCACTTCATCCCGTTCCCGTAACTATTAGGCATCTTCAATTCATTTTTTCAAAAAGGGCATAACTTCTTCATCCGAAGCCGTTTTTCTTAAACGGCCTAATTTTTCGAGATCTTTCCATTGGAGCAAGTTAGTTTCAACTTTTTATAGCTCTCAGCTTTAAAAAAAAATGGAAAGTGCATGCTCGATTAATAGCACCAATTATTTCCAATGGCTACCTCACATGGTAGATATACTTAGAAGTAAATGGCGTTACGATAATAGCCACCGGTAGAAACTAACACTTCGATGATGATAAAGTCGCTAAATGGGAAAATAAACAAGGTCAAGCACGAGGGTTGATAGAAATGTCCATTGCTCAAGATCTTTGATTTCATATTCTTGACATTGACACCCCTCATGAAGCCCTGGATAAGCTAAATACCGTTCTTGGCATTCAAAATCCAACCGTAGTTCACCAAAGCTTGAAAATGAGTTGCTTACTTTGGACCCTAATAATTTCTCCTCTATTGAAGACTTTTTGTCCAAATTCAATACCCTTAGACTTCTTTTAGAAGGTTGTAAGGTCAAAAATGAAGATAGTAGCCTCATCTATTGCATTCTTGCTAAGCTTGGCCCTACTTACTCGTATTTGTTTCCGCCTTCCATTCCACTAGAGAAGCCATCATTTCTTCAAGAAACCACCTACAAGAATCCCTCTTTTGATTCCTTTTGTGATTCTTTGATAATAGAACAAGAAAAAACTCTTACACCTTGGTCTTATCACTTTCCGGAAACGCTTCTAAGAAAGCCTTAGCAGCCCAACAACAATCATTTCAAAAGAATCCCAAGAAGCGAGATCCTCAAAAAGTATGGTCTCGAAACCAAACAAGGGTCCCAAACAATTTCAAATCGCAGAACCGAAAAAGAAACTCACCAAAATGATAAGGCATATAAAAACAAAGGAAAGAAGACAGATAGACATTGCAACTTTTGCAATCGTGATGGCCATATAGAGTCCAAATGTTTTAAGAAGATGGAAGCCTTTAGACAGCAATGAAGAAGCACAACATAAATTGGGAGCACTCTTCACCTTCATCTTCGCAGAATGGCACTTTCTCGTTGTGGTTGTCAAGCATCAAGATCCGGTTATGCATTAAATGTATCTTCCTCTTGTCATTCTCATGAGTGGCTCATTGATTCTCGGAGCTTTCTTATCACATGGCCAAAAAATAAAGCCATGTTTTCTTCTTTAAATGATTGTAACACCAAACATATTTATGTTGGTGATGATAAATATCTTAGTGTTATAGGATCTCGGAACCATTCATCTCGATAATGGTCGCTTAATGTACTATGTGTTCCTACCTTGTCATGCAACCTTCTCTCTCGTTTATCGTATAACTCATTCAGGTGAAGGGAAAAAAAGTAGAATTCTCACCTCATGATGTTGTAATCAAGGACCTCAAAGATCCTAAACATATTTTAGCTACTGGAATCGTTGATGATTCCACAAGGTTGTATAATTTTGACAACTTTGGATCATCATGTCTTCCTCTCGTTTTTGTTGCTCATAATGATGAAGTGAGAAAACTTTGGCATGAGCGATTTGGTTGTAGAAATTTGAATAATTGATATATTATTCATCGAGATTCTCCTAATCACACACTATTTTAGATTCATGCATAATACAAAATCTCTTCTACCATTGATCATTACATGCGGAAATAAAATCAATTGCATGCATGCATTAAAACCACAAACAAATAGTGAAAAGGAAGTTGTAACATCTCATGCTTGCGATTTTCACTCTCGCATCGCCCTCGCGCGTTGCTATCCCCCGCAAACCCTAGCTACTCTCCCTCGCGTGCCGTAGCCTCTCTCGCGCCGTGCTCGCTCGCGGCGGGCCTCCTCGCTTCGCCGCCGCTTGGTTGGATCCTTCAAGCACCTTTGCTTCGCTTGCGAGTGCCCCTCACGCCGCGCCCCTCGCCCTCGCAGGCCCATCGCTCCCCGCGTCGCGGCCTCGTCGTTCTCGCCGCCTCCGCCGTGTTGGGTCAATGTCTAGGGCCGGGGATCCGCGTCTCCCCGCGCATCCCGAGCTCGCTAGGTTTTCTCGCCGCGTGGCCGCCTCGCGGTGGCCGGCCCTCGTGCCCTCCCTATGGAGACGCCGGGTGCCGGCGACGGATTCTCATTCTACTCCCGCCTTCGACGCCTTCAACCGCCTTCTTGCCGGGTTGCCTCGTAAGAAAAAGAAGCGAAGCATCCAAATTTGTTAAGAAGCTCGATGAAATTCCCCGAGATCTCTTTGCTCTCGTGAGGCCCCCATTCACTCGCTCGAGGGCTCATGCCAGTCCGTGGCCATCTCGAAAACTACCGAGCAATGGGTTAGCAGGAACTGGCTCCTTTGATTAAGGAAAAGGTTACCTCTTATTTTTCTCGGGGAAAAGGGTACTTCCTCTTCGAATTCTCCTCCAAAGAAGACAAAGACTTGATCTTTCAAAATGGGTCGTATTTCTCATGGGTTCTCGTGGCCTCTATCCGAACAAATGGAATCCGGACTTTGATCCGTAGCCCGTCGATGTCCCCAAGGCTCGTTCCGATGTGGGTTCGTCTTCCAAACCTCCCGCTTCAACCCTACCGGAACCGGAGTTCCTTGAGACACATTGGCAACACTCTCGGGAAATTCATAGATCGGGCAAACAATAAGGACCGACACGATCGTGCCGGGATCTCGCGTGGAAGTAGATCTAGAGGTTGGTCTTCCAAAGGCTATAAAAATCAAAGTCTCGACGTCGGTCTCATGTTCGCATCTTGGACTATGAGCAATCGCTCGCTCAAATGTGAAATGCCACGTTCATGGACATTTTTGCTAGAAACTCCGTCCGTCCAACGCCGAGCCGGGAGAAAGGGATTGAAGAGGGTTGGAACCAAGTCAAATCGAGTAAAAAACCAATCACAAAGGGAAAAAAACCAGAGAGGACCCTCCGGGAAAAGGTCGTCAACGTGCCAATGTTCAACGCCCCCTCCCAAAAAGGCACAAGGAAACAAATTTGACCCTTTAAGCCAACGCGACGAAGATTCTCGTGAGAACGAGACACAAGATCCGATTTGCTCCTAGCAAAGATACTCCCTCAACGAACAAGTGCCGAAGATCCCAATGGTATGCCCTTAGATGATGAGGAAGAAGAGCAAGAAACGGACGAGTCGAGGAGGAAGGAGAAATAGGAGAATCCCAAACCTCGG
The DNA here is from genome assembly GCA_034641835.2 of Pinus albicaulis. Lineage (NCBI taxonomy): Eukaryota > Viridiplantae > Streptophyta > Pinopsida > Pinales > Pinaceae > Pinus > Pinus albicaulis. Next base: position 1,324,796,412 of record CM076572.1, read on the forward strand.
TACGAAGATCTACAAGAGGCCGTAACCGACAGCGAAGAAAAGAGAGCAGGAGACTTACAAAGATAAGTTACAGGGTAGTCAACCAACTCCGGAAAAGTTGCTTGCCTCAAAGCCAAGGGTGTTGAAAAATCAGACTCATGGCTCCAAGGGGGCCCATCGAAAGATCATCTCCGGAATTGTAGAGGTATGGGGAGTAAAGTCAAGGAAGAAGCCATGAGAAGCTTAATAAGAAGCAAACTCCAGTGACATACTTCTCGTCCGAGAGACTAAGTTGGAAGACTGTAGTCTTCCCGCAAGTATGCAAGAAACTTTGGTTCAAAAGAGTGAAGCAAGAACAATCTCTGTCTCGTGGAGCTTCGAGAGGATTGGCACTCTATGGAACCCTAACAAATTTGTAGCCACCTTGGAGGCTAGAAATACTCACCGTTGCCGCTGAAAATAGAAAAAATCCGGATACCAAACGAAATACTTATGCCTCTTCAATGTTTATTCTTCTGACGTTGTTGGAGAAAAGGAATGTTGGGATACTATAAGGCAACAAGCGAGACTCGGCAACATCGGGAAAATATAATTATTGTCGGAGATCTTAATCTCACGCTCCACTCGTCCGAAAAAGAGGAGGAGCAGCGCCGTTCGTGATCCGCAAGGGAATGGGCGTAAGATCTTCTCATGATCGGGACTTGCTAGATATCAAACCCTCTTCCCAGTAAGTTCTCTTGGTCTAACAAAAGAGTGGGCCCCGGTCATATCGCCGCCCGATTAGATAGATTTTTCATACAAAGCTCCTTTCTCGTTACTAGGATTAGAACCCGTAATGCACATCCTCGCTAACATAGCATTTCGGACCACAAGCCTATAAAGCTTGAACTCCTCGGCCCATCCGACACTGGCCCTATTCCATTCCGTTTTAGTCCTCTCCGGGTCAAAGAATCAAACTTCATGCAAATTGTCAAAGATCATGTTGGAGTCAACTCTGTCAATGGTTCTCCCTTCTATATCCGGGAGGAAAACTCGTAAGGGTAAAGGGCGATCTAAAACGTTGGGCAAAAACCCCGTCCAACCCGGCTGCAGCAAAGAAAAGCCATCAAATTCTCTCTCGCCTCTCATCAATCTTACATGGAGCACGCTATTGTCACAGAAGAGTTCCCAGACCAAGAGGATCATTTGCAACAACGCTATCATAAGGCCCGCGCTAGTCAAGAAGAATACCGGAGATTAAAATCTCGAAATCTCCGGCTCAGCGCAAAGGGGGACAAGAACTCGCCTTTTTCCACAAACAAACCCAAGTCAGAAAAGCTTCAACACTATTTCTCCGAGATTAAGGAGGATAACGCCACCTTCAAGGATTTTGAAGACATTAAAAAAATCAGCCTTCTCTCACTTTCAAAACTTGTATAGTGAGGATAAGGACTCGACCAATACTCGGATCCGTTGACATCATTCCTTCGCAATTTCTCCTCGTATTAATGAGATCCTTGAGGCCAAAGTCACCAAATACGAAGTCAAAAAGGCCCTCTTTGATATGGATCCGGATAAGGCCCCCCGGCCGGATGTGGCTTTTCCGCGCGTGTTCCTTCAAGTTTGTTGGCCGATTGTTGAAAAGGATCTCGCTCAAAATGGTTCGAAGTCTAAAAAATGCTCTGTAAAATAGGAGGTAGCACAAACTCCGCTTTCCCTAGCCCTAATACCAAAGGGAAAAAAGGTGCCAACAACTTCGGCAGCATTCCACCCGATTTCCTTATGCAATACCGGGTACAAGATTATCACCAAAAGTTATCGCAACAGATCGAAGCTCATTCTCCCCCAAAATAATTCCGTGAGAACCAAGGAGGCTTCATTCAAGGAAGGCAAATCGTGGACAACTTCACCCTTGTTCAAGAAGCAATCCACTCAAGTCTTCTTCGAAAAAGAACAAGGTATGGTGATTAAACTTGATTTAGCAAATGCTTTTGATCGTGTAAATCATAGCTTTCTTTTAAAAGTAATGAGCAAGTTTGGTTTTGGAGCAAATTTCATCAAATGGATCCTAGCATGCATCTCTGAGCCTTGGATCGCTCCTCTTGTAAAATGGAAGAGCCACTCGATTTCTTCAAAGCTTCAAGAGGGCTAGGCGTGGGTGTCCTCTTTCCCCTCTCGCTTTTTGTCATCCAAGCCTCCGTCTCGCCTACTCGTTAGACAAAAAGATGCAAGATCAAGATATCAAATTCGACCGTGTATTGCTAGAGGGGTAAAAAAATATAAACCATGCCCTATTTGCAGTACGACACTCGTTTTTGGGAGCCGCCTCTCTCCTCCGCCTAAATTTAAAGCACTTTTGGATGACTTCGCGTGAAGCCTCCGGCGTCGTTGTAAATAAGAACAAATGTCATATCTCACAACCGGAACACCTTGCCCGGATTGCTCTCCGCTATTTCTAGATGCTTGGGTTTTGTCGCCTCCTCCAATTGGATCTCCTTTAAATACTTGGGCCTTCCGTTTTCCATAAGAAATCTACAAGCAAAGACCGGCTCCCTCGCCCTAGAAAAATTCAAGTCTCAGGATCCAAGCCCTCGGGGGCTTCTCTTGGCTTAACACTGCCGGCAAATATGTCCTTATCAAACTCGTGCTCTCTCCGCCTTCCCCTATTTCAGTTCGAAATGCTTCTCGCTCCGGCAAGTATATTAAAAAAAATGGAAGAATTCACGGAGGTTTTTTCTGGAAGGGAGGTAAACAAAATGAAAACAAGATTCCCCTTATCGCCTGGGAACCATCTCCAAGCCCTCCGAGGGAGGGTGGGTTAAATTTCAAAAAATCTCTGTCAGAGAAAAGCGTGGCTATGGCAGCCAAGATTATTTGGAGGATCATAGCGCCCAAGCACTGGCCGGGCCCAATTGGCTCTCGAGAAAAAGTATTTCGTGGGTCCTCGTTCCTCCCGTTTAGACAATGTAATCCATTTCGCCTTATTCGTCTTTTTCTCAAACCGTATGTTAAAGCTTCTCCCTTAATCAAAGCGCACTCCTATTGGATTCTAGGAAATGGCAAAAAGATCAATATCTCGTCTATAAAATTATGAATAAGGACCCAATTGAAGACAGAGCCCCATTAGAGCGGCTGCGTCGTCGGATGGATAGAGAGGGGTTGTGTTCGCGTTTGTGGGATATTTCTCTTTGGAAAGACTGCCGCCTCGGCGTGTGGAACGAATTGAGGTGCCGCCCTCACTCCGACACTTGAATGGTCCACGCTCGCCGGACCTCCTCCATGGCTTGGCACCCACGCGCATGAGGAAAAAGATGTGAAAGGTCAGTCGAATGCCGCGAGTTACATCGTCTCCATGGGATATGACAAGCTAAAAGAGAGGCCTTACGTCCCTCCCGACCCGCACCTCGCGTCCGGCGTTTCCTTCATGCCCAAAGTCGACTTCTTTGCTTGGCTCCCTTTGCCACGGCAGAGATCCTTACGTACGACATCTTGCAGAAAAAAGGGTCTCTATGGTCCCTCCATCGCTTCTGCTCGTGCAATGAAAATGCGAGACCCACGCCGCCCACCTAGTCCCTCGAATGCAAGTTCTCTAGCGTATCCGGTCCTCCTTCATTCACAATTTGGATCCCAACTTTTTTTGCTCCCTCGTTCCACCGCTCGATCTCTTTTTCTAATTGGGCAATCAGATATCCTAGCCCCCTTCTAAAAAATCAGCTAATTAAATCCGCTTGGGTTGTCCTTCCTAAAGGTTATTTGTTGCGTATCCGGCTAGAAAGAAACAGAAGAATCTTCTCGAAATATTAAAAGCGAATCACAAGGTCTTAGAAAATCAAGATTAAATGTCATCTAAAGGAGTGCTTGACCGATATAAAAGATGATTCCAATCTCGACAATAGGACATTGCTTGGGGATCTTCCTTGACTTGCCATTTCAATCGAGCGAGCACATCCCTCCTCTCAAAGACCGGCAAATAAGGAAGTCCGAACCGACCTTCAAGACCGGCTCAATTCACATTCAAGGCACTCTCTGATGGGGCAGCAAAGGGCAATGCGGGCAAAGCTGGTCGCCGGAGGTGTTGTTGTAAGTCCAATTGGGGAAAAATCCATACCTTCGCTTGGGGGCTTGGATTCTCATCCGACGCTCAAGTCAAGCTTTGGCCCTCTACCAAGGCCTCAAGATCCTCAAAGATTTAAATATAAGTGAAGCTAATGTCATAGGGATTCCCGCATCATTATAAACGCAATGGTTTCCAACTCCCCTGCACCTCGGATCTAAAACTAGCAAGGGCCGATATCCGAGAATTAAGGGTATGGAAAACGCTTTTAAGAAGCCGAATTACTATCATGTGGCCGAGAACTCACAATAAACAGGGCGGGACATTGAAGCCAATAAAGCTACCCTCCTCTCACACGTCAAGATGAAAGACGAGGAAGAATCTTGGGAACCTATCCCATAAGCTCGTCCGTGGTCATGTTTTTAATGTTGGCTCTTAAATAAATTTGTTTGTATCTTTAACTTAGGGAAAATCTCGAAATCGAATTTTTAGATTGTCTCCGTCATGGAAGAAGTTTGCAAGCTCTGGCCGCATTTTCAATATTAGAAGTAAGATGCAACAGATTTAGACATCCTCAATGTAATCGGATTTCGGTAATCGGGCCAAGATGAATATTAATATCACATAACCGTTTTTGTCAAAACCACAAACAATCACACATATGAACACAAGTATTTCATGGAAAGCTTAAAGCCGAAAACCCCAAAATATCCGTATATTATATGTCATGGAGATCATGTAACAATCATAGTACAAATCTCCTCACAAGCTCTCAAAGCACTACCCTCAATTGCTACACACCGTCAAGCTAGATCTAGCAAAACACATGCTCCAACCTTTTGCCACTTGATAGCCGCGCCTCTATTGCGTTTTCAAGCTATGGGATGGCTTCATTAAATAGATAAACCACCTAGCCCGAACTCGCGCAATCCTCATTGACTACTCCACCTATCCGTGTGTTGCAAATAGCAACAGAGATGGTCACAAATCGATAGTTAACCCCGCTCTTTCACCTATCTCCGCACTCGGTCTCCACCGAAACTCGTCCATGCACTCGAGGTTAACCGATGTATTCTTTCGTTGATTAATGAGTTTATAATTAGTGAATTAATTAATAATTAATTCACACCACTCTCACTAATTGTATCTATTAGTTAACTTGGATACAAAAAAGCTCAACTATGTTTAGATTATAGAAGAGAGGAATAACTTCATTCCCGAGTTATGTTTAGATTAGTTAAACTCGAATACAACTCCACTAACTTCCTCAATCAACTCCACCAAACTCGTCACATGAGTTCTAACCGAAGTCTTCATGCAATAGCTTCACTTAAACCCTAGGAAAACGTAATTCCTTCACGTCACTGCATGTGCCACATCCAGTGCATCAAACTCGAAGTGCTCCAAGAGGATAAGATAATGTTTATAGTCCAAATATTATTAAGAGCTAATAATATTCGACATATCTATTTTTCGGACCGGGCAATCTAAAAATAGATTCGCCCAAAGTATGTCTAAAAATAGAAGTCCATCTATTTTTTCCGACTTGACCAACCATCCACAAATAGCATCCCGAAACTCATAGAACATGATCCATATGTCTAAAAATAGACGTAGTCTAAAAATAGACTTTGCGCCAAAAAATACCCCTGCGGGCCCACTTAGTGAAGGCAACTCTTTTCACTAAGTTCATCATCTTGTTGCAATCTCAACATTGGTCACTTTAAATTATCTGCTCTCTTCAAACTCTATGTAAGGAAAATACTGGTGACAGGTCTTCCTATGGTATCTTTCCGAGATAGTGTTTGATTTGGATGTGTACTTGGAAAACATCGTCGAGATAGTTTTGACAAACGTGCCTCTTGGCATGCTTCAACCCCTTTACAACTTGTGCACAATGATTTATGTGGTCCACTTCCCGTTGTTTCTTTTCGTGGTTGCAAGTACTTCTTAACTTTCATTGATGATTTTTCCGCATGCACTTGGGTATACTTCTTAAAACTCAAGAGTGAAGTTTTTTAACATGTTCTTGGCCTTTGTTGAGAAACAACTGGACATCAAATTCTTAAGTTAAGATCGAAACAATGGAGTAGAATATGTTAACAACAAATTTATCAACTTCTCGCACTCGAGCATGGCATTCAATTGCAACATACTATTCCATATACTCCACAACAAAATGGTGTAGCCGAAAGGAAGAATCGCACCTTAAAAGAAAATGGCTAATTGTATGCTTCAATCTAAAGGACTTGGTCTCAATTTTTTGGGCAGAGGCCATTAACCGTGCATATTACATAGTAAATCACACTCCCTACAAAGGTTTTAAGGAATATCACTCCAAAATAAGCTTGGAGCTAAATCAAACCAGATGTAAGTCACTTTCGTGTTTTTGGAAGTGAAGCTTTGGCCCATATTATAGATGAGAAACACAAAGCCTTATAACCTAAGAGTGAAAATGATTTTTGTTGGATACTCTCAATATTTCAAAGGATATAGAATTCCTCAACCCAAATCCAAAAATGTAAGCATTAGAAGAGATGTAAAATTTGATGAAAATATATTGGCCTACGATCCTAGTTCGGCGAGTGTGCCACCTTTGGCCTCGCGACCCCCGATTCGGCGTATGTGACACCTTTCTCTCTCTCTTCTATTTTTAATTGCATTTCTTCTAGTTCGTATGATGACAACGAGGATGACAATCCTCCTCCACCTCTTGAAATTGTTCCTTATACTCCACCGCTTCCAAGATGGGTCTCGCTCTACTCGAGATGCAACAGGTTCTCTTGCAGTGACCTCGTCGATCGACGACGTACACGTTCTCGAGCTCGAAATAGCTTCTTCCTTATCGTTCAAGTTCCGCAAAATCTCGATCCATAAACCTTTGAAGAAGCCTCCCGTCATCCAAACTTGGGATGAAGCTATGAATGAAGAATATTGTTCCTTATCGTGAATGATACTTGGGACCTTGTTCCTCTTCCAAAAGGAAGAAAAACTTGTCAGATGCAGATGGGTTTACAAAACCAAGTTTGGACCGTATGGAAAAGTGGATAGACATAAAGCTCGTCTTGTTGCTAAAGTATTTTCACAAGTTGAAGGCATTGACTATACCGAAGCCTTCTCCCCTCGTTGCCAAAATGAATTCTATGCACCTTGTTCTTTCCCTTGTCGCCTCCTTTAAATGGGAAGTCCATCGGATGGATGTTAAATCCGCCTTCTTACATGGATATTTGCATGAAGAAATCTACATGGAACAACCCCCTGCCATATCCAAAAAGACTCACCTTGTTTGTCGCCTCGGGAAGTCTCTCTATGCACCTTGTTCTTTCCTCGTCGCTCTCCTTTAAATGGGAAGTCCATCGAGTATGGATGTTAAATCCGCCTTCTTACATGGAGATTTGCATGAAGAAATCTACATGGAACAACGGCTGTCAAAAAGACTCTAGCCCTTGTTTGTCGCCTTAGGAAGTCTCTCTATGGTCTCAAACAAGCTCCTCGCTTGTTATGCCAAAATGGATAGATTTCTATTAGGTAATGGGATTTTCTAGGTGTCATTCTCGACAACACTGTCTACACCAAGAAAAGTGGGTAAGTCCTTCACCATCCTTGTTCTTTATGTTGATGATCTTATCCTTACTCGGTAGTGATCCAAACCATATAAACCATGTGAAGTCTAGCATCAAAAAGAAGTTTGAAATGACGAGACTTAGGACACTTGCATTATTTCCTCGTCTTCAAGTCTTGCAATCCAAGGAAGGCATTACCCTCTCTCGCGTCAAGTATGCCTCGTGATCTTCTACACCACTTTCACATGGAAGACCGTAAGCTGCACCTCCTTCTCCTTCCCGTACTCGGAGTCAAGCTTTCACTCACTTGTACTACCCCCCGAAGTTGATGCTACCTTATATCGTCAACTTGTTGGTAAACTTCAGATATCGAACCCATACCCGTCCCCGACCTTTTCCTTTGTCGTTGGTCTTGTCGCTCGAGTTATGCACCAACCTCATGAAAGTCACCGGAAAGCAACTAAAAGAATACCTAGATATATTCGAGTGTACAATCTCGACTTTGGGATTCATTACAGAGGCAGTGTGCATCTCCATCGTTGATTTGTTTCACCGATTCTCGATTGGGTCGGTGACCCTTGATGATCGAAAGTCGACCGCAATATGTATTCACTCTCGCTCTCGTGACCTATTACTTGGTCTTGTAAGAAGCAAAGTGCCATCTCTTTTTCTTTAGTAGAAGCAAGAGTATCATGGTGTAGTTGAAGCTAACAAGGAAGCCATGTGGCTTCGTCAGCATCTTGTTCTGAATTTGGTCTCCATCAACAAGCATCCAACTACACTTTGGCGTGATAATCGCAGTGCCATTCAAACTATGTAAAGATCCAGCTCAACATCAACGTATGAAACACATTGAACTTCACATACACTTCACTTTGAAAGCTCATTCATGATCGTGTTCTTGAAGTGCGATAGATCGTCCAACCAATGATCAAGTAGCCGATATCTTTGCTAAAGGTTTCTCACGAATGCGAAGTTTACCAAACTTCGATCCATGCTTGGAGTTCGGGAAAGTTGTCAATAAGAGGGATAGGCTCTAATGCCTTCTTCCTTCTCTATCGTAGTCACTTTTGTAAATCCTTCAATCTTATCCCAATTTGTTCTTAAGGGGGATGTTAGGATATTTCGACACATAGGAAATAGGCTCCTTTTTGTGTCACCTTTGTAAATCCTTCAATCCTATCCCAATTTGTTCTTAAGGGGGGATGTTAGGATATTCCGTCACATAGGAAATAGTTAAGAATAACTTAGTTTAGTGTAGGGTTAGGTAAAGTGTGTTTCTTTACCATGTACATTTATAACTTATAATCCGACACTCACGATTTGTAGCGATCCGACTCGGTTATCTTTTCACCTCTCGTATTAACGACACTTGATCCGTGGCTTAACACCCGATTGGTCCATGATCTCTATTTAAAGAGCACGAAGGGTCATTTTTCCGGTAACCATTTATGAGAGAAATGTTGAACCCTTAGTTAAATTGAGAGAGGGGCGGGTGAATCGCGTTTAATGCATTCATGGTTTTGTAGGACTTTCTTTTACACTTATTTACATCTTCATTTTCATGATCAACTTAATGTATAGTGAAACAACAATATTAATAAGTGAGCTGACAGGTATTACATGACATTAAATACGTAGTATCGACACATAATCATCATGGCCATAGACACCGGATATAAGTGTAAACCCATAAGGGAGAAAACCACATCTTATTATTGTTGTGATGCAGAGGCAAGCTCCAACTCCCTCTCACCATCGATTTTTCGTAGGCTCCAACCTACGGGAGGCTACTACCTCAATTTCTTGCAAGCTACAACATGCAAGGAAGCTCCAACTCCCATCTATTTTCCGTAGGCTACAACCCACAGGAGGCTCCTACCTCAACAACTGAAGACAATCGACATCTATCAAGCTACAACTTCATATGGAAGCACCAACTTCCTCACATTACAATAAAATCATATGTCGATTTACGGATATCACTCGTTTTCCTCCTTCATCACCTATTTGGCCCTCCGGCCTTTCATATCTTCCTTATATCATCTATGGATCTTCACGCCTTTTCTATCTCGCTCCTTATGCTCCTTACACTTCTCGTACCCCCTTTCATTCTCTTCAGCCTCTTTATGCATATCTATGTGACATAATTTATAGAGATTACCTTATCACTCGTTTGTATTCCACAGTGTGATCGAAGTGAACATGTATGACTTCGCCTACCCCCCATTCGTTTCCTCATTCTTCGCCCGTTATTCATGAGAGATAATCATTACAACATTCACGTAGTTTTTCCTATGCCTATGGAGACTTTCCTTTGCATCACATACAATAAATATATTAAATCATTTACATTTTCGCTACAATAAGTATTTCAATTCACTTAGCCCTTTCAGCTCTTGGCTCGTTGTGCGTTTGTCTTTTGTCGTTGTCGTTGTCTTTTCGCCTGTTTCGTTGATATATTTCACCGCTCTACACGAACACCTTTTTGCTCCGATTCAACTCATCCGCTCGTGCCCATTGCGATTAGCCTTCACCGCTCCTTTGCTCCGTGTCGGTCACTTACCCGAGGTCTCCTTCTCGTTGCCTTCATATTTTTGTTTATATACTTGAGTCTTTTGCTTGCACTTGGTCTTTTTCTTCGTAAAATGGGCGTATCCACATGAATATGCACCTTTCGCGATCTAATGGTCACCGCACTCCGCTTCATTTAACTTTCTCCCAATCCAATGGTTGACATTCCATCGCACCGTCGCAATCGCAATCACAACCTTCGCGTGGTCCGATGTGCCTTTGGCCACCGATCACCACCGATGCGATGAGCGAAGGGTCCCACCGGCTATCGCGGAACTCACATATTCACCGTCCATCATCCATCGGATCTCGACGGTCGTGATTCAATCGCTCAATCGCAATTGCAACGTTCAAACCGTTGTTCCTTTTCTCTTCCATTCCGCCGATGCGATGTGAGATCGCGGATGCAATAACTCCGATGAGATGTCCGCCGATGCGCATGAACCCTCCGAGTGGCTACTCAACTCATGATCCAATGGTTGCGTTTGATCGGGATCGGATGGTCGCGATTAAATCGCACCATCGCAATCGCAAGGTTCAATGAGTCCGCTCTCTCGCGTCTCTTGTTCTCCGTCGATGCAATAGAGTTACGTGGATCCAATGGATCATTTACTGCATTCTATAATGTTTTCGGGTCCGATCTTTATTGTAATCAAACACCGATTTTCGTCGATGCGATATGCGAAGGGTCCCACTTGACTTCCCATGTGCACGACGGATCGCATTATCGCTATCGCATCCTCCAATGGTTCGGCGCTCTCGCATTTCTTAGTAATCCGCCAATGCGATGACCCTCTCCTTGCAGTGCCCCACTCTAATTACCTTTCGCTTTTGTTTAACCGGACCTTAGGAATAGTGTTAAAGCCTTTGGGAAATGTTTTGGCTATACATCGCTTTAATGAAACTCTTTTGTACCCATGTGACAACCTTCGGAACATTATAATAAAACACTCAAACCAAAGTTAATTATAATGCAAACTCATATCATCGCATCGCATCGCATATCTTTTCCATATCGTGCGAACTCATATCATATGCAAGATGCGACATGCGATCGCATCGCATCGCAACACAAACACTTGCCTTGTGTTTTGCGATTTCGGTCCTCGCCGATGTGATTGTCACCGTTGATCTTCTATCTTTGATAAGATCTCTGCCGTCGATCTTCAACACTTCCTCTTTAAGCCTTAACATTAAGACTCCACCCTTTCGCGTGATGCGACCACCGTTAGATCTTCACCGATCTTGATCCGACGGATATTGCATTCACAATATACTCGTTGTTTAACATTTCAAACGTCCATGCACTTTTCCCATGCGATCACCATTGGATCTTCGCCGCATCAAACCGTACTAGCTATCGCGTTACTTCGACCCTTGACCTTTAATTCTCAAAATTACGCGAAATAGGCGGTTTAGTATTGTGACGTGTCGTAATATGATACGATCGTGTTCCAAATGTAATAAACCGCTCATGGCCCAAAAAGTCAGTGGCGAAACCGGTGTTATGGTTTTGCAAAACTACCAACCTTCAAACCTTAAATTTAAACACAATTAAGTGCGAGAATTTCGCCATTTCTTTAGGATTTCGCTCAATCTCTCGTTGATCCCCGTTTCACCTTCTACTCGCGCCTTCATTCGAATGGTTTCCTACCATATCTCGCACTTCGCCTTTCGTCGTTGAATGAAGTTTCAGCCGTGCGTTATCCACTCTGTCTCACAAATCTTCATCATTGTTCTTCGGATCACCGCGGATCTCTAAAGACCCCCGAACCTTTCTTTTCTCTTTAGCGCAACTCTATCCCGAGATTGTTCCCCGTATAATATCTTTGGCCCTCGTCGTATCTTGCAACTCGTTACCTCTCGCTTCAATTCGTTGTCTCTCGCTTCTAGTCACCTATCTCGCTTCATCCATTGCCTCGCCTTTCTGTCTAATGCTCTCTCTCAGTTGCCCTCCTGCTTCTTCCCAGTGTCCGAGCCGCCTTTTTTCTCCCGCCTCGCTCGCCTCTCGCTCCTTGTTTGTCTCCTTTGCCTTATCGCTGGTTCTTCTTTTCTAATGCTCTCTCCGCTAGCTTCTCCTGCTTCTTCCGGTGTCCGAGCCGCCTCTTTTGTGCCGCCCCTCGCCGCCTCTGGCTCCTTGTCTCGTCTCCTTTGCCTTAGTGATAGTTCACAGTGCCGCTCTCTTTCTTCTCCTTTGCCATCAATGACAATATTTCCAACAAGAAACATATGTAACTTTTCTTTTTTATATTAATAAATTTCTTGAAGTGGTCGCATCGACTCGAGTGCCTTGGACTCGTTTCCCTCTTTCGAGGGTTTTAACCACGTGATTATACTCGTGGTGTACCGATTTTCCAGATCTATTTGTGAGTGGTGACCTTTGGTTCTTGATCTACAGTAAACTTACCCTATAAATTCCTACACAACTACTCTAGGTCACTTTAGTAGTAGGTTTTACACGCTAAGCGCTATGGTCGTATCTACGTTTGTAGGATAAAATTTGATTGGGTTGTATATAAAACACACCATTGGGCATGGAGTCCAGCTTTTATCAAATGATGCTACATATTTAATGAGCATGACACAAAAATCAAGGTAGTAATAACTCATTTGACAATTTGAGATATTTAGAAGAGGAAAACCGAAAAGAAAACAAAATCATCAGTGAGAAGCAACAAGTACTAATGACCGAGAAATATGAGAAAGGAGCATGAATGAACCCTAAATCTCAAAAACTAAAGTTTCTAGACATGAAGAATATTTTTTCATAAACAAAGAAATAACGGACATGGAACTACAACACTTGAATTTCTGCAAATTCTCATCAAAATTGCAATATATTTAAGATCTACTCAAATACACTAGAATGCTAATGTTTTTTACGATAAAAAACCAACATTTTTCCATTCTTGGTGAAAATTGTCTTTATAGACATTACATCAACTAATCACAGGATTATAGTTTCAAACTTAATTACAATAATCCAAAAAAATATCAAAATATTATAAGTTCATGCATGTGGAAAAATATCTTTAATTACATTAAGTTTTTTCTAAAATAAAATATCTACTCGAAAAGATATGCTAACATATAAGCTAAGAAGAAGTATCTTCAAAATATCTTCCTCGAAAATAGAAATAGGTCCTCGAATGATAGAACCGATTCATCACCTGCAAATGGGTCTCTCTGCAAATAGGTTCAATCCTTCACCAAAACGCTTCGTATAGAGTTCCTTTTCGAGCCTCTCGGGTGAAATTTGTTGATATTTCCGTTGTCACCTTTCTTTTGGTTTCCTCGAGTTGAAGATTTTGTCGATAGACGGACTATTAGCATTTTCTTTCGCCTATTTTTTAAAATTCGTTGACAAGTGGGAATGCCGCATTTCTCTTGCCAAATTCCGCTCGGGCAACGGAGATGTCAACGCTCACTTCAAAATTGCCGACAACGAAGATGTTAGCACATATATTCTCGAAAAATCGCCTGACAATGGGAGATGTCGACTCCCGATTCTTTCAAAAATCATCTGGCAATGGGAATTTCGCCTACTCCGTGCTCCGTTGTATGTAAAAAATGTTGTCAAGCACATTGTTAGCAATAAAAGCTAAAATTGTTGTTTCTCAAGTGCACAACCAAAATTTTTAAAATGACCCCAAGCCTCTAGCCGAGGGTGTTAGCCGATTTTAGAAGCACATCCACCTTCTCCAACTCCTATTTCTTGCTTTCCTTTGTCTCCATAGGAACTTTTCCTTTAGTTTCTTTGTCTCGCTCTTTTAGAGCATGCGTACTTTTTTTCCGTTGATGATAAGGTCCTTCATCGGCACATTATCTACATCAATTACCTCCTTGGCCAAATCGGATTGCTTCTTAGTTTAGTTTTCAACCTTAACTTATTTTTTGGCCTCTGTATGAGGCATTATGCCTCCTTTAAGGGTTTCGCACAATGTTTCTTCGCCTTGGGTCTCAACTTCAACCTCTTTGCCTTTAATGATCTCCGGCATAGTTGTGTCCGTTAGGGAGGCTTCGGCACAGGGGAACTCATGGCTTGGGGAGAACTCGATAGCGAAGGTAAGCTTATAGTGGATGTAGGGTCTAGTTTACTAATCCCGGCCTATTTTTTTGGTAAACTTTGGGAATTTTAGGGCCGAGAGGATGTAGAAAGGACCTTCGTGTCATTTTGGCTAGAGTGCGCTCAATAGGGGATGTTTCATGGGTATTTTTCCCCCCATATAACAATTTTCTTCCTTCCTCTTAAGGACTTGGGGGATCGAGGTCGAAAACCTCCCCAAAATAGGAAGTGGCTCTAGATTTTTCCTACTTTGGCCAACCGTTTTGAATCAACAGCTTTAATGATGGATTTGTGATAGACATAGTGGGAGGCGTGTATGTTCTTGCTCCGAAATGGAGTTTCCATATGCATGTGGATCTCCAACAAATATAAACAAGTTTTCATCCTAACTCCGACTAGCCTAAATGTGCAAGAAAATGGAAGTGATAAGAGATCTACTCGGTTGAACCTTCCTTCAGTGAAGAACGATTAGGTTATCTTCAAAAACCAATTCCATTCGTCTTGTAGCCAAACCCTCCGAACCCCGTCTCTCCAATTATGATTCACTAACTCTTCCTGAAAAAATAAGGGCACATCAACTCCTCGCCAACACATGGCTTCTAAAAAATTGTTCCCCATCTACTGCAAGGTTGTGGCCTCCGAGATTAGTTGTTCCGTAACAGAGAATGAGATCCCATCGACTTCCACCCGATTTCCATCGAAATTCCGAGCAAATGAAAGAGCTGCACGACATTGTGGTAGTTGGTGCGACGGCGGGAAGAACCTCACACCAACCAACTTTCGTTGAAACTGTTGTTGGATATCGGGATAAATCTCCAACGGATGCGTGTGCTTTGGGCTCATGCCCAGTTGCGGTGCGCTTTCCCCATCGCAGCCCTTTTAGTTGGAAACAAAAACAACGGATTTGATCCCCGGATATTTGTGGGAGAATACGGATGAAATATTGCGAGATCGTTTACCAATTTCACAACAAAATAACCAAACTTACAATGACGGAATCACCAATGTACAAAGTGAAATGAGTTTAATCGACAAAGAGGGGAAATCATTACAACTCGGGGTGAATTCATGTTTTAGACCATGATTAATCGATAAACAATATACCGATGGAGGCGAACAAATCAATGATTTAACATTACACTTACTCGTGGCACTCTTGCAAACCTTATCATTCACGACGTGGTCAACGTAATTCCAAAATTTAAATTTGAAATTCGTTTCTTTGGCGCCGTATGACTATGTAAATTATATCAAAAATGTTGATAAAGCCCATTGTCAACGAATTTATTCGTAAAACATTATCGGAACATGAATACGTTGATAGCCCCTCTACCGATGATTTCTGTTTATTACAACTAAAATGTTGACATCGAAATTGTCGCATTTTCTTCGATTAAAAAAAGAAACAGGAGTTGATGTGATAACGTATAGATTTTGGCCCAATCAAAGAGACTCTCTCTCCTCCTCCCACATGTGAAAAAAGACCTAAAATTTTCGATAGTTGAACTTCTAAGAGAAGATGTGTGTGATGATGCCTCCAAATGATGTGACATGAGGTGTATTTACATGTGTCCAAGGAAGTCGAATTTCCCTACCTAGGCCTACTTGAACTTTGTGCACTCTGTGGCTTTTCCACCAAAGAGTTTAATTTTTCCTCGACCAAATTAGAGTTCACCAAGGGCTAAGAGGGCCTTCTTTGGATGACGAAAAGTTGTCCAAAAGATGGAACTTTTTCCTTGAGCTTCCAAATCAACCGGCATATTCTTCAAAATTTATATGAGAATGTCCTTTATCCCCCGCAATATCGTCAAAAATGTTAACTCCCAAATTGTACATAATGATAAAAGCCCTACTCCACAAAGCACAATATAAGAAGGAACTCTTAGGATGGTCACCACTATCACCTAAGCAACCCATCCTTTTCACTTTAGGTTGGTTCTCCCTCCATCTCAAAGGGGTACCCCTAATAGGATTACAAAGAGGTAGGCAATGAAGCACAAGATGAAGTGAGAGTCACTTTAGTAAAAATAATGTTTTTTCTTTTTTGGGGATATAAAAAAGGTGATAAAAGGAAATTAGAGATTTGTGCCAAATCCCAACAAGGACAAAGGAGTCACAATGAATTAAAGGGGTTTATGGGGCAAAGAAGAAAACCCATCTTTAGAATCAATTTCTTTCATCTAGTAGGATAAAGAGGCTAGAACCCAAGAGGAAGAACAATCTCTTATCTAATCAAGATTAACAATGAAGACCAAGGCCCCACAAGAATGTGTCCTCAAGGGAGAAACTTTCACCAACAATATAAGCTATTGCTTGATAAATGTACTTGATACCCTTTGCTAGTGGTTCATAAAATAGGTAAACAAAGAAACATTTCAAATAATTACCAAATTAACAAAGAAAGAAGGAGAGGAGTTGCCCCAAAATTTCTTCCTTCCATGTGGTAGACTTTACCCTCTAAGTGGATCAACTCTTGTTAGCTTGTAGAAGACTTGAACATTTACAATTGATTTTTATGCACAAAATAGAATCCAAGACCAAAAAGCTTTAAGAATTGACACCAACATCCATGGAGAAAGAACTCCCACACATCCATATGGTCCAAGAAAGATATGTCAATTAAGATCCAATGAGTGGAAGCTCCAAAAATCGAACCAACGAGTATAAATGAGGAAGGGATACTCTTTATATAGAGCCTGAGCTCGACTTGCTTTACACAATAGGATAATAAATTCTCACATGAAATCCTTAGATCTAGCTTTAGCGAGAAGTAAAGAATTGTTTCCTCCAACTAACTAATCAACAATATGTTGGAATGCTTCCGCATTAATCACATAAGGTTTTTCCTTCTCATCACTTTTTGGAACCATATATGTGGTTCATCATCATGATGGATGTAAGATGAAAATAATTAATCTAACCAAGATATATATAATAAACCTAAAAGTAAGATGAGAAAAGAGGCCAACAGAGAAATAAACAATAACTAAAACCCTAAAGTAAAAATGAATAGTACTATGTAAAAGTTTAAAATAGTACATTAGTTTGCAATTAATTAAATATTAATATCAACAAGACGCAGTTGCAAGAGCCGGCAAGTCCCTCGCCATACTTGAAGTAAGTTACTTAGTTGAGATAATTTAGCTCCAATTCCAAGCACAATAGCAACATAATGGGTAAAATCACAAGTTACTTTAGTTGAGATAAGTTAGTTCCAATTCCAAGTACAACAACAACATAAATGGGTAAAATCACCTAGTAAGAGAAAGCGAATTAAAGAGATAGGCTAAGAGACACAATAGCACTTGGTTGAGTTGCATTTGGCATCACAAAGAGTAAAACCCCACATTATTAGGCTAAAGCGATAGGCTATGGGACACAATAGCACTCGTTGAGCTGCATTTGGCTTCAAACATTATGGAAGTTGGAACCCAGCAGCCTTTGCTCCTAAAAGTTTAGTTAGAATACTCACTCCCACTTCCCTGTCTTATCGATGAAACTTTAATGATGATAATTTTAAGTTTGGTTTTAATTTATATTTTATGATAATTTTAATCTCTATAAATACATACATCCATTTGGAATTTTCGTAAATCTAAAAAAGGTATTGAACAAATATTAGTGAATTATTTATTTTATGATATGATGGTATATATTTGAAAGGTCGTAGATTTAATGAAATACTGGAGATTTTCATTACAATATTGGACATATTATAAGCAAGAAGTGCCACAGCATGAGGCCATATAATTGAAAAAAGGCAACTTGGTAATTCGAGTCCTCAAAATGAGGCCATACCATATAATTGAAAGCAATCTAATTGGAGTCCTCAAAATGAGGCCATACCATATAATTGAAAAAAGACAACTTCTTTATCCGAGTCCTCCGTCGAGTTGTTGTCCATTGCGTATTTATCTCTATTTGAGTTAGAAGCCCCGAATAATATCTCTATTAAGCACTCACACTAAGCTTAGTTTTTAGTGTTGTAAAAAACACATTAGATAACGTCTCTACTGAGCACTCACACTGAGCTAAAAAACCACTAAGCTTAGTTTTTAGTGATGTACACATTAGATAATGTCTCTATTGAGCACTCACACCGAGCTAAGTTTTTTAGTGTTTGTGAAAAAAATACATTACATATTAAGTTTCTGGATTTAAATATCCGGATTTCGGGAGAGTGAACGACAAAACAACCATAGATAAAAATTTAAATGAAAGATAGGAAAGCAAGTAATTATCTCTCGATAGAAAGCGAAGAGTCCTTCAAAGACTTCCCTTGAATCTCTCAAATTTATGCTTCCAATGCAAGGGAAAAAACGAGTGGTTACCGATTCAAATTTGTTGCAATTCACTCTGGCGTTCTGGAGAACCCTTCCGTGCATCGGCCATTTCACCTTGATCGGCAAGCGTTTTCCCTCAGCCATGGCTTGAGCCGCTTTGAGATCTGGTCCTTTGCTTCTCCACTTCCAAATTTGGAGCAAATCGCAGCGCCCTTCCCTCGCTCTTCGGATGCAGAAAAATTGAAAGAGAATGTTTCTCTTGATTTGAAATTTCGCTAGTTGATGGGATCTTTGTAGTGTTAGAAATATTAAAGTCACTCGCCGTGCCTTGGGCAGTGACATGAAGAAACGAGTACAACAAGCAGCAGCGAGAGATTGAGTGTACAACAACACGCAATTAAGAGGAATGGAGAAAATCCGTAAGGAAGAATTTAATAATTGATGGGCCGCAGCCATGAACAGAGAGGAGAATTAATTTTTGATTTGGGCGAGAAGTTACTTCAGCAGCAAAATGAAGATTTTGTCTACGGAGGAGCAGAGTTTAATTAAAACAGTCAAGTCGGGCGTTTAAAGCCCCCACAGCGCAAATGAAGAAAAATTGAATTAAACAGGGCGTAAGTCTTTTATGAGAGGGCAGTGACAAGTGGTCCCTACCACTTGAGCGCAAAAGCGCAGATCGCAGTTTTCAAGTTTTGAGAACTCAGGTGTCTTGTTGATGTGAATTCCGCGATGTGCGATGTGCGCCATTGCACAATCGCATATCGCATATTTCAGAATTGTAATGGTGACAGCAACAAAACCGGACGACGGCATCCCAACTCGTCTCCGTGGATCTCCCCGCCCCCGCCTCTTGCCACCGTGCTCCCTCTGTGCCGCTCGGCACGGAGATATTTGAAATTTAAAACCCAACTGCCCGCCTGCTGATTACTTTTTCTGTGACTACTTATATGAGAAAAGTAATGAGAGGCCTCCTTTGATGGGAGCCTGCAACAACGGGCGCTTTGTAAAGAGCGTCGAGACCCCACGTTCGGTTCCACCTTCCACCATTTCTCATCATCTGGAGGCAAGAGTCCCTACGCAAAGATTTAAGACACTTAAATTAAACGGCTCGTTGATCCATTATCTTCGAATTCCGTTTTTAATCTTGCGAGGATGAATTCTCTGGTAAAAATGGATTTGAGTGACAGCATTACAAGAGGTGATTCCTATGACATTGGGGAAATTTGAAATTGCTTACATTTTTGGATTTAAGGAACAATCGGCTTCATGGAAACCTTCCAGGTTCCTTAACGGAGATGAAGAATTTGCAGGAACTTTACCTCAGTAATAATCCCTTAGGAGGACCGATTGATTTTCTTCACTGGGGAAATTTTCAGTCCTTGATTAGTTTGGATCTTGCATCCTCAGATTATATTGGAACCATTCCAGAATCATTTGGGGAAATTGAAGATGCTTAGGTACCTTGCCTTGAATGATAATAATCTCACCGGGAAAGTTCCTTCAGAGCTGGCAACTTTACCAAACGTCTGCTCGTTGTTATTAAATAGCAACAATTTGTCTGGTCCTTTGGAATTTCCTTCAGAGTTTTATGAAAGAATGGGAAGGTACCTAGCTCTGTCGCAATCCAAGGCTTTTTTTATGTTACACAAAAAATCAGAACTTTGTTCCAAATGGGGTAACTCTGTGTTCTGCGTGGTAAGAGCTGGAGAAAGTGATGGCACATCAATGAATTCCGTAGTTGGATATGGTGCAAGAAGCTGTAATTTAAGAACCTCTATTATATCATTTGATTCTTTGATTCCGAGTTTCATACTGGGAATTTTCAGCGGGTACTGGTTTTGACACCAAGGGAAAATTTAACCGGAGTTAAAAGGAGAAAATTTTCTCTTTCCTTGTATACTTTTTGGTTATTCTGGTTGGTTGTGATCAGATACTTGTTTCAAACATGTTGATTTCATGATTGTTTGCGTGCATCACATATTTCTAAGCCTGTCAATGAAGTTTACTAGTTCGGTTCTCCTCGAGGACCAGTGGCAGATTTGTAACTCTCCATTGTCAACGCGAAGGAGATAATGGCTTCAATTCTGCTGATGCATTCATGAAATCTGATTGCCCCAGTAAGGGGAAATTTGTGTGTGGAATCATGATTTGACCATGTTATCTTGTGCCCGCAATTTTGATTCATAAAGTTGACACCGGTTCTTCTTTTTTGTTCAACATACTCTGTTTCTTTTTCTTGTGTTGTATCTAATTCCAAGTACACTCAGAGACGAGATACAGTGAACTCCTGGGATACCTGGGTATGCAACCAAACAAATGTGTAATAATTTTGTAGTAAATAAAAAAATGTACATTACGAGCCTCCAAATGCCAAAAAGAAAGGTGATTATAACCACTGTTTGAACATAAAAGGAGATTACAGTGATTATAACTCAGTGTTTGAACATAGGAGGAGATTACAGGAGACTTAGATTTTAGTGCATCGGGGTTGTGGGCAACATCCATGTGGTTACCCTAATTTAATTTCTTGAATCTGTTTCTAGTCTTCATCTTTGGTTATCACACTTTAAATGGTCAAGTTACTTGTATTTTTGTGCTCTTCCCGTGCTCTGTGCTATAAGCATGCAAAAACTTTAAGCTAAATTGCATATTTATTTATTGGTTGCTGCTCTATAGATTCTATATCATGTCAGTACTTCACTGTGGAAAAAAGAAAGTTGTCTAAAATACACAATCTTCTATGGCAACTAGCATGTGGTGAGAAGTGAACATCCATTGATGATTTGAAACTGGTCATGTGAATATTCACTGGTGACAATAAAATTATACACGCAGTAAATTCAATTTTTTGAATTTTTTGTCTGTTGTTTTTACATGTTCTAATATTACTCAACCTAATTTTGCAATTTTGCTTGCCCGTATTTAAGAGTTATTATCACAAAGTTGCACATATTTATGGTGCTATTTCATTCACTATTATCACTGTGGGTTTTTCAGCTCTTCCACATCATTTTTTTCTAGATACCATAAACATAATATCAAACCACAATTGTATTACTTTCATTTATTCAAACAATATGCTTCCAGAATAGGTTGCCCTGTTTTACAGAATGATTGTTTCACATTCACCTATTCTTTAACAGTTTACACATGAAACAATGACTGTCATCATATGAATCAAGGGACAGCAGAGTGAAAAAGCACAATCACATGACATATGTCATTGTTTTTGGGTTTCACTAGTTGGATGCTTTTACTTGTCTCTTTGATTTGACATGACAGTGACAACAGAGTGAAAAACTCAATCACATGGAATATGTCATCTGTTTTTTTGTTTTACTAATTGGATGCCTATTTGTCTCATTGATTTGACATTATTGGGATGCTTACTCTATCACATGGCATATATCATCTCTACATGGCACATATCATTGTAATTGGATTCTGGTAACTGGATATTGGATATGCATATAATCCTGTAGGCACTGGAAAATCATTTTCCAGCGCCCTATAGGATTAATGCTTCCATTAAAGTATTTTCTGTAGGTTCTTTGAGGATCATCATCATGGACCTTTGAGGAGATTTATCCTTTTTTCAATGACATTACAGACATGAAGTTGTATGAATTCATTTTTTCCCATAGGCGTTGGAACAACACAAACTGATGAACCGTGGTGGGATGCAGAGCTGCCCTCTGCCCATTATTTCTTCACCTGTCACAACACTTCCTCCTGCTGCTTTGTTTCCGGCTGCAGAATTGAGGTTGAATTGGTAGCAGGGTGCACAAAAACAGGTCCTGCCTGGATAATGAAAATAAGCAGTAGTTAAATTTGTTAAATGAACAGTCCATGAGCAAAAAATAGACACAAGCTTAAAATCAAAGCTTCCAACCAACCTGGGGAAATGATGTGGGCTCTTTCTGTGATGTGTGCGTTTGCTGTTGCAAAAGAGGCTGTCTCCCAGCTACATCTATGCAAGTATTAAATGAGGCATCCTTTGCAACTGCTGACATCCCATATCCACTTCCATTAATAGAACCCACAACAAACGTCGTGGTTCTAATTTTTAGGCCCAAGAACACTACCCACAGATACCCTCATTAAACCCTCTCGAGCCATCAGAATATTTAAATTATAAGTTTTTTTCTCCATAGGCTGCTGCCCACAAAGGGTTCTTCATCAATTGTTGATGAGTATCAATAAAAAAGAGTTATATATACATGTGTTGCAGAGCGCTTTCGAGATTAGCTGCATCTGGAGAAAAAAGCTACACCAAAACATTGATAATTGTATTAGAAGAGCAATTGTTTAACCAACAAGTACATTACCAGACAGAAATGTGTAAATCATTAAACATATTTTCTACCATTTAACTATTTGCAAATCTAGTGCTACATATAATATCATGCTTTAAAAAAACCAATGGAAGAAATTTGCTTATTTCAATCCTGTTTAGTTTGGTTCAACCAAGAGATTGTTTCCCTACAATGCCATCAGCTTTGAAACAGGGAACTCATCTCAATAATCTGTAAACAACTTCAAGAGGACTCTATTATCTTCAGATAATGTGCTGATGAAAATTATATGGTCCAAAGATGGAAAGGGAAAACTATCTGAAACCTAGAAATAAAAATCCAAGTCCAAAAATAATCTCTCACGTAATCTAACCAAAAGTGGCCCTATACCATACTCTAGAAAATAAAATGTATACGTATATTTCTTCCAAAATATTAGAAATAATAATTTGGTCCGTTGAGGTGTCATCAAATGGTTGGAGAGGGATGTCGCCGTGCAAAGACCAAGGTTCAACCTAAGTGGGTTTAAAGCCCCTAATGGTGAGTTTGACAAAGCTAACCGCATTGACATGGCCTCCATGCTACATGCAAATGAGGTCATAGCTCCTTGTGAACAAAAGAGTGTTTCTCTTTGTCAAAAGAAAACAAAAAAAAGTTTGCTATTACTTGTGGTGATGGTGTGATGTTCTTATTAAGTGTTGAAGATCTCGTATGAGGTAAAGATGATCTCCATGCAGTAGTCTGTTGCTGCCGTCATGGGGGAGTAATATCTGTCACAACATGAGAACAAAAAGAGATTCACTACATGATAAATTGGAATAATATACTACAACATGCTGCAAAAATACACAGACAAGCTAAAAAATGTCCGAAGGGAAAACCCTCCAGCCAGCCAGCTCACACCCATGGATATGGACAATGTCGTGCTTGTCATAGTATTTGATGTTGTCATCATTATTGTGGTCATGAAACTCAAAGGTGATCCCACAATGACAACTATTGAATCCTCGGAGGTTTCAAGTTATAAACTCCCACGGACCGTTGAATCCTTTGGCGTGACTCGAACTTCCCTGGTCGTTGAATTCTCTCAGCGTGAATGAACCGTGAATGACAATGAACATCCGACTATTTACCGACGCAAATAGTCTAAATTTAAATTTCAAATACCTCCGTGTGGGGAGAGAGGAGGTGAGAGGAATGACGCAGAGGGAGCGAGGTGGTGGATGCAAGGGCGCGGGTCCATCGGAGACAAGTTGGGATGCCGTCGCAGCTCAAGTTGGGCGGGGTCCACCTTCTATCCGGAAAGTCGCAGGGGTCACCGGAAGGAGCTATCCCATCAACCGGAGACGGGCTCCATTTCGTTGAACGAAAGACTCTTCCCACAATAATTTCCCGTGTAACCAAGCCATGAGTTGAGAATCATTAGACCTTTAAGCACAAGATCCACACAGCTGATCTAGTTATTTGCTATGTGTAAGACTCTGTCGTTATCATTAGCCATGCATTGGTTTTGTCACTTAGTGGGGCACAACAAGATCAAGAACTCAAACCGAGAATCATTAGACCTTTGAGCACAAGATCCACACTAGCTACCCAGTTATTTGCTATGTGTAAGATTGTCGTTGTCATTAGCCATGCATTAGTTTTGTCACTTAGTGGGGCACAACAATATCAGTAACCATCTAAGCATCGTAGACCTTTGAGCACAAGATCCACACTAGCTCACTCCAGCTTATTTGCTATGTGTAAGACCCTGTCGTTATCATTAGCCATGCATTGGTTTTTTCACTTATTAGGGCACAACAAGATATTAGTGACCATATGAGCATCATTAGACCTTTGAGCACAAGATCCACAATAGCCGGTCCCAATTATTTTCTATATGTAACACCGTTGTTATCATTGTCCAAAGATAGACAAATGTATGTGTGAAAACTTAGGGCTTTGTTGGTTTGGGTTTCCATCATTTATTACTCCGAGAAGCACTTTACAACCCAATATTAGGGGAGATGTGTAGGTGTAATGTAAGTATGTCAACATTTTTTAAATGTTGGGAAAAAATATTTTGGCCCAAAGTATGGGGTGATGTTGTAGTTGAGTAAATGTTTGTAAACATTTAACATTATATGATGACTCAATTAAAAATAAGTTAAAAGTAATATAGAATCCAAATGATGGTAGAGATGTAAACAGATGTAGCTATAAATTAAGATGCATTTTTTCATATAAATCAAGGAGCTAATAAATTGAGATGTGAACTGGATAAATTAATTGATTTGATTCCCTAAAGCACAAGGATTTGCATAAATTTTGGTGGATAGTAATCACTAGTAAACCTACACATTTCCAATTTTGGGACATGCTTAAATTATGGTGGAAGTAACTTACGGTAAATATGTTACCTAAAACTACTAGTGTATATTATGATGACTCAATTAAAAAAAAAGTTAAAAGTAATATAGAACTCAGTATGGTAGAGATGTAAACAGATGTAGCTATAAATTAAGATACATTTTTTTCATATAAATTAAGGAGCTAATAAATTGAGATGTGAACTGGATAAATTAATTGATTTAATTCCTAAAGCTACTAGGATTTGCATAAATTTTGGTGGATAGCAATCACTAGTAAACCTACACATTTACAATTTTCAGACTTGCGTAAATTATGGCTGGAAGTAACTTGTGGTAAATATGTTATCCGTAAACCTACACATTTACAAATTTTCGAAGAAAAAAACAACTAGTGTGTATTATGTACCAAAGGCATTAGTCGAAAAATATAAACATTCCGTATGTACAATGCAAAAAGTCTGTAATCAAGTAGGATATCCCATTAAACCAAAGTCTCCCGACCCATATACAAAAACATTTCAAAGCATTGTCCAAAATAAGAAATTCCAAAAGATGAATGCCCAATCATCCTACCACCAATCAACGGGAAAACTATAAACATATATCGCAAGTAGTATGCCCAGTCCATCCAAAACATAAAATCGTAAGCATCTCCCAAGTACCATAGTAAGACCCATAACATAGACATTCGGCGAAAAAAAGAAAATGTTGTTAGTACGACACACCATCGAGATGAGATGACACATTCGAGTGAAGAACTCGAAACTCCGTGCCCGAGCAATACCGCCCTCAAACAACCGATAGTACGTGAGTCCAAATTCTTTTTTCAAGTCCCATCTTTGACAAGTGATCACCTCTCGAGTTCTTTTCTCTTGTAGACATGAAAGAAATTAATATGGTTGAAAGAGTCACACAATGCTTTGATCCTATCCGGCTAGTGGATCAATTGTGGTGTGGATAAAGCATTGGTGTTTTTCATATAATTGATTACCACATGCGAATCACCGCATACGTACAACCCGTCAACACATAATTGTCTCGCAAACCACATTAGACCCCACAAATCCAATACTCGCCCCGAGTATTAGTACCCGGCCCACCATTCTAGAAAATTTTATAATGACAACGCGTGTCCAATTTAAGCTAAGCCCCACAACCACAACAAGAGTTTTGTGTTGCTCCATCAAAATACCTAGCAATGTATGACATCCGGTGTGGTCTCATCCGAACAAAAAAGATCCCGTGATGGCAGTAGTGGGCTCAACACCACTCCAACAAGTGATGATGTTTTGTGCCAGTCAGATCGTGATGGATGGATTTATCCCTGAATATCATGTGATTCCATGAATTTCATATCAGCCCAATGAAAGAACAAGTGGGATAGAGCCCAAATGTATACCTTTTCCCATCCACCACCCCGTGCATTCAACATTATCCAAGAACTATCGAAATGGTAATTTTAGGGGGTCAAACACAAGATCCCACACAAGTAAAGACACATTACACTTATAGAACAAAGCAGGTGTTATTTCCCCCTCCATACACACATAAAGTGCATCGACCCGACCTCGAAAAGCCCCTCTTACACATATTTTCCTTGGTAAGATTCTCGTTATGCCAAACCAGCAAAGTAAAAAAGAACAATTTTAATAGGGACATTGAGTTCCAAACCTTCTTATACCAACTCTCGATGCATCCCGACTCTGAATATTGGTGTACACAAATCTGCATGTTTCATGTGTCCGAGAGCAGCTATTCACAAATGTGCCACCACATGTCAGATGATCTCCCCGACCATAATGCTGAATGCCCGTGAAGTGCATACCCGTGATGTATGTGCACAATTCCTTGGCAATGTCACCATACAAATCCAGCTTCCCTCGTGCCCATGCTAGATGGGGGTCGAATCCATCTAGTGCTTAATAAATTGGCAAGAAAAAGAAATATCCCCGAGTCTACAGAACATGTACCAAATCCCTACTCATTGGGGGAACCCCTTCAGTCCCCCCGAATATTAATCAAGTCCAATGATGATACGTGCATGCCCCACAAAGGCCTAGCAAAGACACCGCATGTAAAGTGGCCAAATCTTTCGAAAGCTTGACCAAATTCGAGACCCATTACCTCCTCCCTAATATTCCCTTTCGTACCACACTTCAACATTTTTTTCCTTTTAAGTACTTATGAAAATTAATCTCCATCTAGCATCCCTTCACATTGAGACCTCGCCATGGAGACTTCAACATTAGCGCCTTTCCCCGAAAAGCTCAATGTCAAGAAACCCCCAACCCCCTTGTTCTTTAGAGACAATTATACCGTCCCAACATGCCAAATGATACTTTCCATGTGCTTCTCAATCCCCCCAAATAAAACGAGCCATAATGACCCGAATTTGTTTAATAATGGCCACTAGAATGATATGCAAATGCACCCAATAAACCGCCAAATTTTGTAATACCGACCGTGTAAGGATATGCCTCGCCCTCCCGAGAGATCCATCTAAGTGTCCACTTATCCAATTTCCTCTCGGTACTTCTTAATGAGCCGCACTGACCAACCATGACGTATTTGCATGGTTTCAAGTGGAAACCAAGGTACGTGAAGCCCTCCAGCTAGCCGCCCATGTCCATAATGAAAAGCATCGCACACCCGCCTAATGATACCATGATCACTAGCCGAGTGTAGAACATGTGATTTCGCAACATTTTCCACCATCCCCGTAGCCCTGTCCAAAATGATCTAGGATGTCCCGCTGATAAAACCACCGTGTAAATATTAATAAGTCAAAGATCGTAATGTCATCTAACAAAGAAATTATGTGAAGCCAAATGGTCCCTGTGTAATTTTAATGCCCTTAAAGAATCCATCCCTAATGGCTCGTGTATTTTAAGACTGAGATAGTCCATAACAAGTATAAATAAAAGAGGGGACAATGCACACCCTTGCTTGAGGCCTCTACCAGTCGTGAAGAATCGAGTTGGTTTTCCATTAATGAGAACAAAAAAATGGGCATTGGAAATACATCCCATGATCCATTCAATGGACATATTAGATAAGCCAATTTTCATAAGAAGCATACACGAAAAGCCCAATCAATGCAAAGTCATATACCTTCCGGAGGTCTATTTTCATCAGCAGAGCCTCAATTTGTTTCGATTGGATGGAGTGTATAATCTCCTGAGTAGTTGCAACAACGTCATGTATCAACCTCGTTATGTAGGAACTCATACTATTCCCGAGTGATATGAATGGATAATGCAACTTTAAACATCTCAACAATGGTCGTAAATAATTTTGTACGTGATGTTACACAAAGAGATGGGGCGAAAATCCTAAAAAGTGTGG
Source organism: Pinus albicaulis (assembly GCA_034641835.2). NCBI lineage: Eukaryota > Viridiplantae > Streptophyta > Pinopsida > Pinales > Pinaceae > Pinus > Pinus albicaulis. The sequence continues at coordinate 1,324,824,904 of CM076572.1, forward strand.
CATTGATCGCTTTTCGGAATAAGGGAAATGAAAGTAGTATTGATAGCACAATGTAAATGTCCTTCTCGTCGTGACTCCCCAACCATATCAAGAATATCCTCGTAACATTAGCTCAGAAAAATATGAAAAAAAGTTCCAATGTCCATCCACCGGGAACCGGACTCTTGTCTCGCAAAGGAGCATAACACCTTCATAATTTCTTCCCCAGCAATTGGTCCGCTCATATGTTCATTGGCGACCTTGTCAAACATCATCGGATATTCATTAGTGCCCCAAATTTGGTAAGCTACAACCGACCCTATCGCCATCGAAATAGCTCCTCAAAATATCGAATCCGCTTTCTCTGTTAAATGTCCACAATGGTCACAAAACTTTGTCCCCGTGGGTTCGATATCTCCCAAATGGCGTTTGCCTTCCTACACATATTGGCGTAATTATGAAAATACTTAGTGTTTTTATCCCTCGCCTTGAGACATGTAGCCCAACTCTTCAAATTCCGAGTATGTTCATGAATTAAAAGGATCCGCCTTTTCCTATCCTCCAACTCTTTCAGGGCTTAACCAACGTGTTGTTGAAATGCACCCCGCATCCATCTCCTTAAATATGGACAATGTCTATGCAATATTATGGTTCAATTCAACCACTAGGAGTTGCTTCTTATCTCTTTCCCACAAACACACCCGAGACTTAAGGATTTGTAGAGTGGAAACCATATGAGCCATAGGAGTGGTTCCTAGAGCTCTGTGGTACTGCCTCTAGATACCCGACACCATGGCCACAAAATTTGGGTCGTCCAGCCCAAGTTTTTGCCGAACTTGAAAGGTACCCCCAAACAATGGACGTTAAAACCGACGACTCCAGAATAATTGGCATGTGATCGGAGATCGAGTAATTACACCACCCTCGACTTTACCATACCCATCAGTTTCTAATAAATCCTCCAAGACCAAGAAGCAATCTAGCCGCTACTCCACCCCTTCCTGCATTATACCACGTGAGGCATAGAGTGTGTGGCCGGATATCCTTTAGCCGATGAGCGAGCATATGTTAGTGATGTAGTCAGCCATAGGGTCATGTCGATAGTGCATACCCCAACCTTCATCTCGAGCAAGGGTGTAAATTAGGTCACCGACAACAATAAGGAGTCCAACCTCGAGGATATCAAAATCCACCACCCTTCGCTAAAAATACCAACGATTATTATACTGTGGGCATATGCATTAATAATATAGATCCTGGATTTAAGACCCCCGAACAAAATTCGACAAGAGAATGCTAGCAAAAAAACTTGAAATCCGAAAACTTCGCAACACATGGATCCCACATCACAGAGATACTGGATAAGGCCACAAAATCCACCGCGACCATGTGCCATCATTGGGAACATAGCATTAAAATATACACAAGTACGGTTAGAAAAAGTCATAGTTTCTTGTATTAAACCAAAAACAGACGTCCATCATGCAAAAAAGTCTTGAGGGACACAAACTTGGAATGATCCCCCAACCCCCTAATGTTCAATGAAATGCATTGCATCATTTGAAAGCCTTCTAAGGTGAAAATGCTCTAAGAACCTACTCATATAAAATGGTGAAAGGTACATCAAAAAAATTACCAGAATCTAAATCCAAAACTGATCCCGTATCTGAGAGATCAACAAATTTCTTTTTTCTGCCGAGTGCCCTTCCGACACATAGTTATGTTCCTGGATGAGGCAGGACTGACAGTAATCAGGGGAGTGACAGAGGGCCCAGACGGGATGGAAAAAGGCTGAAGGTCAAAATTCGGGTTAGATATCAAGAAAGATATGTCATTATCAAATGAGTTTCGGGGAGATGTCTCAGATAAGGCGCAATCGGGGGGAGACGAGGACACCAGAATGGTGTTAATCAACAAAGAAGACCATCGAGTAGAGCCTGACGTAACATCATTTTTTTACAGGAAGAAAAGGGTTAGCACAAAAATCCACATGCAGAGAGGGAAGTGTGGATGCCGAGGAAGTCCTGCGAAAAGGTGTCGGCCCAGCCTGGTCCGGGAGACATTTGAAGGTCCAAGACAGTGTAGGCGAATGCATGGATGCAACATAAGGCAAAGAATAAACATGATGAGATAATAACCCCGAGTATCGAAAAATAGGTGAGGAGAGAGGAGGGGGGTGGCGTACCTTTAACCATTGGAGATGAGCAAGAAGGCGAAACATCCGTAGCAAAGGTCCGAACAAAGTGCCCCACCTTCATCGGACTTTCCCCAATTCTTCTGCGAAAACTTTCTGGGACAACAATTCATCAGATGGCCAATTTCGTGGAATAAATAATAGGGAAAGGGATTTTTCAATAATCGAGGTGTTGCATGTGTACAACATTCCCCCACTCCAGGTCGATATGTGGTGGAAGGCCACCCGAAAAAGGCAACTCGACCATCAACCAGGCAACATGTTTGTCTTGAACCCCTAAGCACTTCGGATCCACATAAACAAATCGCCCGATTGAATTAGCAATGGAAACCAAAACACGCCGAGTCCAGAATTCAAATGGCAAGACTCAAAGCTTAACCCAAATAAGGTGGTTTTGTGGAGTGTCTCTCATCGGATTGAAATCGATATACCAGTGGTGTAGTGCTAGGAAGCTCCGCCCATAGACCCAAGGTCTTAAGAGGATACATTCCAGGTCTGCCTAAGAGATGAAATGTATGCTGAACCATCCATACATAAGCTTGCGAACTTTTAGCGGGTAGCCCAATAAAGTAGTCCAAACCTCTGCAACCCAGGACACCATATCTCTAAAACAACCACGGTCGAAATACCACTTTCCCATCAACGCACGACTCTGCAAACTTACAGCCCTATCCCACATAATGTCATAGCTGAAACTCAACAATCTGTCCTCCGCTGCTGGCTTGAAAGGTTTGACCTGATAATGTGAAGGTTTAGCGCAATGAGGTAATTCAGTAAGTGTATCATGGTTTGCGTCAACCGCGGCTATTGCATGAATGCCATACGTCAAGTCCACCACCCCGCCCCTCGAAACATACAAACTAGGATCTAGCTGTCCCGTAGCAACACCCTCCGCATCCAACGTAGCCTTAATAAGAGCGTCGTGTGTTGATGAATCAACAACAAGAGTAGCCAAGAAAGTGTCTAGACCAGCCATGTAGACGCCCACCAATACTCCTTCGAAACAATGTTAAATATTCAAAAACCAAATCCGAGGGCGTCGTAAATGTAGCATGTACCTGCAACATATGTAATAGCCTGTTGACAATGGAAAAACTAAAGCCCACTAGCTAAGAGCACCATATCCAAGGGAGTAGGTGTCAGGCACAATAAAGATGTCGAGAGTAGTGCCTAGATAGAATTAATGTCGAATGCATAACACATCCCTCTCGAGGTCAGTTGAAGCCACCTCCCAAAGTCCAAGTCAACCAACCATAAATTCCAGGACGAATAAACGATCCAAATAGTGGAGGATGTAAGCAAAGTATGAGTTAATAACGGTACCCATCGTATCCAAAACCAAAAAAAATCAACAATCTGCACTACCATAGGATCGTCTAAGGATTGCCAGTATTAATGATAGTGGGTAGGTTCAAAACTGCTCAGCACCGGAAAAAAGGATCTCACCAAATTATAGCGGGAGAAAAACTGGCCACTGCACATTCCAGTCATTCCATAGTAATGAGAATTATGAGACAACATCCTAATACAAACGGGCACCGTTGCAGTGTCACCACGATTCGCTGCACACGAGAAGCACCTAAATTCGCACTAACCCCACCCGCATCCCAATACACCCATTCTAGAATAGTCCCTGTACACCTGTGTCAGAAAAGTTGTAACAAAAATAAACAGTTGAAAAATCTATGGGAGAGAAATATGCCCCAGTTATCATTGGCAGCATCAACAACATACACACCCGCAAATATGCCACCATCTATGGAATATATATATATATATATCGATGCTTTTACACGATCGATAAATAATGAAGGATTGGATCCATCTGTCCCATAAATTCTGTTGTTCCAGGTTATTTTGTTCAGAATTCATGTCTTCGTCCTTAGACAGTGCAACATGTAGAATTTTTTTGTAGCAATCCCTTCATGTCACCCCATCCAAAAACGGGTTAGTATAAATGTACCCCCTACCAATAAGGAGAAATATCTATTGAGATAAAAGCCTCGAGAGAGACACTAAAAAATGTCTGAGTTTTAGTGCTTGCCTCCATTGTAGGTACCATCTTCGCGCTCACGCTCACGCCTGCTACTCTCCAAAACCAGAAAACCATTTACCAAATGATTTTTCTGCTACGTATTAGATTCCTAACTTGCAAAAAATCTGTTTTTTTTGTTATTTACTTGAGTATGAGCTATTTTTCAAAGATTTCAATTTTTTGAATTAAAAAAACAACTACACAAATATCTAAAAATCATGCATGAATATTGGAACCATCTCCATAAGTTATGGCACAAAATATAGGATGATCTACATGTCATTATATTATAAAAAGGCTACAATAGAACCTTACTTATGACCCAATCAAATGTTTGAAAATTATTTTTTTAATAATATTGAAAAATAAATATTTATTTTTCAAACTGTAAGTTATGGCATAAAATATATGAGATCCCATGTCATTATATCACGCAAAGACTAAAATAAAACCTTAATTTATGGTCCAATCAAATGTTTGATTTCTTTTTTTTTAATAATATTGAAAAATAAATATTTATTTTTCAAATTTAAACATTATAAATTGCATTGGTCAATACCAAACGAATAATGGTCAATGACCAAATCTATTGTAGAGTGGACTAATAATGATTTTGTAAAATATTTAAATTTAATTAATACTTACATTAAACTTACAATATAACAAGATTATATTCACTCCCACTTTAGATATTATTAAGTTGTAAATAAGCTTTGTTACAATACCATGAATTATCAATACCAGATGCCCAAAAATCATTATTCATTTCACAATTAAAATATTTTATTTTAACTTAATTTTATAACATTTTTAAAAATAAATCTAAAATTACCATATTTTTGAGATATACTCACTACTACTAAGATTAAATCAAAGTTTTAATAGATTAAAAAAATGAGAATACTTTTATGTATAGTGATATGAAATTTATATAATACCGTTTAGATTTATCTTAACTCTGGATCTACCAAGTTTTGATTTGGGATTTGATCCCTCTTGGTGCTTGATAAATCCAGAGTTAAAATAGATTTAAGGCCGATAAATTATGACAATTCATGATAAATGGAATTTAGTATCTCTACCTTCCAAATATTACAAATATTTTTGATTGAGAAACAATTTGCTTAACTCCATCGAATGTTAGTGACATTTTTTGTTTACAACCTAAGATGTTCATTGCATCGTGCAAATAAGTTTTATGGCATAGTAAAGATGCATACGAAACCTCGACTTTGGTGGAGAAGATAAGATTAAAGAAATGTAAATTTTGACCAATAAATCAGACATTGGGAGAAAAATGATGCGGATTGCAAAGGCCTCTCATTTGTGTTATCGCTAAACCGAAAATCCAAAACCCATTTCAATGAACATTGAGAGAAGCAAGGTGCTCCTATAGTCCTAAGAGCATAGCTATATCTTAATTCCGGATATATGGAACCACAATATCTTAGATTTTTTTTCCCTTATTGCTTTAAATCCGAGGTTAAAATATGTACTTGGTGCACAATAAATCCGAGGTTAAAATCTGTATTAGTTTAGTACTAAAAAATGGAAACCTTTAAGCCTTTTAAGAAAATGGAAATGAAAACTTCATGTGAATCGACAAGATGAACACTTCAAATTAGATATAAATTTGAACATTCAAATGGCCAATTTTCCGCATCATTCATCACTTATCTTCTCGTTCCCTTTCCCATTCGTTGCACATACCCCGAAGCTCAACCCACTTGCCCCTCCCGAAAGAGAATATAGATGGCATTGATCATTTGAGGTTCAAATGTTGTCCTCTTATTCTTCCTATTATCGGGTTAAACGGTGAAGGGGATTGTTGGGAAATATTTATTATTCCCCTTTGCATATCTACCAACATTTCTCAAATAATGAAAGAGAGAAATATTGGAATTCTTGATAAGGTGTGTTACCACTTAAAGTAGCAGGGGGACCTAAAAAGGGATTCCTAAGAGGGCAACTTCTAGGTTAAGGGCAATGATGGAGACTTAGCCCCATCGTCACAATAGCTAAGGCTCCTCGTTCTTTATGGACTTTCACCGATGGGAGGAGACCCGATGTTTTAGGAAGACACTTATAGAGGATATAACAAACAAAATATATGAGAAATGACCCCTTATACCCTTTCCCTATGATAGGTCGAAGAATGGAAATTTATTGCTTTTTAAGCAAGAAACTTGACTTTTCTAGGGAGAGGGGATGAGGATTGGAGGGTCGAGGGAGAAGAATGTGACTTGTAAAGACCTTACGTGGATCCATGTTTATCTTGTTGATGAGCAGATTTATTGCAAATATTGCAAGAAATGCATAAAGGGGGGTGTGTGGTGGGGGATTTGTGAATTGAAAGAATGCTTCGCTGGTATAAGAGGCCAAGTTGTCCCATGCATGAACCCATTAGAGGAAATCGAGTGCATTAGATTGGAATTGAAAATTTTGAAAACAACAAGGCATATGAAAAAGGAGATGGTTGTTAGCATGTTTTCGGACTCTAAGGCTCATTTAGAATCCGAGTCCAAGATTAAAAACTATGGCTCAGGGGTATTATACTTGTCCGTGATTCTTCTAAGTGTTCAATGGATGAAAAAGTCTACATGAGTGTGTGTGTATGAATAAGAATAAAAAGTTTATGGTCAAATAGTCATAGGAATCGGAATGCCAAATATAAAAAAAATTGAGCTATATGTGAATGTACCCCCATATCTATGTTGATTTTTATTCATCACCGTGTTAATTTTTTCTTATTCATGATTCCGCATGATGCAACTATAATGCACTCTTGTTGTTAGCATGCTTAAATTTTTGGCAACTAGTTATCGGGTGCTTGATCAAGTGCTCAAAAACATGCTCAAAAAATTGAAGTTCTCAGAATGTTGTTGAACCTAAACGAAAGCGTAGATCTCGTCGTTTCGAATCCGACGCAACTTGTTTCACTGAAAACCGACACAAGTATGCTCCTAGAAACGAGTTATGTTCGTTTTCCCAAACAAACAATTTTTTTCAAAAAGGATAGTTGGTTAGGACAAAATTTTGGGCCAACGACGAGTTGCCACATGGCCTCTTCGGTTGGTCGAAAGTCAAAAATTTTTTTGGGGCCTACCATAGCCCGACACGTGGACCCTTTAAAGGTTAAGTGACGGAGGAGTTGAGGTAAGGGGCTCGAGCTTAGCCTTGACCCCCCAATATATTCATCACCGCATGACCATGGTTCAGGGATTTGGAGCGCGCGCCGCGAGCTCGCCAAAATTTCAGCTTTTAATTTTTTTTAATACGACTATATAATATAGTTTGAAATTCAGTGTTTTTGGGCGTTATTGGGCATTTTAACTCGTCCAACAATTTCACTCGATTTTGTGCAATTTTGTTGCTCGGTTAGTCGAAATCGAGGTGAATTTGTTGACGGTTCCAAATTTTGGGGAATTTGTGGTGCGATTAGCGACAAAGCTAGGGATGCTCATAACTTCTTCAATTTTTTGACTAATTTTTGAGTAGAAAGAGGCTAGACAAGAACTTTTGATAGCTCTGAAAGCTAATGGAACAAGTTTTGAAGCCGTTTGAGCACCGTAATCGTATGTAATGACCATTTTGAACATAATGAAAGAGGGCCAAGCCATTGGAAGTTGGACCAAGGAGACATAGCCTAGGAGAGGTGAACTCCTTCATCACTTGTTGTGTTGTGGTTATTTTTATGGTGTATTTTTTCTATCGTTTCGCTATTTCGCAGTTTAAATTGATGTTTAATGTGTTTAAGAATTTAACATAAAGGCTCATAAAACTCAATTTTTAACACATGTAATTTATAAACCCTCAAGCACATTTTCATTAAGATCTCATACTATTCTCAAGTTTGGTATCAACGCTTTGGTTTTCTTGTTGTCGTGAGGGTTTACTTGTTTGCAAGTGTATGTGACGCTTATAAGGTTGAAGCTCAAGAGAGGAGAAATAAAGCTTGTGGTTGCAAGTCCTTAAGTTAGGTCAAGGACAAAGAGAATTGGTTTGCCACAATCTCCACCACAAATTCTTCCTCAAATTACAGTTGAAGCTTCAAAAAGTATGTCACATGAAGGAGAGCTTGACAATATGTCCGAGGATGAAAAACCCTTCGGAAAGAATTATTTGATATGACAAGAATGTTGAAATTTCACTATGAGGAGAGAAGCAAAAGTATGCAAGGTGAGAGATCCAATATTCCAAAGGGAGATAAGTCTTCAAAAAAGAGAAGAAGGAGATGGAGACAAGCCTCCAAAAGGTAATGGGAATGGTGACAAACAACCTTGGACACCACCATTCTCCTCAACACCATATTCACCATCATCTTCTTCCACAACAAGCCCTTCGTAAACACCTCCACATTCCCCAAAAGGTCATGGTAAAACTCCATTTTTTTAAGCTTGACATTAAGTTTGATTTGCCTATGTATGATGGAGAGGTAGATGCTCGAAAGATTAGGAAATTGGGTATGTCAAATTGAAGTGTATTGCATGATACAAAGAATCAAGGATGATGACACCAAGGTTCAACTTGCCTCATTGAGATTGGAAAGTGCAACTCTTATTTGGTGGGAAGACAAAACTCAAGAGGACATGAAGAAACATGGTAAGATCTTAACCTCTTGGAATGATATTGTTTCTGCCTTAATGAGACAATTTTATCCATTAACATACATGCAAAAAGGATATAATGGACTCGTCAAAACTTTAGGCAAGGTAAAGGACAAAGTGTGCAAAGCTATACTAAAGAGTTTAGGAGAAGAGCACTAATTTTGGGTGTATATTTGGAATCTCAAGAAACTTTGTTAAAGTAAATTGGAGGTTTGCATAGTTACCTAAGACATACTATTCTCATGTTTAATCCTTCAAATTTAGATGAAGTATGTGTATAGGCAACACATCTATAGGCAAGAGGGAAAGATGTTTCCGAGGAGAAAAAGTGAGGATACCTTTGAGTTTTAAGAGAAAGGAAAGGGTAAGTTCAAGGGTAAATGTAAGAGGGAATGCTTCCATCAAGATGGAGAAATAAAAAATCACATGCAAACATTGTTCCAAATATGGGAATGATGAAGATCATTGTTGGAAACTTCATCTAGAAATGAGACCCAACAAGCTTAAAAAAACAAGGAGAAGGAGAAGACAAATGCTACAATAACACATGATTTAGGTTATGATTTCGGAGACGAAACAAAGATCACCACAATTGGTTTGAAATGTAAGGATGTTCATTAGGGGAATTTTTGAGGTCTAAAATGGGCATCCTAAGGAAAAATGTACAATCAAAATTCACTTTATGAGAACCAATCACATTTTAGGTGATGACATCATCCTCAATTGTTGAAGTGGCATTACTCGAGTTAAAAGTACTTACTTGTTACATTTTCAACGGTGGATAAAAAGCTCATGGTTAACCATGGTAGTGTTTTAAGTACTTTTTAAAGTCGTAAATTAAAGTATTAATAGTAAAAAAATAAAGAATTAATAATAAAAAGTAAAGTACTAATAATAAATGTCATTTCAAACTTTTTGAATAAAATATTATTATTGTCATTTCATATTTTTTGAAAAAAACAATCCATATCCTTACATAATCTTTATGTCTTTACACATTTTTCAATTAATATTGTATTTGTATATTTTCATATATTTAAATAATATAAATTTTAATTAATAGTATATTATACAATTAAGGGTTTATGAATTTATATTTATAATTTATTTTAAGTTATTTAAGTACAAAGGACAATGCTTTAGTTGTTCAATGATAATGGCATTTTCTTGAAAAACTCATTCTTATTTATAGTCACATCAATACAATTTTTTTTATTAATTTTATTTTTGGTACACTTTTTCAATTGAATTTAACCATAGTTACATGGATTGTGGTGCAAAAAAGTAAAAATGCAAATTCATAAATATTATTTTATTGATTTAGATATTATTTTATTATTTTCTTAGGAGGCCCATTTTTAGACCTCAAAATTCCCCTAATGGAAGGTACTAGTTCTTCAAGTTGTTAAAATAGTACTCAAGATGATGAAACAAGAATTGAGATTTCCATGTTAGAGTTATTTCAAAGCATACCAATATTGACACCCTATTTGATAGTGGTTCACAAGCAAACCTTATTTCTGAAGACTTAGTCAAGAAGTTGAATTTAGAAACCATTCCTCATCCAAAAATGGTTTCTCATAGAAACTTTGTTAAAGTACATTGGAGGTTTGCATAGTTACCTAAGACATACCATTCTAATGTTTAATCCTTCAAATTTAGATGAAGTATGTGTACATGACAAACATCTAGAGGCAAGAGGGAAACATGTTTAAGGGGAGACAAGTGAAGATATCTTTGAGTCTCGAAGAGAAAGGAAAGGGTAAGTTCGAGGGTAAAGGTAAGAAGAATGCTTCCATCAAGATGGAGAAAGAAAAACTCACATGCAAACTCTATTCCAAAGATGGGCATGATGAAGATCATTGTCTGGAAACTTCAACCGGAAATGAGACCCAACAATCTTAAAAACAAGGGGAAGGAGAAGACAACTGCTACAATAAAATATGAATTAGGTTATGATTCCGGAGATGAAACAAAGATCACCGCAATTGGTTTGAAATGTAAGGACATTGCAAGTACTATTCTTCAAGTTGTCAAAAAAAGTACTCAAGATGATGAAACAAGAATTTAGATTTTCCATGTTAGAGTTATTTCAAAGCATACAAAGATTGACACCCTATTTGATAGTGGTTCATAAGCAAACATTATTTCACGAAGACTTAGTCAAGAAGTTGAATTTATAAACCATTTCTCATCCAAGACCTTATCCTTTAGGTTGGATATGTAAGAATTAAAATTTGTAGGTGACGCGGGAAGTGCATCCTAAGATTTGCAATCATTGCAAACTTCCTTGACGAAGTCTGAACTTGATATTTCCGGTATTGTTTTGGGTAGCCAATATATTTATGATAAGAGAAAAATATTTCATCACCATGAGAATAAGTATCACTTGTTCAAGAATGGGATTGAGTACATTCTTAAAGCACGTAGTAAGAAAGACGAGTTTGTCTCTTATGCATGCTAAACAAATGATGAGAATTATGAATGCTAGTCAAAAGTTTGCTTTGTTAATGATCAAGCATCAAGATGTTGTGAATGAGGCCTTTCAAGGAGATTCATCAAATGAAAATTATGATTTAATTGAGGTCTATAATGGTTGTGATAAGATGTTTCGAGAGTCTAACATGTTTCCTTTCAAAAAAGGTAAACAAGATGTGGTAAAATTGTAGCAACATGCATCATTGTTGAGCAGGTGATGTGAACAAGATGCCGGTGCAAGAGAGTGCAGAGGTCAAAGAGCAAGTGCCAAAGAAAATTGACAAAGAGGGCATTGGGTTCAAAAGTTCTTCTTGTGGGTTTCACAATGTGTTTTATTTGAAATGGGATGCCGCATGGCGATGGCGATCACATTTGATCAAGAGTTGAGCCAAGCACAAGGTGAGACATGCTAAACATCTCCGTGTCGATAGTGTTCAAGGTGAGAAGAAATTGAAGTTGTTCAAGTTCTCTTTGATTGATGACCGAGGAGGGAACATGTTTGTTTCTTCAAGTATAGTTTGATGTTCTGAAAATTTTGGAAATTGCAACAAGATAGTATCTACATCAGCAAGACAGGGACTCCAAAATCAAGAGAAAATATCATTTTTCATGAAAAGCTCAAATTGTTGAATTTAGGAAAATTCCAGTGGATTAAGATTGGAAGGGTGAGGGGGTTGTACACTCATCCAAATGTTTAGTAATAAAAAAATCTTTTGGTGTCCAAAAAACTTCCGGTGGGGAGGAGTGATCGTGTGCTAAAAAATATGCTAAAAAATGAAAGTTGTTGTAATGGTGTGGAACCCGAAAGACCACGTAGATCTCATTGTTCTAAATCCGGTGCACTCGTTTTGCATAAAACCGACACTATATGCTCCCGAAAACGAGTTTTTTTTGTTTTCCCAAACATGCAAATTTTTCAAAAAAGACAATCGATTAGGCAAAATTTTGGGCTAGTGGCAGGAGCTACCATGTGTCCTCTTCCTGGTTGGTCGAAAAGTCAATTTTTTTTGGGCCTATCACAACTCTGACACATGGAAGACCTTGATTGGTTCTTTTGTGGGTGAGTTTCATTGGTTGGTTGGTGGCCAACCACATGGTGCCACATGGCCCAACCGGGAGGTCGCCATGTGGTAGCACAAGGGCCACCAAAATTTGGTCGGTATTCCAAATTGCACCTCATGGATTCGAACACCAAACCGCATACCAAACGAGCACAACTTGTTAACCAACCGATACTATATAATGGTTCTTGTTAATCATACGAACCAACAACTCTTTAAAGGTTAAGCGACAGGGGGAGTTGGGGTAAGGGGCTAGGGCTTAGCTCGACCCCCCCATATATGCATACCACATGACCATGGTTCATGACCCGAGTGCGACGCGCACGGAGCCCGCTCGAAATTTCATTTAAATTTTTTTTTATACGACTATATAATATGGTTTGAAATTCAAGTTTTTTGGCGTTATTGGGCATTTTAAGCGTCAGACAATTTAACCCGAAATTGCGCAAATTTGTTGCTCGGTTAGCTAAAATCAAGGCGAATTTGTAGGAAATTTTTCGAATTTTGGGGAATTTGTGGTGCGATTAGTAGCAAAGCTAGGGAGGCTCATAACTTCTTCAAATTTTTGACCAATTTTGGAGCAGTAAAAGAGGTTAGACATGCATTTTTGATAACTTTGAAGCTAATGGAACATGTTTTGAAGCCATTTGAGCACCGTAAATGTATGTAATCACCATTTTGAGCATAATGAAAGAGGGCCAAGTTATTGGAAGTTGGACCAAGGAGACGTAGCCTAGGAGAGGTGAACTCCTCCATCACTTGTTGTGTTGTGGTTATTTTTTATGGTGTATTTGTTCTGTTTTTTTGCTATTTCGAGGTTTAAATTTATGTTTTATGTGTTTAAAAAAATAACATAAAGGCTCATAAAAATCAAATTTTTAACACTTGAAATTTATAAACCCTCAAGCTCATTTTCATTAAGATCTCATATAAATAAATGCTTTGCCATTCATCCCAACTCAAATGGTCTTTATAAGCTCATCAAGTAAAGTAGGTAGCAATATATTACAACCGAGAAGACTAAAACGTTGTAGCTTACCTATTATTTATGTTGCCATAGGATTGAAAGATATTGGCAAACTGGTCATCAAAATCTTTAACTATTCTAAGACAAGAAATAGTGATCCTCCTTAGTTTTATTTGTAGTGGTATGGTCACTAAAATCTTTGAAGAAATTTGTGGATGGCATATCTCCTACCCCTAACCCTAGTGTGGTCCCGGCTCATATTCGAGGTCTCCCATTTTTTGTAGCTTGATAGGATTTTACTAGTGTGGGCATGTTTGTGGATTTGTCTATGAATATTATCATTTGTATTTTCTTCCCGAAAGTGGCCTTAAATTGGAAAAGCTCCTTATTTCCAACTTTGCATGATTTTATTCTAAAACGAATCACCCACTTCCCACACCCCTTGAGAAACATAGTTTTTCCTTATCGTTGCATCATCTCCCAATATAGATCTAGCTAGAATTTCCTATAGGCCTGGGGCCATATTCCACACTTTGTTGAGACATTGAATACAAATAGATCCGATCTTATTCATTTAGTTTGATATTGGTTATGTCTACCTTTGGTTTAATCAACAACCCTACGTAAGGGAGAACACTAGTGACTACGGTACTACGATTCGAGAGAGGGACCTTGCCTTCAATTGCCCATTTTGTGGAGATTGAATAGTGAAAGCGTAATTCTTCTTCCTTGGACAACATTGTGATGTTTAGCATGTTTAGATATACAAGGTCGGGCCAAGATTGTAGGGATCCAAGTAGAAGATGGAGGAGTAGTTGTAACAAAAGAAATTGGAATAAAGGAAAACTTGCAGATCTAGTCTGCAATTACTCGTAGTTCGTGAATTTTTCTATTCTAAATTCTGAAAATGAGACCAAATCTCTTGGTCTTGTGGCGGTAAATCTATTTCCGAGATGGCAGAATCATAAACAAAGGGCTTGAAATTTTTTGAATCTAAAACAATGTCTCGGAGATGACTTTCGGACTTAGATTTGAACAAGGTATTTTTCAAAATTTTTATATCAAGTCGTAAATCTTCAAGAGCTTCAATTTTCGCAGAAATCAACAATATCTTTCTAAAATTTTACCTAATTTCTTTGAATTTTTCTTCCCCGAACAACTTTTCCGGACTTGACAAAAATATGTGGTGAATTCGGATCATGATTCCTCCGAGTATAAACACATCTATAAACCAAAACGTCATCACAAAGAATACTTCGAATACGAGTGAAGTCGCTAGAGAAAACACTCTTGCGGCGAAAATGGTATTCAAATCTCTCGTTTTCCCTCGCAGATCCGATCTTAAGCAATGAAATCATCCGGCGAAAAATACACCGTTCGTTCCTCGGAAATGGCACCAAAATGTTATCTCTTAGAGAAATCTCGGTCGCTAGGGAACAACTCTAAGGTAACCTCAAATCTCTTTGAGGTTGAAAGTCGACACTTCAACCTCGGAGATGGATCTCTCCCTAAAACACAACTTGTTAGGATATTCGCACACATAGGAAATAGTTAAGAATAACTTAGTCTAGTGTAGAGTTAGGTAAAGTGTGTTTCTTTACCATGTACATTTGTAACTTATAATCCAACTGGTCATGATTTGTAGTGATCCGATCGGTTATCTCTCACCTCGGTATTAACAAAACTTGATCCGTGGTTTAACACCCGATTGGTCCATGATATCTATTTAAAGAGCATGGAGGGTCATTTTTCTCGTAACCATTTATGAGAGAAACATATGTAACTTTTCTTTTTATATTAATAAATTGCTCGAAGTGGTTGCGTTGGCTCGGGCCGTGGACCGTTTCCCTCTTTAAGGGTTTTAACCACGTGATTAAATTGGTGTACTGGGTTTGTGATCTATTTGTGAGTGGTGACCTTTGGTTCTTGATCTACTGAACTTTCACCCTCGTAAATTCCTACATGGTATCGAAAGCTATTTTGAGGGCCGCGCCCATTGTTGATCAAAATCCGAAGCCCTGTTTGAGTGCAAGCGAATGCTATTTTGTAGATCTACAACTATGAAAATTTTTAGGCTTGGAGAACTGCTCTGTTGTGTCCGGAGTGTCCGTTATAGTGAGAAACGCCTTTTGTTTCATGCGAAAAGTGTTTCGGCTGCCCTAAGTTATGACAGTTTAGATATGGAGGTATAAAACATCCGTTTAGGTTATATTTGTTAATAGTTTTTCTTATTTTGGTTTTCATCTGTTTATTTTCGGTTTTTTAGGTTTTATTTATTTGTCGGATCTATACCCTCTTCTCTCGTGTATGCTCTTTTGTTGTGCGCCGCATGCGATCTCGATAAATCAGAAATAGAAAAGGGGTGCTACGTATGCTCTTTCCCCCGCATCTTTGTGCGAATCGAGAAATCGTAGATAGTGAAAAAAATTGATAGTTGTCGTAAGGGTAACGTAAAATATAAAATTCTCGCCATAAGGCTTGCATTTAATTTTTTTTCTTGGTTTTTGTGTTTTTTTGTGCGAGAAAAGGCACGTACACCGAAGTGTGTAAAAAAAAACAAAAAACAAAAACAAACAAAAAACAAAACCCACCCTTTTCCTCCTCACTTGGTGAGAGGTTAGTTTTATGAGAATAGAGGTCTTCGTTCAAATCTCTTTCTCAAGCTTCTTTTGTAAAAAGTTTTTTTTTAAAACGAAAGAATTTTTTTTTTTAAAGTCGCACTTCATCCCGTTCCCGTAACTATTAAGCATCTTCAATTCGTTTTTTCAAAAAGGCATAACTTCTTCATCCGGAAGCCGTTTTTTCTGAAACGGCCTAATTTTTTGAGATCTTTCCATTGGAGCAGTTAGTTTCAACTTTTTATAGCTTCAGTTTTAAAAAAAATGGAAAGTGCATGCTCGATTAATAACACCAATTATTTCCAATGGCTACCTCACATGGTAGATATACTTAGAAGTAAATGGCATTACAGAATAGCCACCGGTAGAAACTAACACTTCGATGATGATAAAGTCGCTAAATGGGAAATTAAACAAGGTCAAGCACGAGGGTTGATAGAAATGTCCATTGCTCAAGATCTTTGATTTCATATTCTTGACATTGACACCCCTCATGAAGCCCCTGGATAAGCTAAATCATCGTCTTTGGCATTCAAAATCAAATCAGAGTTCACTAGCTTGAAAATGAGTTGCTTACTTTGGACCCTAGTAATTTCTCCTCTATTGAAGACTTTTTGTCCAAATTCAATACCCTTAGACTTCTTTTAGAAGGTTGTAAGGTCAAAAATGAAGATAGTAGCCTCATCTATTGCATTCTTGCTAAGCTTGGCCCACAGCTTTACTCGTATTTGTTTTCCGCCTTCCATTCCACTAGAGAAGCCATCATTTCTTCAAGAACCACCTACAAGAATCCCTCTTTTGATTCCTTTTGTGATTCTTTGATAATAGAACAAGAAAAACTCTTACACCTTGGTCTTATCACTTCGGAAACGCTTCTAAGAAAGCCTTAGCAGCCCAACAACAATCATTTCAAAAGAATCCCAAGAAGCAAGTATCCTCAAAAGTATGGTCCGAAACCAAACAAGGGTCCTAAGCAATTTCAACCGCAAACCGAAAAAAGAAACTCACCAAAATGATAAGGTGTTGAGGAGGTAAATCCCTCCCATGGGGACAGAGGCGATCCCTACTAGCCCAACAGGGGTCTAGCAACAAACAAACAATGTTATGACGCAAGCTCCTAATTACGAATGAAAGACTTGGGATAGAAGCCTACCCCGGATTCCAACGCTATGATCTCGAAGAAGAAGTGTCCCCGTCCTTGACCTCCGACGATCACAATCCTTCCACGATCTCCGCGGATGAACACACTCGCACATAGAAGAAACGAAATGGGATACAAGCATAGGAACCGACATACGTAACTAAACATCGGTCGTGAAAAGATATTACTCGCATTAACATGATGGAAAACGGAGTGGAACCATAATCATAGTCATCTATTAAGTAATAAACGAATAGAAGTTACAACCAAGTTCGACGTCGGCAGACTTTCCTTCGAACGGGTCTCCGGTCGTCCACGTCTCGCAAAGCTCGCCAAGGAAAGGGAAAACCTCTCCCGAGTCTCGTAACAATGGTCTCCTCGCTTGAATGGGCCTTAAGGGAAAGAAGGGATTCTTTACAAGCACAAAGGCACTTGGGAATAGGGAGATGCAAAGCTTCAAACACTTCAAGACTAGCTTGCCATGGATTTGAGCGAGGGCTTTTATAGATGGGGGAAGGAGGGAGTTGGGATCCCTATTATTATGGGATTGGCCCTATCAACAAGGAAGGTTCCATGGAAGGTGGCAAAACCACTTCCCTTCCATAGAACTCCTGCGCCAAACCTCCCAACTCAAGATAGGCAATGGTTGTGAGTTTGTTTGAACTCAACTTCCGCCATCCATATTTAAAAAACGAGTCCCTAAAATGGGTGGCGCGATTAGCTGCTCTATGACAGAGCGCCAAGTGGCGCGACCTCTTTCATGAGGATTTCCTCGATTGGCGCGAGCATCGAACTTTCTACACGCGCCAATGCAAAAAGAGTCGTTTGTTTTCATGAGTTTTGCAAGGAGTTGTCTCAAGGGGAAACGAGCTCATACTCGAGGGATGCAATGATGATGTTTTTCAAGGCATGACAGTGTTCATAGGGTCACATAATGGGTCCTCCATTGTGCGGGACTGGGGAATGGTAGGGACGGTGACAAATTATCGTGTAACATAAGGCATATAAAAACAAAGGAAAGAAGACGGATAGACATTGCAACTTTTGCAATCGTGATGGCCACATAGAGTCCAAATGTTTTAATTAGATGGAAGCCTTAGAAGCAACAATGAAGAAGCACAACATAAATTGGGAGCACTCTTCACCTTCATCTTCGAGAATGGCACTTTTTCGCTTGTGGTTGTCAAGCATCAAGATCCGATTATGCATTAAATGTATCTTCCTCTTGTCATTCTCATGAGTGGCTCATTGATTTTGGAGCTTTCTTATCACATGGCCAAAAAATAAAGCCATGTTTTCTTCATTAAATGATTGTAACACCAAACATATTTATGTTGGTGATGATAAATATCTTAGTGTTATAGGATCCGGAACCATTCATCTCGATAATGGTCATTTTAATGTACTATGTGTTCCTACCTTGTCATGCAACCTTCTCTCTGTTTATCGATATAACTCATTCAGTGAAGGGAAAAATAGTAGAATTCTCACCTCATGATGTTGTAATCAAGGACCTCAAAGATCCTAAACATATTTTAGCTACCGGAATCGTTGATGATTCCACAAGGTTGTATAATTTTGACAACTTTGGATCATCATGTCTTCCCTCCGTTTTTGTTGCTCATAATGATGAAGTGAGAAAAACTTTGGCATGAGCGATTTGGTTGTAGAAATTTGAATAACCGATATATTATTCATCGAGATTCTCCCCGATCACACACTATTTTAGCTTCATGCATAATACGTAATCTCTTCTACCATTGATCATTACATGCGGAAATAAAATCAATTGCATGCATGCATTAAAACCACAAACAATCATAGTACAAAGCTCCTCACAAGCTCTCGACACTACCCTCAATTGCTACACACTATCAAGCTAGATCTAGCAAAACACATGCTCCAACCTTTTGCCACTTGATAGCCGGCCCTCTATTGCGTTTTCAAGCTATGGGATGGCTTCGTTAAATAGATAAACCACCCGGCCTCGAATCGCGCAATCCTCATTGACTACTCCACCTATCCGTGTGTTGCAAATAGCAACAAGTATAGTCACAAATGATAGTTAACCTGCTCTTTCACCTATCTCTCGCACTCGGTCTCTACCGAAACCGTCCATGCATCGAAGTTAACCGATGTATTCTTTAGTTGATTAATGAGTTTATAATTAGTGAATTAATTAATAATTAATTCACACCACTCTCACTAATTGTATCTATTAGTTAACTTGGATACAAAAAAGCTCAACTATGTTTATATTATAGAAGAGAGGAATAACATGTTACCGAGTTATGTTTAGATTAGTTAAATCGAATACAACTCCACTAACTTCCTCAATCAACTCCACCAAACTTCGTCACATGAGTTCTAACTAAAGTCTTCATGCAATAGCTTCACTTAAACCCTAGGAAAAACGTAATTCCTTCCCATCGACCGCATGTGCCACATCCAGGCATCAAACCCGAAGTGCTTCAAGAGGATAAGATAATGTTTATAGTCCAAATATTATTAAAAGCTAATAATATTCGACATATCTATTTTCGAACTGGCAATCTAAAAATAGATTCCGCCCAGTATGTCTAAAAAATAGAAGTCCATCTATTTTTTTCCGACTTGACCAACCATCCACAAATAGCATCCCGAAACTCATAGAACATGATCCATATGTCTAAAAAATAGACTTTGCGCCAAAAATACCTCTGTGGGCCCACTTAGTGAAGGCAACTCTTTTCACTAAGCTCATCATCTTGTTGCAATCTCAACATTGGTCACTTAAATTATCGCTCTCTTCAAACTCTATGTAAGGAAAATATGGTGACAGGTCTTCCTATGGTATCTTTCCGAGATAGTGTTTGATTTGGATGTGTACTCGGAAAACATTGTTAGGATAGTTTTGACAAACGTGCCTCTTGGCATGCTTCAACCCCTTTGCAACTTGTGCACGATGATTTATGTGGTCCACTTCCCATTGTTTCTTTTCGTGGTTGCAAGTACTTCTTAACTTTCATTGATGATTTTTCCGTATGCACTTGGGTATACTTCTTAAAACTCAAGAGTGAATTTTTTTAACATGTTCTTGGCCTTTGTTGAGAAACAATCTAGACATCAAATTCTTAAGTTAAGATCAAACAATGGAGCAGAATATGTTAACAAAAAATTTATCAACTTCACGCACCGAGCATGGCATTCAATTGCAACATAATTTTCCATATACTCCACAACAAAATGGTGTAGCTGAAAGGAAGAATCGCACCTTAAAAGAAATGGCTAATTGTATGCTTCAATCTAAAGGACTTGGTCTCAATTTTTGGGCAGAAGCCATTAACTGTGCATATTACATAGTAAATCGCACTCCTACTAAGGTTTTAAAGAATATAACTCCAGAAGAAGCTTGGAGCTCAATCAAACCAGATGTAACTCACTTTCGTGGTTTTGGAAGTGATGCTTGGGCCCATATTCCAAATGCGAAACATAAAGCCTTAGAACCTAAGAGTGAAAAATGCATTTTTGTTGGATATTATGAAGATGTCAAAGGATATAGACTTCTTCAACCAAAATCCAAAAATATAATCATTAGAAGAGATGTAAAATTTGATGAAAATATATCGGCTCGCGAGCCTAGTTCGGCGAGTGTGCCACCTTTGGCCTCGTGACCCTAATTCGGCGTATGTGCCACCTTTCTCTCTCTCTTCTATTTTTTAATTTCATTTCTTCTAGTTCGTATGATGACAACGAGGATGACAATCCTCCTCCACCTCTTGAAATTGTTCCTTATACTCCACCGCTTCCAAGATGGGTCCGCTCTACTCGAGATGCAAAGCAGGGTTCTCTTGCGGGTGACCCCCGCCGATCGACGACGTACACGTTCTCGGGCTCGAAAGAGCTTCTTCCTTATTGGCTCAAGTTCCGGAAAAATCCCGATCCATAAACCTTTGAAGAAGCCTCCGGTCATCCCGGCCTTGGGATGAAGCTATGAATGAAGAATATTGTTCCTTATTGGTGAATGATACTTGGGACCTTGTTCCTCTTCCAAAAGGAAGAAAACTTGTTAGATGCAGTATGGGTTTACAAAACCAAGTTTTGGAACAAGATGGAAAAGTGGATAGACATAAAGCTCATCTTGTTGCTAAAGTATTTTCACAAGTTGAAGGCATTGACTATACCGAAGCCTTCTCCCCCTGTTGCCAAAATGAATTCTATGCACCTTGTTCTTTCCCTTGTCGCCTCCTTTAAATGGGAAGTCCATCGGATGAATGTTAAATCCGTCTTCTTACATGGAGATTTGCATGAAGAAATCTACATGGAACAACCCCCTTGGCTTTATCCAAAAAGACTCCAGCCTTGTTTGTCGCCTTAGGAAGTCTCTCTATGGTCTCAAACAAGCTCCTCGTGCTTGTTATGCCAAAATGGATAGATTTCTATTAGATAATGGCTTTTCTAGGTGTCATTCCCGACAACACCGTCTACACCAAGAAAGTGTGTAAGTCCTTCACCATCCTTGTTCTTTATGTTGATGATCTTATCCTTAATGGTAGTGATCCAAACCATATAAACCATGTGAAGTCTAGCATCAAAAAGAAGTTTGAAATGACGAGACTTTAGGACACTTGCATTATTTCCTTGGTCTTCAAGTCTTGCAATCCAAGGAAGGCATTACCCTCTCTCGACCCAAGTATGCCCTGTGATATTCTACACCACTTTCACATGGAAGACCGTAAGCTAGCCCCTTCTCCCTTCCCGACTCGGGAGTCAAGATTTCGACTCACTTGTATTGCCCCCCGAAGTTGATGCTACCTTATATCGTCAACTTGTTCGTAAACTTCACGTATCTAACCCATACCCGTCCCGACCTTTCCTTTGTCGTTGGTCTTGTCGCTCGGTGTTATGCACCAACCTCATGAAAGTCACTGGAAAGCAAACTAAAAGAATACTTAGATATATTCAAGGTACGATTCAGCTTTGGGATTCATTACAGAGTGCATGTGCATCTCCATTGTTGATTTGTTTCATTGATTCCGATTGGGTCGGGTGACCCCGATGATCGAAAGTCGACCGCAGAATATGTATTCACTCTCGGTTCGGGACCTATTACTTGGTCTTGTAAGAAGCAAAGTGCCATCTCTCTTTCTTTAGTAGAAGCGAGTATCATGGTGCAGCTTGAAGCCAATAAGGAAGCCATGTGGCTTCGTTAAATCTTGTTTGAATTTGGTCTCCATCAACAAGCATCCAACTACACTTTGGTGTGATAATCGCAGTGCCATTTAGCTATGTAAAGATCCAGCTCAACATCAACGTATGAAACACATTGAACTCCACATACACTTCATCGTAAAGCTCATTCATGATCGTGTTCTTGAAGTGCGAGACTCGTCCAACCAATGATCAAGTAGCCGATATCTTTACAAAGGCTTTCACGGATGCGAAGTTTACCAAACTTCGATCCATGCTTGGAGTTCAGGAAAGTTGTCAATAAGGGGGGATAGGCTCTAATGCCTTCTTCCTTCTCCTATTGTGTCACTTTTGTAAATCCTTCAATATTCTCCCAATTTGTTCTGAAGGGGGGATGTTAGGATATTTCGACACATAGGAAATAGGCTCCTTTTGTGTCACCTTTGTAAATCCTTCAATCCTATCCCAATTTGTTCTTAAGGGGGGATGTTAGGATATTCCGACACATAGGAAATAGTTAAGAATAACTTAGTTTAGTGTAGGGTTAGGTAAAGTGTGTTTCTTTACCATGTACATTTGTAACTTATAATCTGACGATCACGATTTGTAGTGATCCGACGGTTATCTTTCACCTCTTTATTAACGACACTTGATCCGTGGCTTAACACCCGATTGGTCCATGATCTCTATTTAAAGAGCACGGAGGGTCATTTTTCCGGTAACCATTTATGAGAGAAATGTTGAACCCTTATTTAAATTGAGAGCGGGGCGGGGGGGGGGGGGTGAATCAGTTTAATGCATTCATGGTTTTGTAGGACTTTCTTTTACACTTATTTACATCTTCATTTCATGATCAACTTAATGTATAGTGAAACAACAATATTAATAAGTGAGCAGCAGGTATTAAGCAGATTAAATACAGAGTATCAGCACATAATCATCATGGACATAGACACCGGATATAAGTGTAAACCCATAAGGGAGAAAACCACATCTTATTCTTGTTTTGATGCAAAGGCAAGCTCCAACTCCCTCTCACCACTGATTTTCTATAGGCTCCAACCTACAGGAGGCTACTACCTCAATTTTGCAAGCTACAACTTGCAAGGAAGCTCCAACTCCCATCTATTTTCCGTAGGCTACAACCTATAGGAGGCTCCTACCTCGACCGGCTACAATTGACATGTATCAAGCTACAACTTCATATGGAAGCACCAACTTCCTCACATTACAATAAAATCATATGCTCGATTTACCCGGATATCGGCTCTCGTTTTCCTCCTTCATCACCGTTGTCCTCCGAGCTTTTCATATATGCCTTATATCATCTATGGATCTTCACAGACTTTTTCTATCTCGCTCCTTATTCTCCTTACACTTCTCGCACCCCTTTCTCCATTCTCTAGCCTCTTTATGCATATCTATGTGACATAATTTATAGAGATTACCTTATCACCGTTTGTATTCCACAGGGGAATTCGAGGTGAACGAGTATGACTCTTTGCCTACCCCCCCCATTCGTTTCCTCATTCTTCGACTCAGAGTTATTCATGAGAGATAATCATTACAACATTCATGGAGTTTTTCCTATGCCTATGGAGACTTTCCTTTGCATCACATACAATAAATATAATTAAATCATTTACATTTTCGGTTACAATAAGTATTTCAATTCACTTAGTCCCTTTCAGCTCTTTGCTTGTCTGTGCGTTTGTCTTTTCTCGCCGTACATCATCTGTCTTTTTCGCTTGTTTCGTTGATATATTTCAATCGCTCTACCACGAACACCTTTTGCTCGATTCAACTTGTTGTACATATTTACCATTGTCTGTGAATTTTTGCCCCGCTACCTCATTCAAATCCATTTTTTAACCTCTGCCGTGGCCTAAAATCTCATGACCCTGCTTGATATTACTATCTCCGCCCGAAAATCTGCTTTACAATGGTTAAAAACCCAAATTTAAATAAATCGGGCCGAGTCCCTAAGAGTTTGACTCCCCCCCGCTTTGGCTTCCATATGACCCGAGTTTGAAAACCATAATTCAAAACAAGAAGGGGCCTATTGTTTTAACGATCGGGCGCAATGTTGGCCGTCCGATCTGGCTCAAATCAACGACACGACAATCAACTTATATGGAGGACCCGCGCACAACAGACTGGCGGTATTTCATGGCCCACCATTTTATTGCCCTCCGATGCAAGTGTAGCCGTTGATCTTGTTCTGAGATCGAACGGTCCTAGGTCAATCGCAGTCCTGCCCTCAATCGCAATCGAAACTTCCAAAATGTGCCACCCCGGTCTCCCCGCTCCACTTTCCGATTGCGATTTCCGATTTGGGTCCCACCTCCTGCAGTCGTGTCATCATAATTCACAAGTGTACGCCGTGCTCCTCCTCCACCATTCATATGTTCCGGTGATGTGTCATATTTTATGAACCTTTGCCCCGTTCATTCATTGTCGCTCCATTGTATTCTGCATTTTCACCCTCCATTTCTCCATTATTTTTATGCGTTTCCTGTCACCCTGCATCGTCTCAACATTTCGCCTAGTTCGTATCACCGCTTCAATGACCGCTGTCACATCCACACTCCCTGTCTCCGAGACAATTTCCTCTTATGTTTTGCGGGTTTTGCAGGTTTTAAAACGACTTAGTAGGCGCTTTAACTTGCCACCTCTGTTACAAAGATCAGGAGCATACCAAAGGACATATTCTGCTGGCGAAATTAAAGGAAGAAGCCGAGGGTAGGTGGGAGAGGTGATCGCCATTAAAGAAGACACAGATATGGATTCTCAAAACCCTCCAGATAAATTCACCCTGCATTAAAGATCCAGGATTCAAATCCAAAGCCAAGGGCCGAGAGTACAGTACAGAAATGCAGATTATTTGAAATCTCTTATGGCAGCAGATTTTCCCTCAACCACGGGCAATATATTGTATATATTTTATTATTTCTATCTTGTATATAAGAATATTTTATCTCCCAACATTTATTTCATGGACAGGTTGTCTAGTACAGTCATTAACAGTTAGTCATTCATAGAGTGGGCATGAATGTTTTCCGCCATTTTATTCAAATTGAGTCATTAATTGCGTTTCAGCTACCTCCTCCTCTAGAATTCTCCATCACTCCTATAAAGACCGAAAAAGAAGACATTGTAGGGGTTCCAGATTTCTATCATCAAGCTGTGCAGCGAAAAGGATTTTGCATACATTTTGTAATATTTCTGTATGAAGGTTCAGAGCCCGTAGGGTCTCAGTGAGGAGGGGTTATAACTGTAATGAGGATTCTGGTCTTTGGTATCTCACAGTATGTAATTTCTCTCATGTGTTAATACAATTTCTCTTTCATGCTCATTATCTTCTTGTATCATGTTCTAGAATGCGAGTGGCTTACTAGTTTGCATTAAGGATTCATCCTCGTTGATGCCCTTTCTGGAATTAGTCAAGCGCTTTAAATAGGCCTAGTCATGGTATACTGTTCCATGTTCACTCTTTCCATATTTTCTGCTATATTAGTTGCTTGAGGAGGGTGCTTTTAAAACGCCATTGTCATATAAGGATTCGTAAATTAGTGCGCCCTTATATGGTTCTGTTGTGTATCTGGGTATCAGTCTCATGCCAGCTAATATCTTCTTATGTTTCCTCACTGCACTCACTTCCTGATATCTGATTTCTGTGATATATTATTTGAATCGGCCCTCTTTACAGTAAGCGGTCTCTTAACTGTCTGATGCTTTCATGTTGAAGTTTTACATGATGTTCTTACATTATTCTTATCCTTGTGTCAGCTTCTGAGAGAGATTGGTCCCATTCAAATTTAATTTCCTTGTTCAAACAAGAGATAGTAAGCGAGTTCTTGGACTGACAACCCAACTATAAAGGGCTCCTTGCTATATTAAGATGTCCTAGGCACTGGTCTATGGCAACTCTAGGCTGTCTCTAGGAGGGTGACAAAATCATCCACAACATCTTTCTGGCGCCGTTGCCGGGGACACGAATTCAAGAATATCTGTTTCCCTGGGTTCGACATCTTATTTTCACTCTCTAATCAGGTGAGCACGGAGAGGTGAAGAGTTGCAGATTTCTCACCTTGGCGACTCCACTGGTCTTTGATTGATAAATTTTATTGGAAGTCCTGGCTTCCCGAAAGCCCCATTTGAGGTCGGATACCTCCCAGCCGAAAACACCCGTGTCTCACCTGGAGAAGATCATTCATAAAAGAGCTTGGAAAGAGAAGAAGTCAGTTCATCCCGAAAATCCTGAATATTCCGTTGAAGATCATCCGCCCTCTTCTTCTCAAGAAGTTAGAACAGAAAAACCCGAGTTTTACTCAGAAACTCCACGTAGAGGAATTACCTGGATTGAAGGAGAATCTCATCCTGCTTTCGAGGCTGAGGAAATTAAAGAGGTCACAGAAGCAGTTGCTGTTAACCGTGAGTTATTCCCATATACACCTCAGGCTTCTGTGCAATATATTCCCATTGTTATTCACACTCCGCTTCCTCCTACCCCTCTCCCTTCATCTGTATCTCAAATTGTTGTGCAACCCCCGCATCCCCCAATGGCTAATGTTCCTGCTTTTCTATTAAATAAATATGCTCCTCTGGCCTTTCCCCAGGTGTTAAATGATATGCCGCAGGATTACTTAAAGATTTTTCCAAGATTCAATGGTGAGAATGAAGTTGACGCTCAGAAGCACCTCGAGACCTTCTGCTGTTTTGCAGAGAACTTAAACATTGAGCATCTGGATGTGGTCCTGAGGTTATTCGTGCAATCCTTGGAAGGTGAAGCCCGAAAATGGTTCAAGACATTGGCAAACCAATCAATCACCACCTGGGACCAAATGGAGAACGCTTTTCTCAGGAAGTGGGGAGAAAAGAAAGACCAAGGGCAGTGCCTCGTTGAATTTAATACGCTAAAGAAGAAACACAACGAGGGGGTGGCAGAATTTATCAAAAGGTTTAATAAATTATATCTGAACCTTCCTGCCGATATGAAACCTCAACAAGCTGCAGCCAAAGTTGTTTTCATAGCAACTTTTGATTCTGATTTCGGTTTTTCTCTGCGGGAAAGAATGCCTATCACCCTGGATGATGCTCAGACAGATGCTCTAGAGTTGGAGGCAAATTTTGCTGCCACTGGGAAGTTAAAAGGAAAAATAGAACAGGAAACTAGAAGAAAAGGCAAAGAAGAGGTTTCTACCTCTAATCAAGAAAAGGATTCAGATAAAATGGATGAAATAAGCAAGATGATAAAGAAGATGGTCAAGCTAGAACTGGAAGCTAAAAACGCAGCTCCCAAAAACTATTATAATGCTCCAAACAGAGGATATAATCCTCAGTACAGAAAGCCTCCATTGCAAATATTGCCAAGGGAAGCGAAAGAACAGCAAGATCAGGTGCCTCATCCCTTGTACCTTGAAGGGCCAGCAGATGACCCCACTGGAGATACAGCTTACGGATTAGAGGATTCCAACCTGGCCTTTTCAAATAATGATGATATGGAGTGCCCCCCGCAAGAAGAAGACGAAGAAGCAGAGATTGATCATTACTGTAAGCAATTTGCTGATTTCATGGAAGCACAATTCAACATCAAATATGATCTCAGATCCTCGAGGAAGAGGACCAGAACTCAGGAGCAAGAAGAAGAACCACCTCAGAAAGAAGCACCTGCTCAGAAGGAATCAGCAGCAAAGAGATGTATATAAAAAGGTAAGAATCTTCTAAATAACCCCTTGCAGTCTAATGATCAGATTCCCTCCTCTTCTAAACTAGTTGGTCCTCCTGATGCTGAGCCAGCGTCAAAAGAAATCAAGTCTTCAGTTGAGAATAAGGAGTCAAAAGAAGTAGTGATCGAAAATCCCACATCTGCTTTCAATTTGCAAAAAGAACTTGAGAAGATTAAGATTCCTGTCCCTCTAACTGAGCTGTTAAAACAGCCTGCATATCAGTCTCAAGTTACCTCTTTCATTCTTCCTCCTGAGCTACCAATTATACCTGATAGTTTAAATCTTCAAGAAGAGAGACCCATGGTAGTCTTTGGCCCACATGTCGAGGAGATAGACCCTTCTACTCCTCCTTTTTATGTATCCCTAATCATTCATGACCTGCTGTTACATAATTGTATGTTAGATTCTGGGGCTTCCCATAATCTTATGCCTTTGTCTGTCATGGAGCAACTAGGACTGCAAATTACAAGACCATACAAAGATTTATATTCATTTGATTCTAAAAGAGTAAAATTCTTGGGAATGATTAAAGATTTAGTGGTCAATTTGGCTCAAATCCCAGCGAAAAGTGTGGTCATGGACATTGTGGTTGCTGATATCCCACCTCGCTTTGGCATGCTGCTGTCAAGGTCCTGGGGTACAAAGATTGGGGGGTCAATTAAATTGGACTTAACATATGCTACTGTCCCAGTCTTTGGAGGTCAAGAAAGGAGGTTGTACAGAGAAACTCGATTTGTTAAAATGGTAACCAAGGCTGACTGCTCAGAGAACTCTCCAGTCTATAACAAAGAGGGAGACTTCTCATGTTTGATGTTAGAAGAAGACCAAAACTATGCACATGAGTCCCTTTTTGGTCAAATCCAAGCTGAGCAGCCTAAGAATGATTGGGAATCAGAAATTTGGACTTTGCATTTTGATGGAGCTAATTCAAGAGAAGCCAATGGAGCTGGGGTATTGATGATTTCTCCTACAGGGAAATGGGTGCCACTGTCCTTTAAACTGGAGTATGAGGCTACAAACAATGTAGCTGAATATGAAGCACTATTATTGGGACTCCAGACAGCTAAGAATATGGGCATCCAGTGTCTAAAAGTGCTTGGAGATTCTGAGCTGGTCGTAAGGCAGATTAAAAATGAATGTCAAACTAAGCATCCACGGCTCAGAGAATATAGAAACGAAGTATGGGACATGATAGAAAATTTCTTCTCAGCATTTAACATACAGTTCATGCCCCGGGAGCAAAACAGAATAGCAGACTCTCTCGCTGTAGCTGCCAGTACCTTTCGTCCTCCTCAGAATCCGCTTTTAAGATATGAAGTGGAGGTACGGTACAGACCATCCATTCCGGATAATATCAAGCATTGGCAGGTATTCGAAGATGATGAACAAATGAAAAGATTTATGGAGACTGTGGGAGAATTCTCCAATATGGAGATTGATGATAATGAAGAGGAAGAAGCTGAAAATATTGCTGAAAACAAATGGGAAGAAAGAATAGCAGGTAATAAAGTGCTGCAGCTGAAAGGTAATGTTATACCTAGAGGATTGGTACCTCTAGAAAGGTTATTCAATAAAGATGATGTTCCAGTGCAGCCAAACAAAGTAGTAGAAGAAGATCAAGTGGGAGATTTGAATCTGGGTACTTCCACTGACCCCAAAATTGTTAAATTATCCAAAAGAGTCCCAGAAGAATACAAAGAAAAGTATTTGAAGTTATTTCAATCTTACAAAGATGTATTTGCTTGGTCCTATGAGGACCTCAAAACTTTTGATGTAAATATTATACAGCATAAGATCCAACTGAGGGAGGATGTAAAGCCGTACAAGCAGAAGCTCAGGCAAATAAATCCTCTGCTACTTCCCTCAATTGAAAAAGAAATTAAGAAACTACTGAAGGCCAAGATAATTGTACCATTAAGATACTCAGAATGGATAGCGAACCTTGTTCCGGTTCGAAAGAAGAATGGAGAAATAAGGCTATGTGTAGATTTCAGGAATTTGAACAGAGCGTCTCTCAAAGATAACTATCCACTGCCTAAGATGGATCACATCCTGCAGAAAGTAGTGGGTGCATCCAGAATATCAATGATGGACGGATTTTCGGGTTACAATCAGGTAGCCGTGTTCCCAGAAGACCAGAAGAAAATTGCATTCATTACACCATGGGGAACCTTTATGTATGCTAGGATGCCATTCGGGTTAATTAATGCAGGAGCTACTTTCCAGAGGGCAATGGACATAGCCTTTGTCAGAGAACAGGATAAGTTCTTGGTGGTGTATCTTGATGATATCACAGTGTTCTCAAAGAATTATGATGAGCATATTGAGCATTTAAAAAGAACTTTTGAAAAATGCAGAAGGTATGGCCTGTCTCTAAACCCCCAAAAATCTTTGTTTGCATTAGACGAGGGAAAACTCTTAGGGCATATTGTGACTAAAGATGGTGTGAAAATTGATCCTAAGAGAGTTGAAGTGATAAAAAGCATCCCCCTGCCAAGAAATAAGAAAGAAGTACAAGTGTTTTTGGGCCGAATAAATTTCTTAAGAAGATTTATCCCTAACTATGCAGAGATAGTTAGGCACATAACCAATATGTTGAAAAAGGAAAATGAAGTAAAATGGTCCCAAGAGTCCAGAGATGCATTCACAAGGATAAACGAGCATTTGCTGAAGCTCGTGTGCTAGCAGGGCCAGATTACAAAAAACCATTTATGATTTTCTCATTTGCTTCACCTCATACCATTGCTGGAGTGTTATTGCAGAAAAATGAAGAGGGATATGAACA
This sequence comes from Pinus albicaulis, assembly GCA_034641835.2. Taxonomy (NCBI): domain Eukaryota; kingdom Viridiplantae; phylum Streptophyta; class Pinopsida; order Pinales; family Pinaceae; genus Pinus; species Pinus albicaulis. The sequence goes on from CM076572.1 coordinate 1,324,855,667, forward strand.
GCCCATAGCTTTCTTCAGTCAAGTGCTTTATGATGCTGAATTGAAATATAATATACTGGAGAAGCAAGCATATGCCCTGGTAAAGTCCCTTAAAGCTTTCAGAGTTTATGTTTTGCAGTCTCACATTACAGCTTAAGTCCCTACCGCGGCAGTCAAAGACATTCTGGTTCAAGGAGACAACAAAGGTAGAAGGGGAAGATGGATTGCAAAAATCCAAGAGTATGATTTGGATATAAGGCCTACTAAGTTGGTGAAAGGACAAGGACTTTCCAAGATGTTATCCGAATCAAATCATCAAGCTTTGGGCATCAATCTGTCTGTGATAGAAAATGAAGAATCAGAAAAAGAAGAAGAGCAACATGGACTAGAGATGGCTACTCAAAAGATACATGTGAAATATCTAACTAGTCCCTGGTATAAAGAAATAGTTGAATATCTGTTAACACTTAGCTGTCCTCCAGGATGTGACAAGGTGAAATATAGATCTGTAAGGATGAAATCTCAGAAATACGCAATTGCCAATGGGCAGCTCTATTGGAGAGACCCTCTAGGCATATTACTTCTATGCCTCACGGAGAATGAAGTATAGAATGTAATGACAGAATTTCATGAGGGGATATGTGGAGGACATTACAGCTGGAGGGCTACAACTCATAAAATCTTGAAGGCTGGTTTTTACTGGCCAAAATTGTATTCAGACACTTTTGCTTGGGTCAGATCGTGTGACAAATGCCAAAGATTTGCAGAAAGGCAGAAATTAGCAGCATTGCCCTTGATCCCTATTCATGTAAATGAACCATTTCAGAAATGGGGATTGGATTTTATAGGTGAGATACATCCCCCATCAAGTGGCCAACATAAATGGATATTAACAGCCACAGACTATTTCACAAAATGGGTGGAAGCCATACCTACCAGAAATGCTACAGATGCTGTAATAATGAATTTTATAGAAGATAATATCATATCTAGGTTTGGCTGTCCTGCGAGAATTGTAACTGACAATGCACAGGCTTTCAAGTCTGCCAGGTTCGTAAAATTCTGCCAAAGATATAACATCATCCTGACTCATTCTACAACATACTATCCACAGGGAAATGGTCTAGCAGAGTCATCCAATAAAACCCTGGTGAGAGCCCTGAAGAAGACAATAGCTGAAAATCAGAAAAACTGGGACTCTCAATTAAAGTTTGCTCTATGGGAAAATAGGATAACCAGCAAAAGAGCAACAGGGAAGTCACCCTATGAGCTGGTATATGGACGGGCTGCAGTGTTTCCTTTGCAATTGGCATTGCCAGTGGCACGTTTTATGCAAGAGAACCAGGAAGAACCAGATGACATGATCCGAAGAATTAATCAGCTGGTAGAATTGGAGGAAACAAGGAACCAGGTAGATCAGAGATTGGTAGAATACCAAGAGAAAATGAAGAATGTCTTTGATCAGCACGCAAAAGGTAGGGATTTTCAAGTTGGAGACCTGGTTCTTCGATGGGATGTTCGCAGAGCAGAAAAGGGCAAACATGCTAAGTTTGATCCATTGTGGTTCGGGCCATTCAAAATAGTGAAGCTGGGAAGAAACAACACCTTTTCTTTAGAAAATTTATAGGGTGATTTCATGGATGCACCCGTGAATGGCCAATTCCTCAAGCCGTATTTCCAATTATGACCCAAGCGGAGAATACCTGATTGTATATATTGTATATAGTTTGTTTTGGTTTTTATTTTTATAAAGGAAAAGAATGTTGATAATTACTTGAAGTAAGAGCGCAGGGGAATTGAAAAAATAAGATGAAATATTTAATGGTCTGCGTGTTCTCGACATGCCCGAGGACGAACATGTCGTCCCCAGATGGAGCCGATGTTGTACATATTTACCTCTGCCGTGGCCTAAAGTCTCATGACCCTGCTTGATATTACTATCTCCGCCCGAAAATCTGCTTTACAATGGTTAAAAACCCAAATTTAAATATACCGGGCCGAGCCCCTAAGAGTTTGACTCCCTCCCGCTTTGGCCTCCATATGACCCGAGTCTGAAAACCATAAGTCAAAACGAAAAGGGGCCTATTGTTTTAACGATCGGGCGCAATGGCGACCGTCCGATCGAAGTCCAAATCAACGGAGCGGTGAACGTTTCATATGGAGGGCCCCGCGCGCAGAAAACCAGTGGATTGCCCTCTGATGCAAGTTTAGCCGTTGATCTTGTTTTGAGATCGAACGATCCTGAGTCAATCGCAGTCCTGCCTTCAATCGCAATCGGAACTTCCAAAATGTGCCACCCCGGTCTCCCCGCTCCGCTTTCCGATTTGGGTCCCACCTCCTGCGGTCGTGTCATCATAATTTACAAGTGTGCGCCGTGTTCCTCCTCCACCATTCATATGTTCCGGTTATGTGTCATATTTTATGAACCTTTGCCCCGTTCATTCATTGTCGCTCCATTGTATTCTGCATTGTCACCCTCCAGTTCTCCATTATTTTTATGCGTTTCCTGTCACCCTGCATCGTCTCAACATTTCGCCTAGTCCGTATCACCGCTTCCATGGCCGCTGTCGTATCCACACTCCCTGTCTCCGAGTCAATTTTCTCTAATGTTTTGCGGGTTTTGCAGGTTTTAAAACGACTTAGCAGGCGCTTTAACTTGCCGCCTCCGTTGCAAAGATCAGGAGCATACCAAAGGACATATTCTGCTGGCGAAATTAAAGGAAGAAGCCGAGGGTAGGTGGGAGAGGTGACCGCCATTAAAGAAGACACATATATGGATTCTCAGAACCCTCCAGATAAATTCGCCCCGCATTAAAGATCCAGGATTCAAATCCAAAGCCAAGGGCCGAGAGTACAGTACAGAAATGCAGATTATTTCAAATCTCTTACGGCAGCAGATTTTCCCTCAGCCGCGGGCAACATATTGTATATATTTTATTATTTCTATCTTGTATATCAGGAAATCTTATCTCCCAGCATTTATTTCATGAACAGGTTGTCTAGTACAGTCATTTACAGTTAGTCATTCATAGAACGGGCGCGAATGTTTTCTGCCAGATTATTCAAATTGAGTCATTAATTGTGTTTCATCTACCGCCTCCTCTAGAATTCTCCATCACTCCTATAAAGACCAAAAAAGAAGACATTGTAAGGGTTCCGGATTTCTGTCGGAAAACTGTGCAGTGAGAAGACTTCGGTATACATTTTTGTAATATTTCTGTATGAAGCTTCAGAGCCCGTAGGGTCTCAGTGAGGAGGGGTTATAACTGTAATGAGGATTCTGGTCTTTGGTATCTCACAGTATGTAATTTCTCTCATGTGTTAATACAATATCTCTTTCATGCTCATTATCTTCTTGTATCATGTTCTAGAATGTGAGTGGCTCACTAGTTTTCATTAAGGATTCATCCTCGTTGATGCCCTTTCTGGAATTAGTCAAGCGCTTTAAATAGGCCTAGTCATGGTATACTGTTCCATGTTCACTCTTTCCATATTTTCTGCTATATTAGTTGCTTGAGGAGGGTGCTTTTAAAACACCATTGTCATATAAGGATTCGTAAATTGGTGCGCCCTTATATGGTTCTGTTGTGTATCTGGGTATCAGTCTCATGTCAGCTAATATCTCCTTATGTTTCCTCACTGCACTCACTTCCTGATATCTGATTTCTGTGATATATTATTTGAATCGGCCCTCTTTACAGTAAGCGGTATCTTAACTGTCTGATGCTCTCATGTTAAAGTTCTACATTGTGTCCCTACATTATTCTTATCTTTGTATCAGCTTCTGAGAGAGATTGGTCCCATTCAAATCTAATTTCCTTGTTCAAAACAAGAGATAGTAAGAGAGTTCTTGGACTGACAACCCAAAATATAAAGGGCTCCTTGCTATATTAAGATGTCCTAGGCACTGGTCTATGGCAACTCTAGGCTGTCTCTAGGAGGATGACAAAATCATCCACAACACAACTCATCTGCTCGTGCCCATTGCGATTAGCCTTCACTTTATCCTTTGCTCTGTGTCGGGTCACTTACCCGAGTCTCCTTCTGTTGCCTTCATATTTTTGTTTATATACCTGAGTCTTTTGCTTGCACTTGTGTCTTTTCTTCGTAAAACGGGCGTATCCACATGCACATGCACCTTTCAGATCTAACGGTCACCGCATTCCGCTTCATTTAACTTTCCCAATCCAATGGTTGACATTCCGTCGCACTGTCGCAATTGCAATCACAACCTTCAGTGGTCCGATGTGCCTTTGGCCACTGATCACCACTGATGCGATGAGCGAAGGGTCCCACCAGATATCAGTGAACTCACATATTCGCCGTCCATCATCCATCAGATCTGACGACTGTGATTCAATCGCTCAATTGCAATTGCAACGTTCAAACTGTTGTTCCTTTGCTCTTCCATTCCGCTGATGCGATGTGAGATCGCGGGTGCAATAACTCCGATGAGATGTCCGCCGATGCGATGAACCTCCGATGGCCCTACTCAACTCACGATCCAATGATTGCGTTTGATCGGGATCGGACGGTCGCGATTAAATCGCACCATCGCAATCGCAAGGTTCAATGGTCCGCTCTCTCGCGTCTCTTGTTCTCCGTCGATGCGATAGAGTTCTGTGGATCCAATGGATCATTTACTCAGTTCTATAATGTTTCGGGTCTGATCTTTATCATAATCAAACACTGATTTTCGTCGATGCGATATGCGAAGGGTCCCACTTGACTTCCCATGTGCACGACGGATCGCATTATCGCTATTGCATCCTCCAATGGTTCGGCTCTCTGCATTTCTTAGTAATTTGCCGATGCGATGACCCTTCCTTGCAGGCCCCACTCTAATTACCTTTGTTTGTTTAACTGGACCTTAGGAGTAGCGTTAAAGCCTTTGGAAATGTTTTGGATATACATCGCTTTAATGAAACTCTTTTGTACCCATGTGACAACCTTCGGAACATTATAATAAAACACTCAAACCAAAGTTAATTATAATGCAAACTCATATCATCGCATCGCATCGCATATACTTTTCCATATCGTGCGAACTCATATCATATGCAAGATGCGATATGTGATCGCATCGCATCGCAAATACAAACACTTGCCTTGTGTTTTGCGATTTCGGTCTCTGCCGATGTGATTGTCACTGTTGATCTTCTATCTTTGATAAGATCTCCGCCGTCGATCTTCAACACTTCCTCTTTAAGCCTTAACATTAAGACTCCACCTTTCGCGTGATGCGACCACCGTTAGATCTTCACCGACCTTGATCCGACAGATATTGCATTCACAATATACCTGCTGTTTAACATTTCGAAACGTCCATGCACTTTTCCCATGCGGTCACCATTGGATCTTCGCCGCATCAAACCAGACGGCTATCGCGTTACTTCGACCCTTGACCTTTAATTCTAAAAAATTACGTGAAATAGCCGGTTTTAGTATTTTGACGTGTCGTAATATGATACGATCGTGTTCCAAATGGAATAAACCGCTCATGGCCCAAAAGCTGTGCGAAACCAGTGGTATGGTTTTGCAAAACTACCAACCTTCAAACCTTAAATTTAAACACAATTAAGTGCGGAATTCTGCCATTTCTTTAGGATTTCGCTCAATCTTTGTTGCTCCCGTTTCACCTTCTGCTCTGTGCCTTCATTCAAAATGGTTTCCTACCATGTCCAACATATCTCGCACTTCGCCTTTCTGCTGTTGAATGAAGTTTTGCTGCGTCGTTACTTCACTCTGTCGCACAGATCTTCATCACTGTTCTTGGATCACTGCAGATCTCTAAAGACCCCGAACCTTTCTTTTCTTTAGCGCAACTCCATCCTGAGATTGTTCTGTATAATATCTTTGGCCCTTGCTGTATCTTGCAACTCTGCTACCTCTGCTTCAATTCGTTGTCTCTGCTTCTAGTCACCTATCTGCTTCATCCATTGCCTCTGCTTCTTGTCTAATGCTCTCTCTGCTGCCTCTGCTTCTTCCTGGTGTCTGAGCTGCCTCTCTTTGCTGCCCTCGCTGCCTCTGCTCCTTGTCTGTCTCCTTTGCCTTATTGCTGGTTCTTCTTGTCTAATGCTCTCTCTGCTGCCTCTGCTTCTTCCTGGTGTCTGAGCTTCCTCTTTTTGCTGCCCTCGCTGCCTCTGCTCCTTGTCTGTCTCCTTTGCCTTAGTGATAGTTCAGGTGCCGCTCCTTTCTTCTCCTTTGCCATCAATGACAATATTTCCAACAAGAAACATATGTAAATTTTCTTTTTATATTAATAAATTTCTTGAAGTGGTCGCATTGACTCAGGCCGTGGACTGTTTCCCTCTTTGAAGGGTTTTAACCACGTGATTATACTGGTGTACTGATTTGTGATCTATTTGTGAGTGGTGACCTTTGGTTCTTGATCTACGGAACTTACCCTATAAATTCCTACACAACTACTCTAGGTCACTTTAGTAGTAGGTTTTACACTTTAAGCTCTATGGTCAGATTCAGTTTGTAGGATAAAATTTGATTGGGTTGTATATAAAACACACCATTGGGCATGGAGTCCAATTTTATCAAATGATGCTACATATTTAATGAGCATGACACAAAAATCAAGGTAGTAATAACTCCTTTGACAATTTGAGATATTTAGAAGAGGAAAACTGAAAAGAAAACAAAATCATCACTGATAGAAGCAACAAGTACTAATGACTGAGAAATATGAGAAAGGAGCATGAATGAATCCAAATCTCAAAAACTAAAGTTTCTATACATGAAGAATATTTTTCATAAACAAAGAAATAACGGACATGGAACTACAACACTTGAATTTCTGCAAATTCTCATCAAAATTGCAATATATTTAAGATCTACTCAAATACACTAGAATGCTAATGTTTTTACGATAAAAACCAACATTTTTCCATTCTTCAGAAATTGTCTTTATAGACATTACATCAACTAATCACAGGATTATAGTTTCAAACTTAATTACAATAATCCAAAAAATATCAAAATATTCTAAGTTCATGCATGTGGAAAATATCTTTAATTACATTAAGTTTTTTCTAAAATAAAATATCTGCTCGAAAATATGCTAACATATAAGCTAAGAAGAAGTATCTTCAAAATATCTTCCTCGAAAATAGAAATAGGTCCCTGAATGATAAAACTGATTCATCGCTGGAAAATGGGTCTCTCTGCAAATAGGTTCAATCCTTCACCAAAAACTGCTTTTCTGTTAGAGTTCCTTTTCCCTCGGGCTTCCTGGTGAAATTTGTTGATATTTCCGTTGTCAGCTTCTTTGGTTTCCTGAGTTGAAGATTTCGCTGATAGATAGACTATTAACATTTCCTTTCTGCCTATTTTTTAAAATTCGTTGACAGTGGGAATGCCAGCATTTCTCTTGCCAAATTCGCTGGCAACGGAGATGTCAATGCTCCCCTTCAAAATTTCCGACAACGAAGATGTTAGCACATGTTCCTGAAAATTGCTGACAATGGAGATGTCAGCTCCCGATTCTTTCAAAATCATTGGCAATGGGAATTTCAACTACTCCGTGCTCTGTTGTATGTAAAAATGTTGTCAAGCACACTGTTAGCGATAAAGCTAAAATTGTTGTTTCTCAAGTGCATAACCAAAATTTTTAAAATGACCCCAAGCCTCCTAGCCGAGGGTGTTGGCTGATTTTAGAAGCACATCCACCTTCTCCAACCCCTATTTCTTGCTTTCTTTTGTCTCCATAGGAACTTTTCCTTTAGTTTCTTTGTCTCTTCTCTTTTTAGAGCATGCAAACTTTTTTCCGTTGATGATAAGGTCCTTCACTGGCACATTATCTACATCAATTACCTCCTTGGCCAAATCTGGATTGCTTCTTAGTTTAGTTTTCAACCTTAACTTATTTTTTGGCCTTGTATGAGGCATTATGCCTCCTTTAAGGGTTTCAGACAATGTTTCTTCAGTTTGGGTCTCAACTTCAACCTCTTTGCCTTTAATGATCTCTGGCATAGTTGTGTCTACAGGGGAGGCTTCAACAGGGGAACTCATGGCTTGGGGAGAACTGATAGCAGAAGGTAAGCTTATAGTGGATGTAGGGTCTAGTTTACTAATCCTGGCCTATTTGTTTGGTAAACTTTGGGGATTTTAGGGCCAGAGGATGTAGAAAGGACCTTTGTGTCATTTTGGCTAGGAGTTGGCTCAATAGGGGATGTTTCTTGGGTATTTTTCCCCCATATAACAATTTTCTTCCTTCCTCTTAAGGACTTAGGGGATTGAGGTCGAAAACCTCCCCAAAATAGGAAGTGGCTCTAGATTTTTCCTACTTTGGCCAACTGGTTTTGAATCAACAGTTTAATGATGGATTTGTGATAGACATAGTGGGAGGAGGTGTATGTTCTTGCTCTGAAATGAGTTTCCATATGCATGAGGATCTCCAACAAATATAAACAAGTTTTCATCCTAACCTGACTAGCTAAATGTGCAAGAAAATGGAAGTGATAGAGATTTACCTGGTTGAACCTTCCTTCGCAGGTGAAGAACGATTGGGTTATCTTCAAAAACCAATTCCATTTTTCTTGTAGCCAAACCCTCTGAACCCCGTCTCTCCAATTATGATTCATTAACTCTTCCTTAAAAAATAAGGGCACATCAACTCCTGCCGACACATGGCTTCTAAAAAATTGTTCCCCATCTATTGGCAAGGTTGTGGCCTCTGAGATTAGTTGTTCTGTAACAGAGAATGAGATCCCACTGACTTCCACCCGATTTCCATCGAAATTCTAAGCAAATGAAAGAGCCACGACATCGTGGTAGTTGGTGCGACGGTGGAAGAACTCACGCCAACCAACCTGTTGAAACTGTTGTTGGATATCGGGATAAATCTCCAACAGATCTGGTGCTTTGGACTCGGCCCGGTTAGTGTTGCGCCTTTCCCCATCGTAGCCTTTAGTTGGAAACAAAAACAACAGGATTTGATCCTGGATATTTCTGGGAGAATACAGATGAAATATTGCGAGACCGTTTACCAATTTCACAACAAAATAACCAAACTTACAATGACGGAATCACCAATGTACAAAGTGAAATGAGTTTAATCGACAAAGAGGGGAAATCATTACAACTCAGGGTGAATTCATGTTTTAAACCATGATTAATCGATAAAAAATATACCGATGGAGGCGAACAAATCAATGATTTAACATTACACTTACTCGTGGCACTCTTGCAAACCTTATCATTCCCGCTGACGTGGTCAACGTAATTCCAAAATTTAAATTTGAAATTCGTTTTTGGTGCTGACAGCTGACCTGTAAATTATATCGGAAATGTTGATAAGCCCATTGTCAACGAATTTATTCAGAAAACATTATCGGAACATGAAAACGTTGATAGCCCCTATACCGATGATTTCCCTGTTTATTACAACTAAAATGTTGACACTGAAATTGTCAGAATTTTCTGATTAAAAAAAAGAAAACAGAGTTGATGTGATAACAGACAGATTTTGGCCCAATCAAAGAGACTCTCTCTCCTCCTCCCACATGTGAAAAAAGACCTAAAATTTCAGAAGTAGTTGAACCTCCGAAGAGAAGAAGATGTGTGTGATGATGCCTCCAAATTATGTGACATGAGGTGTATTTACATGTGTCCAAGGAAGTCGAATTTCCCTACCTAGGCCTACTTGAACTTTTGTGCACTCGTGGCTTTTCCACCAAAAGTTTAATTTTTCCTTGACCAAATTAAGTTCTTCCAAGGGCTAAGAGGGCCCTCTTTGGATGACGAAAGTTGTCCAAAAGAGGGAATTTGTCCTTGAGCTTCCAAATCAACTAGCATATTCTTCAAAATTTATATGAGAATGTCCTTTATCCCCTGCAATATCGTCAAAATGTTAACTCCCAAATTGTACATAATGATAAAAGCCCTACTCCACAAAGCACAATATAAGAGGGAACTCTTAGGATGGTCACCACTATCACCTAAGCAACCCATCCTTTTCACTTTAGGTTGGTTCTCCTCCATCTCAAAGGGGTACCCCTAATAGGATTACAAAAGGTAGGCAATGAAGCACAAGATGAAGTGAGAGTCACTTTCGTAAAATAATGTTTTTACTTTTTGGGGGATATAAAAAGGTGATAAAAGGAATTAGAGATTTGTGCCAAATCCAACAAGGACAGTGGAGTCACAATGAATTAAAGGGGTTTATGGGGCAAAGAAGAAAACCCATCTTTAGAATCAATTTCTTTCATCTAAAAATTAGGATAAAGAGACTAGAATCCAAGAGGAAGTACAATATAAGCTATTGCTTGATAAATGTACTTGATACCCTTGCTAGGGTTCATAAAATAGGTAAACAAAGAAACATTTCAAATAATTACCAAATTAACAAAAAAAGAAGGAGAGGAGTTGCCCCAAAATTTCTTCCTTCCATGTGGTATACTTTACCCTTAAGTGGATCAATCTTGTTAGCTTGTAGAAGACTTGAACATTTACAATTGATTTTTATGCACAAAATAGAATCCAAGACCAAAAAGCTTTAAGAATTGACACCAACATCCATGGAGAAAGAACTCATACACATCCATATGGTCCAAGAAAGATATGTCAATTAAGATCCAATGAGTGGAAGCTCCAAAAATCGAACCACGAGTATAAATGAGGAAGGAAGGGATACTCTTTATATAGAGCCTAGCTCAACTTGCTTTACAATAGGATAATAAATTCTCACATGAAATCCTTAGATCTAGCTTAGCGAGAAGTAAAGAATTGTTTCCTCCAACTAACTAATCAACAATATGTTGGAATGCTTCCAGATTAATCACATAAGGTTTTTCCTTATCATCGATTTTTGGAACCATAATATGTGGTTCATCATCATGATGGATGTAAGATGAAAATAATTAATCTAACCAAGATATATATAATAAACCTAAAAGTAAGATGAGAAAAGAGGCCAACAGAGAAATAAACAATAACTAAAACCCTAAAGTAAAAATGAATAGTACTATGTAAAAAGTTTAAAATAGTACATTAGTTTGCAATTAATTAAATATTAATATCAACAAGACGAGTTGCAGAGCTGCAAGTCCCTGCCATACTTGAAGTAAGTTACTTAGTTGAGATAATTTAGTTCCAATTCCAAGTGCAATAGCAACATAATGGGTAAAATCACAAGTTACTTAGTTGAGATAAGTTAGTTCCAATTCCAAGTACAACAACAACATAACGGGTAAAATCACCTAGTAAGAGAAAGCGAATTAAAGAGATAGGCTATGAGACACAATAGCACTTGGTTGAGTTGCATTTGGCATCACATAGACTAAAACCCCAATATTAGGGTTAAAGAGATAGCTATGGGACACAATAGCACTTGGTTGAGTTGCATTTGGCTTCAAAAATTATGGAAGTTGAACCCACAGCCTTGCTCCTAAAAGTTTAGTTAGAATACTCACCCCACTTCCCTGTCTTATCGATGAAACTTTAATGATGATAATTTTAAGTTTGGTTTTAATTTATATTTTATGATAATTTTAATTTATAAATACGTCCATTTGGAATTTTCGTAAATCTAAAAAAGGTATTGAATAAATATTAGTGAATTATTTATTTTATGATATGATGGTATATATTTGAAAGGTCGTAGATTTAATGAAATACTGGAGATTTTCATTATATTATTGGACATATTATAAGCAAGAAGTGCCACAAAATGAGGCCATATAATTGAAAAAAGGCAACTTGGTAATTCGAGTCCTCAAAATGAGGCCATACCATATAATTGAAAAAAGACGATACTACTCGTCACTACTTCGCGCGCGCTAGCTCTGGCTCCGCTCTGCCTCCCTCTGCGCCCTCTGACTGCGCCTGGGCTGCTGGCAGCTCCAGCGCGCCCCTGTTTCGTCCTGTCCGGCCTGCCCTGCGACAGATCCTACCATGGAAGACCGCAGGACCCCAGATTCCCCTCCGCCTCCGGAGGTTACGGCTTTTAGGGCAATGATTGCGAATGCTCCCAAACGCCCTCCATCTCAGTCCCAGCAAAAATTTGTGAAAAAACTGGACTCAATCCCCACAGTGGCTCTCCCCGAAGGAGACACCTGCAAATCGGCTCTGAATCTGGCGGAGAGGGGTCTCATAGGCCAGTTCATGGGCCTCTGGCCCTCTCCCAAATCGGTTGAGGAATGGACTCAAAGGAACTGGAAGCCTCTGATCAAGGAGGGAGTCAATAGCTACTTCGTAGGTAAGGGTTTCTTTGTGTTTGTCTTTGAAAACCCGGAAGACAAAGGATTAATCTTCAGAAACGGGCCATACTTTATGGGCCCTCAAGGCCTTTACCTAAACAAATGGTCCCCTGACTTCGACCCCACTCAGGATGTTCCCTCGGCTGTCCCGGTTTGGGTTAGACTCCCTCACTTGCCTCTCCACTGCTGGAATCCAAATTCTCTCCAGACCATAGGAAATGCTTTGGGAAAATACATAGATCAGGTGGTAAGAAAGGATCAGTACTCATGTGCCCGCATCTGCGTAGAAGTAGATCTCGAAGAAGGATTACCGGAAGCAATCAAGCTCACTGTTGCTGGGTGGACGCATGTCCAAGAGCTGGATTATGAACAGCTGCCCTTTAAATGTAGGCACTGCCATGGGCACGGTCACTTCGCAAAGCACTGTAAGAAGAAGGCGGAGGAACAGGCGGATAAACAAAATGGGGAACAATGGACCCTAGTCCAAAGAAACACTAGCTCAAAAAAAGGCGCAGGCAAAGGAAATATTACTGGAGGTCAACCAAGCTCCAAAAGCAACCAAGAAGCGGAAGCTCCTCCAAATGCACCAGAAGGAGAGCAGGACATACAAGCCAACCTAAATCAGGAGAACGAGGAACAACCGGCCCCTTCCCCTTCAAATAAAGAGAGAGAGGAAACAATTCAGTTGGAGGAAAATCAAGGCTCTCCCACTAATCCTTCCTACGCAGAAATAGCAAGGAAAAAACCAGAGGTTAGTTCTAGTTCTTCCGAAGATGAACTCTACGAGCGCCCTTCCAAAAAAGCAGGAAGGAAATCTCGTAAAGAGAAGAGGGAAGAAGAGGCAGAAAGACTCAAGATTCAAGGAAGTCAATCCACAATAGAAATGTCTATTGGGCGAAATATCAGACCAAGGCCTTCCAAGGGAGGCCCCAACCCCCTTCTTTGTAAATAATGAAACTCGTCTCTTGGAACTGCAGAGGTCTGGGGAACCCCTCTAAAATAGAAGCAGTCAGGGACCTATTGAAAGCAGACCCCTCAGACATTCTTATGCTCCAAGAGACCAAAATAGAAGGGCAGGCCCTTCTAGAGTTAGGTAGAACAAAGTGGAACAAAAAAGCAGGAAAAGCAGTCAGCTCAAGGGGAACCTCTGGAGGGCTGGCAACACTTTGGATGGATGACCTCTTTCAGCTGCTTAGGTCCCATGATACTCAGCACTGGATATACACGGAGCTGAAGCATAAGGCAAGTAAGTTGACCATCTCTCTCTTCAATCTCTATGTTCCAGTGACTTATTCTGAAAAGCGAGAATGCTGGGATACACTTGAGGCCTTTCTTGAACAGACCAATCCCAGCAATATCATACTAACCGGGGATCTGAATATTGTTCTGAAAGCAAAAGAAAAGAGGGGGGGGATCAGCTCCAGTGACCCTATGTTGGCCAAGGTTGAGGAGATCACCCAGCTCTGGGACCTTCTTGATTTCAGGCCCATTCGTGGCATTTACACTTGGACTAATAATCGGCTTGGTGCGGAGCACATTTCTGCTTGTTTAGACCGTTTCTTGGTTCAAAGCTCCATTATGATGAACAAGAAAATAACCACCAAAATTCTGCCCAAGCTCTCCTCAGACCATAAACCCATCCAGCTCCATTTGGAAGATGAAGAAGACTTGGGTCCGCTTCCTTTTAGATTCAACCCTCTCTGGATCGAGAGAGATGGATTCTTGGAGACTGTCAAGGCAGCATGGGCCAAACCAATCTCCGGATCCTCCAGCTACGTATGGGAGCAAAAGCTGAAAGCTACAAAGCAAGCTCTGAAGGACTGGATAAAAGCACTGGATATCATCCCCATCAATCAGAGAAAGGAGGCTGTGCAGTCTTTGTCGGATCTGCAAACTGATATGGAAAACAGAGATATCACATCTGAGTTGCTCGAGGAGGAAGTAAAAGCACAAAGAACAGCGTACCAAACTTTTCGTAAGGAAGAAGAATACTGGAGGCTTAAATCCAGAAGCCTTTGGTTGAAGGCCGGGGATCGGAACACTCCCTTCTTCCACCGGCAATATAGAGCTAGACTGTCGAAGAACTACATAGCATAAATCAAAACAGCCGAGGGTCAAGTATGTAAAGGATTCAATCAAGTTAAAGTCGCTGCTGAAAACCACTACAGGAACTTGTTCAGAGAAGAAACTCAAAGCAATGACGAGGAGGTGGATGACTTTCTCTCCTGTGTTCCTTCCCTTATCAGTCCTGAAGACAACTTAAATCTCTGCAGACCCATTACTGAGGAGGAAATCATAAAATTTATTTGGTCCATGGAATCAGATAAGGCTCCTGGGCCGGATGGGTTCACAATCCACTTCTACAAATCCTGCTAGCACATTATCAAGGCAGATCTGCTTAAAATGACAAGAGGATTCATGCAGAAAGCCAAGATTGGTGGAGGAACCAAGTCCACTTATCTGGCTCTAATTCCTAAGGACACTAATCCTGACTCCTTTGCTAGATTCAGACCTATCTCGCTGTGCAATGCTTCTTATAAAATCCTGGCAAAACTTCTGGCGAGTCGGATCAAGCCACTGTTAAAAAAACTGATCTCCAGCAACCAAGGTGGCTTCGTGGAGGGTAGGCACATTCTGGACAACGTGATCCAAGTTCAGGAGACAATACACTCAAGTAAGCAACGAAAGGAGAAAGTTATGTTGATTAAACTAGATATGGCTAACGCCTTTGATAGAGTTAATCATAGCTTCCTATCTAAGGTCCTGCTCTCCTTTGGTTTTTCGATACATTTTGTCCATTTAATAAAAGCCTGCATTGACAGTCCATGGATTGCTTCGTTAGTTAATGGCAGACCCGCTAACTTCTTCCAAGCTCAGAGAGGTATCAGGCAGGGTTGCCCACTCTCCCCCTTCCTGTATATCATAATGGCAGACTCCCTCAGTCGTAAGCTTACCGCTGAAAGAATAGCAGGACATATTCCGGGCCTCAAACCTTCAAATGGAGCTGAACCTTTGAACCATGCTCTCTTTGTCGACGATTCTCTCCTACTCGGAGGAGCCTCCATCAGAATAGCCAGAGCTTTCGACTCAGTCCTCAGAAAGTACTGCAGAGTTTCAGGTGCCTTGGTTAATGAGAGTAAGAGCGAAATATATAGCTGGAACATAGATCAGAATGAACTTACTGCAATCTCTGCTCTTCTTGGGTTTAAAGGTCAGGCAAACTGGGACAGGTTTAAATATCTTGGTCTTCCCATAACTTCTGGAGTAAACAAGAGGTCGTTATGGAGCGACATAATCTCAAAAATTAAAACCAAAATTGCTGCGTGGGGAGGCAACTGGCTAACTAAGGGAGGTAAGGTAATCTTAATTAAAACGGTGCTGTATGCTCTCCCAATCTTCCAGGCAGCTTTCCTCCTTGCTCCAAGGAAGGTGATGGAGCAGATCTCCAAGCTGCTCAGAGATTTTCTTTGGCAGGGAGGGAAAGGCAACGAGAGAAAAATGCATCTGGTTAACTGGGATGTGGTTAAAAAGCCATTGTCTGAAGGCGGACTGCAAATTAGAGAACCCATGCTTGTCAATCTTGCTTTGGGAGGAAAGATTTTGTGGAAGATGTTCAATGAACCCTCTCACCCAATCAGTGTTACCCTGCGCTCAAAGTATGGTCCCATTAGCGCGCTCTCCAACCTACAGACAGCTAGTGCACCCAATAGCACGCTGGTCTGGAAATTATGTTGTAAAAGCAGCAATTTTTTCAAAAAATTAATCTACAGGATTCCAGGGAACGGCAAGCGTACGCATCTATGGAATGACAGTATAATGGGAAGTGAGCCACTTGCTCAGATGGAAGACATTGCAGACCTCAGGAATTGGCTGGAGCGCGCAGGTGTAAACAGACTGTATGATATCTCGACCTGGGATCAGCGTGAAGATTGGAACGGATGGGATTTCCACAGAGTGCCAGCACGGTTTTCCCATCAACAAGCACTGCTTGTCGATCTGTTGGATGATGCTGCACCTGTTTGCAGATCTAAAAAAGATAGCTGGGGATGGGGACAGTCTGGAGTCTATACCACCGCAGCTGGGTATAATGCTTTACAGGTCATAAGGAATTGTAGTCAAACTAAGGAGTTTTGGAAGAATGTGTGGGAGCCGCTTTCCCTTCCAAAAGTAAACTTCTTCTTCTGGACCTTGGTCCATAACAAGCAGCTTACGAGGGATAATCTAGAAAAAAGGAAAATAGTTGGGCCTCACAGATGTGTGTTATGCTGTAACAATTCCGAAACAGCCCAGCATCTTTTCATGGAGTGCAGATTTGTTGAAGAGGTTTGGGTTCTCACGCTTCAGGACTTGCAGATTCCAGCCCCCTTGCAGAACTCAGTAGCAGACCTCTTTGCCTCTTGGAGTCAACACTATCCCCATCGAATCCCTTCCAAATCTTTCTGGCGTAGAATCTGGATAGCGCTCCCAAAATATGTATGCTGGCAGATCTGGTTGGCCCGCAATCAGAAGATTTTTACAGAGCTGCTTTATACCCCTCTGCAAGTCGCTGCAAAAGCTAAATCCTTTCTCCTGGAAGCGGCTCAAATTCAGTATTTTAAAGAAGATCATTTTCTACTGCCCGAAGAAAAGCGCTGGCTTGGTATGCTTGCACCCCATCCTCGCAAGTACCTTCAACCCCCGCAAGGTGACAATCTTGAATGGCGCATAAGAGACGAGGATGTTTTTTTTCAAAATTGGTGGAGGTCCCAAAACATTTCCACTATCTTTTTCGACGGGGCGTCCAAGGGGAATCCGGGTGCTGCTGGTGCGGGTGGAGTTATTTACTCTCTTGGTGGGTTTTCCAAAGATTGGTTCTGCTGGGGACTTGGCAAGAAATCCAACAATCACGCAGAGATCCTAGGGCTCCTAAAAGCTTGTCTTATGGCAAGAGACAAGGGAATCAAAGTGCTCCAAGTCTTCGGTGATTCAGAATTGATAATAAAACATATAAACATGGAAACGCCGTTCAGCAATGCCAGCCTCAACAAAATTCTGGACAGATTGAAGAGAGTCCTCCGAGACTTTGACAAGTGTAAACTTCATCACATTCTGAGAACGTCAAACAATGAAGCAGATGAGATGGCAAACAAAGGCAGCTCACTTATGAAAGGGCAGATCATTGTAAACAACATAAGCTCCGTCCAGATGCCTTGAAAGTCCTTATTGACAGTTAGATGCAGTAGATAGATCTCTGCTTTGTAAAAGGGGCTGCCTCGGCAAAGACCCATAACCTTTCTTACTTAATAAAAACATAACCGTTACAGTTAAAAAAAGAAAAAGAAAAAAGACAACTTATTTATCTGAGTCCTCTGTCAGAGTTGTTGTCCATTGCGTATTTATCTCTATTTGAGTTAGAAGCCCTGAATAATATCTCTATTAAGCACTCACACTAAGCTTAGTTTTTAGTGTTGTAAAAAACACATTAGATAATGTCTCTATTGAGCACTCACACTGAGCTAAGTTTTTAGTGTTTGTAAAAAATACATTACATATTAAGTTTCTGGATTTAAATATCTGGATTTCGGGAGAGTGAACGACAAAACAACCATAAATAAAAATTTAAATGAAAGATAGGAAAGCAAGTAATTATCTCTGATAGAAAGCGAAGAGTCCTTCAAAGACTTCCCTTGAATCTCTGAAATTTATGCTTCCAATGCAAGGGAAAACGAGTGGTTACCGATTCAAATTTGTTGCAATTAAATTCTGGCGTTCTGGAGAACCCTCTGTGCATCGGCCATTTCACCTTGATCGGCAAGCGTTTTCCCTCAGCTATGGCTTGAGCCGCTTTGAGACGGGTCCTTTGCTTCTCCACTTTCAAATTTGGAGCAACCGCAGTTCCCTCCCTGCTCTTCAGATGCAAAATTGAAAGAGAATGTTCTCTTGATTTGAAATTTCACTAGTTGACGGGATCTTTGTAGTGTTAGAAATATTGAAGTCACCTGTCGTGCCTTGGGCAGTGACAGAAGAAACGAGTACAACAGCACCAACAGAGATTGAGTGTACAACAACACGCAGTTAAGAGGAATGGAGAAAATCCGTAAGGAAGAATTTAATAATTGATGGGCCGCAGCCATGAACAGAGAGGAGAATTAATTTTTGATTTGGGCAATTAATTTTTGATTTGGGCGAGAAGTTACTTCAGTAGCAAAATGAAAATTTTGTCTACGAAGGAGCAAGTTTAATTAAAACAGTCAAGTCGGGCGTTTAAAGCCCCCAACAGCCAAATGAAGAAAAATTGAATTAAATAGGCGGAAGTCTTTTATGAGAGGGCAGGACAAGTGGTCCCTACCACTTGAGTGCAAAAGCGCAGATCGCAGTTTTCAAGTTTTGAGAACTCAGGTGTCTTGTTGATGTGGAATCTGCGATGTGCGATGTGCGCCATTGCACAATCACATATTGCATATTTCAGAATTGTAATCGCCCTTCGCTATCGCAAGTTTGTTTATTACGATGTGCGATCGTTGCGCCATCGCAAGATCGCACAATCACATTTTCATTGATTGTTCCGCCCATTCCATATGTGTTATCGCAGATGTTAATATTGCGATGTGCGCTCGTCGCACCATCGCATGTCGCAAATCGCATTTTTGTTATTCCATTGTGTTCCGTCATTGCAAATCGCAGAATGGTCGACTGCGACGTGGTCCCCACTCGTACGTCGCGCCAATATCAAAGTTTTATGTTTTGCAAAGGTTTTCCTTTGTATTTTGGTTTTATTTATTTGTTTATGTTTTATATGTAATTTGTGCTGCCGCGCCATATATAAAGGGAAAAGGCTCAGGAGCCGCGCGTGGAATGAACATATTGTTGTAACGTTCTGAGCTCGTTATAAAGAAAATTCAACAAGAAGAAAACAGCACCGTCTTAGGCGTTTTTGAAGAGAGAAAGACAGAGAGTTGTTTTGTGGAGCACTGCATCTGTAGCAGTCTCGTTATCTTATTTTGTGAATCCCTCTGCGTTGAGGAAGAAATTTGTAACAGTTTTTTTTAGTTCTGTTAATGAAATAGAAGAAAGCATTTTCATGCCATCTCTGTCTGCAATTAAATTTTTTGTTTTAAACTTCCCTGTGTTTAGAGGAGAGCGTCATTCTCTCCACTGTTTGCTTGGAATTTTCAATAACTTCAACATGGTATCAGAGCTAGTTCAGGTTCTTTGAAACTTTCAAAGAAGCTGAAAAAGAAGAAGACTTGTTGCAGCGTTTTCTTCAACAGTGTGAAAGCCCAATAGAAGTCGAAAAGTCAGGTATTTCTCAAAGATAACAGAGTTGTTATTTTGTTTGAAGAGTTTGTTCTTTCAGAAAAAGGAAAGACAGTTTGTTTAAGTTTAGAAGTTCAGTTCAAGAGCAATGGTTGGACCAAGCACTGGAATGAACATTGGAAATGTTCAACTTCCACAGTTTAATGGAAAGAACTATGATTATTGGGCCATTACCATGAGAGCCCTGTTTGTCTCATAAGACTTATGGGAGTTAGTAGAAGATGGTTTTACAGAACTAGCTGATGTGCAGGCTTTTAATGCCTTAACTCAAGCAGAGAAGGATGTGTTGAAAAATAATAGGAAGAAATACTCTAAAGCTCTCTTCTTATTGTATCAAGCTGTAAATGAGAGTGTGTTTCCAAGGATAGCATCAGCTAAGAAATCCAAGGAGGCATGGGAAACTCTGAAAGTAGCCTATCAAGGTATGGAGAAAGTTAAGATAGCAAAACTTCAATTTCTGAGAAGAGATTTTGAAACTCTTTGCATGAAAGAGTCAGACAGTGTTGACACATTTTTTACACATGTGATTGGGATTGTAAACCAGATAAGATCCCATGGAGAAACTCTTGAAGATAGAAGGATTGTGGAGAAACTTTTGAGAAGCTTACCCTCAAAGTTTTATGTTATTGTAACCACCATAGAAGAAACCAAAGATCTCTCATAGTTCACAGTGGATGAACTTCATGCCTCGTTGATGACTCATGAACAGAGATTGAGCAGAGATGAACACTCATCTCTTGAGCACACCTTCAAGACCCAGATGCCTTCAGGAAGAGGAAGAGGTAAAGGTAAAGGAAGAGGAAGAGGCAGAAGCCAGAACAGAGGTGGAAGGAACAGCCCTTCACATTCACATGGAAGGAGCAACAGTCAAAGTTAGAGCCAAGGCCAAAGCAACAACCAGCAAGGTGGACATCAACACCAACATGCTCAAAGACAAAGGTATGACAAATCCAATGTCCAATGTCATTATTGCAAGAAATATGAGAACTATGCCAATGAATGTAGAAAGAAGCAAAATGACATGAAAAATAGGGAGAATGCTAATGTAGCAAAAGAAGAAAAGAACCCAAGTAATGTGCTATTAGCTTGTAATGTAGCACAAGATAAAGATGATGATGTTTGGTTCTTAGATTCAGGTTGTAGTAATCACATGACTGGTAACAGAGCAATGTTTGCCAATCTAGATGAAGAAGTAAAATCTAAAGTGACCACAGGGACTGATACTAAGATCTCTGTCAAGGGAAAAGGCAGAGTTAGTATTCGAGCAAGAAATGGGGAGCAAAAATTTGTTCCTGATGTGTATTACGTTCCAGGTCTGAAATGTAATCTTTTGAGCATTGGGCAGCTCATAAACAAAGGTTACAATGTAATTTTTAAAGATGATGTGTGCACAATAAAAGATATACCTCCAAGCAAGAAAATCATTGCTGAAATTCAAATGACCAGCAATATGATGTTTCCGCTCAAGCTCAACATTGACTTGAAGCAAAAAGGAAAGAATATAGCAGCTGTAACACAAGAAGCCTTCCAGAAGGAAGAGAAAGATGTAAATTGGTTATGGCATTTGAGATTTGGACATCTCAATTTCGGAGGATTAAATTTGCTGTACAGAAAAGGAATGGTAAGAGGTTTACCATTGATTGAAAAGCCTGACAGCCTATGTGAAGGCTGCATCTTGGGAAAGCAACACAGAGAAAATTTTCCATTAGGGAAAAGCATAAGGGCGAAATCACCCTTAGAAATAATTCATTCAGATTTATGTGGGTCGATGCAAACAACATCAGTTTCAGGCAGCAATTACATGCTGACCTTCATAGATGATTTCACAAGAAAAGTGTGGGTTTATTTTCTGAAATATAAGAGTGAATTCTTTCAGAAATTTTGCCACTTTAAAGCTCTTGTAGAGAAACAGAGTGGGCAGTACATTAAAGTTCTCAGAACCGATAGAGGAGGAGAATACATATCAAAATAATTTCTGCGTTTCTGCAGAGAGAACGGCATACACAAGCAGTTTACCACAAGGTACACACCGCAACAGAATGGAGTTGCTGAAAGGAAGAATCGAACCATAATGGAAATGGTGAGAAGTATGCTAAAGGCAAAACATTTGTCGAATGAGTATTGGGCAGAAACAGAAAATTGTGCTACGTATATTTTGAATAGATGCCCTACAAAAGCAGTGATGAACAAAGTTCCAGAAGAAGCGTGGAGTGGCAGAAAACAGGGAGTCACCCACATGAGAGTTTTTGGATGTGTAGCATATGTACACATTCCAGACAAGTTGAGAAAGAAGTTGGATAGTAAGGGGGAGAAATGCATTTTCCTTGGATATTGTAAAGATTCCAAAGGATACAGACTGTATAACCCATCCACAAAGAAGTTTGTGATAAGCAGAGATGTGCAATTTATTGAAGAAGAAGCATGGGATGGAAGCATTGAGAAAACAGTCAATGTTAAAAGCTGTATATCTCATGATGAAGATGATGCAGATGTGGTTGAAATCAACAACCCATTCGTTGCACAACCTCCACCAGCACAAGGACAGCAAGGGACACCTCAAGCAGCAGCGAGAACACCCTTGAGAAGAAGCGGGAGTGCATCTCCAAGCACACCACATGGAGCAGAAATGAGTGCTTCATCAAGCACAACTACACCAAGTGAAAGCGGAACAAGGTTCAGAAGCCTTAGAGAAATTTATGAGCAAGGAGAAGCAGATGAAGGTATGAATTCCTTATTTGCTTTGTATTGTCAAGTTGATAATCCTATTCATTTTGAAGATGCTATTAAAGATAGAAAATAGATAGAAGCTATGGATGATGAAATTAATGCCATAGAGAAGAACAAAACATGGGAGTTGGTTGATCTACCAGAAGGTAAAGAAGTCATTGGAGTTAAATGGGTCTATAAGACCAAAAGCAATGCTGAAGGAAAAATAGAAAGACACAAGGCCAGACTTGTTGTCAAAGGATATAAGCAGAAGCATGGTATAGACTATGAAGAAACTTTTGCACCAGTTGCAACAATGGAGACAGTAAGAGCAGTGCTTTCCATAGTAGCACAAAAAAAATGGAAAGTATATCAGATGGATGTAAAATCTGCATTTTTAAATGGAGTTTTAATGGAAGAGGTATATGTGGAACAACCTCTCGGATATGAAAAGAAAGGCCAAGAGCATAAGGTCTGCAAATTGAAGAAAGCTCTTTATGGGTTGAAGCAAGCGCCAAGAGCATGGTACAATAGGATAGACTCCTATCTATTGGAAAATGGATTTGAAAAGTGTGAGGGAGAACCCACCCTCTACATCAAAGAAAAGGATAGTAAGATGTTGATTGTTGTTTTGTATGTTGATGATTTGATATTTACAGGTAATGATGATTGCCTTGTTGAAAATTTTAAAACAGTCATGAAAGATGAATTTGAAATGACTGACATGGGTTTGTTGAGATACTTCTTAGGAATAGAAGTAGAGCAAAATGAAAAAGGGATTTTTATATCTCAAGCAAAGTATGTGAATCAAGTTTTAGAAAGATTTAATATGCAGGAGTGCAAAGCTGCAATTACTCCCACAGTAATGGGATTGAAGTTGAGAAAAGATGACAACAGCAAGGATCTTGATCCAAGTTTATATAAAAGCATAGTTGGCAGCCTCATGTATTTGACTGCAACTAGGCCGGATATTATGGATGCTGTTAGTTTAATTTCCAGATTTATGGAGAAGCCAAAAGAAGCACATTGGCAAGCAGCAAAGAGAATTCTGAGGTATGTGAAAGGAACTAAAAGATTTGGTTTTTTATATACAGCTTCAGAAAATTCAGAATTAATTGGATACACTGACAGTGATTGGGCTGGAAGTGTAGATGATCGGAAGAGCACTTCCGGTTATGTTTTTCATATGGGTTCATGAGCCATTTCATGGGCTTCTAAGAAACAGCCTATTGTAGCATTATCTACAACAGAGGCAGAATATGTGGCAGCTACAGCAGCAGCGTGTCAAGCAATTTGGATGAGAAGAATGTTGAGAAGTTTGTGCCAAGAACAGGTAAAGGGCACTGTGATTTATTGTGACAATAGCTCAGCTATTGCATTGTCAAAGAATTATGCGTTTCACAAGAGAACGAAACACATAGACACAAAGTTTCATTATATCAGAGAATTGGTGAACAATGGTGAAATTGTTTTACAACATTGTAAAACAGAGGAGCAATATGCAGATATTTTGACAAAGCCATTGGCGCAGAAAACATTTGAATTTTTGAGAAAATGTTTGGGTATGATGGATAACCCAGCAGCTGAGTTTAAGGGGGAGTGTTAGAAATATTAAAGTCACCTGCCGTGCCTTGGGCAGTGACAGAAGAAACGAGTACAACAGCAGCAGGAGAGATTGAGTGTACAGCAACACGCAGTTAAGAGGAATGGAGAAAATCCATAAGGAAGAATTTAATAATTGATGGGCCGCAACCATGAACAGAGAGGAGAATTAATTTTTGATTTGGGCGAGAAGTTACTTCAGCAACAAAATGAAGATTTTGTCTACGGAGGAACAGGTTTAATTAAAACAGTCAAGTCGGGCGTTTAAAGCCCCCAACAGCCAAATGAAGAAAAATTGAATTAAACAGGCGGAAGTCTTTTATGAGAGGGCAGGACAAGTGGTCCCTACCACTTGAGCGCAAAAGAGCAGATCGCAGTTTTCAAGTTTTGAGAACTCAGGTGTCTTGTTGATGTGGAATCTGCGATGTGCGATGTGTGCCATTGCACAATCGCATATCGCATATTTCAGAATTGTAATCGCCCTCCGCTATTGCAAGTTTGTTTATTACGATGTGCGATCATTGCGCCATCGCAAGATCGCACAATCGCATTTTCATTGATTGTTCCGCCCATTCCATATGTGTTATCGCAGATGTTAATATTGCGATGTGCGCTCGTCGCACCATCGCATGTCGCAAATCGCATTTTTGTTATTCCATTGTGTTCCGCCATCGCAAATCGCAGAATGGTCGACTGCGACATGGTCCCCACTCGTACGTCGCGTCAGTATCAAAGTTTTATGTTTTGCAAAGGTTTTCCTTTGTATTTTGGTTTTATTTAATTGCTTATGTTTTATATGTAATTTGTGTCGCCGCGCTATAAAAAGGTGAAAAGGCCCGAGAGCCGCGCGTGGAATGAACATATTGTTGTTGTAAACGTTGTGTGAGCCCGCAGGCAAAGAAAACACAGCAAGAAGAACAAAGCACTGTCTTGTGCATTCTTGAAGAGAGAAAGACAGAGAGTTGTTTTAGAACACTGCGTCTGTAGCAGTCAAACATTTTTTTTGTGAATCCCTCTGTACTGAGGAAGAAATTTGTAACAATTTATTTTTAGTTCTGTTAATGAAATAGAAGAAAGCATTTTCATGCTATCTCTGTTTGCAATTAAACTTTTGTTTTAAAACTTCTCTATGTTTAGAGGAGAGCGTCATTCTCTCCACTGTTTGCTTGGAATTTTCAATAATTCCAACATGTAGAAGCAATGAACTGAGATTAAATTCATAGGGTTTGATGCAAAACTTACAGCTCGAAACTTGAGTTCCACAAGTATATATTTTTCTTCTTCCGCGTAGAGATCATAGAGATTTATCGTCCCTTGACTACCGCCCTCAACAACGCAGGTTTTGCAGCTTTCGGCATGGAAACTTTTCAGCTTCGTTCTTGCGCAAGCCGAAACCGTTACACTCATGTCCTTTACAATGATGCTCAGCAAGCCACCAATGCACTGAGCGAAGGCATCTTGAACGAGACCTTCGGTTTGAATGAACGAAAACGTGCCCCTTGTTTCTTCAAAAATGTTGTGCATTGTGGCTGCATCGTGCTCAAATCCGAAGCCAAAGGCATGGACGGGGACTTGAACGTTGCCATGACACACGCTTTGTCTGGCACTCTGCCTTTGTTCATGGCTGGGAAACAAAACAAAACCACGAGAATTGACATTGTACGTGTCATGGCCATTCGAGAGCAGAATGATGCTCGCCACGGGGTTCCGTTGGCGACGATCTTCAAGCACCTTCACACCTTTTCTCAAACCCTCAGCAATATTTGTGCTTCTCGTGCAGACCAATTGATTGATGACGAGTCTCGCTTCGAATTGGCCGTCCAGAGCCATGCGGGAAAAACTCGCTTGGCCGTCGAAGAGAATACGACGATGGATAACCGGTCCGCTGCATTGAGATTCGATATCACAAAAGCCATGTCCAATTTCAAGAGGGATAGCTTCATTCCCGTCATGCTTCCACTAACGTCGAGCACCGTAACAAGATCTATCGGCGCACAGAATCCTGGATCTGTAACCACAATTCTTGTAATTATGTTTCCTGGAAGCTTCCCTAGCCGGCGGAGCCTTAACACGCACCAGCACTGTAAAATTCTCTGAAGCTTCAGTGGCTGCAACAGCTTCGACCTTGGCATGCAATGTTATTCTCAATATTTATACATTTGCGAAAGCTCGATCGCCTGATCTTTCGGGATCAAAGACGAAACCCTTGAATTCGAACTCTTGTGCATCACATTTATTAGGCACCTGGCTGATCACAACCCTCACATTCGTTAGACAGCTGCGTTTAATCACCCAATCGGGAGCCACATGCAGATTCCCACATCACATTCTTTAGGCAGCTACGTGTAATCACCCAGTAGGGAGCCACATGCAGATTCCCACGATAGGCAACAAACATTTTATATTAACTAAATAAATAATGCTAATTCAAATAACATTAGTTCATTCAATAAATTTTCTTCGGAATATGTATTTTAACACTAAGTTTTCTTCACAGTCGCCTCGGGAAGAGGCCAAATAAGAACTCAAATCTTTTCGTTTACTAATAGAAAACGTTTTTAGAATTTAATAGGCTGCAAAAAAGTGAAGTGAAACATGCCGAACCAAAACTCTAGCTTTAATTGTTTAAAACTTTGGATTTGGGCATTTGATTTATAATAGGGAATTAATATTCACGCAGAAATCGATGCAAATCGATTACTAGAGTCCCTGCTGCCTTAAGGCAGCGACTAATAATATTATACTAATATAGTAATAAATAATATAAAATATTATATATATTTTTATATAAGTAAAATAGTAAATTAAAGAAAATAACATACTATTTTACTTATATACAAAAAAAAATATATAACATAAAATATTAAAAAGATAATATGCTATTTTATTTATATTTTAATGAACATTAATTTATATTCTAATGTCTTAAAAAAAACTAAAATCTTAAAGTAAAAATAAATATTACTATGTCGAAAGTTTAAGATAATATATAATTAATAATTAATTCAATATTAATATCAAAAATATTTTATTTATTTTTTATATAAAAAAATATTATAATAAAGAAAAAAATATAATATAATATTATCTAAAGAATAGTATAATATATATAATATCATATAATATGATTTAGTATAACATAATATTTTTAATATACTATTAAAGACTATAATATGTTATATATAATATAACATAATATAAGCCAATATACTAGAATTTGCACCAAAAGGGTGCAAAGACAGGCGGATAGAAATGCATATGAATTGAGTGTGATGTAGAGGTAGCGCTGCAGGAAACAAGGATGTGGAGATGGAAGGCATGAGGAAGTAGGAGGCAAGGGAAGGGGGGTGATTTTCGTTTTTGCTTCTTTATGTTAAAATGATCGATATATCAAGACATGTGAAACACATTAAGAAACTTAAAACTCAGATACACAGAAGGAGTAGACTTTGCATTAACTCTTGTGCGTATCGGCCTCATCATGCGTGTTTTGATTGAAATTAACAATTGACATTTTGGAATAAATTAAATGTTAAGAATAATGAAATACTATTTATAGTTTAAATATATAAAGATTTATTTTATTTTTAATAATTATATGCATCATTTACCTTATTTTATAAGTAATTTTATTTAAGCTTAAAAAATAAAATAAAGAAAAAGAATAAAAAACTAAAAAAATATAAAATATAAATAAATTAAAAATAAATATATAAAACATAGAAAATAAAAATATCAATAAAATAAATAAATAAATAGATAAAAATAAAAATAAAAACAAATAAAATCAAAAATAAAATATAAATAAATAAAAATAAATATTTAAAACATAGAAAATAAAAATAAAAATAAAATAAATAAATAAATAAATAGTGTAAGAAATTCTTTCGGTGAAAATCAATAAACCAAATTATATTTCATCAATAAAACTATATTTTATTATGTATGATTTCCAATAAAATTTTATTAAAAGTTTTTAATTTAAATTAAATCAATATTAATGATTTCCAATAAATATAATGTTAAAATAATTTTTTTATATTTTTTTATTTTAATAATTTGAAAAATCCATAAAAATAAATAAATAAATAAAATAAAATACAATAAATAAATCTATAATTAAAAAATTTGTTTATGAAAATAAAATATTTTGATGTAATTTTAGTTTATTTTCAATCATTATTAATTTATGTGATCACTTTTTTGTGATATTACATATTTATGAAGGGAAGAAAAAGTTATTCATATAAATAATATATGTTATTAGAAAATAAAATATGAAAACTCATTTTCACAAATAACTTGATTTTCACAATTTCATTTATTTTTTAAAATAAGCTAAGCTTATCTCAACCATGTTCTTTGTTTTGTAAATTACAATTTATTCAAATAACTCTATTTTTTTTTTGGGTAAATTTAGCTTATTTCAACCATCACAAGCTTAAATGACATTTGTTTTTTGAGATTGGATATTTATGAAGAGAAAAAAAAGTTATTCATATAAATAAAATAAGTTACTAGGGAACAAGAAACAATCATCTATATTTTTAGACATTTATAATTGGTTTCTTATTTTTTTTTTTATATGAATAAGATACATTTTTTTAAGCCTGACTATATTAAAATTAAATCAAAATGGATTCACCCCAAACAAAAACAAAACAAAAAAAAAGATCCTTCGAACATTTTAAATATGCCAACTCAAAAACATCATATTATAATTTCGTTTTTATTTATTTTATTAATCCCATAGGTCCATTAAAGACCAAAAGTAGTGAACTTGCTGTGAATAAATAATTGTATTCCTAACCTTGCCCATGGCCACATAAACATCCTGACCTAAAATTCTGACGTTTCACCCGTCATAATACCTCAAAAGCTCAATGATCAAGAAATATGCTACAGATTATTATCTGAAGTTGCGACTTGTCACAGTAACTCCGAAACTTTGAAACCCTGACTTCGTGAATAAAAATAATCCCGTATTCTAAACAGCTTGATTTTTTTTTTCTTACAATATTATTGAAATTTTAATGTCGTTGACCTTCCGGCATGAACTCCAATATCTCGGCTTATCTCCCTCGCAACTTTAATTGCGATTGTCTTTGAGTTCTACACAAATCGGATCCGACGGGTATCACACGAACTACTTACACGAACGATAATGCGCGATGAAGCGCAATGATAGTGGTTTTGGAGTCGCGCCTCAGGCCACGTGTCGGCCGCTCTATGGAATCGCTCCCATTTCTCGAATACCGCTCATTCCACAAAAGTGGTGCGATCAATACCGGAAACCGCCTTTACTGTACACTTCGGTCAACGTTCCGCTTCTTCCTCGACACGCCAAATTCCGTTCAACTCCTTTACGCTCAGGTTCTGCCCGGATTTCGCTTAATGTTTCATCGAGCACCGTTCCGTTACTACCATCCGACTTCGCCCAGACCAACGATACCTCAGCTTCCAAGCCGGTTCCTCATTGATTGATTGTGGAAGGAGGGGAAATCGGGCCCTTGCTGAATGTCATCATCAAAGAAACAATCACAGTAGAAGCGCGGGAAGTCTCCGCAAAAGCCCTGGGCGAACTGGGTAAGGATCCTCAACACGTTAGCCACATGATTCAAGAGGGTGTTTGCTCTGTTTTTGCCAAGGTCTTCAAGGACGACGCTTCCATGTAAGTCCAGACCATGGTTGCTTGGGCTTTGTCTCATTGCTCTCTAGTGACCCTGAATGACAGGAACTTTTTGCCCAGGGCGGCATCATTACGTCACTGGTTGGGCATTTTAGCCTTCGACTCATATTCATACGAAAAATGCCAACAAAGATCTTGGAACGCCCTCATTATCAGGCCTCAGTCTGAAAGGCAAGGAAGCTGAGGATCCAATCATTAAGGCCTCAATGAAAGCAGAAGCTGCTAGGGCTCTCTGGAAACTTGCAAAGAACATAAATACTTGTAAAAGTATAACGGAGTCCAAGGCTTTGCTTTGTTTTGCAATGCTCTTAGAAAAGGGCAAAGATGAAGTTAAGTATAATTCAGCCATGGCAGTAATGGAGATTGCTGCTGTAGCAGAACACAACACCGATTTCAGAAGATCTGCTTTCAAAACCAACTCTGTTGCTGCCAAGGCACTGGTTGACCAGCTTCTCAGGATTACACAAGAAGGTGATCCTGAATCTCAACTTCTGATTCCTTGCATTAGATGCATTGGGTTTCTTGCTCGAATCTTCCCTGCTAAAGAAACCGGCCAATCATATATGTAATTGTTAGAAACGGATTCTCGAAAATAGTTCCATTCTCGTTCCCTTAATCTCCTCTCTTCCTCCCTTCCCTCTACTGCCTCCCTCCATTGCTCCTCAAACCTCTGCTACTGGTGAAAAAAATCTTCAAGCACCTCCTGCATACTATTTGCACGGTATTTATCATCCATAACTCTCTGTCTTTCTTTATCGGCCTTACTTTTCTTTCTCTTAATAATCTTCTCATCTTCACTATCATCCTCTTCCTCTTCCTCGTCTTCTGAATAATCATCCGAAGATTTTTCCCCCAACAAGCGTTTGAATCTCTTCACTTTTTCTTTGGGTTTCATCCCAGCCTTTGACTCTAATAGCAATCTGTCCATATTTCTCTCTCGTTCCTTAAATATCACATCCAGTTCTTCAAAGAAAGGGCACTGTCTTCCATTATCCGGCTCTGAGGTTTCTTTGCCTTGAATATATAAGGCTCATTGGCATCAAAGATCTATAACATATTAACAAGAAGGGCTACAAATTTCAAAGTTTGGACTTGATCCAAAGAAATATTGCAGGCCATCACAGAGTTCTATAAATAAATAAAACTGGAAGAAGTACGGTTACAAACTGAACCTTAGAATTTCATTTAAAATAGGTTAGAAGAGGCTTTCACCAAAAAACGGGTCAGAAGACAGAATTTCATTGTTTCATGCAAAAAGATTAGTAGACTGCTATGTGCCCAGAAACAGGAAATGGTAAATAGAATGGGAAATTGAAATGGAACTATAGGGTTTCAGGGGATAACAAAACCTGATCCCTGCCCCACTCCTAGCATATAAAATAGATTATTAATGTAGAATGTAGTGTCAAGTCGGAAGAAAGGAATGGGAACAGGGGCAGAATGAGAAACAGGTCTCCTAGCCATGTTTTTGATAAACAAAATGAAAAGTTGAAATGGAATGAGAAAAAGGGTTTCAGGGGATAACAATACCTGATTCCCACTCTCGCTCCCATCATATATTATGCATATAAAATTGATTAGTAATGCAGTCATGTAATATCAAGTTGCAAGATGGGAATGGGAACAGGGACATAATAGGGAACAATTTTCCTAGTCATGTATCGAGTAACATAGCAAGATTGAAAATTAAATCTCATGAGGGGAATGAGAACAGAGACATAACAGGAAACAGGTTCCCTAGTCATGTTTCAGATAACACAGCAAGATTGAATATTAAATCTCAGGATGGGAATGGGAACAGGTACATAATAGGAAACAAGTCTCCTAGCTATGTTTCCTAGATTGAATATTAAAGATTCAGGGAAAAAAAAAGGTTATTGCACTGGATTTCAGTTTTTTTCATTAAAAAAGGGATTGCAAGGCTGAATTTTGCGTTTCCGCCAAAAAGAAAGTAAGCACAAGAAGTCATCAACACGGCATTGGTTCAGACTCCACAGTCGGTCTCGCTGTGGCCTTACTTACTGGGCTACTCCTAACTATACCGATCAACCTTGTAAGATCCTGATCAACCTTTTATTAAAAGGACTAGATCTAAAATATCAATCCTGGAGTATATGAGGTCCTGTACAGGAAGAAAATGATACGCTGTTTACGGTTTCATTCTCATTGTTTGCTCATCTCTGTGTCATAAATTTAAAGGAACGAGGTTGAATGCAAGTTTTGGCTTACTTTGACAAAAATCCATTCTCAATACCTACTAAATTTATATATAATACAAATTTCAAAGAAACAAGGCTGAATGAAAATACCGAGCCATTTTGACAAAATATATACTATCAGAGTTACATTTTTAAGCAAAGGAAAAGGATATATGTTCTTTGCACTGTGCATTGTAGCTCCACCCTACATGTTTATATTTGAAAAGAAAACCAAAATAGTTGCATTGTTATTCAAGTACACTTAATGGTATTCTAATTTCTGACTCGTGGGGCATAAAGGCACTTGTCTTGTTATTATCTTTTTTCATGTGCACTTTCCACCAAAACCAATGAGCGTCGCTCATATTTTATTTTCAAGTTCTGTATAGGATTATGCTAAAACCTGATATACATGCTCAATAATTGCATCATTTTTGAGTTTCTTGCACCAACACTCTCTACTATAATTGATGAGCATTATTCATCCCGTCAGCCAATTCTTATATGGATGTGCTGACATATAGAATAAGGATCGTAAGTTATATCAGTTAATTGCACCTACAGCCTGTCCTGACTCCTGCTGTTAGTTTTATTCCTCTAATTCACATTCTATGTGTAGAGCTTATGCAAATAGCATTCATCCTCTTAACACTAAAAGGATTATTACAAGCCTAATGGCTACAACACTAAGCTAAGGTGAGCCAAATGCTAAGTTTGATCGGCTAGCCATATTTCTCCTTACTACAGGAATACAAAGGATGGATTCTACCCTAAAAATTAAAAATAAATAAAAATAAAAATTGGTTTTTCACTCGTGTGGCAATCTTGGCAACAAATACCGTTGGTAGCACCTAAAGGCTGTCCTGCTGTTACTTTCATTCCTCTATATCACACCCTAAGTTTACAACTTAGGCAAATATCCACTAACACAAAAGGGTTTGTCACAAGCCTAATAGTTACAACACTAAGCCGAGGTGAGTAAAACACTTAATTTCCAAGCCTAGTTCCTCCTTATTCCAGGAATATACCAATGGATGATTGACTGAAAACAGAAAAATTAGTGTGTTTGTTCTGCTCGCAAGCTTGGTAATATATACATGAACAACGATGCCTTTATAAGTTTATAGAGGATATGGCATGCATTTTAAACCAATTAAAATTTTAAAATTATATGGTAATTAAAAGTTGGCACTTGAGCATCTTATGCAGAATTTGAACAAGCATTGTTAGATAGCAATCAATTATTAAAATATTTGGCATATCATAACTGCCATTTTGAAATTTTCAATATGCATTGAGCTGCGGTAGGAATAACAGAATAAGTATCAAGGCTATTTCCCAAGGGATAGCACCTGAACAAATATACCATTTTGAAGCACGTATAAATGATAATAATAGAGGTGCCTGATATGTCATGGTATTATGATATTCTCATATTTAACTTTCAGCAAGAGGCCCTGGAAGCAACAATAATATATTCACCCAATTTGTCTAGAGCATGAATGAACTGGTAATCGCCAATCCAGTAAACAAACTCTTTTGGATAAGAGCCTTCGAATTTCCACAAGTTCTATGAAGAGATCAGCACGATATTTAAATATTTCTCTACATGAATACACCACTGAATCCAGCTGCAACTGACTTCAATCCAGAGCTTTCTAAATCATGTTCAAGTAATTATATCCATCTGTAAGCATCTATCCCTTGACTTTTTGTTTAGGCAAAACTAAAATCAATAATCTAATTGCACTCCTTGCATGTGAACTATCAGTAAGCGATCCTTATTAATGAGTGAATGTGGAACAGGCCCACTTAACTCGTTATTTAAAATATCAAGAAAACTAAGCTTCAGTGCACCAAAACTGGTTGGAATTGAACCAGAGAGTTTGCTGTTTGAAAGATTTAAGGAGTTTACATCAACAATAGATCCAATAACTAAAATTAATTTTCTGTAGTGTATATTATAAATACAGTATACTACTAAATTGAAATGAATAAAAACATTTATAGAGGAAGAAAGCTAGCATTTCTAACTTTGAAGACATGATGGATGGTTGTCTTTACATTCAACAACTATTTTTGAAATGCTATATTATAAAGATAGTAAAGAAGCTCTTTCAAAGGCTTTGAAAATGAAGCATTATGTATTGTATAAGATTTAGCAGCCTATAAAAATGGCTGCTTTAATTTCTAATATATGTAATCGAGATGTTTCGAAACAGAGGAAGTGTTGCAAAGTATATTGCATACAGGATGGTGACTGAAAATGTTGAAACAAAATAGCATAACATTGCATTAGTGCAATCTAGTGTTTTGAGCGAAGCACATTTTGAACATAAATCCAGTAACAAAATAGCATAACGTTGGATTGACTGCAATCAAAGAAGTGGTATTGAGCTGGTAGCTAATCATATATGCAGAGGGTGGAAGGACAACGGCAACACCAGTTTGTGTCTATGACAACACCAAGATGAAAATTCCGAGACTGGAAAGCGAACCGAAGCTTTCTTACTGTATCCCTTTCATGCAGATGTATGAGTCATTGCAACAAGGCCTTGAGCTTTTTCAGAAGGTCAATAGTTGGTTGGAGACGATGAAGAAGGAAGACCAGGCGCGGAAGGTGTCTTTCCTTAATGTGAAGAAGAGCAGCTTGTTGTCCATCTATTTCATCACAGTATTGATAAAGTCGAGTGAAGTATTTGCTATCCATCTTGGTAGTCTGAAAGAGGGGGCAAACAGAAGTTGAATTAGTTGGATGTGATATATGGGAATTAGTGTTCTGAAGTAAAAGGAAAGCATAAAAGATAGATGAAATGAAAAGCAAAAATACAAGTATAGGCAGTTGTAGAGAAAGGGGCATGGGGTAGTTCAGTTAAAAGAGAACTTACTAGAAGGAGATTGGAAGGTAGTAGATGTTGTGTTCAAATTGCAGGTGGCTGTGTAGACTTTGAGGTCAACATGGCTTCCTCTTGTTGCCTGCATGCCACGTAAACATTGCCTTCGATGCGGGAGTAGCAACTAAAGGGAAACAATGGAGAGATGCGGAGGTCATTCAAGCTTCTAACTCTAGAAATGGCAGTGAATGTTAAACCTTGACGGTCTATGTTTCCAATGTCCACTGTTGCCATTTCTAATGTCATGCCTTGTGATTTATGTATTGTCAATCCCCGTGCCATTCGAAGGGGAATTTTCCTGCGAGAACATCGTGTTATTGGGGGGAGTGGAACATAGCTTGGGTTGAAGGCATCCCATGGTGGGCCTTTATATTGGAAGAAGTCAACAATAAAAAATGATGGCAACTCAGGGGGTTTTGTGCCTTGTAGATAGAGAATGGAAACAACTTTACCAAGGGCTCCATTGACAAGGCCTGCTTCAACCCATAAGTTGCATGTGAGGAGCACTTGTTGTTCATTGCAAATAAGAACTTCTACATCTAGTTGTTCATCTTCTTCCTTTGTAGTAGTAGGATGATGTTTTTTTCTCTCTGCATAGGAGCGTGCTATTGGGATGTTTAATTGTTTGAGCATTTGTTTGTTATGCAATGTAACAACTTGGTTGGTTGGATATAGGTGCATTGCTTTGTCGAATTCCTGGTTGTCAGATGTTGATAAATAGGAGCTACCCCTTGACATGAGATGGTTCTAGTCCTCAGTAGTAGGTGTTGCATTTTCGAGGTTTGTAAGGAGTTGGCGAAAAGCAACTTGAGAAGGGGTGGTGCCGTGTTGACGGAAGATTGTAGTAAGTGTGATGACACTGTCGAAGCTGCGCCATAGGGCATTGCCACGTGAGGTTTCGACATACATGGGGATGTCTTTCACAGGTGGTAGCTTCCCAAGATCGCCAACGAGGATGATAGACCGATTGCCGAAAGGGAGATTCCGATGTGAAGGGAATGCCTCCCTTAAGCGGTCGTCGATGCGTGAAAGTAGTCTAGGCCCAATGAAGCTCATTTCATCAATTAGAATGTATTTAACATGATGTAGTTGTTCTTTTAGCTATAGAAGTGGTTGCCCCTCAAGGGGATGCATTGGACCTATTGGAATGTGGAGGGCCGAATGGATTGTAAGTGCACTGATGTTAAATGCTACAACACCAGTTGGAGCAAGTAGGAGCAATGGGTTTGAAGTGGGAGTAGACTCAACAAGGAAGGAAGCTTTTAGTCTATCAATCAAGAAAGATTTGCCTGTGCCAGCGGTACCTTGGACAATCATTCTAAGTGGAGGAATGGAATAAGTGGTCCTAAAATTGGCAAGGATAATGTTTAGAGCGAGTTGTTGTGTGGGCGATAGTGAGTGAAGGGAGTGTGGAACTTGAGAGGGGGTGGATTGGATCTTTGTGAAAGAACGATTGAACTCTATGAAATTTATCGCTGTCTCCTGCAAAGTGGAGGGTATAGTAGTATGGTTCCAATTATGGTTTGAGTCAAAGTGACAATGCCCAAGCATGTCAAGGTCATCAACCTCAAGGTTATTGCCTAGGTGTAGTTGAGAAAGGAACTGCCATTCTTGCATGTCTACAAAGCCAGAGTGGGTGGGCATTGAAGAAGTGGAGGTATCATTAGAGGAAGGGGATTGAGGGTCTTCAGAGGCACAGTGAACATGCCATGCAATATATGTGTCTTTTTTAAGTTCCCAATGTGACATGATTTCTTCATCAGTTGAGCCAACATCCATTGGGAGTGTGCGAAAAGTATAGAAGTAGTTCACTCCAACAGAAAGAAGCATAGCAGGCATCAGTAGAAGAAGGGATGGCATTGTAGCGGGGAATGACAAGAACAATATTTGGAGTGTTTATGTGTTTCCATTGGGAATGCTTTCGGTGAGCAGAGAAGGACCAAGAGTGTGCAGCTTCAAGAAGAGGTAGTGCTTCAGGTGAAGTAGGTCTATTCATGTATGCCAAAATGAAGCGTGGTGTTGGGGGGGAGGCACCTTGAGCATGAGAAACACGTCTAAAAACGGTGCGACTGACATTGAGTGAAACAAATGAGTGGCTACAAAGCGAGAGTGGGAGTTTTTGGAGCATGTGGCATGTCTCTTGTGCACCGATGCCCCGATCAGCAACTGTTTCTGTCAAGAGTTTCCGGATGACATTGAGGATGGGCGTTGCAGGATGTGAGGACTGTGAGAGACGTGCTAGCATCTGGCGATAGCTTTCCGACTTTGTCTCTGCTTTTTCTGCATATTTTGAGATGTAGTTGAGAAAGAACTGGTTGGAAATCGATGTTTGCTCTCCAAATGGATAGCATGTAAGAGTTGTGAACATTCAACCTGTCGTCATTTCGGGCTGGGATGAATACCTTTCGTCTATCCCTATCAATAGCCAATGAAGATGTGGGTTGTAGTTTCCATGGTGCTCCGTACCGACAAGTAAGAGTAGGGCCTTTCTTGCGAAGGCAGGATGAGGGATGGCATTTTGTATGCCTTTGAACACAATTTACAATTTCTTCGTAGTCCTGAATGTGAGAGGATGTAAATATTGCTGGTGTTGGTAGGATGCATGGATCATGATCTACAGAATGGTGCAAATAAGGTTCACGTTGTTGAGTAGGGCGAGGGTTCCAAGCAGAGATGTGTTGATCGAAATAGAACTTTACTTTTTCAACTTCGGCATGGTCATTCCAGTTGAGGTTGTCGATATCAGGTGCATTTTCCAACCAGAGGAAACCATGTATGTGTGCGGAGCCCCTATGTTGCCATTCATATCTGGAAACAGGAGAAAGGGCAATTTGTAAGGCGAGTGTATATGTAGAATTGAGAACAAAGAAAAGAAGGATGGATAGGTGAATACCTGCACCAGTAGTCTTTTGTGTGGAAGCCTTTTTGCAAGACCTCTTCGAGGAAGATTGTGAAACGGCAATGAATGTATTGTGCTGCAAGATTCAGGTTTTTTATTATATTGTGGAATTTCCATCGTGATAGTTCAACAATAGTAGAGGAGGGGTTTCCAGGCATGATCATATGCAAGTCGTGCCATTTGGTGTCTGCTGCACTAAGGGTGAAGAAGAAGGTAGGACTACCTATTTGTGTGATCATATGAGTGAGTTCATTTCTTCGTTTGTTCCAGAAAGAGCGTGTCCCCCTGAGGGCTGAGCTGAAGCGCATGATCTGTTCAGGAAGTATGGAATCAGGGGTGTCATGGAGGCGTGTTCGAAGGTCTTCAACGGTTACTGGCAAGCTGTCCTCGATGTTTCTTTTGACAAAGAAAGTAGCCGTTGATTGGCTGCAGTGTCGCAACATAAGATTGTATAGGTAATAGCGGAATCTTGGGTGTTGGCCAAAGCGGTTATCATGGTAGGGAATGAGGTGTAGAGAAAATTCTGGCATTTCAACTTTCAGAAGGCGTGGTTGAGCAAGCATGGGAACTCCTGTGGGGAAGAGTGTGGGGAAGGCCATAGCAAAGAGGCCTTCTGTGGTGTATTCATTGACAGCTGAGAGTGAAATAGAAGGACAAGGAATCGAAGTGGTGGAAGCAGGACGGGAAGAGTGTAAGTAGTCACATATTTCTTCAATTTCAGTCTGGGAATCTGGGAGTGTAGATACAAAAGAGGAAGGTTGGAGGTCTAAGGGGTTTGATGGCGTAGGAAGGTTGTTATTGACACTAGGAAGGTTAAATATAAGGTCAGGAGAGGATGAGGTGACGTCGCGGAGGAGCGAAGAGACATTCATAGGGTGAGAAGGCAAGGCATTAACCGCAGATTGGTCGATATGAACATCGTTGTAGTAGGGATCATGTGCTAGTTTGTAGTTTAGAGTTGCAACGACAC
This sequence comes from Pinus albicaulis, assembly GCA_034641835.2. Classification (NCBI taxonomy): domain Eukaryota; kingdom Viridiplantae; phylum Streptophyta; class Pinopsida; order Pinales; family Pinaceae; genus Pinus; species Pinus albicaulis. The sequence goes on from CM076572.1 coordinate 1,324,894,109, forward strand.
GGGTCCTACTTACGAAGAAGTCATATGTTTTTTGGTCAGAGCCATGTCTAGTAACGACAAGTATGTCTAAGTCGGAGATTAGGCAGGGGAGGGTTTTGGCAATAGAAGCTATGTCCTGCGGGAAGCAAATAGTATGGCCGGTGTATTTGATTGGCCACCACGCGCATGGGTTACTTGTAAGATTGGGTTAACACGTGCAATGAGAATTTCCTCTATTTGGGTTAAAGAGGCAAGGACAAATGGTTGGTCGCCGGGGTCCATGTTGTTTGCAATGGAGAAGCGGTGGGTTGACTTTGTATGTGCGCATCGGTAGCAACATATGTTACCATGGTACAAGTTTGTTTTCATACCTGGGTAAGATTCTTTGCATATGGAGCAAATATGCAAGGGAGAAAGGTCATCTATCCTTGTGCGAAATTGGTTGTGTGCATGGTTAAGGGTGGGGTTGAAGAGATTTTGAGGATTGGAGGATGGAGTTTCATGTCTTGATGGCGAGGTGTGTGAGGTAGATGAGGGGGATGCAGAAGTGAAGTTATGAAGGTTAAGCGAAGGAAGATTAGTAGAAGGTGTTGTACATATTTCCTCCTTTATTCAAATTCTCACCACCTTTTCTTTTTAAATCCATTTTCTAATGTTTTTGAGATCAAAAACCCCAATATCTCCATTTAATTTTATTGTCTCCGCCCGAAAATTTGCTTTATAATGTCTAAAACACACATATTTTATATATCGGGCCGAAGCCCCTTAGACCTTAGCCCCTCCCGCCTTGATTTTCATGTGACCCGAGCTCCAGGACCACAGGCCGAAAGGGAAGGGGGCTTGTTGTTTATTACCCAGGGCGCCGTCGCAACCGTCTGATCAAATTAAATCTACGGCGCGACAGTTAACTTATATGTAGGGCCCCCCATATGTACCCCGCGCGCCCGAAACAGGCGGTATTACCCCGCACCACCCTCGTCAAAGCAGTGGTATTTCCCGCGGGGGCAGCGACGCCATAAATCTCATGCCACGTGTCTTCGGTACGAATGGAAAACCGCCCATCTCCCGCGCGCTAAAGGTCAACCCATCGCCGGGCAGCGGAATTAGTTTGAGTCGTTGGATCTACCGGTCCTGATCTGACGGTGGGCGTTCTCCGGAGTTACACGTCCGTTATTTCATCTCCGCCGTATTATGTGGCCCGCCACCGTGTCACTTCCACCAACCTCCACCCGTTGATTCCTCCGCCACGTCGTCTCCCCACTTGCCCCTCGTGCGCCTATGTATCTCGCCCCCGTTCATCCGTAGCATTTCTTCGCGCCAATATATATATACATATATGTGTTTATAGGTTTTATTTCGTATTTGCCTCTATTCTTTCCTCGCGTCCAGACTAGGTCGCGTTAAACCTGCATTCCGTCTGGTGGAGGAATCCTCTATTGTTTTGCTTCCGCCACCCTGGACATTTCCATCTTCTGTCGGTGACCATGACACCTCCTCCATCTCCACCTCCATTATCCACACCATCGCCCGAGTCAGTCTTTCTGACATTTTTGGAGTTTTTGCAGGTTTCAAAATAGCAGAGAAGGCGTTTTTATTCCCCGCCTCCGTTTCAGAGATCAAGAACATATTAGAAGATGATTTTTTGTGGGCAAAATTTAATGAAAGAGACTGAGAACAGATGCATGAAATGACTGCCATTAAAGAAAATACAGATATAGGTTCTCGGAACCCTCCAGAGAAGTTCGCCTCACATTTAAGATCCAGGATTCTAATTCAAAATCAAGGGCCAGGCGTACAGTACTGAATGGAAGATTTTCTCAGGACTTTTATGGTAGCAGATTTGCCTTCAACCAGAAGCACCCTGATGTATATATTTTATTATTTCTGTCTTGTACATAAGGAGCTTTTTATCTCCCAGCATTTATTTCCTTAGACAGAGTGTTAGGTATTCATTTATAGTCAGTCATTCATAGATAAGGCGCGAATGTTTTCCGCCATTTTATCAAAATTGAGTCATTAATTGTATCCCATCTCCCTCCTCCTCCAGAAGCTTCTCTCTTTCCTATAAATACTCAGAAATAAGACATTTGAAGGGTTCCAGATTTCTGTCAGCAAACTGTGTAGCGAGAAGACTTCTGTATTCATCTTGTAAAATTTCTGTGTGAAGTTTCAGAGCCCGTAGGGTCTCAGTGAGGAGGGATTATAACTGTACTGAGGATTCTGGTCTTTGATATCTCATAGTATGTAACTTTTCTTACGTGTTAATACATTATCTCTTTTCGTGCAATGTGTCTTCTTGTATCACGTTCTAGAATGCGAGTTGCTCACTAGTTTTGCAGTAAGGATTCATCTTAAGTGGTGCCCTTTCTGGAATTAGTCAAGCGCTTTAAATAGGCCTAGAAGTGATATGCTGTTCCATGTTCACTCTTTCATATTTTCTGCTATATTAGTGGCTTAAGGATTCGTAAATTGGTGCGCCCTTTTGCCAGTAATATCCTCTTATGTTTCCTCATTGCACTCACTTCCTGATATTTGATTTCTGTGATATATTATTTGAATCGGCCCTCTTTACAGTAAACGGTCTCTTAACTGTCTAATGCTTTCGTGCTAAAGTTTTACATGATGTTTTTACATTAATCCAATCCTTGTATCAGCTTCTGAGAGAGATTGGTCCCATTCAAATCTAGTTTCCTTGTTTTAAACAAGAGATAGTAAGTGAGCTCCTTGGACTGACAACCCAAACTATAAAGAGCTCCTTGCTATATAAGATGTCCTAGGCAATGGTCTATGGCAACTCTAGGCTGTCTCTAGGGGGGTGACAAAATCATCCACAACATCTTTCTGGCGCCGTTGCCGGGGAACGAACTCAAGAATATCAGTTTCCCTGGGTTTTCGACAAATCTTTTTCACTCTCTAATCAGGTGAGCACAGAGAGGTGAAGAGTTGCAGATTTCTCACCTTGGCGACTCCACTGGGCTTTATTTGATAAATTTTATTAGTAGTCCTGGCTCCTCGTAGGCCACATTTAAGGTCAGATACAGCTCAACTGAAAACACCTTACGTGTCTGACCCAGAGAAAATTATTTATAAAAGAGTTTGGAAGGAGAGGAAGTCAGCCCGTGCCGAAAATTCTGAGTGTTCTGTTGAGGATTATCTGCCCTCTTCTTCTCAAGAAGTTAGAACAGAAAATCCCGAGTTTTATTTAGAAACTCCACGTAGGGGAAGTCCCCGGATAGAAGAAGAATCTCATCCTACTTTCGAAGTTGAAGAGATTAAAGAGGTCACTGAACTAGCTCCTGTATTAGTGGGACCAGATTACAGTAAACCATTTATGGTATTCTCATTTGCTTCACCTCATACAATTGCTGGAGTGTTATTGCAGAAAAATGAAGAGGGATATGAACAGCCCATAGCATTCTTCAGTCAAGTGCTGTACGATGCTGAATTGAAATATAACATACTGGAGAAGCAAGCATATGCCTTGGTAAAGTCCCTTAAAGCTTTCAGAGTTCATATTTTGCAATCTCATATCACCACTTATGTTCCTACAACAGCTGTAAAAGACATTCTAGTTCAGGGAGACAGTGAAGGTAGGAGGGGAAGATGGATTGCAAAAATCCAAGAGTATGATTTGGATATAAAGCCTACTAAATTGATCAAAGGACAGGGACTTGCCAAGATGTTATCGGAATCAAATCATCAAGCTCTGGGCATTAATATATCCATGGTGGCAAATGAAGAATCAGAAAAAGAAGAGGAACAGCAGGGACTAGAAATGGCCACTCAGAAGATACATGTGAAATATCTGACTAGTCCTTGGTATAAAGAAATTGTTGAATATCTTTTAACACTTAGTTGTCCACCAGGCTGTGACAAAGTAAAGTACAGAGCTGTAAGGATGAAATCTCAGAAATATGCCATTGCCAATGGACAGCTCTATTGGAGAGACCCTTTGGGTATATTGCTGTTATGCCTCACAGAGAATGAAGTGCAGAATATAATGACAGAATTCCATGAGGGAATATGTGGAGGACACTACAGCTGGAGGGCTACAACCAATAAAATCTTGAAGGCTGGTTTTTACTGGCCAAAATTGTATTCAGATACCTTTGCTTGGGTCAGAGCATGTGACAAGTGCCAAAGGTTTGCAGAAAGACAAAAGTTAGCATCTTTGCCCTTGATTCCCATTCATGTAAATGAACCCTTCCAGAAATGGGGATTAGATTTTATAGGTGAGATACATCCCCCTTCAAGTGGCCAACATAAATGGATACTGACAGCCACAGACTATTTTACGAAATGGGTGGAAGCCATACCTACAAGAAGAGCTACAGATGCTGTAATCATGAATTTTATAGAAGATAATATCATATCTAGGTTTGGCTGTCCTGCAAGGATTGTAACTGATAATGCTCAAGCTTTTAAGTCTGCCAGATTTGTAAATTTCTGCCAAAGATATAATATTGTATTAACTCATTCCACAGCATATTATCCCCAGGGGAATGGTTTAGCAGAATCATCCAATAAAACCCTGGTGAGGACCCTGAAGAAAACAATAGCTGAAAATCAGAAAAACTGGGACTCTCAATTGAAGCTTGCTCTATGGGCGAATAGGATAACCAACAAAAGAGCAACAGGCAAGTCTCCATATGAGCTGGTGTATGGACGGGCTGCAGTGTTTCCCGTGCAATTGGCATTGCCAGTGGCACGTTTTATGCAGGAAAACCAGGAAGAACCAGATGAGATGATTAGGAGAATTAATCAGCTGGTAGAATTGGAGGAAACAAGGAATCAGGTAGACCAGAGATTAATAGAATACCAGGAAAAAATGAAGAAGGTCTTTGATCAGCATGCAAAGGACAGAAATTTCCAAGTTGGAGACCTGGTTCTCAGATGGGATGTTCGTAGAGAAGAAAAGGGCAAGCACGCTAAGTTTGATCCATTATGGTTTGGTCCATTTAGAATCGTGAATCAGGGACGAAACAATACTTTTATGTTGGAAAATCTACAGGGTGATTTGTTGGATGCGCCCGTGAATGGCCAATTCCTCAAGCCATATTTTCAATTCTGACCCAAGTGAAGAATGCCAGACTGTATATACTGTACATAAATCGCTTTCATTTTAGTTTTTGCAAAGGAAAAAGAATGTTGATAATTACCTGGAGAAGGAGCGCAGAGAGAATAGAGAAGCGAAATGAGGAATTGAATGGTCTGCGTGTTCTCGACATGTCTGAGGACGAACATGCCGTCCCCAGATGGAGCCGATGTTGTACATATTTCCTCCTTTATTCAATTTCTCACCATCTTTTCTTTTAAACCCATTTTCTAATGTTTCTTTAGATAAAAAACCCCTATATCTCCATTTAATTTTATTCTCTCCGCCCGAAGATTTACTCTATAAGGTCTAAAACACACATATTTTATATATCGGGCCGAAGCCCCTTAGACCTTAGCCCCTCCCGCCTTGATTTGCATGTGACTCGAGCTCCAGGACCACCGGCCGAAAGGGAAAGGGGCTTATCGTTTATTACCCAGGGCGCCGTCGCAACCGTCCGATCAAATTAAATCTACGACGCAACAGTTAACCTATTTGCAGGGCCCCCCCCATATGTACACCGCACGCCCGAAACAGGCGGTATTACCCCGCACCACCCTCGTCAGAGCAGTGGTATTCCCCGCGGAGGCAGCGACGCCATAAATCTCATGCCACGTGTTTTTGGTACGAATGGAAAACCGCCCATCTCCCGTGCGCTAAAGGTCATCCCATCGTCGGGCAGCGGAATTGGTTCGAGTCGTTGGATCTACCGGTCCTGATCTGACGGTGGGCGTTCTCCGGAGTTACACGTCCGTTATTCCATCTCCACTGTGTTATGTGGCCCGCCACCGTGTCACTTCCACCAACCTCCACCCGTTGATCCCTCCGCCACGTTGTCTCCCCACTTGCCCCTCGTACGCCTATGTATCTCGCCCCCGTACATCCGTAGCATTTCTTCGCGCCAATATATATATATGCATATATGTGTTTATAGGTTTTATTTCGTATTCGCTTCTGTTCTTTCCTCGCGTCCCGACTATGTCGCGTTAAACCCGCATTCTGTCTTGTTGAGGAATCCTCCACTATTTTGCTTCTGCCACCCTGGACATTTCCATCTTCTGCCCGCGACCATGTAACCTCCTCCATCTCCCCTTCCATTATCCACGCCATCGCCCGAGTCAGTCTTTCTGACATTTTTGGAGTTTTTGCAGGTTTCAAGATAGCAGAGAAGGCGCTTTATTTCCCGCCTCCGTTTCAGAGATCAAGAACATATCAGAGGATGATTTTCTGCGGGAAAAATTTAATGAAAGAGACTAAGAACAGATGCATGAAATGACTACCATTAAAGAAAATACAGATATGGATTCTCGGAACCCTCCAGAGAAGTTCACCTCGCATTTAAGATCCATGATTCTAATTCAAAATCAAGGGCCAGGCGTACAGTACTGAATGGAAGATTTTCTCAGGACTCTCATGGTAGCAGATTTGCCTTCAGCCAGAAGCACCCCGATGTATATATTTTATTATTTCTGTCTTGTACATAAGGAGATTTTTATCTCTCAGCATTAATTTCTGTACACAGGTGGTTAGGTATTTGTTTATAACTTGTCATTCATAAAAAGGCGCGAGTGTTTTCCGCCATTTTATCAAAATTGAGCCATTAATTGTATCCCATCTCCCTTCTCCTCCAGAAGCTTCTCTCTTTCCTATAAATACTCAGAAATAAGACATTTGAAGGGTTCCAGATTTCTGTCAGTAAACTGTGCAACGAGAAGACTACTGTATTCATCTGGTAACATTTTTGTATAAAGTTTCAGAGCCCATAGGGTCTCAGTGAGGAGGGGTTATGACTGTATTGAGGATTCTGGTCTTTGGTATCTCATAGTATGTAACTTTTCTTATGTGTTAATATATCATCTCTTTTCATGCAAGTCTTCTTCTTGTATCATGTTCTAGAATGCGAGTGGCTCACTAGTTTGCAGTAAGGATTCATCTTAAGTGGTGCCCTTTCTGGAATTAGTCAAGCGCTTTAAATAGGCCTAGAAGTGATATGTTGTTCCATGTTCACTCTTTCATATTTTCTGCTATATTAGTGGCTTAAGGATTCGTAAATTGGTGCACCCTTTTGCCAGTAATATCCTCTTATGTTTCCTCATTGCACTCACTTCCTGATATTTGATTTCTGTGATATATTATTTGAATCGGCCCTCTTTACAGTAAACGGTCTCTTAACTGTCTGATGCTTTCGTGCTGAAGTTTTACATGATGTTTTTACATTACTCCAATCCTTGTATCAGCTTCTGAGAGAGATTGGTCCCATTCAAATCTAGTTTCCTTGTTTTAAACAAGAGATAGTAAGTGAGCTCCTTGGACTGACAACCCAAACTATAAAGAGCTCCTTGCTATATAAGATGTCCTAGGCACTGGTCTATGGCAACTCTAGGCTGTCTCTAGGGGGGTGACAAAATCATCCACAACAGAAGGATTTGTTGAAAGAGATGGGGTTGGAAGTGAAGTGTGAGGATGTTGGAGTGGAGCAAGATGATTTTGGGGTATATTTTCGCGCATTTGGGGAACAAGCCTAGCACTATACTTAAGACGTCTATGTTTGTTGGAGGTGTCTTTATTTTGTGCATAGAGGAGCCCCTTTGAATATTTTTTATGGTACTTCGAAGCCTCTGGCATGTCCATCCCCGATACAAATATTAGGTGTGAACATTAATGCATACAATAGTTAGTTGAGCAGGAATAGCATTGTAGAGAAAGAGTGCATGGAGTGTATATATAAGTGAGAATGTTTAATGAAGGAGTAGGAAGAAGTACATATTTAAAGGGAAAGGAAAATAGGAGGAAGTTTGTTTTATATTTTTAATTTGTTTTGTAAATTGTGAGAAAGTGTGTACATCCACATATTAGGTCTACAACATAAGAGATCCGTACAAATTAAGAAGTATAAAGATGGAACATACAACATAAGTAAAGATGAATTAGATGTAAGGTAAAGAAAGCAACAACCTTGTATATTTAGGTAACAAGTATAAATATGCAAGATATAACATAAGTAAAGATGAAATAGATTTAAGGTAAAGAAGCAAGAACCTTGTATATTTAGTTTTTTCTCTAAGTAATGATGAATAGATATAAGCTAAAGAAGCAAATAACCTGTCATTTTTTTTTTATTTAAAGGTAAGAGTGAACATGTAACAGAAATGTAGAATTGTAAAAGAGCATGGAGACAAAGATAGTATGTTGATTAGAACAAACAACATAAGAGCATATATATTATATTTAAAGTTAAAACATACAACATGTAACAAAAATGTAGATAGATAGAGGAGAGAAGCACATAAGAACATATATATTATATTTAAAGTTAAAAGATACAACATGTAACGAAGATGTAGATAGGTAGAGGAGAGAAGAACAATGATGAATTGCACATATAAGCTGATGTATATTATATTTAAAGGTAAGAGTTCCAACATGTAATAGAAAAAGGATACATAGACGAGAGAAGAGCAACGATGAAGTCCACATATAAGAGTATCCGTGAATGGAAGAAGAGGGATGGTAGGGGGAAGATATGAAACGAATGGAGGAACACATAGGAGATGTTGTGTAGATGTTAAGTTGGTAATGCGGAGAAGAGGGAGGTCTAAAGGCGGTGAGTGATTGGTGGCCCACAAAGTTTCTTTATATCTTCGAGGAGAACATGATAAGACCATATTTCATCTCTTCTAAATTGAAGAGGACAACCTTCAAGCGTCAAAGACCATTGAAGCAAACATGGATGATAATGTAAAGAAATGCGGCATGAAACCTTTGAACATATTCATGGATAGCGTAGGCTCAAAAGAGAGGGAACAAGTCTTCGCCGTGATGCCAAGGAGCCTGGCTTGTGGCATCATTGAAAGCCGTGACATTTTGAAGCAGTTCGTGTGGTCATGCATTTCAAGCTCGAGGACATAGCAATCACATTCCGGGAAGTCGCCATCACATTTATTGCAAGGCTACACCTATCCATATCGACAACTTTTTCATGCATTGGGTGCCATCAATCGAGAGAGAAAGGAAAGGAAGTAGAAATATCACATGTCAATAGATGTTATGGTTGCACGAGTGGAGTACCATCCTACTTTTTCAAGGGGTCAAGGAAAGCAAACAAGAATTGTACGTTGTGGGTGTTTTCGTGTGGAGGGGCCGAGAAATTTCTACTCACAATGATGGTGAAGAGCTCAAGCGGCCTCGTTCATGGAACCATGTTTGGAGTTGGTGGGTCTCGGAATGTCTAGATTCGAAGGAGGTTGCTAGTGGAGATGGTCCCTATGGTCCTTCCATTAAATTCCCCGTTGGCGACCCCTTTGGATTGCAAGAACAAGGCCAGAACTCAAGAGCTGTTGTAAGGTCGTTGCCTCGTAGAGTGGCGTGTTCACCCTGCAGGGTGATGTCAATGCTATACCCGTATACATGTCTTCCAAGTTAAGAGTCTTCTCGGGTGTTTCACCCCCATCTCTTCGACGAATGGTGGAGGTCGGAGAGTCGAGATCCGACGCACACCAATGGTGTCGACAAGTGAGCCGAGGTCCTGGGGCCCAATTTCACTATCACGTTTGAACCTAAGCGTGGAAAGGAATATTTGGAGCATCATCTAAGGAAACTTGGATGGTAGAAGTCGCAAAGAGGAATACCTCCCATTTGCTATTTAAATGATTGTACAAGGTTTGCCGGTCATTTGAGACCATGTAAACTTGCCCAATTTGGACATGGGCATGGGGTGAATCACAAGTCACTAAAGGCAATATGGATCTCATCACCGTTAGAGTCGACAAGGTCAAAGCCGAAGACCTTTCCGGAGCCGCGCGCATTGTTGTATGGGCGAAGCGCCGTTTTTGCAAGAACTCGGCCTTGGATTGACCAATATTTACTAGGGGCCGAGTGCCATGAATGAAACAGAAAGGTGTAGAAGAGGACAAGCTTGAGTTGATGTTGAAGAGGAATCTTCCACGGAGGTTTCGAGAGTTTGGGAACAAGCTTGGATTGTCGACGGTTGAATAATTTGAAGAAGTTTCGGTCCCGATCGAAGATGTATGACGTTGGGAAACTTCGAGTTCAAGCACTTTATAGTCCTGGAGGACAAAGGAAACAAGAAAGCAATGTGTTAATATTTGTAGTGTAAGCGGGGTAGAGATGGAAAACTAGAAAGAATAAAGACAAATAAGAGGAATGTATGCATAGTTTTGTAAGAAAGTGCAAGCAACTTTTCTAAGAATGATAATTGATCCTAGTTGAGCACGAGGCGACATGGCCATTGTATGTTTGAAGCAAACTTCGTGTTGGGAAGCACCATCAGAAAGTGATACAATTGCATGGGGATGATGTCTTTACGAAGGAATAAGGCTAAGTTCGACTATTTGAAGGGATGGTCGAGGATGTAGAGCCGGGATTAGTAGCAAAGCGATCGCATTCTCTCGTTAGAATGTGCTCCATGATCGTATGTTGCAAAGATGCCTTGAAATGTGAGAACTTGCAAATGTAGGCATAGGGGAAGGATGAATGCAATATTTCAAGAAGCCGTTGAGCAATAATTGTAGAAGTGCTTAGGAGGTGTTTGGTTGTACACAAGTTGATTTTGCATATGCTTTGGAAATAGTATTTGGCAATATTTAAGATCGTACCGGTGTACGAAGAGTTGTTATTTCAGTATTATACTATTTTTCCAAGTAAGGGAAAGTAGAGTCAAGTTAAGGTAATGTAGTTATATGCAATACATTAATAGATGGATTCCAGAAGGTTGGTCCGTTAGAGAGAAATCACCAGATCTTCACCGATGCCGTAGCAGACTCGAAATCCGATATTTTTTCCTTACAAAATGTTGATAGTTCCGACTCTAGCAAATTGGTACTAGGGAGGCAAGAAATATACTAACAACAAGTGATAGTGGTGATGTCCGACGCAGTACATATGCCACGCCGAAGGATGGACGATGCAAGGGAAAGCATGGCCGTAGAGGAAGGAAAATTTTCTCTCGAGATAAAGGGGAAAAAAGTTTTGATGGCAACGTTGTTATATATTCGGCGCATTAAGCAATCACTTTGGCAAAGTAGAACAAATTGGGCAGAGCCGATAGGTACTCGCAAAAAAATGATACAAGGGCTCCTATGATACTGCATGATGGTACCGTAATACGGTTGTCAAAGAAATGTTTGCAAATGTTACAAGCCACTCAATCACATTCTCCGTTTTCATGGACACTCTTTCTAGTGATAGTGATTTGTTCTTTCTATTGTGAGCCGCTTTATCTCATTTTGGAAAAGTTACAGGACTAATGAAATCACATTGAGGATGTTGAAATATCCCCATGGATGGATCGTGCAAACAATGATGTTAAAATCCTTGATGGACTTCCGTGCAAAGAAGATAAGCTACCAAATTCTCAAAGAAATGTTTGCAAGGGGTTACAACCCATCGAAATCACATTCTCTTCCGTTTTCATTTCTAGTGATAGTGATTTGTTCTTACTATTGTGAGCTCCTTTATCTCATTTTGGAAAAGTGAGGACTAATGAAATCACATTGAGGATGTTGAACATCCCCATGGATGGACCGTGCAAAGAAGGTAATGCACAAAGTTCTCAAAGAAATGTTTGCAAGGGGTTACAACCCATCGAAATCACATTCTCTATTTTCATTCAGTGACAGTGATTTGTTCTTACTATTGTAAGCCGCTTTATCTCATTTTGCAAAGTGCGTAGAACTAATGAAATCATAGCGAGGATGTTAGCAACATCCCCATGGATGGACTGTGGAAAGAATGATGTTGAAAATCCTATGGATGGAGTGTGCAAAGAAGGTAAGTTTGAAGATTGTAAGCAAGTACTACATAGGTTAAATCCTAATGTCATTGCGTAAAAGTACTTTGATCGACTTCCGTCTTTGCAACAAAGGCATGATCGATGAGGCTAAGCAAATGTTGTATGAGATGCGTAAGAAGAATACATGTTCTAATGTTGTCACATACAAAGCCAAAATCATACAGTTTGGTTGATGGTCTTTGGAAGGAAGGCATGATGGATGAGGTTAAGAGGTTTTGTATGAGATATTTAATATAAAATATATGTTCTAATGTTGTTAGATACATGGCAAAAAGTCATACAACCACACAGTGAAAAGGCATGCAGAACATGTTGGTGTAGATTGTCTTATTTTTAAGATTACTTTGGAAGGCATGCCAGGTTAATGTATTACTACCGAGCTTTTGGGTTGCGTACTATCTATTGATCATGATCATCTCCCCCATTAAAATTTCCATGGACCATCTGGTTTAAATCATCCAATTCCTTTTCCCTATCTTGCAAAGTTCCTTAGCGGTCTATCACTTCTCTCTCTTAGTTTCAAAATTGCATTTTAAATGGGTCAAAACCCACTTTGAACATTATATTAAGGCCCTAGCCCCTATATCGCAAGCCCAACCACTTCCCCACATATTCCCTTAGCCTGAGACCGAACACTGATCCTTAAGGCGCTGATCGCATCCATCGCAAAATCGCATGTTCTACTGAACACTCGATCACCCATCACAGATATCTGCGATGCAATCTATCGATCACGCAAACCTTCCAATCGCAGCCGTCCATCCCTCTGCCAGATCCAACGGTCACCGCACTCCCCGCCAAATCGCAATTGCAATGTTTTATGTGACACCCTGCTGACCTTCTCGATCTGCGATATTGCGATTGCAATAGACCTCCGGGCCCCACCTCTTATCTCTTGCGCCGGTTCATACATTTAAGGGCTTTTCCCTTTGCAAACGGGAAATTTGTTATATATTGTGTTTACAAAGGATTTCTCATCGCATCGCAAATCCCATTTTTTTCACTCCGCTCCACTCCATCTCCCGATTTGCGATTGTGATGCATACCCCGGTCTACCTCCACGTCACAATTTCCACGTGTTCGTCGTATTTCCGTCCATTCCTCGTCATTTTACTGCATTCTTCCGCCACTCTGTATCGTTTCGCTATTTCACTCGTCCGCACAGCCATTTCCATTAACCCCGCCACGTCCATCATCTCTGTGTCTAGTTTCCCTTGACAAGTTTGTGAGTTTTGCAGGTTTATGACGACGGAGAGCTATCATAATTTGCAGCCTCCATTACAGAAGCTGAGGCCGCTCCAAAGGACAATTTTTCAAAGCCAAATTTAGGAGGAAAAGCTTAAGAGGCTATTGCGACATGACTGCTATTTAAGAGGCAAGGACACGATCTGTCAAACCCTTCAAAGTAATTCAAAAGGCAGATTTTTGCAGAAGAGGACATTAAATGTTGCGGTAAAGAGTATCAGTGGAAAATCAAGGAAAACGAAGTTGGGCATTGAAGATTTTAAACTCAAAATTCAAAATTAGAAGACAGGAAGTACAATGCACAAGGAAGCTATGCCCTCCAGGTTGAATTGCAGCAAGATTTCCTCTCAGACAAGGACAGAATATTCATGCGATTTTACTCCTACACCGTATTCCTGAAGGGACTTTCACCAAATGCATTTATTTCAGAGAGCCGGCCTCAGAGTACCTACATCACAACATATTAATTGAGCAGCATGGGCGCGAATGTTTCCGTCATTTTGTTTGAATTAAGCAAATTAAATGTGCATCACCTACCTCATTTTTCGAGCGTTTTCTGTCTCTCCTATAAAACTCCAGAAGAAACACATTGTAAAGGTTCCAGATTTTTATCAGAAAGCGGTGCTGTGAAAGGCATCTTGTATACATTTTGTAAAAGCTTTTGTATGAAGGCTCAGTTCCCATAGGGTCTTAGTGAGGAGGAGTTCTGTCTGTCTTAGAGGATTCTGGACTTTGGTATCCCACAGTATGTAACTTTCTCTTATGTGTTTAATATAACATTTCATTTCATCCACTTTCTTGTATCATGTTTTGGAATGCGAGTGGCTCACTGGTTTGGTAAGGATTCATCCTAGTTGATGCCCATACTTAAATTAGTCAAGCGCTTTAAATATGGCTCATGCATGATATACTGTTCCATATTCATCTCAACCATCATTCTGCTATATTAGTTGCTTTGGGAGGGTGCTTTTAAAATGTCATTGTCATGTATGGATTCTTAAATTGATAAGCCCATATATGGTTCTTTTGTGTATCTGGGTATCAGTCCAAGGTTAACTAGTATCTTCTTAATGTTTCTTTCACCGCATACACTTTCTGATATTTGATTTCTGTGGCATATTACTTGAATCGGCCCTCTTTGCAGTAAATTGTCTCTTAACTGTCTGATGCTTTTATATTGGAGCTTTGCATTTTGCCTCTGCAACATTACTTTTCCTGTATCGACTTTCTGAGGGTCTTGGTTCCATTCTAGTTTATTTAAATCAATTTCCTTGTTTTACAAGAGATAGCAGGAGAGTTTTGGATTGACACCCAGGTTATATGATACACTCCTTGCTATGATAAGATGTCCTAGGCACTGGTCTATGGCAACTCTAGGCTGTCTCTAGGAGCGACAATATCTGTCGAAAACATCTTTCTGGCGTCGTTGTCGGGGAACGAAGTTAAGAAAATCATTATCCCCGGGCCTCGACAAATCATATTCACTCTCTAATCAGGTGAGCACAGAGAGTTGAAGAGTTGCATATCTCTCACCTTGGCGACTCCACTGTTGTTTATTTGATAAATCTATTTATAGTCCTGGCTCCTCGTAAGCCACATTTGAGGTCAGATACGTCTCAGCCAAAGATCCCTTCAGTGTCTGACCCATAAAATATCATACATAGAAGAATTTGGAAAGATAAGAGGTCAACCCGTGCTGAAATCCCCGAGCTTTCCATAGAAGATTATCCATCCTCTTCTTCTCAAGAAATCCCAACAGAAAATCCTGACTCCACTGTGGGAGATACAGAATACTATTCAGATAGCCCACCTAGAGGAGGTGTCAGAATCGAAGATAGCTTTCATCCTACTCCGAAGGCTGAAGTAGTCAAAGAAGTCACCGAAGTAGCTGCTGTTAACCGCGAACTATTCCCATCTACACCTCAGCTTGTGGTGCAGCTTATTCCTATTGTTATCCATACTCCACTCCCACCTCCTCCTCTTCCTCCATTTGTACATCAAGCTGTTGCGCAACCACCACCTCCTCCAATGGCCAATGTTCCAGCCTTTTTGTTGAATAAATATTCTCCCCTGGCACTACCCCAAGTGTTGAATGATATGCCACAGGATTACTTGAAGATCTTACCCAGATTTAATGGTGAGAATGAGATTTATGTGCAGAAACATCTTGAGACTTTCTTCTCTTTTGCAGAAAATTTTAATGTAGAACATCTGGATATAGTCTTAAGACTATTTGTTCAATCTCTGGATGGTGAAGCCAGAAAATGGTTTAAGACATTAGGAAACCGCTCCATAACCACTTGGGACGAAATGGAAAATGCTTTCCTCAGAAAATGGGGGGAAAAGAAAGATCACGGACAATGTCTTATTGAATTCAACACACTAAAGAAGAAACATAATGAAGGGGTGTCAGAGTTTATTAAAAGATTTAATAAGTTGTATCTGAACCTTCCTGCTGATATGAAGCCTCATCAAACTGCGACTAAATTTGTTTTCATAGCAGCCTTTGACTCAGATTTTGGTTTCTCTCTGCGGGAAAGAATGCCTGTCACCCTACATGATGCGCAGACAGATGCTCTAGAGTTGGAGGCAAATTTTGCTGCCACTGGTAAATCAAAGGTAAAATCTGAGCAGGATACCAGAAGAAGGGGCAAAGAAGAAGTATCCACTTCCAATCACGAAAAATATGCAGACAGAATGGAAGAAATGAGCAAGATGATTAAAAAGATAGTTAAGCTAGAATTGGAGGCCAAGAATTCAGCCCCCAAGAATTTTTATAATGCTCCAAATAAAGGATACAATCCTCAGTACAGGAAACCACCCCTGCAGATATTGCCAAGGGATCCAAAAGAACAACAAGATCAGGTACCACATCCCTTGTACTTGGATGGTCCAGAAGATAACCCTGCTGAAGATGCTGCCTATGAGGTAGAATGTCCGTTGCAAGAAGAAGAAGAGTTTAGAGACACAAAAGACTCAAAAATTGATTACTGCTGTAAACAATTTGTTGATTTCATGCTAGCACAGTACAATGTGAAATATGATCTCAGGACTTCCAGGAAAAGGACTCATTCCCAAGATCAAGAAGAAGAAGCTCCACTTCAGAAGGATGCACCTGCTCAGAAGGAATCAACAGTGCAGAAAGCTACAAACAAAGGTAAGAGTCTTCTAAACAAACCTTTGCAGTCTGATGATCAAATGCCTTCTTCTTCAAAAGTAGTCACTCCTCCCAATGTCAAGTCTGTGTCAAAAGAATCAAAGTTCCCAGCTGAGAATAAAGAGTTAAAAGACGTTGCATTAGAAAAATCCCCCCCTGCTTTCAGTTTGCAAAAAGAGCTTGAAAAAGTCACAATTCCAGTCCCCCTAACTGAGCTGTTGAAACAACCTGCATATCAATCTCAAATTACTTCTTTTATGCTCCCTCCTGAAGCACCAATCATTCCGGATAGTCTCAACTTACAAGAAGAAAGACCCATGGTAGTCTTTGGCTCACATGTCGAGGAGATAGATCCCTCTACTCCTCCTTTCTATGTGTCTCTAGTGATTCATGACCTGCTGTTACACAATTGTATGTTAGATTCTGGGGCTTCCCATAACCTTATGCCTCTGTCTGTCATGGAACAACTAGGTTTACAGATCACACGTCCATATAAAGACCTATATTCATTTGATTCCAAAAGAGTTAAATGCTTGGGGATGATCAAAGATTTAGTGGTCAATCTGGCCCAAATTCCAACAAAAAGTGTAGTAATGGACATCGTGGTGGCTGATATCCCAGCTCGCTTTGGCATGCTGTTGTCGAGGTCCTGGGGAACAAAAATTGGTGGGTCACTCAAATTAGACTTGAAATATGCCACTATCCCAGTCTTTGGGGGCCAGGAGAGGAGATTATATAGAGAGACTAGATTTGTCAAAATGGTGACTAAAGCTGACAACTCTGAGAACTCACCAATCTATAGTCAAGAAGGGGATTTTTCATGTCTAATGCTGGAAGAAGATCAAAACTTTGCTCTTGAACCATCCTTCTGCCAGATCAAAACTGAGCAGCCTTCAGAAGATCATGCAGCAGGAATCTGGACATTGCATTTTGATGGAGCAAATTCAAGAGAAGGTAATGGAGCTGGGGTATTATTAATCTCTCCTACAGGAAAATGGGTCCCACTGTCTTTCAAATTGGAATATGAGGCTACTAATAATGTAGCTGAATATGAAGCACTTCTGTTGGGATTACAGACAGCCAGGAGCATGGGTATACAAAGCTTAAAGGTTTTGGGAGACTCTGCGCTAGTGGTTAGACAAGTCAGAAATCAGTGTCAAACCAAACACCCTCGGCTCAGAGCTTACAGGAATGAAGTGTGGGACATGGTGGAGAATTTTTTCTCAGCATTCAATATCCAGTTCATGCCCCGGGAGCAGAATAGAATGGAGGATTCTCTTGCTGTGGTTGCTAGTACATTCCGTCCCCCTCAGAATCCCCTCTTGAGGTATGAAATTGAGGTACGATATCGACCATCAATCCCAGATAATATTAAGCACTGGCAGGTGTTTGAAGATGATGAACAGATGAGGAGGTTTCTAGAAACAATAGGAGAATTCTCCAATATGGAGATTGATGACTGTGAAGAAGAGGAGACTGAGAATGTTCCAGAAAGGAAGTGGGAAGAGAAATTAGTAGGTAATAAAGTGCTGCAGTTGAAAGGAAATGTCATACCTAGAGGGTTGGTACCTCTAGAAAGATTGTTTGACAAAAATGATGTCCCAGTGCAGCCTAATAAAGTGGTAGAAGAAGATCAGGTAGAGGATCTGAATCTGGGTACTAATATTGATCCCAAAGTTGTAAAGTTATCTAAAAAGGTCCCAGAGGGATATAAAGAAAAATACCTGAAATTATTTAAGTCTTACAGGGATGTATTTGCATGGTCCTATCAGGACCTAAAAACTTTTGATGTCAATATAATGCAGCACAAAATTCCTTTGAGAGGAGATGCAAAACCTCATAAGCAGAAGCTTAGACAAATAAATCCTCTGCTGCTTCCTTCCATTGAGAAAGAAATTAAGAAGTTGCTGAAGGCTAAAATAATTGTTCCACTGAGGTACTCTGAATGGGTGGCGAACCTTGTCCCTGTCCGAAAGAAGAATGGAGAAATAAGGCTGTGTGTGGACTTCCGAAATTTAAACAGAGCATCTTTAAAGGATAATTATCCACTGCCCAAGATGGACCACATCCTGCAGAAAGTGGTTGGAGCTTCTAGAATGTCAATTATGGATGGTTTCTCTGGTTATAATCAGGTAGTTGTACTTCCAGAGGATCAGAAGAAAACTTCTTTCACCACACCATGGGGTACATTTATGTACGCCAGGATGCCTTTTGGATTGATTAATGCAGGGGCTACCTTTCAAAGGGTGATGGACATCGCTTTTTTTGGGGAGCAAGATAAGTTTCTGGTAGTATACCTTGATGATATCACAGTGTTTTCAAAAGATGATACTGAGCACATTGAGCATCTGCGTAGAAATTTTGAAAAATGCAGAAGGTATGGTCTTTCCCTAAATCCTCAAAAGTATTTATTTGCATTAGAAGAGGGAAAACTTTTAGGACACATTGTGACTAGAGATGGGGTGAAGATAGATCCTAAGAGGGTAGAGGTTATAAATAGTATTGCTCTCCCCAGGAATAAGAAAGAAGTACAGGTATTTCTTGGGCGTATAAATTTTCTGAGAAGGTTTATTCCTAACTATGCTGAGATAGTTAGGCACATAACTGACATGTTGAAAAAAGGGAATGAAGTTAAATGGTCACAGGAGTCACGAGAAGCTTTTACCAAGATAAAACATGCTTTTGCTGAAGCTCCTGTACTAGCAGGACCAAATTATACAAAACCTTTTATGATCTTTTCATTTGCCTCACCTCATACAGTAGCCGGAGTTTTGTTGCAGAAAAATGAAGATGGATATGAGCAGCCTATTGCTTTCTACAGTCAGGTGCTCCATGATGCAGAGTTGAAATATAATATATTAGAAAAGCAAGCATATGCTCTGGTAAAATCCCTCAAAGCTTTTCGTATGTATATTTTGCAGTCTCATATCATCGCATTTGTGCCTACAGCTGCTGTAAAAGATATCCTTATTCAGGGTGATAGTGAAGGAAAAAGGGGAAGGTGGATTGCTAAAATACAGGAATATAATCTAGATATCCGCCCTACCAAGCTGATCAAAGGACAAGGGCTTGCTAAAATGTTATTTGAATCGAACTATCAAGCCCTGGGCATAAATTTGTCAATGATAGAAAATGGAGAACCTGAGGAGGAAAAAGAGCAGCAAGGACTGGAGATAGCCACTCAAAGAGCACACATAAAGTATCTCACAAGTCCATCGTACAAAGAAATAGTAGAATATCTTTTAACATTCAGCTGCCCACCCAGCTGTGATAAAGCTAAATACAGATCATTGAGATTAAAAGCACAAAAGTACATAGTTGCCAATGGACAGCTTTATTGGTGAGATCCTTCTGGAATTCTACTCCTATGCCTCACAGAGGATGAAGTAGAGAATATAATGGTGGAATTTCATGAGGGAATCTGTGGAGGACATTATAGCTGGAGGGCTACCGCTCATAAAATCCTGAAGGCCGGTTTCTACTGGCCAAAATTATTTGGAGATGTTTTTACTTGGGTCAGAGCATGTGATAGATGTCAAAAGTTTGTAGAAAGACAAAAGTTGGCAGCTCTGCCCTTGATTCATGTTCATGTCAACGAACCATTCCAACAGTGGGGAATAGATTTTATAGGTGAAATACATCCCCCATCAAGTGGCCAACATAAATGAATATTGACTACCACAGATTATTTTACAAAATGGGTGGAAGCCATACCTGCCAGGAATGCTACAGATACAGTAATCATAAAGTTTATGAAAGAAAACATTATATCCAGGTTTGGCTGCCCTACTAGAATAGTGACTGATAACGCACGGGCCTTCAACTTTGCAAAATTTGTGAATTTCTGTCAACAGTATAATATTGCACTTAATCATTCCACAGCCTATTATCCACAGGGAAATGGTTTGGCAGAATCTTCTAATAAAACTTTGGTGAGGGCCTTGAAGAAAACTATAAATGAGAATCAGAAGAATTGGGATTCCCAATTAAAATTTTCTCTATGGGCTAATAGAATCACCAGCAAAAGAGCAACTGAGAAATCTCCTTATGAATTGGTGTATGGACGAGCATCAGTCTTTCCTATACAACTAGCTTTACCAGTGGCACGTTTCATGCAAGAAAGCCAGGAAGAACCGGACGATATGATCAAAAGGATAAACCAGCTAGTGGAATTAGAAGAAACACGGAATCAAGTGAGTCAAAGGCTAATTGAGTATCAGGAGAAAATGAAAAACATTTTTGATCAGCATTCTAAAGACAGAAAGTTGCAGATTGGTGATCTGGTGCTCAGGTGGGATATCCGAAGGGCTGAAAAAGGAAAACATGGTAAATTCGATCCACTTTGGTTCGGCCCCTTCAAAATTGTGGAACAGGGAGACAATAACACTTTCAAGCTGGAGAATTTGCAGGGCGACTTGCTTGACACCCCAGTAAATGGTCAATTTCTCAAGCCATACTTCCAATTCTGATTCAAGCAGAGCAAGCCTGATGTACCATATTGTATATAAGTTTTGCTTCAGTTTTGGTTTGATCCAGGTGGGTGTGCTGATGAATTACGAAGTGAAATGAAGAAGGGCTGAAGAGCAGAGTCAGCATAAGAAATGATCAGGTGGTCTGCAAGTTCTCGACACGTCCAGGAACGAACGTGTCGTCCCCAGGTGGAGCCAATGTTGATCATGATCATCTCCCCCATTAAAATTTCCATGGACCATCTGGTTTAAATCATCCAATTCCTTTGCCCTATCTTGCAAAGTTCCTTAGCGGTCTATCGCTTCTCTCTCTTAGTTTCAAAATCGCATTTTAAATGGGTCAAAACCCACTTTGAACATTATATTAAGGCCCTAGCCCCTATATCGCAAGCCCAACCACTTCCCCACATATGCCCTTAGCCTGGGACCGAACGCTGATCCTTAAGGCGCTGATCGCATCCATCGCAAAATCGCATGTTCTACTGAACGCTCAGATCACCCATCGCAGATATTTGCGATGCGATCTATCGATCACGCAAACCTTCCGATCGCAGCCGTCCATCCCTCTGCCAGATCCAACGGTCACCGCACTCCCCGCCAAATCGTAATCGCAATGTTTTATGTGACACCCTGCTGACCTTCCCGATCTGCGATATTGCGATTGCGATAGACCTCCGGGCCCCACCTCTTATCTCTCGCGCCGGTTCATACATTTAAGGGCTTTTCCCTTTGCAAACGATAAATTTGTTATATATTGTGTTTACAAAAGATTGCTCATCGCATCGCAAATCCCATGTTTTTCACTCCGCTCCACTCCATCTCCCGATTTGTGATTGCGATGCATACCCCGGTCTACCTCCACGTCACAATTTCCATGTGTTCGTCGTATTTCCGTCCGCCATTATATGTTTCATTCATTTTCTAATGTTTTTCATTAAAAACTTACGCCAGTCCATTCCTCGTCATTTTACTGCATTCTTCCGCCACCCTGTATCGTTCCGCTATTTCACTCGTCCGCACAACCATTTCCATTAACCCCGCCACGTCCATCATCCCTGTGTCTGGTTTCCCTTGACAAGTTTGTGAGTTTTGCAGGTTTATGATGACGGAGAGCTATCATAATTTGCAGCCTCCATTACAGAAGCCGAGGCCACTCCAAAGGACAATTTTTCAGAGGAAAATTTAGGAGGAAAAGCTTAAGAGGCTATTGTGACATGACTGCTATTTAAGAGGCAAGGACACGATCTGTCAAACCCTTCAAAGTAATTCAAAAGACATATTTTTGCAGAAGAGGACATTAGATGTTGCGGTAAAGAGTATCAGTGGAAAATCAAGGAAAACGAAGTTGGGCATTGAAGATTTTAAACTCAAAATTCAAAATTAGAAGACAGGAAGTACAATGCACAAGGAAGCTATGCCCTCCAGGTTGAATTGCAGCAAGATTTCCTCTCAGACAAGGACAGAATATTCATGCGATTTTACTCCTACACCGTATTCCTGAAGGGACTTTCACCAAATGCATTTATTTCAGAGAGCCGGCCTCAGAGTACCTACATCACAACATATTAATTGAGCAGCATGGGCACGAATGTTTCCGTCATTTTGTTTGAATTAAGAAAATTAAATGTGCATCACCTACTTCATTTTTCGAGAGTTTTCTGTCTCTCCTATAAAACTCCGGAAGAAACACATTGTAAAGGTTCCAGATTTTTATCAGAAAGCGGTGCTGCGAAAGGCATCTTGTATACATTTTGTAAAAGCTTTTGTATGAAGGCTCAGTGCCCATAGGGTCTTAGTGAGGAGGAGTTCTGTCTGTCTTAGAGGATTCTGGACTTTGTTATCCCACAGTATGTAACTTTCTCTTATGTGTTTAATATAACATTTCATTTCATCCACTTTCTTGTATCATGTTTTGGAATGCGAGTGGCTCACTAGTTTGGTAAGGATTCATCCTAGTTGATGCCCATACTTAAATCAGTCAGACGCTTTAAATATGGCTCATGCATGATATACTGTTCCATATTCATCTCAACCATCATTCTGCTATATTAGTTGCTTTGGGAGGGTGCTTTTAAAATTCCATTGTCATGTATGGATTCTTAAATTGATAAGCCCATATATGGTTCTGTTGTGTATCTGGGTATCAGTCCAAGGTTAACTAGTATCTTCTTAATGTTTCTTTCACCACATACACTTTCTGATATTTGATTTCTGTGGCATATTACTTGAATCGGCCCTCTTTGCAGTAAATTGTCTCTTAACTGTCTGATGCTTTTATATTGGAGCTTTGCATTTTGCCTCTGCAACATTACTTTTCCTGTATCGGCTTTTTGAGGGTCTTGGTTCCATTCTAGTTTATTTAAATCAATTTCCTTGTTTTACAAGAGATAGCAGGAGAGTTTTGGATTGACACCCAGGTTATATGATACACTCCTTGCTATGATAAGATGTCCTAGGCACTGGTCTATGGCAACTCTAGGCTGTCTCTAGGAGCGACAATATCTGTCGACAACACTATCCATGTTCCCTATGATAGGAATTAGAACATGAAGCAATCAATGCACAGCCCAAATAGATTTTATATTTAAAAAAATGGATCTTGTTAAACATGCCATTGCATCCACTCTAAAATTCTACATAACTGAGAAATGAGTTTATACAGAGGCATGACAATTTCAATATGATAAAGGCAGCGAGTTTGTGTTAGGGAAGGGAACATATAAAATGGATATAAATAACTATCAATGAAGTGGTAGCCTTAAATGTGTTGAAATGTGGACAAGAAAACTACATTCGATTTCAAGGCAGGAAGTTTCTTCTAGGGAAGCAAACATATATCAAAACTACATTCAATTTCAAGGCAGCAAGTTTCTGGTATGGAAGAAAACATATATAATGGATGTAAATGATTGCCAACGAAGTTGCAGCGTTAAATCTGTTGAAATGTCGACAACAGAACTACATATATTTGTTGAGTTGAGTTGACAAATGAATAGTATTTTTCTAATTCAACAGGTAGTTCGCAGAACAGGAGAGAAAAGCTTGAAGAAGAATATTTACTTCCAATAGCAAAATTACATCATGAGATTAATGAAAGGAATTTTCATTTTGCAGCTTAATATATGTTTTGAATATTTGGTTGTAAACAATGATCTAGATATCTCAAGAACTGAGGATAATGTTGATGTAATAACAAACATACTATCTACATTCAAATTTGAAATAACAGTTTCTGAAACTAAATTCATAACAAGGATGTCATTTTTAAGGAAACCTGAGCTCAATTCGAGAAATTAGATAAAGGGAGAACCCTTCATATTAGCAGTTTGCAAGCAAAGGTGGATCAGGACAGAACTATGAGTAATTCCTTGATAATATGAACAGAGAATTTGGAAGAAACAGTGCAAGAAGCAGTATTTCCTGCTCTGCACTTAATAGTGAATATGGATCAATGTTTAGCATCCTTCCAGTTGTGGTATACATCATAGGTGCTAAAGAATTTTGTTACTCAATTGTTTGAATGAAACATAAGGATTAGATGACTACAAACTAGGCCACTTGATGTTCTGTCCATTTGCTTGACAAGTCAAGCAGAAGCCTACAGAAGTAGTAAAAAGATCACTATAAGACATTGGTTACAATAAAACAAGATATATTGTTTGTAAATCAAATGCCTGAATAGCTAGATAGATAAATAGCATGGGTGGAATCATATGCAAAGGATACCCATGCTAACTTATGATTTATTTTGTGGTGTGATTGTTGTTCTATTAAGGAGAGACAGTGATCTCTCTCAAACCCCAAGATATATACATGTTTCAAAAGCCACAGAAAGGTACAACAATAAAATTAAGTTTCTTTTCAAATGACCCTACATGAAGTTACGTGATTACATTTACTGCAAGCATGTTGACACCCAAAGCTTCTTACGTGATTACATAGCTTCTTTGTATTTGACACAAAATTGCAGCAAATCAGTCATTTTGCTAACAAGAAAAAACCACTATGGATATTTTCTTCATCATACTGAATGCCTAAATTTTAAAGGGCTAAAAAAAACTCTTAAGACGTGGCACAAGCTGTAATATCCCTGTTTAGGGCAGCCGTCCTGTTGAGGCTCCGGTGGGCCCTGACACGCCCCGAGGTCTGCGTAATTGGGGGACTGCGCAAGGGTCCCCGTCCCGAGATGCTCCGGTGGGCTGTTGAGCTCACCCTTAACACCTGGGTCCCTCACACTCACTACCAGTCCGGGCTTTTGGTGTAGCGGTTGAGGCTACTTGGTATCAGAGCATGGTTCTGGCTCAGCCTGTGGACATTACCACAATGCCTACATTCTTACCCCTAGTGCCGAGTGAGAAAGAGAGGCAGCAGGATCATTTACCCTTGGGAGATTATTTCAGAGAATGGCAGTCCAAGGGGGAAGACTTCAAAGCAGCGTTGCCTTTCAAAGATTACTGTCAGCACAGGCAGGATGGAGTAAGGGACAGTGGTAATAGTGGAGTTTCTAGCATGCAGAGTTCAGAGTTGCAGCGTACTATTGGGAGGTCACCTCTTCCCATGCATGGGGGATCCACTAGTCCCTGTGAGTTAAAGCCCAAAAAGACCGGAACGGTGAAAAGGAAGATTTCATTCTCATCCCTTTTCGGATTCAGAGGAAATTCATCCACCATAGAGGAAGTCGAGAAGATTGAAGAGAAAGAAGAGGAAGTGCCATGCACTTCCGATTCTCATCAAGAAGAGATCACATCACCTCGTGAGGAGGCTTATGATAACGCTGTCACACTCATGGAGGAGCAGCCACATGCATCGACAGTTGGGGCAGCCAACACTTTTGAGGATGGGACTCTTGCAGCTCTACAAGAAGTTCCAACTGCACATCAAGGTATAAAAGAATTTCCACAAACTATTGTTGTAGTAACTTCTTTAGAAAATTGTGGAAATTCACTTTTGCAGGTCTCAAGGGGAGATCTCACTGGAGATGTGCTTCGACACACTATGGGGTGCAATGCTTTTCTTCACTTCACACAAGAGCAGATAGAAGATGGAGGACATCTTAGGATGGATAACATCTCTCATGCATGTGTTGGACATCCCTTGAGCCATACACATCATGATGGGAGGTTTTTGCCTACCACCTATTTGATTCTTCATAGGGTCTCATTGATCCTTGAGAAGTTTACATTTCAAAATTCCATGAAGTGCAAAGTCAGAAATCTGATTTGGGAGGATGGTAACCCTCGTGGGAGGAGTACCAGGATGAGGAAAAGAAGGAGGTATCCACAAGTGATTGAGTGGATGTGGATGATGAGCAAGGAGCTGGGGAGCTACTTGCAGATCTATGATACCGGGCAGCAGGAGGCTTGGCTGCGCTGGTTACTCTTGAAAGAGTTTGGCCATCACTTGGCAAACACTCTTCCTAAGAGTAGGAGGACGGGGAGAAGATGGCTGGATACTTGCATCATTGAGCAGCAGAGAGTATGGATGCATGGTGTTGATATGATACTCATATCATTCATTATGTTTTCATCACATGAGTTGTATGATGGAAGTATGGGGAGGCAGCAAAATGTCTTGTTGCTTTGCTTGGGAGAGCAAGGGCAGATTTGCTCTCACACTTTGTATGATGTTGCAGGAGGAGGAGATGGCATTATCTCCTTGGTCTTTGATGATGGCTTGGAAGCACTTCCAACTTGGGAGGTGTTCCACATTTGTTGCAGCATTGTTAGAGGAGTCTTTGACAAGGAGCATGTCAAAGAATGGAGCTTTATATTGACAGGAGCTTATTTGCATGAGCTCATAGCGTTGTCACCTTGGAGCAGAGATTTATGGATGAAGTGTGCCCGGCAGAGATATAGTGGATCTATAACCCATAGGTCCCATGATCACTTCATATCTGTTGCACTTGATAAACAAAGAGGAGGTAATGATGGAAGAGACATCTATCACTATGGCATATTCTTTGTGACTTGGGTTCCCAAGCATAAGGAGGATTATCTTCTTGCAGCACATGGGTCTTTCTTCTTCATAGCTTGCCAACACACTATGGAGGACTCATTCCTAGACCCATGTACCATCTTACTTCCAACATATGGTGAGGGATTTGTTTATACATTCATTGACTTGCACACTCTTGTCATTCCTATGCAATGCCTTGCTTCACAAGAGGGCAAGCATGTCACATTGCTCCATGAGTTGTATTGGGCCAATCTACATGATGGAGGCAGCCATCTCTTTTGTGGCCTTGGGCAAATGTTTTACCATCACTTGCATGTTCATTTTATACACTATAGCATATATCATATAGAGACATGCATGATTAACTATGTAAGAAGAAACATTTTGCCTTGTACTTCCATCAAGCAGCAGCTTGTAAAACTGCGTTGTACTTGTTCGAGAAGCTGTTGGTACCTCTTTCCATCACTTGTAACCTTCAGCGTTTCCCTCATTTTGTTGTTGATCATGTCTCCATTTGCTGATCTAGATCAGATTTGTGTGGGAGGCTTGATTATGAGGGAGACACATGAGCTGGATGTGTCCGTGAGTGGGAAAGATTCTCACATTTTCTGCACTACATGTTCTAATGGGAGCATGGGAGGAGGCATGGCCACCACTACTACATATGTGTTCTCTTTTGAGGTGGGCCATCAGATTGATATTCATCCATTGTACAACGATGGGCAAGTGCTTGATCATGTATTATTGTTGTTACATTCAGCCATTTACTATTCATTAGTAGATGTGATGGATCTTGTACATCGCTTGCCATGTAATTTTCCGAAGTTGCAGTGGATGAAACTGCGTTGTATCCTCATGAGAGATTGTTTGCATCATGTATCAGCCTGTAAAACCTTCAACAGACATCTCATTAGGATGATCCATGATGACCATGTCCTAGTCTTCATGGATGGTTTGTTTTGGGCCATCTTGTTCTTCATTGATGGAGGAACCCTCCTTGGAGGATTGTTCTTCACCTTGCCATCGGGGGGCAATGATTTTGCAGTCCAGGATCAGCATGCACGCTACACTCGCCATGAGTGGAGGGAAGGACAGCACGGGGTAAGCTATGATGCTTGCCAAGTTCAGATTTTCAGCCCACCTTCATTTCCGGAGCTGAGGAGGAAGGGACTTTGCTTCATTTGCAAAGAACCTTGGGGGCCTGATCACTCATGTTTGAGAGATGCAGATGAGGTGGCAGAGGTAGAGCCGATAGGCATTCCTTCCGTATGCCAAGATGAGGACTCTTCTTCAAATGAGTCCATGGGATCATTTGAGGAGGCTTCTGGGGAGCGAGAGCAGCCATGCAGAGATGATGATGACAGGGGACCAGAGCTGTGTTCTAGTGTACAGGGTGAGCAGTCAAGGGATTGTATAGGAGATACTCTGGGTGATGAGTCCTTTGTGACGATTCAGCCAGAGCAGCATATGAAGGAGCCTGAGTTAGTAGAGGAGGATACTAGGGACATTAGGCATGACATTTCCTGGGGTGAGGTCCAGATGGGCGCCCACATTGAGCCTATGATGGATATGCGACTAAAATTGGGGTCGGCCTTTGAGGGGGAGCAGTTAGATGCGCAGACACCGAGTATGGTGACAGCAGCTACAAACCCATATCCCATGGAGATGTTGGAGGTTGATGAGATGGATTTGCAGGGGGCTAATAGGCAGCAGGAGCATTACATTCCCAATCAGGAGGGAAATGAGTTGTGGGAGATGGAAGAGCGTCCATGGATGGGTCGACACCGGGATGAGGTGCAGATAGATGTACACGCAGTCAGCAGAGCTGCAGTATCGTCAGTGAGTAGCACTCCCCAGAAGTACATCAATGAGGCTTGCAGCATATCTTGCCCACTTTGGCCCATTATAGAGAGAGGGGCTTTCTTCTATAGGCAGCTTCCATTCGCAGATAGGGCAGAGCAGTGGGGGTCGATCACGGGCTGGCAGCAACACTCTAGGCATGTTCCATATATAGTTGTTGCTACATCGGATTCTTCCTCCAGGATGGACTGGTGGGAGATCATGAGTAGGTACCCTCTTGATGGTACGGTATTTTTCGTGGGGAGCACAGCGGAGCAGGGGCCCCTAGAAATAGTAGGTGTAACAGATTCCAGTTGGCAAGAGGGCACCAGTTGTCGTTACCTCAGGACCTCTCGATTTCAGGAGAGCAGGATCAACGCGGGATTGAGTTGGGACTTGGACTGGAGAGAGGTGATGAGTTGGTATGCCATTGGTGGGGCAGCATATGTGGTTATAGGTACAGCACACCGGGAGCCCGGGGACATTGATGCTTGTTGGTGGTCTTCACCTCTGAGAGCATTAACCATTGCCAGAAACAGTGCGCAGCCTGAGTCGTGGAACTTGAGCGATGATTGGCCATGGTGGCAATGGGATCCGGGAGGATTGTTGGTTGGTCGGTACCATGAGAGATCGGGTCGGGATCCTGGCATTGAGAGATCCCTTCATATCAGGGTGATGCGGAGGTCAGAAGAGATTCCGTGGCGCATCTGGGACCCAGGCACATTTTGCGGTATCGGTGGAGAGATGTTCAGGCAGTTGCTTGAGGGCAAGCAACAATTTGCCGGGGGAGACTGTAATATCCCCAATTAGCAATAGCTAATTGGAATATTAATCGGGACCAATTTTTTCGCCAATAGTCAATTTTAAATAATGGCAGTCATGAACACGCGAGGCATTTCGCCAATAGTCAATTTTAAGAAAAAATGCACCGCCAAATAATATGGAGGTAGCGTTATGGGGAATTGGCCGCTAAGGGATCGACATACAAAGTGGAATTTTGATTATTGATATTTATGAAATTGAAACCGTCGCTTAAGACTTGAGCACGCCGGCCGTTTAGCAAAAAATTCGCGTTATTTTCTAGAGTAAATTCGGCTGAAGTGATCTTCAATCTTCGCTACGGGCAAGTACTGCTGCGAGGTGTTTCGCCATCATTTTGTCAGAGGATCGGGTTTGGACTTGCGCAGGGCCGCGTCAGGAGTGTCGACGCAGTATGTGTGGGAAGACCGCAGCCCATCTCGTGTGAGCACTGTATTGGTTCACCCCGTATCTGACCGAGATCGAAGGTAGATTACCAGACGCATTGAGGGCATTGAGGATTGTGAAAATTATCTAGCACCAACGTTGTCCATAATCTATATTTTGCAGCTCATTCAGCCAAGAACGCTAGTAATTTAAAGTGACGTCAGCGCCCCTCCGAACAATTCTTGTTTTTGGCCGCGTTTCAAAAGCATCACTACATGTATTGTATTTAGAATTCTCAAATGGCTCAGTTGATTCGCAGTTTAACGTGTAGACCAAGTGTATTGTGGCCGCCTTTATTACTTCAGTGTCATATGCTCCGCATCACCGGTTATTTTCCCTTGAAAAACATACCATTGCCGTACTATTCGTGTTTTATAAATTCTCAAAAGGAATATTACAAGATACCAAGTAGCCCTCAACCGCGCACGGTGTCTGATCAAGAAGGAGGAAGAGGCCAAAGGAGCAGAACAGAACAGCCCACCGGAGCATCTCGGGACGGGGACCCTTGCGCAGTCCCCCAATTACGCAAACCTCGGGGCGTGTCAGGGCCCACCGGAGCCTCAACAGGACGGTTGCCCTAAACAGGGATATTACAGCCCACCACGCTCCGTAGGTCTCGACCGCGAGACCTCGGCTCTGATACCACTGTAATATTCCTTTTTAAGGGAATTTATAAAACACGAGAATGGTACAGCAATGGTATGTTTTCAAGGGAAAATAACCAGTGATTCGGAGCATACAACAGCACATGAAGTAATAAAAACAACCTATGCAACAGATACACGTTAAACACAGAGATCACTGAGCCATTTTATTATGTCGGGGACTTATAAGGAAATACAATACATGTGCAGGTGATAGCACCTGAAAATTGCCCACGGCAAAACAAGAGGTATTCCAGAAATAACAGAGGAACGGCGATGCTTCGTTCTGCGTTCAAGCGGCTGGAATGAACTGTCGTATAGCTGCTGTCGTGCTGCGGCTGAAACAGACTCCCCAAGGTGTTATCACAATCTGGTCCAATGCCCTCAATAGATACGGGCTGTCTCTGCTACAGTCTCCAGTCCCGAAACCTCTGAATTGAACCAATACAGTGCTCACACGAGATGGGCTGCGGTCTTCCCACACATACTGCGTCGACACTCCTGACGCGGCCCTGTGCAAGTCCAAACCCGATCCTCTGACAAAATGATGACAGAACTGCCTCACCCGAGCAGGCACTCGAAGTCCCCCGGGGCTGAGGTTGAGGTCTCCGCTCGGAGACACTTGGCGCACTAAACAGTGCTGCAGACCTGCTAAACAACCGACGTGCTCAAGTCTTAACGACCAGTTTCAATTTCATAAATATCAATAATAATCAAAAAGAAGGAAGCTCTCTTCCTTTTGTATGCGGCCTTCCTCTCGAACCTTCGACTCCTCCTTTCCCGCGCAGCCCTTCTCGGCCCCACGCTGCCAACGCAGCCCGCTTGCTTGCCTCCGCGCGCTCGGGTGAGACCACGACCCACCCATTGTTATTTAAAATTGACTATTGGCGGAAAAATTGGTCCCGATTAATATTCCAATTAGCTATTGCTAATTGGGGATATTACACAATCCGACTACATGAATGGGTTATGTCAAGCTGTGTAGTGACTATATCTGCACAGGTACTAAATTTTAAAGGGCTAAAAAAAACTCTTAAGACGTGGCACAAGCCGACCACATGAATGGGTTATGTCAAGCTGTGTAGTCACTATATCTGCACAGGTATTACGTGATTACATAGTTTCTTTGTATTTGACACAAAATTGCAGCAAATCAGTCATTCTGCTAACAAGAAAAAACCAATGTGGATATTCTCTTCATCATACTGAATGCCTAAATTTTAAAGGGCTGAAAAAAACTCTTAAGACGTGGAACAAGCCGACCACATGAATGGGTTATGTCAAGCTGTGTAGTCACTATATCTGCACAGGTACGCTTTAATAATGAGGCATCAAAAGCACAGAAAATAAATTAAACAACCAAATCAAGATTTGTTGAGCATCACAACTGTTTGTGTATCTGTGGAGTGCCTATATCTGCACAGGTACGCTTTAATAATGAGCCACCAAAAGCACAAAAAATAAATTAAACAACCAAATCAAGATTTGCTGAGCATCACAACTGTTTGTGTATCTGTGGAGTGCCCACCGATACTGACATCCTTGACCTTGGTTAATAAATTCTAACCTAGTCAAAGAACACATAAAAACACCAATTCTTATTTGATCTTATTGCCACCAATGGAAAATGTGTGATCAAGCTTTGGTCATGTAATCTATGCATTCAGAGTTTCCTATTTCTTTATCCGCAGATACAATGTAATATTCCTATTTAAGGAAATTAAATAAACACAGTAAATGGTACAGCAATGGAATGCTCCTTCTGAAATATTCAACAGCGCATAAAATAACAGAGACAGCCTATGCAACAGACACACATTTAACAGAGAAATCATTGAGCCATTTCATTATGCGAGGAATTACCAGTGATTACAATAGATGCCCAGATGATAATGCTCAAACTGGCGCAGGCAAGACAAAGACAAAAACAAAGTACAGCGGGTTTCTTGTTGCGTTCAAGCGGCTGAGAATGCTGCTGTGCGCTGCTAATATGCTGCGGCTAAAAGAAAGGCCCACTACGAGACTCCCGATTCTGCCTCACATCCTCATTGGGCACGGACTGTCCCTGCTCCTTCACCAGACCCGAAACTTCCAAATGATAGCACTATAGAGATCACACGGGATGGACCGCGGTCCTTCCACACAGATAGCGCTGTCACTTCTGAACACTGCTATGTAACAAGCTCCAAACCCGATCCTCTGACAAAACAATGATAGAACGGCCTCACCCAAGCAGGCACTCGAAGTCCCCCGGGGCTGAGGTTGAGATCTCCGCTCGGAGACACTCGGCGCACTGAACAGTGCTGCAGACCTGCTAAACAGCCGGCGTGCTCAAGTCTTAGCGACCAGTTTCAATATCATAAAATTCATCAATAATCAAAAAGAAGGAAGCTCTCTCCCTTTTGTATGCGGCCTTCCTCTCGAACCTTCGACTCCTTTCCTGCGCAGCCCTTCTCAGCCCCACGCTAGGATCCCAAACTGATCTCTCACCAACAGTCCTCTCGGATCCCATCGTCACCATGGCCCATCATCACCCAAGTCCCACGGCTCAGGCTGTGCACTATCTCTGGTTATAGCTGATGCCCTCAGGGGTGAAGACCACCAACAAGCATCAATGCTCCCGGGCTCTTGCTGTGCTGCACCTGTAACTGCATACCGGCTCATCACCTCTATCCTATCCAAGTCCTGACTCAATCCCAGGCTGATCTTGCTCTCCTGAAATCGGGAAGGAGTCCTGAAGTAACAACAATCGGTGCCCTCCTGCCAACTGGGATCTATAACATCTACTGTGTCCAAGGGCCCCTGCTCTGCTGTGCTCCCTACTAAGAATACTGTACCATCTAGAGGGTACCAACTCATGATCTCCCGCCAGTCCATCCTGGAAGAAGAATCCGATGTAGCAACAACAACTGCATATGGAACACACCTGGAATGTTGCCGCCAGCTCGTAATCAACTCCCACTGTTCTGCCCTGTCTACCAAATAAAGCTGCCTGTAGAAGGAAGCCCCTCTCTCTATAATAGGCAAAAGTGGGCAAGGTATGCTGCAAGCTCCATCGATGTATTCCTAGAGAGTGCTACCCACTAAAAACGTTGCAGCTCTGCTGACTGCGAGTACATCTATCTGCGCCTCATCCCAGTGTCGGCCCAAAGATGGATGCTCCAACATATCCAACAGCGCCTGCCGTCTACTAGCCCCCTGCATAACAATCCCATCAACCTCCAACACCTCCAGAGGATATGGATTTGCAACAGCTGTCACCGTACTCGATGTCAATGCAGTTGACTGCTCCTCCTCCATGGCTGACCCCGCGGTTAGCTGCATATCCACCACAGACTTGATGTGAGTGCCCATCTGGCTCTCTCTCAAAGGAATATCATGCCTGATGTGAGTAGTGTCCTCCTTTGTCGACTCAGGCTCCATCACCTGCTGCTCTGGCTGAATTGTCACAAGTGACTCTTCACCCAGAGTATCTCTCGCAGAGTCCCATGACTGCTCACCCTGGACACTAGAATATAGCTCCGGTCTACTGTCACCATCCATGCATGACTGCCCTCGCTCCCCAGAAGCGACCTCAACTGATCCTATGGACTCATGTGAAAAAGATTCCTCACCCTGGCATACAGAAGGAATGCCCTCCTGTTCTACCTCCGCCATCTCATCTGCATCAAACATGCCATCCACCCTCTCGACAAAGTGTCGATACAATGTCTGGAGCCTAGACACATACTGGGATACTACCTCTGTTGTACCCCGTATCCTCTAATCATGCATGATCTCGACATGCCCTGAGGGAAAAATGATGCATGTCTCCCTCATGACTCGCTCCCCGAGTGTAGGCTCATCGATGACTGATGCACCACCTCTGCAAAGGATCATCTCATCCCCCAACCTGTGGCTGTCAACTAGCACACCAACCCAGTGCCACTACTGAGAAGTCTCTCGCCTAGTGTACTGAGTGTCATCCAAATATCTTGGGTGAACCTCGCGTACTCTGCTGCTCACGCCCAAAGTGCCAAAGGTCAAAAACATAATCAACTGTACCTGTGAGTGATGTCGAAGCGAGTCAGGTGTGTGAGTCCCCACAGATACTTCCAAGTATCGCTCCTTTGTCTCTCCATCGATCCTGGGTGAACTACTCCCAAAGGTAAGCCCGATGTCCCTGTCCATGAGTCTCCCTGGAAGCAATGCTCTAAGACCCTGCTGTGCAGCACCGTATGCCCTCGCATACCACTGATCATCCATATACTCCTCAACATGCCACTGCACACTGAGGCATACCTCGGTATACTGCTGGATACCATGTGCTACTGCTGTAGCACCCTGTACCATCTCGTGCCTTGACTGTGTCCAGGCATCAGTCACTCTCCGCATGCTCTCAATGTGATGTAGGATACTCCTACTCCACAATGCAGTCCCACACACTATGGTACACCACCATGCTACCCCATGTCCACCGGCAATCCACCGCTCAATGCTAGAGGCTCCCACACATCCATGGATGTGATGTCCTAGAGCTGTGCCTCTACATATCGGACTACCACCAATTGGTATCCTCATGTCCACCGTCACATCACTATACCCGCCGACAAATGGATCATCACTGCAAATCCTCCTCGAGGGGTCCGAGAAGTGAATCTCCCTATGGGTAAGTAGTGTTACCACCACTGCTCGGCTCCGCTGCGTCCTCTGTGCCCTACACAAAGGTGAAGAATCCTTGGCCCCATACAAGGTGCCATCTGGTGGCCTGCCAATGCCACCTCCTCCGGCAAGCTCCTGCCAAGGTGTGCTGACCACCCCGTGATCCTGTGTACGAATGTCATGCCAAGACAACCTAGGGAGTCTGCCCATAAACTGGTTGGCCACTGGAGCTGACCGAGACTGCACATGCTCTACCACTAGGCCAACTGTACTCTCCAAGACATAGTCATCCGACCTGCCTGGGAAACGATAGGTGATCCCACCTAGATCCCAATGCCAATCTAGGGCTCCTGTATTCCCCATGCATAGAAAATCCTGCTGAGCTACACTCGGATCCTTCACTATCTCCATAGCCCGCTCCACCGAGTACCAACTCAGAATCTCTCGCCATCCAACCTCAACATGTGGATGTTGTACCCTGTGCAACTCTGATCGTCTCATACCGCCATCCAAGTCAACATATGAGATCTGACTAGGTGGCTCTGCTCTCTCTCTCCAACGGGAAGAGATGACCCAACAACATTGCTAGTCCCATCCATGCATGCCTGAAGGGGAATGATCTGACGCTCCAACGTGCCCTCTGATTGTACCATCAGGGAATCTAGTCGTTCCCCAATGCGGACCAACTTGGCCGCTGACTTGGCACAAGTCACTCTCATACCCTCCAGCTCCTGGTCCTGCAACAAAATGGCCTCCCGTACTGACGTGGCCTTCCCTCTCAAAACTCGAAGGTCCGTCCGAAGCCGATGATACCGCTGTATGCGACCATCATCCAATACCTCTGTACCTGCTAATGCCTCATCGAAGGTGGATATATCTCCTAATGCCTCACCCATCTGTCGTGTGCTGCTACCACCTGAAGACTCGGACACGACTCCGGTCATCACCTCAATGGATGGCTCTACTGAGGTAGGCTCTACCTTCTCCACTTCCACATCAACCGACATGGCCAAGGAGGTCTCCGATGAGGGTGAATCCTGTGTCACACTAGGTGTAACCTCAGACTCCCTGCAATCCTGTGTGCCCTCATCCTCCAAGTGCAATGTACAATCCAACAATGGCTCATGAGAATGATGGTTCGATTCCTCCTTGAGTGTTTCCATGTTGCACAGCGCAGTGCAACCAGGCTGCTCTATAGTAGCAATGAGATTTGACCCTTGGTCTACAAGAGTCCCATCCTCAAAAGTGTTGGCTGGCCCAACTGTCGATGCATGTGGCTGCTCATCCATGAGTGGGACAGCGTTTTCACAAGCCTCCTCAAGAGGTGATGTGATCTCTTCTTCTCGATTAGAATTGGAAGCGCATGGTACTTCCTCTTCTTTTTCTTCAACCTTCTTGATCTTCTCAACAGTGGATGCATCTTTTCTGGATCTGAAAAAGAATAAACTATCCTTTTTCACCGTTCCGGTCCTCTTGGGCTTAGACTCACATGGAATATTGGATTCCTCATGCATGGGAAGAGGTGATCTCTCAGTGGTATGCTGCAAATCTGAAATTTGCATGCTAGAAACTCCACTGTTACCACTGTCCCTTACTCCATCCTGCCTGAGCTGACAGTAATCTTTGAAGGGCACAACTGCTTTGAAGTCTTCCCCCTTGGACTGCCATTCTCTGAAATAATCTCCCAAGGGAAAATGATCCTGCTGCCTCTCTTTCTCACTCGGCACTAGAGGTAAGAATGTAGGCATTGTGATAATGTCCACAGGCTGAGCCAGAACCATGCTCTGATACCACTGTAATATTCCTATTTAAGGAAATTAAATAAACACAGCAAATGGTACAGCAGTGGAATGCTCCTTCTGAAATATTCAATAGCGTATAAAATAACAGAGACAGCCTATGCAACAGACACACATTTAACAGAGAAATCACTGAGCCATTTCATTATGCGAGGAATTACCAGTGATTACAATAGATGCCCAGATGATAATTCTCAAACTGGCGCAGGCAAGACAAAGACAAAAACAAAGTACAGCGGGTTTCCTGTTGCGTTCAAGCGGCTGAGAATGCTGTTGCGCGCTGCTAATATGCTGCGGCTGAAAGAAAGGCCCACTACGAGACTCCCGATTCTGCCTCACGTCCTCATTGGGCACGGACTGTCCCTGCTCCTTCACCAGACCCGAAACCTCCAAATGATAGCACTATAGAGATCACACGGGATGGACCGCGGTCCTTCCACACAGATAGCGCTGTCACTTCTGAACGCTGCTCTGTAACAAGCTCCAAACCCGATCCTCTGACAAAACAATGATAGAACGGCCTCACCCGAGCAGGCACTCGAAGTCCCCTGGGGCTGAGGTTGAGATCTCCGCTCGGAGACACTCGGCGCACTGAACAGTGCTGCAGACCTGCTAAATAGCCGACGTGCTCAAGTCTTAGCGACCAGTTTCAATATCATAAAATTCATCAATAATCAAAAAGAAGGAAGCTCTCTCCCTTTTTTATGCGGCCTTCCTCTCGAACCTTCGACTCCTCCTTTCCCGCGCAGCCCTTCTTGGCTCCACGCTGCCAACCCAGCCCGCGTGCTTGCCTCCGCGCGCTCGGGTGAGACCACGACCCACTCTTTGTTATTTGAAATTGACTATTGGCGGAAAAATTGGTCCGGATTAATATTCCAATTAGCTTTTGCTAATTGGGAATATTACATACAAAGTTGTAATAACTTCAAATTTCTAACCATATTTTGATTGAAATTTGATTAAATTCAACTCTCAATTATAATTCTATTATATGGCTGTTTCTTGAGCCTGATATGTGTTTGGCATATTACGAATGTCTGTACAAACTTCACAACTATTATTAGTTCTTGTACACTGTAACCAGTTTTCTTGCATATACGCATTCGAGAATTTTACCCTGGTACACTGACCACTTGCTAACCTGCTGATTTCATTGGTTATTTAGTGGGATACCGCAGGACAGGAGCGGTTCAGGACAATAACAAGCAGCTATTACCGTGGAGCTGATGGAATCATTGTAAGCAACAGTGAACTGTATTTGGTATTAGATCTTTCAGAAACTGCAATTGTGTATAAAGTTATAAACTAAAAATATGCCTTTGCATCCAGTGTAAAAAGCTACAAACGAGTTCCATGGAGTGAGAGTCATTATGCTTAACTGAAATTGTAGCGAAGTTATATATGTAGCAAAGATACAGAAGCTGATTTATAAATGCAGGATGGTAACATTACTGCAATACTTACTTGTCCTGCAAGTAGGGATCTTCCGATGGAAATCTGGAGCAGGGATCTTGCGGAAGCAGCCACAACCAACAGGTAATTGCAGCTAACAGGAAAGGCAGGCAGGAAAGTCGAGCGACAACCAACAACAAATTTCAGAGGCAGGTAACAGCAAAGGCATAAGGTCTAGCAACAACAAATTTCAAAAAGCATAGCAACAGCGGATATAAATTTAAATTCCACGAGAAGAATTGTAATATCCCGTTTCGAGGATATCTATAAAATACGGCAAACTCCAACCAGAGATTGACTAGGAGGGCATTTACCGGATATGTCGCCTCTAAAAGAGGACAAGATCCGAAGGCTATCTGGCCCTTTCCAGACTCTGTCTAAGAGTGAAATATAAACACACCAAGTGGTATAGAATGAGAACGCTCAAACAATAATAGTGCAACAAACTGTAATATCCCAAAAATGGATTTTTCAGCAGATCATGCCAGAAAAATGCATTCCTCAAGAAAGCATGCTTCAGCCATCATAAAAACCCAGAAACCCAGAAATCCAGAAACCCTTCAGCGTTTTCTCCAGTAGCTGTGAGACAAAAAGATGAACATATAGCCGATAATAATGTATAACAGCAAGAGAGTGTACAAGCCTTTAGGAAACAACCTCTCAAGAGAAGAAATGCAAGCCTCAATAATACATGTACATGGCAATGAGAGAACACTGCTATTTCTATATAAAACCAGGCTATGAAAAACGCAGTCTATGATAGAATGCTGC
Organism: Pinus albicaulis; assembly: GCA_034641835.2. Lineage (NCBI taxonomy): Eukaryota > Viridiplantae > Streptophyta > Pinopsida > Pinales > Pinaceae > Pinus > Pinus albicaulis. Next base: position 1,324,933,211 of record CM076572.1, read on the forward strand.
TCCAAATGATGTCAATACATGGATATGGAAATATATGGCCCCAAACACAACAAGGGAGCAAGCTCTAACCCTTACAAGCAATAATATCTCAATCCTCCAAGGGATTGGCTGAAATACACGAAATGGCAAGAATGTTGTGTTGCTGCTAATATGCTGCGGCTGGAAAGGGCTCTGCTAAGAGACTCCCGATTCTGCCTCATGCCCTCAATGGGCACGGACTGTCTCTGCTTCAAACTCCAGACCCGAAACCTCCAAAAATGATAACAATACAGTGCTCACACGCGATGAACTGCGGTCTTCCCACTCAGACTGCGCCGCCACTCCTGACGCTGCTCTGCAACAGGTCCCAGATCCAATATTCTTGCAAACGATCATAGGACTGCCTCACCCGAGCAGGCACTCGAATTCCCCCGGGGCTGAGGGTGAGATCTCCGCTCGGAGACACTCAGCGCACTAAACAGTGCTGCAGACTGGCTAAACAGCCGGCGTGCTCTTAGTCGTAGCGACCAACTCAATATCATAAACATCAACAACCCCCAAAATGAGGAAGCTCTCTCCCTTTTATATGCGGCCTTCCTCTCAAACCCTAGGCTCCTCCTCTCCAAAGCAGCCCTTCTCGGCCCCATGCTGCCAACTCAGCCCGCGTGCTTGCCTCCCCACGCTCGAGAGAGTCCACGATCTACTCACTTGTCATTTACAATTAACTATAGGTGGCAAAATTGGTCCACATTAATATTCCAATTAGCTATTGCTAATTGGGAATATTACAGTCTCCCTCGGCAAAATGTTGCTTGACCTCAAGCAACTGCCTAAGCAAGTCTCCTCTCTGCAAAATGTGCCTGGGTCCCAGATGCGCCACTGAATCTTCCCTGTCCTCTGCATCACCCTGATATGAAGGGAGCTCTCAATGCCAGGATCCCAAACTGATCTCTCACGGTACCAGCCAAGCAATGAAGACCATGACTCCGGTTGTGCTGTATCTGTTACGGTGTAAGCTGTCCCATCGACCGTGTAACAACTCATCACCTCTCTCCACTCAAGGCATGGAGTCTGGAATATAATGAGGAACATCTCCCTCATGTGGATCCTCCATCTCCAAGAAATCATCCAAACAAAATGAGCCACCTCCCAACAAGGCAACTCCTGAAAATCTCCTCCCACCTCAAGCTCCGACAATGAAGGTGGGCTGAAAATCTGAACTTGGCATGCATCATAGCTTACCCCATGCTGTCATTCTCTCCACTCATGGTAAGTGTAGAGTGTATGCTGATCCTGGGTTGCAAAATCATTGCCCTCCAATGGAAAAGTGAAGAACAATCCTCCAAAGAAGGTTCCTCCAACAATGAAGAACAAGCTGGCCCAAAATAATCCATCCATGAAGAATAGGACATGGTCATCATGGAACATCCGAATGAAAGGTTCGTTGAAGGTTTTACATGATGATACATGATGCAAACAATCTCTCCCAAGGATACAGCGCAGTCTCATCCACTGCGACTTCAGAAAATTACATGGCAAGTAATATCCATGATTCATCACATCTACTAAAGGATAGTAAATGGCTGAATGTAGCAACAATAATACATGATCAGGTACTTGCCCATGGCTGTACAATGGATGAATACCAATCTTATGGCCCACCTCAAAAGAGAACAAACATTTAGCCGTGGTGGCCATATCTCCTCTCATGCTCCCATTAGAACATGTAGTGCAGAAATTGTGAGAATTTTTCCCACTCACGGACACATCCAACTCATGTGTCTCCCTCATGATCAAGCCTCCCGTACAAATCTGATATATATCAGCAAATGTAGACATGATCAGCAATAATATGAAGAGAATGCTGAAGGTTTCATGTGGTGCAAGAAGGTACCAACAACTTCCCAAACAAGTACAACGCAGTTTTACAAGTTGCTGCTTGATGAAAATACAAGGCAAAATGTTAATCATGCATGTCTTTATATGATACATGCTATAGTGCAACAACTGAACATACATGTGGTGATAAAAAATTTGCCCAAGGCCACAAAAGAGATGGCTGCCTCCATCATGTAGATTGGCCCAATACAACTCATGGAGCAATGTGACAAGCTTGCCCCCTTGTGAAGCAATGCACTGCATAGGAATGGCAAGAGTGTGCAAATCAATGAATGTAAAAACAAATCCCTCACCATATGCTGGAAGTAAGATGGTACATGGGTCCATACATGAGTCCTTCATAGTGTGTTGGCATGCTATGAAAAAGAATGAACCATGTGCTGCAAGAAGATGATCCTTCTCATGCTTTGTGTTGTGGATGATTTTGTCACCCTCTTAGAGACAGCCTAGAGTTGCCATAGACCAGTGCCTAGGACATCTTAATATAGCAAGGAGCCCTTTATAGTTTGGGTTGTCAGTCCAAGAGTTCACTTACTATCTCTTGTTTGAACAAGGAAATTAGTTTTGAATGGGACCAATCTCTCTCAGAAGCTGACACAAAGATAAGAATAATGTGGGAACATCATGTAAAACTTCAGCATGAAAGCATCAGACAGTTAAGAGACCGCTTACTGTAAAGAGGGCCGATTCAAATAATATATCACAGAAATCAGATATCAGGAAGTGAGTGCAGTGAGGAAACATAAGAGGATATTAGCTGGCATGAGACTGATACCCAGATACACAACAAAACCATATAAGGGCGCACCAATTTACGAATCCTTATATGACAATGGCGTTTTAAAAGCACCCTCCTCAAGCAACTAATATAGCAGAAAATATGGAAAGAGTGAACATGAAACAGTATACCATGACTAGGCCTATTTAAAGCGCTTGACTAATTCCAGAAAGGGCATCAACGAGGATGAATCCTTAATGCAAACTAGTGAGCCACTCGCATTCTAGAACATGATACAAGAAGATAATGAGCATGAAAGAGATATTGTATTAACACATGAGAGAAATTACATACTGTGAGATACCAAAGACCAGAATCCTCATTACAGTTATAACACCTCCTCACTGAGACCCTACGGGCTCTGAAGCTTCATACAGAAATATTACAAAAATGTATACATAAGTCTTTCTCGCTGCACAGTTTGCTGATAGAAATATGGAACCCTTACAATGTCTTATTTCTGAGTATTTATAGAACAGATCGAAAAATCTAGAGGAGGAGGTAGGTATCCTACATTTATTGATCTAAATTGAATAAGAATGGCGGAAATCATTCGCGCCTACATCATGAATGACTAACTATAAATGACTGTACTTTACAGACTGTCTATAAAAATAAATGCTGGGAGATAAAAATCTCCTTATATACAAGACACAAATAATAAAATATATACAGCGTGCTGCCTGTAGCCGAGGGAAAATCTGCTGCTGTAAGAGACTTGAGATAATCTGCGTTCCTGTACTGTACTCTCGGCCCTTAGCTTTGAATTTGAATTCTGGATCTTAAATGCGGGGCTAATTTCTTTAGAGGGTTCTGTAGCTCCATATCTTAGTTTTCTTTAATGGCGGTCACCTCTCCCACCTACCCTCGGCTTCTTCTTTTAATTTTGCCAGCAGAATATGTCCTTTGGTATGCTCCTGATCTCTGCAATGGAGGCGGCAAGTTAAAGCGCCTACTATGTCATTTTAAAACCTGCAAAACCCGCAAAACATTAGAGAAAATTGACTCGGAGACAGGGAGTGTGGAAAAGGGAGATGACAACGACGTCGTGAAGACGGACAAATAACGGGAATACGCATGGTGGCATAAGCGAATTGATGAAGGCTCGACAGATGGATGAAAAGTGGATTATCTTCGTGACACAGTCTGGTCATGAGGAAGGAATAACGAAAAATAAAACATATAAACGAACACACACACACACACATATATATATATATACATATAATGGGGTGACGCCACGGATACACGGGGGCATAACACATGGGTGCACAGGAGAACAGGTGGAAGACTGACGAGGCGGCAGAGTCAACGGGTGGAAGTGGATGAGAGTGACACGGTGGCGGGCCATAGCACATGGTGGACGCATGTTAACGGGCAGGCAGTTCTGGTACACCTCCACCGTTGGATAGAGATCGGGAGATCCAACGATTCGCATGAATTCCGCTGCCCGGCGATTGTACAGACATTAATGCGCGGAAGAAAAGCGGTTTCCCGCCCGTACCAAGGACACGCGGCATATGATTTATGGCATCGCTGGCCTTGGGCCCAAAACTGCCGTCCTGGCGAAAGTGGTGCGGAACTATGCCGCCGGTTTCTTGCGCGCGGGGCCCTCCATACAGGGAAATTGCCGCGCCGTTGATTCGATTTAGATCTGACGGTTGCGACGGCACTCGGGGTATTAAACGATAAGCCCCTTTCCTTCAGCTTGCGGTTTTCGGGCTAGGGACGTATGGAAGTCAAGGCAAGAGGGGCTAAAGTCTGAGGGGCTCGGCCCGATATTTAAAATATGTGTTTTAGACTTTGGCCAAGTGCATTTTCTGAATGGGGATGGTGCTATTAAGCGGGAGCATCGGGATTTAAGTCACGGTGGAGGTCTGAAAGAAATTTAGGAAAGGTGGTAGGCCGAAAATTTACGTGCAGGAGTAAATATGTACAACATCGGCTCCATCTGGGGACGGCATGTTTGTCCTCGGACATGTCGAGAACACGCAGACCATTAAGCATTTCATCCCGCTTTCCAATCCTCCTGTATGTGAATTTTATCCTACAATTCCCTTGCTTTTCTTCAAAACTCATTAGCACACTTGCATTATTCAAAGAATGATGGAACAAAAAGAAAACTAATGTACAATATAATACACCAGGCTGTCTTGGCCTCCTGGGTCCCATACTCTGCTTTGCTGGCATCCATTGGTTACATTATTCTTCAGTTGTACCCCTCCAGGTTTCCATATTTTATTCTGCAATTTTCTTCCAGTTATGCTTTCACATTCTGTTCTTGTTTTTCCATTACCTAACTTTCTTTGCTTTCTTGTTGGTATCTGCTGTTTCTGAGGCACCTTCGTCATTAGTCTCCTGATGCTGTCAATTCCTATGCCCAGCCTTTCTTTTATATGGAACTGACTTTGCTCACTAGTGTCTTCATCCTGGGCAGCTTTGATTTTTGCACTTTCCACTGCATCTTCAATATGGCTCTCGAAAGCCTGATCATCTCCTTTTTGTATTTTGAAAGGCAGTGGGGTCTCTTTTTTTTGTTCCACAATAGTAGCTTTGAAAAATTTTCTCTCTGCTGGCAACATACTGCTAGAAAAGACCCTTGATCCTTCTTCAAATGTCTGCAAAAAATGAGCATAAGGATCATAAAATGATACCTGGTCAAAAGTGTTTGGCAAGCAGGCTTCGACCAGGATTTTATCTCCTTTCACTGGATCAAGAAGAAGACTCTTTTGAGAGAGAGAATCTCCTTCGTTCTCTAAACTGGAGGACTTATTGCATACTGGAGCTGAGTCCTTTTGGAGCTCTGGTATATTTTGCTTTGCTGTGCTGAGCTCTATGAAAAAAATTATGCATTCTTGAGCAGGGGCTTGCCCCATTATCTCCTCTTTTTCAAGAGAAAGCTCGCTGTTTTCATCTTGCTCAAGAATCTCTTCTTGGCTCTCCTCCCCTCCTTCCTGTATTGAATCATATTTTTTCAACATAATCTCCAGCAACCTGATTTCTTCGTTCCACGAATTAAAATCTTCCCCCGAGTTTCCTTCCTCCTTTCTTGAAAAGGAAAGCTGCTGGCTTCCAGTCTCGCTGATGGTCTGTGTTAAAGAAAAATGAGGATCCAAGGAATCTTCATCTGTTATTATACTATCATGGCTCTCCTCATCCGTATCATAGATGGGCTGACTGGTTTCATTACTATTCTGAGATTGTCGGCCCTGACTTTCCTCCCATGGGTCTACTGATGATGGTTCTGCAGACTCAGCTTCTCTTTGGAAACAATCATCATCAAATAAATCATAACTAGGAAAGTCGCAGTCATAATCAATGTCACCAATCAAACTTGTTGGATTCTCAGCAGGTCCTTCTTCATCTTGATCCTCAGAGGAGTTTCCTGGATCCAAATTATCAAACTCAAGTGACGAATGGGCAAGAGTAGGTGTCCTATAGAAAATTTCTGAGGCAGGCTGCTGATTTGATATCTGATCAACCTCTTCTTCTGTCAAAGGAGGTGATTGTTTTGTATTTCTTTGTGCAGAAGAATAGTAGCTTTCTTTTTCTTGTACTAGCTGATTGGGAGGCAGGATGTTCTCTTGAGCCTCTTCTTTTACATCGGATTCTGCCTCTTCTATGTGGTTTCTTGCTTCCTCGAGGCAGCGCTCCCTATTTTCCATGGCTATCAGATCGTGATACTCTCTGATCAACATAATACAGGATGTAGATAAGCAATCAGGCGGTTTCTGATCACTTTCTTCCTCATCTTCCATAGGTTTTAAAGCATCATACATGTCTTGCTCATTGTCTGCGTCTTGGGCTTATTCTTGTGATTGCAAGAGTTTGATCTCAGCTTCGTATCTTTCAATCATCACTCTTAGAAGGATTTTCTTAAGCACGGGTGTGCAACTTGGGATGAGAAGAGTGATCCGTGGAAGGTCCTCCACTTCCATTTTTGCTAAGCCACGTGACATTTCATCTCTGCACTCTGCTATAAAATTCGAATGCATTTTGCAAGCTACTCAGAGTCTTCCACCAGTGGGGTCTTTTAATTATTCAGGAACTGTGGAGTCGCCAGGTGGATGGTTTAAGATCTTACTGTCCACCACAGTGATTTTCCAAATCAAGGCTATTGTTTCTTGCCAGTAGAGTCGGGACTGCAAATAGATTTAACAAATAAAGACCAGTGGAGTTGGGGATCTCTACTGAGATTTCTTGAGAAGAAGAAGGATAATCTTCAACAGAATATTCAGGATTTTCAACACGAGCTGGCTTCTTCTCTTTCCAAACTCTTCTGTGAATGATCTTCTCCAGGTCAGACACAGGTGTTTTCGGCTGTGAGGTATGTGACCTCAAATGGGGCTTCCGGGAAGCCAGGACTTCCAATAAAATTTATCAAATAAAGACCAGTGGAGTCGCCAAGGTGAGAGATACGCAACTCTTCAACTCTCTGTGCTCACCTGATTAGAGAGTGAAAACAATTTGTCAAAAACCCAGGGAAACTGATATTCTTGAATTTGATCCCCGGCAACGGCACCAGAAAGATGTTGTGGATGATTTTGTCACCCTCCTAGAGACAGCCTAGAGTTGCCATAGACCAGTGCCTAGGACATCTTAATATAGCAAGGAGCCCTTTATAGTTTGGGTTGTCAGTCCAAGAGCTCACTTACTATCTCTTGTTTGAACAAGGAAATTAGTTTTGAATGGGACCAATCTCTCTCAGAAGTTGACACAAAGATAAGAATAATGTAGGAACATCATGTAAAACTTCAGCATGAAAGCATCAGACAGTTAAGAGACCGCTTACTGTAAAGAGGGCTGATTCAAATAATATATCACAGAAATCAGATATCAGGAAGTGAGTGCAGTGAGGAAACATAAGAAGATATTAGCTGGCATGAGACTGATACCCAGATACACAACATAACCATATAAGGGCGCACCAATTTACGAATCCTTATATGACAATGGCGTTTTAAAAGCACCCTCCTCAAGAAACTAATATAGCAGAAAATATGGAAAGAGTGAACATGGAACAATATACCATGACTAGGCCTATTTAAAGCGCTTGACTAATTCCAGAAAGGGCATCAACGAGGATGAATCCTTAATGCAAACTAGTGAGCCACTCACATTCTAGAACATGATACAAGAAGATAATGAGCATGAAAGAGATATTGTATTAACACATGAGAGAAATTACATACTGTGAGATACCAAAGACCAGAATCCTCATTACAGTTATAACCCCTCCTCACTGAGACCCTACGGGCTCTGAAGCTTCATACAAAAATATTACAAAAATGTATATAGAAGTCTTCTCGCTGCACAATTTGCTGATAGAAATATGGAGCCTCCACAATGTCTTATTTTTGAGTATTTATAGAACAGATCGAAAATTCTAGAGGAGGAGGTAGGTATCCTACATTTATTGATTCATTTGAATAAGAATGGCTAGAATCCATTCGCGCCGCCTACATCATGAATGACTAACTATAAATGACTGTACTTTACAGACTGTCTATAAAAATAAATGCTGGGAGATAAAAATCTCCTTATATACAAGACACAAATAATAAAATATATACAGCGTGCTGCCTGTAGCCGAGGGAAAATCTGCTGCCGTAAGAGACTTGAGATAATCTGCGTTCCTGTACTGTACTCTCGGCCCTTAGCTTTGAATTTGAATTATGGATCTTAAATGCGGGGCGAATTTCTCTGGAGGGTTCTGTAGCTCCATATCTTAGTTTTCTTTAATGGCGGTCACCTCTCCCACCTACCCTCGGCTTCTTCTTTTAATTTCGCCAGCAGAATATGTCCTTTGGTATGCTCCTGATCTCTGCAATGGAGGCGGCAAGTTAAAGCGCCTACTATGTCGTTTTAAAACTTGCAAAACCCGCAAAAAATTAGAGAAAATTGACTCAGAGACAGGGAGTGTGGAAAAGGGAGATGATAACGATGTCGTGAAGACGGACAAATAACGGGAATACGCATGGTGGCATAAGCGAATTGATGAAGGCTCGACAGATGGATGAAAAGTGGATTATCTTCGTGACACAGTCTGGTTGTGAGGAAGGAATAACGAAAAATAAAACATATAAACGAACACACACACACACACACATATATATACATATAATGGGGTGACGCCACGGATACACGGGGGCATAACACATGGGTGCACAGGAGAACAGGTGGAAGACTGACGAGGCGGCAGAGTCAACGGGTGGAAGTGGATGAGAGTGACATGGTGGCGGGCCATAGCACATGGCGGACGCATGTTAACGGGCGGGCAGTTCTGGTACACCTCCACCGTTGGATAGAGATCGGGAGATCCAACGATTCGCATGAATTCCGCTGCCCGGCGATTGTACAAACATTAACGCGTGGGAGAAAAGCGGTTTCCCGCCCGTACCAAGGACACGCGGCATCTGATTTATGGCATCGCTGGCCTTGGGCCCAAAACTACCGTCCTGGCGGAAGTGGTGCGGAACTATGCCGCCGGTTTCTTGCGCGCGGGGCCCTCCACACAGGACGATTGCCGCGCCGTTGATTCGATTTAGATCTGACGGTTGCGACGGCGCCCGGGGTATTAAACGATAAGCCCCTTTCCTTCAGCTTGCGGTTTTCGGGCTAGGGACGTATGGAAGTCAAGGCAAGAGGGGCTAAAGTCTGAGGGGCTCGGCCCGATATTTAAAATATGCGTTTTAGACTTTGGCCAAGTGCATTTTCTGAATGGGGATGGCGCTATTAAGCGGGACCATTGGGATTTAAGTCACGGTGGAGGTCTGAAAGAAATTTAGGAAAGGTGGTAGGCCGAAAATTTACGTGCAGGAGTAAATATGTACAACACTTTGAAATCCAAGTTAAGAAGAATATGCCATAGATGTCTCTATCATCATTACCTCCTCCTTGTTCATCAAGTGCAACAAATATGAAGTGATCCTGGGACCCATGGGTTATAGATCCACCATATCTCTGTTGGGCACACTTCATCCATAAGTCTCTGCTCCAAAGTGACAGCGCTGTGAACTCATGTAAATAAGCTCATGTCAATACAAAGCTCTGTTCTTTGGCATGCTCCTTGTCAAAGACTCCTCTAATAAAGCTGCAACAAATGTGGACTACTTCCCAAGATGGAAGTGCTTCCAAATCATCATCAAAGACCAAGGAGATAGTGCCATCTCCTCCTCCTCCATCATACCAATCATGTGATGAAGACACAATGAATGATGTGAGTATCATACCAACACCATGCATCCATACTCTATGCTGCTCAATGATGAAAGTATCCAGCCATCTTTCCTCCATCCTCCTACTCTTAGGAAGAGTGTTTGCCAAGTGATGGCCAAACTCTTTCAAGAGTAACCAGCGCAGCCAAGCCTCCTTCTGCCCGGTATCATAGTTCTACAAGTACAAGTGATGACCAAAGTCCTCCAAAAGTAACCAGTGCAGCCAAGCCTCTTGCTACCTGGTATCATTGATCTGCAGGTGGCTCCCTAGCTCCTTTCCCATCATCCACATCCACTCAATCACTTGTGGATGCCTCCTTCTTCTCCTCATCTTGGTACTCCTCCCATGAGGGCTACCATCCTCCCAAATCAAATTCCTGTCTTTGCACTTCATGGGATTTTGAAATGCAAGCTTCTCAAGGATCAATGAGACCCTATCAAGAATCAAATAGGTGGTAGGCAAAAACCTCCCATCATGATGTGTATGGCTCAAGGTATGTCCAACACAAGCATGAGGGATGTTATCCATCCTAAGATGTCCTCCATCTTTTATCTGCTCTTGTGAGAAGGGAAGCAAAGCATTGTGTCGAAGTGCATCTCCAATGAGATCTTTCCTTGAGACCTCCCTTTCATCCATAGTCTTCCCAAACCAATGAGGTCTTGGATCTGAAAGTAGAAGTTCCTCTTTGAGCTGAGAGGAGCTCATTGAGAAAGTGTCATCTTGAAGGGAGAAAAGGTTTCTTACTCCAAGATGTCTACCATCAGTCTTCAAGGCTTCAAACCCCAACCTCCAATGTGATGTACAATCCAACAATGGCTCATGAGAATGATGGTTTGTTTCCTCGTTGAAATTTTTCATGTTGCATAGCGCAGTGCAACCAAGCTGCTCTATGGTAGCAATGGGATTTGACCCTCGGTCATGCAAAAGTAAATCTCCACATTGATCAAAAGAATTTGCTGCAACAATGGAATGTGGAAATCTTTTCATACCTTGATGTGCATTTGGAACTTCTTGTAGGGCTACAAGAGTTCCTCCCTCAAAAGTGTTGGCTGCTCCAACTGTTGATGCATGTGGCTGCTCCTCCCTGAGTGTGACAACGTTATCACAAGCCTCCTCAAGAGGTGATGTGATCTCTTTTTTCTTTGCTCTTTATCCATCAAAGGTTTGGATCAACCCTTGAGTGAACTCTGCAAAAGTCTCCACCCTTGCATGGCTCAAGTGGCTGCACCACCAATCATAGGCTTCACCCTCCAAATGCAGCACTGAGATTTCAACAGCTTCTTTCCCTGCTACAGGATGTAGTAGGAAAAATGCCTCCAACTTTCTCACCCAAGTTTTTGCATTAGATGACCCATCAAAGGTAGACAACAGAAATCTATTGCCTTTGATTTCTTTTCTGCTACATGGTCTCTTCTCTTCCTTCAGCTGGATGAAATGAGGAAAATCTAGAGTCTCCCTGAAGGCTCTAGGTTGAGATCTATACTCAACAAGGTAATCACTGAGAATCTGACGATCCAAGTGTCTTCCATGCTCAGTATCTTCTGCTCGATGAGAATAGGAAGTGCATGGTACTTCCTCTTCTTTTTCTTCAATCTTCATGACCTCCTCAATGGTGGATTCATTCCCTCTGGATCTGAAAATAGATGAGAATAATTTCATCTTTTTCACCGTACCGATCTTCTTGGGCTTAGACTCACAGGGACTAGTGGATCTCTCATACATGGGAAGAGGTGTCCTCCCAATGGTACGCTGCAACTTTGAGCTCTGCGTTCTAGATCCTCCATTGTTCCATTTTCTTTCATCTTGCCTGAGCTGACAGTAATCTTTGAAAGGCAAAGCTGCTTTGAAGTCTTCCCCCTTGGACTACCATTCTCTGAAATAATCTCCAAAGGGTAAATGATCCTGCTGCCTCTCTTTCTTACTCGGCACTGGAGGTAAGAATGTAGGCATTGTGATAATGTCCACAGGCTGAGCCAGAACTATGCTCTGATACCACTATAATATCCCGTTTCGGGGATATCTATAAAATACGGCAAACTCCAACTAGAGATTGACTGGGAGGGCATTTACCGGATATGTCGCCTCTAAAAGAGGACGAGATCCGGAGGCTATCTGGCCCTTTCCAGACTCTGTCTAAGAGTGAAATATAAACACACCAAGTGGTATAGAATGAGAACGCTCAAACAATAATAGTGCAGCAAACTATAATATCCCAAAAATGGATTTTTCAGCAGATCATGCCAGAAAAACGCATTCCTCGAGAAAGTATGCTTCAGCCATCATAAAAACCCAGAAACCGAGAAATCCAGAAACCCTTCAGCGTTTTCTCCAGTAGCTGTGAGACAAAAAGATGAACATATAGCCAATAATAATGTATAACAACAAGAGAGTGTACAAGCCTTTAGGAAACAACCTCTCAAGAGAAGAAATGCAAGCCACAATAATACATGTACATGGCAATGAGAGAACACTGCTATTTCTATATAAAACCAGGCTTTGAAAAACACAGTCTATGATAGAATGTTGCTCCAAATGATGTCAATACATGGTGTTGTGGATGATTTTGTCACCCTCCTAGAGACAGCCTAGAGTTGCCATAGACCAGTGCCTAGGACATCTTAATCTAGCAAGGAGCCCTTTATAGTTTGGGTTGTCAGTCCAAGAGCTCACTTACTATCTCTTGTTTGAACAAGGAAATTTGTTTTGAATGGGACCAATCTCTCTCAGAAGCTGACACAAAGATAAGAATAATGTAGGAACATCATGTAAAACTTCAGCATGAAAGCATCAGACAGTTAAGAGACCGCTTACTGTAAAGAGGGCCGATTCAAATAATATATCACAGAAATCAGATATCAGGAAGTGAGTGCAGTGAGGAAACATAAGAAGATATTAGTTGGCATGAGACTGATACCCAGATACACAACAGAACCATATAAGGGCGCACCAATTTACGAATCCTTATATGACAATGGCGTTTTAAAAGCACCCTCCTCAAGCAACTAATATAGCAGAAAATATGGAAAGAGTGAACATGGAACATTATACCATGACTAGGCCTATTTAAAGCGCTTGACTAATTCCAGAAAGGGCACCACTTAAGATGAATCCTTACTGCAAACTAGTGAGCCACTCGCATTCTAGAACATGATACAAGAATATACGAAGAAGAAAGAGTGATATTGAAGAAGAACACAGTTGAGAAATTACATACTCTGAGATACCAAAGAATTTAACTCATTACGCTTATAACCCTCTTTCATCAGAGATCTCTACGGCTCCAGCTTCATACATAAATATTACAAAATGTATACAGGTCTTCTCGCCGCACAAGTTGTCGAGGAATCGGGGAAACTTTAGCTTGCTTGAGTTTATAGGGAACATAGAGGATTCTAGAGGAGGAGGTAGATGAAGCACATTTAATGACTCAACTTGAACAAAATGGCGGAAAACATTCACGCCCACTCTATGAATGACTAACTATAAATGACTGTACTAGACAACCTGTCTATGGAAATAAATGCTGGGAGATAAAAATCTCCTTATATACAAGATAGAAATAATAAAATATATACAATATGTTGCCTGCAGCTGAGGGAAAATCTGCTGCCGTAAGAGATTTGAAATAATCTGCATTTCTGTACTGTACTCTCGGCCCTTGGCTCTGGATTTGAATCCTGGATCTTTAATGCGGGGCGAATTTATCTGGAGGGTTTTGAGAATCCATATCTGTGTCTTCTTTAATGGCGGTCATTTCACGCACCTGCTCTCAGCCTCTTTCATTAAATTTCACCCACAGGAAATCGTCTTTTATGGGCCCCAAACCTTTCTAACAGCGGCAGCGGATCAAAACGCCCTCCTGTTATATTTAAAACCTGCAAAACCCACAAAATATTAGAAAAGCCGACACATATGGAGGCGGGGATGAAGACGACGCTGCGGTCATGGATAGGAGACGGAAACAGGCAGGGTGGTGGGAGGAAAATCATGGAGGTGTTGATAAATAGACGCGCTGTGGGTTTTATACATAACGCGGTCTGGACGAGATGAATAACAACAAACGCGAATAAAAACACATAGACGAACACAAATATATATATATATATATATATATAACGGGGGAAAATATCTCGGACGTACGGGGTGAACACGTGGGCGTATGGAGGACAAGTGGGAGAATGACGTGGCGGAGTCAACGGGTGGGAGTGAGTGAGAGCGACACAATGGCGGGCCCTATGTTATAGCGGATAAGTGATAACGCGTAGGTAACTCTGACACACATCTGTCGTTGGATGAGGATCGGTAGATCGGACGGTTCACGTGAATCCCGCTGCCCGGCGATTGTACAGACATTAACGCACGGGGGAAGCGGTTTTAAAACTCGTACCAGTGACACGCGGCACTTTCTCTATGGGATCGCTGCCCCCGCGGTAAATACCGCTGCTCCGATGAGAGTGGCGCGGGGGAATACCACCAGTCTGCTGTGCGCGAGGACCTACACACAGGACAATTACCGTGCCGTTGATTTGATTTAGATCGGACGGTTGCTATCGCCCCCGAAAACTTTATGACTGAGCTCCTTTCCCTATGGCTTGTGGTTTTTGGGCTCGGGTCATATGGGAGTCAAAGCAGGAGGAGCTAAACTCTTAGGGGCTCGGCCCGATATTTAAATTATGTGTTTTAAACTTTGGCCAAGTGTATTTTTTGAACAGGGGTGGCGCTGTTAAGCGGGAGACTCGGGGTTTTAGGCCACGGTGAAGGTTTAAAATGGACTTGAATAGGGCAACAGGCCAAAATTCATGGGCAGGGGGAAATATGTACAACACATGGATATGGAAATATATGGCCCCAAACACAATAGGGGAGCAAGCTCTAACCCTTACAAGAAATAATATCTCAATCCTCCAAGGGATTGGCTGAAATACACGAAATGGCAAGAATGCCGTGTTGCTGCTAATACGCTGTGGCTGGAAATGGCTCCACTAAGAGACTCCCGATTCTGCCTCACTCCCTCAATGGGCACGGACTGTCTCTGCTTCAAACTCCAGACCCGAAACCTCCAAAAATGATAACAATACAGTGCTCACACGCGATGCACTGCGGTCTTCCCACTCAGACTGCGCCGCCACTCCTGACGCTGCTCTGCAACAGGTCCCAGACCCAATCTTCTTGCAAACGATCATAGGACTGCCTCACCCGAGCAGGCACTCGAAGTCCCCCGGGGCTGAGGGTGAGATCTCCGCTCAGAGACACTCGACGCACTAAACAGTGCTGCAGACTGGCTGAACAGTCGGCGTGCTCTTAGTCGTAGCGACCAACTCAATATCATAAACATCAACAACCCCCAAAATGAGGAAGCTCTCTCCCTTTTATATGCGGCCTTCCTCTCAAACCCTAGGCTCCTCCTCTCCAAAGCAGCCCTTCTCGGCCCCACGCTGCCAACTCAGCCCGCGTGCTTGCCTCCCCGCACTCGAGAGAGTCCGCGATCTACTCACTTGTCATTTACAATTAACTATAGGTGGCAAAATTGGTCCACATTAATATTCCAATTAGCTATTGCTAATTGGGAATATTACAAGAATAAAGATGTAGATCAACAAGCTAAATAGAAGAGTACTCACAGATTACAGAGACAGCGCATAAAAATCCGAATCAGATCTGATTTTGGAAGAACATCCAAGATGATGGAGTATAGTTGATGAGTCACACAGTGGTGTTAATGACAGGGTTGATATCATTAGATTTCTGATTTCATCTGGCGTTTGATTTCAATTTCAGTAGCTCTGATATTGACTAGAGATTAATGTGTTAGCGACAAATTTGATGGCATTACAGATGTGTATTTCATTTCATGGTTGATTTCATAGTGGTAAGAATATGAAGAATATCAGAGACATCGGGATTTCTCTGGATTGAGCAGACACATTGAATTCGGTAGAGGGGCATTGATTTCAGTAGGCGGAGGGAGTAATTCTGGATTGAGCGGAGAGTATCAATCAGTCAGTTCGTTAATGCTAGGAATTTAGTTCGTTAATGGTAGGACGACGTGGATGGGCAGGTGGATAGGCGGATAGGTAGGTGGATAGGCAGGTGACGTAGGGAAATCTGGCGAGGGACAACTGTAAAGAACGACGAATCTCTACAGTGACGCTACCAAAAACCCCACAATAGAACGCCTATTGGCATAATTAAAGAGTACATATATACAATACATAAATAATGAGGTTGTCAAGCCACATGTACAATTCTCTACTCAGAATAGACCCAAGAGAGTAAGATGTCTCCATCAAAGAGGGGAGAAGATGAGTCAAATGTGCAACTCATAGCCTCCAAAAGCCTCCAAATGGATGGATCTACAAATAACTCCTCAAAGTATGCTATGAAAGCCTCCTCCAAGGTAAAATGTCCCAACAAGCAACAAGTAGAAGCCATCAAGGGGTTGACTGCCCTAAGATTAGCTCCAATGATCATGTTTGAGGCATGCAATGTGTAACATCCTCCTCAAATCATGTCAACCATATCCTCAAGTCAAGGGAAGTCCAAGAAGGTTGACACGTGCCAAATAGAAGACCCAACAACTAAGTAATGCTTCCTTTAAGGTGGTTGTCCCATCAAACTATGTGGCATGTGCCTCCAAATGTGTGAACATGTTGAATGCTCCAATAAAATGCGACATTGCATGGCATTAGAGATCCAACTACATGAAGAATATCCCCAAATTGCCTAAGGTGTTGTGACCAATGCCTCAGGAGTTGTGAACTACCTCAAGAGTTGTGCTAAAGGTAATATACCATGTTCCATGCTATAAGTGTCCAAGTCACAAACCATGTGTGAGTGAGTACATGCCAAATGCTATATGCCACGAGGAAGTACATGCAATGTCGAATTGGCCTTAAAATGCTAGGGTGCTCCACCAAGGGATATGCATGTCCTCGTGTCCAATCATCTAGCAAGGAGTGTAGACTAGCCATATGATCAAGTGTTATGTTATGGTAAGCATGTAATACATCATCAAAACCTCTAGCACGCCATCATCCATGTCATCAACAATCCACAGAACCAAGTAAATGCCCCAGCCGTCCAAAGCTCTTTGTGATGAAAATCACAAGGGTAGTGAAGAAATTTACTAATACGAGCCTCATGCCAAATGAGGTGTAATAAGAAGCATCAGGGGAATTGACAATAGCCATCAAGGGACAATCCCTATTACTATGATCTAAACTTTGGCATCTCAAACGAGTATTACGTAAGTCAATATATCTAATAGATTTCCTTATAACCTTGGGTTTGACATGGATATAAACATATACCTTGATGCCTTGTGAGAGTACTTGGACACAAACCCACCTATATGCACGAGGACTGAAAAAAATGTCAGGGCTCATGACAAATGAACTTCACAATGAGAGATGAAAAATACTCCAGAAAATCACAAAATTGCAAGAGAAGACCTAGGAATTCAACCTAGAGAAGACCTAGGAATTCAACCTAGACCGATTGGTACAACTTTGCAGCTTCATGCATATAAAAAAAATCCATACAATTAATATAACACAACCAAGGTAGTGTGGCAAATCCTATGTTCATTAACCACAACTTCAGCTGCATGGCAATCTTTCTTAAATGTGAAATGGCAAAAATCATTAGTCATGTTGGCTGATTGTCCACCTATGCAGCAATCTTTCTTAAATGTGAAATGGCAAAAATCATTAGTCATGTTGGGTGATAGTCCACCTATAGCAATAAGATAGTCAAAGGGGTTAACTCAACCAATTGTCTTCAGTGTTGTTTGACATTTCACTAGTTCCATGCCAACAAGTGCTGAGTTCAAATCTCCCTCGGTGGGAAGCAATAGTCTCCATCAATGGAGTTTACTAGGAATTCCAACCATGAATGCAAGAAGCATCCCTCGGGATTCCAAACAAGATTTCCACTAGAAAAACAAATATTCAACAATAAAGTTCCCAAGCTTCCTTGACCTAGACCTGTATGACAGACCAGCAAACTCTTACAACATACACTAATAGATTCATAGTATGAGGCCATCATAGATAGCAAAATATTCATCATGGAATACCTTTAAGAATACTTGTACCTCATGGTAAACTTTGGAAACAAAATTTTCATGAGGCAATCTGTGGTGCCATTGTTGTCCGCTTCCTCCTTGAAATTTGGCTCCACGCACGTCAACTGCATAAACAAGCTCAAATAATTAGGTGGCCACATGGCCCACTACTGCCTTATGGACACGTTAGGCCACAGAGACCAACACACGACAGTAAAAGTTGTAAGGCAGGTCGTTAACGCGATAGGATGGTGAGTAATTGTGGACAGGACATTTCACATCCACACTGATTCACATATAGGCTCTCCTATGACTGTCTTCTTGTCATATTTATGTGGCAATATGGGGCATTGTGATTATTTAATGTTAATATGGCAATATGCGGCATTGTGAATCGTGATTATTTAATGTTGTTGTTAGTGTATATGTTTGTAATGAAAAAAATAAAATGTTGAGTTTTTTTTATGTCTGTCGAAAATTTCCTGATATTTCCAATATCCTAATCCTAAGTTTATGACCCCGCCACTAAATTGCCAATAATGCTATTTACAACACTGTTTAAATGTCCAAAGCTGAATTGCTTGACATTCTGTTCATGCACTACAATTAAGTATCAACTCAAGTCTCATATGCATTGCATTTCGTTATGGCATCTCCCTATGACAAGCCAAGTTACTTCTGTAGTTACAAGATACAAAAGTCAAATCACTACTAATTTCATAGTTACCTCCCCAGTCCCACGACAGGGACAATTATTTGTAATTTTTCTGCCAATAGAATACGACCAATTAACACAAGGCCTTGATGTAAACTAAAAACCAAAGGAAAAAATCTAGGTTCATGCAATGTGATACATTTATCTACAGTCGTAGCTGAATTCTGGGAGTAGTGGGAGGCCCTCAGTATTTCAAAGGAGCAGATCAGGAAAAGATTGAGCACACCTTTACTGCAAAGGGAGGACGACAACATAATATAAAATGTAGATGATGGAGAACATGCACTGAACTTATTCTGATGCTTTTGCAGAAAGAACCTTACTGTGCTGTTATTAAATTTGCCATCTTATTTAAGCTTGACAAGCACACAATTTTTATATATTGAAAGGCACACCAACTAGTAAAAAATGATATGAAAAAATTATATCGTTGTCCATTAATGCCCAAATACATGAATGGGCTTGAAAGTACAGCAAGTAATAATAGCAAAATAAAGAGTGCCTAAGGCATCTCTTCCCTAAACGATAAAATGCTGTTAATGAATCATCCAACATCACATACAATAACCATGGTAGACCTCAAAGGCTACACTACGTTTAATCTTTTCCATGAATCAATTAGATCTATGAAGCAACCATTGACTGCTTCCTATTATAACTACCAAAAGTTGAGAGAGAATGAATGATGGGTTGACAGGAAATAATGAAGGGTAGTGCTTCTTATTGGCCTTAGAATCTTAATGGACTCTGTTGTACACTTCCCTTGGCAGAAGACTGAAGAGGAAAATTCAAAAGATACAGTTGAAGATGTTACACCCCCATGAATGGTTATAATCAGGAAATCAAAACATTCGGTAGCAAACAGATATTTACTTTTGAGCTTGTTCAATCTTAGCCCTAAGTTTCTGCTCCAATACAAATATGTCCGATTCAAGGCTAAACATTCGCTCAAGAGCATGCATATTTTCCAGAGTCTCACTCAAAGTTCGACTGTCACTGCCATCACATCTCAAATGCTGCATAGGACCATGTAGCAACTTGTTGACAATGCCTCTGCTTAGGTCATCCACAAGTTTCCTGTTTTTCTTAGAAACATCATCTCCCATTTTTGACAAGCATTTCTCTAGCTCTGCAATTCTTATCCTCTCTGCATAAGCCCTCAGTTTCTTTATGGTAGGCACTGTCTCCAAAGAATCTCTCCATGCTTCAAACAGCCTCAACTCCTGATCGATAATAATCTGAGCTTCCAGAGCCTTTTTCTGTCTGTCCTCCTTGTTTGCATCAACCACTTCTTTGAGGTCATCAACATTATATACTCTGGATGAATTTACTTCTGAAACACAGGCAGCCACATTCCTAGGTACAGCAATA
This sequence comes from Pinus albicaulis, assembly GCA_034641835.2. Lineage (NCBI taxonomy): Eukaryota > Viridiplantae > Streptophyta > Pinopsida > Pinales > Pinaceae > Pinus > Pinus albicaulis. Next base: position 1,324,953,236 of record CM076572.1, read on the forward strand.
TCTATGAAAAGTCGAATCCCTCCCATTTCTGCAGACACAGGAGGAAGAACTTCAGCGTGCTCCTTCAAAAATAGTGGTGTTTCTGATGCTGTGCTCGTGAAGACTACATCTGCTTCTGCAGCACTATTAAGCATCTCAGTAAGCGGCTTATAGATCAGTTCTGCCCCAGTTAATTCTTGCTGTAAGAGCGAAACCCTTTCCTCAGATCTGTTAACTACAACAATTCTCTTGCAACCTTTTGCAATTAAATGTCTTATCACAAGCTTTCCCATCTTTCCTGCCCCAATAACTAGCATTTTGGCAAAAAAAATACCATCCTTTGGGAGCTTCATAATGGCCAGCTCAACAGCAGCAGAACTAACAGAAACAGCACCTGCAGCAATATTCGTTTCTGATCGGACTCGCTTTCCTGCTGTGATAGCATGTTTGAAGAGGCCACCAATATTTCTCTCAAATCCCAAGACTCCCTGGCCTACTTTGTGCACTTGCTTAACTTGTGCAAGGATTTGGCCTTCACCAAGAACAAGAGAGTCAAGACCAGATGCTACTTGGAATAAATGTTGTGATGCATCATTGTCACGCAACATGAACAGGTGCTCCCGGAGCTCTCCAAGAGGTATTCCACTTGTCTGTAAATCAGGAAAGAAACATAAGAACAATGCTTGATATCTTAATTTCATTCCTAACAGAAAAATGTCCGAGAGAAAATTGACTGCATGGGAAAGGATGGAAAACTTATCCACACATGAATTACTGGAATGGGGGTTTCATTACTAAAGTTCCTGACAGGGAAAAAGAACATGGGCCAAAATTTAACCAGTGCAAGCATGGGCAGTCCAAAAGTCATCGAAGCTCAGGTCTTCCACTACTACATAAATCTGACTTGGGTGTCACAACCTCCATTGAGTGATGTGAAATCAATGAAAATGGACCACAGGCCACAGGTTGGTAAGTTGAAGACTCTAAACACTACAACAAATGCTGTTTGACAGAAGTATATTTGCAAAAATTACATAAGCAGAAAAGAAAATGTTAGTACCTTGGCCATCCATTCGGTCACCTCTCGAATTCCCCTATGCCAAGACAAAGCGACAACATAAATTTCCATCCTATTGCAAGTGCTAAGAACTGCTGCCTCTTCAATATGATTTAAGCTACAAAGTTCCCCAATTGCACGGGGCCATTCTGCTTCAGGTATAGCCAGCTTTTCACGCATCTCTACAGGCGCAGTATGGACACTCAGCCCTATAACCAAAATGCTGCTTCTCTCCTTCGTGTATCCTAAACAAAGGATAAAAATATGCATTAACCCACTCATTATTACAGCATTTACGAACTAATATTATGCAAAACAGCTGACACAGGCAATTTCATATTGCAGAAAAAATTGCATGCTTTATTTCACAAATTATCAATATTAGTCTTCCATTTATAACCATTGAAATTGCTTTGAGAACCAAAATGGTTCGATCTGTAATACTCCACTTCAACCCTCTTACATTTGGATACGAATATGTGTAATTTAGTGTATATGTGTAAGAAGATATCTTGGAATCGATGGTACCTGCATTATTGTTTAGAAGATGTAAATTGCAGTATAAAACGCCAAAAGACATAAGATATGGATACATACGATTTGCAGAAGAGGCCTTTAGCTGTTCGAGAGCGGTGATGCTGGCTGCCTTTGACTTGTTAAGAGAAACAGGGGATTCCTCTGACTGGGTTTCGGCCCTCGTATTCAGAGCACCGGTTTCTGCCTTCTTTTGTTTGGGCTTTACAATACCCGGCAATTGGGATCCCCTCAAACACTGGCCTGCAAAAGAGAAATCGATGGTACCTGCAAACGCGGAAGCAAACCTCGATGCCGTGGCCATGGCTAGCACGACGAACGCCAGATCCCCGCAGAGTATTAGGAAGAATTGGGGATTTATATAGTGGGTTTATCAAGACCAATACGAGGGCTGTGGTAAGACGGGGTAAAACGCGCTGTATTGACCAGAATTGGTTGACATAACGTGCCGATGAGCCCTGTGATTGGTCAGCACTGCCATGCGCTATCCACACACCTATCTCCATACCTTTTTATATATCTTTCTCCTGCTTTATGGAATAATTCAAATTTGATATCCCTTTTATTTTTGTCTTCTTTATTGAAATAAAATTTATTCCTGAAATTTCTGGTGGACCAAATCCACTACTTGCTTTTGTGTTGTGCTGCTCTAGGCACGTTTTTAAACACTTTGCCTCAAGCTTAGTTTCTAAGTTGTTTCCTTATCTGCAAAAGGTTGGTCCTCACTTAAGCATAGTTCTATATAAGTGTTCCCCTTTGACCACAAGCCACAAACACGGTTCTACCCCTTTTCTATTCTTGTACCTCTCTTGTAAACTATCCAAACTATTTGGCTGGCCAAACTATTAGCAAGTTGCACTCTTTTGTCTATGTAATGAGGGTTGGGTTTGTCAGGATAGAAATTGTGTACTAGAATATTGAAGTTGATGTAATTGTTGGCAAGTTGCATTTTATGGCTGTTTGCATGATGTAAGTGTAGACAAGTTGCAGTTTTGGCTTTGTAATCATGATATTGCATACTATGACATTAGTTGACAAGTTAATGTATTTGTATGTGTTTTATTAAAATAATTGGTGGATCTTGAAAGTGTGATGTTGGTTTATAATGTATTTTAGTATGAAGACTGATGGAATTTGATGGAATTTTAAGTATTCATAGTAGTCTTTATCTTCTAGTATTCATATGTGTACAATAAGTTAATGAGCAAAGATTTTCACATAATTAATAAGCATGAATTAAGATTAGATTTTCACTTGAATTACTGATAAATTATGGATGTTTGATGGACAAATTATTAAGGCAAATTCTTCTGAAATTTCATTTAATAAATTGAATTATGTCTTACTCTTTGTAATATATTTTTATATCATCTCAAATCTTCCAAAATTTCATTTAAGAAATTGAATTATGTCTTACTTTGCAATACATTTTTATATCACCTCAAATATATATGTCGGTGAAGACACAAAGCTATATATTGAGTGTTAATGGCTCCATCTAACAAAAGTAACTCACATGGATTAGGGGTTATAGTTGGTTAATAGTTGCAAGAATTATTTAAATTGATATATTTAAATTTGGTAGACAATTTTTACACATTGAAAGTAGTGTTTACATCCAAAATAAACCTTCACTTAGCCAAATGTTGATAAGGAGATGGAACAATATTACAGGTAGCACTGTAGGACATTGCATCTCAAAAAGCATATAAACTTGTACCTACTAGCATTTGCCCCTAAGGGTGCAAAGGTACACCGAAGGAGTAGACTTTGTATTAACTCTTGTGCCTATGAAAGAGTTTGCCCTGGTCGTGCGTGTTTTGATTGAGATTAATAATTGACATTTTCGAATAAATTAAATGTTAAGAATAATGAAATACTATCTATATTTAAATATATAAAGAATTATTTTATTTTTAATAATTATATGTTAGTTCATTCAAAACTCATAACATCATTACCTTATTTTATAAGTAATTTTATTTAAGCTTAAAAAAAAAAAAGAATAAAAAATATATATATAAATAAATAAAAATTAAATAAATTAGAAATAAAAATATAAAACATATAAAATAGAAATAAAAATAAAATAAAATAAATAAATAGATAAAAATAAAAATAAAAACCAAAAAAATGAAAAATATAAAAATAAACGAATCAAAATAAAATCAAAATCAAAATCAATAATATAATGATCATATTTAAAAATTATGATAATCTAAGTGATAGTGATATATTACGTTTTATTAAAAATTAATTAAATATTTGTTAAAAAAATTATGTAATTAAAAATTAAAACAAAAAGAAGAAGTGCATCTCTGTATTGTTTTATTGATTCTTTCACGGACGAGAACCATGCCACCAGGATCCTATTGAAAATAGAAATAAAATTTATTTAGTAATAACGTTCTAATCGGATCTGCGTGATGTATAAAAGGAATCGTCGTGTGAATGAACTTGGAATTCAAAAGCGCGGTTCATAACACCAAAGCTCAGGTGAAAATGAGCATCAATATCCCCGTCGCCTCTGACGGTGAATTTTCCGTCAATAGACAGGAGCATTTTTCTGTCAAGAAACCCCATGCTGTGCACATCCAGGTGATGAAAATCCGTCAAGAAGATGAGCATCTCGGGGAGGATTTGAAAGAGCGCGTGAATCCCAAGGACAAAATTGAGTTTCTGCCGATTGCTTCACAAATGCAGGACGTTTTTTTCAGGTGCTCCAGGGCCACGTTCCCGTCGCCGCTCGGCAGAAATGCTGGAGTTCGGTCACTCTGAGAAGATTCGAACACGCGACCGATCTTGTATTTCTGTGATAAATACTATTTACACCGATGCCCATCCAACGGTTGTTAGCACGTTGCCTCACTTCATTTGATCCAACGGATATCGCTCGTCTTAGATGCACGAATGATAACGCGTGATGGCGCACAATGAAAGCGGTTTTCTTGGGTCCCGCCTATGCCACGTGTCAGCTGCTCTATGGAATCGCTCTCAATTTTTAAATACCACTCACCGTGTAAAGGTGGTGCGATCAAAACCACCGGGGTTACTGTAAACCAGGTTCACTGTTCCCTTCATCTTGGTTCCGCTCCCTCTTACTCCAGGTTCTGTTACTCCCACTCCAGACCGGGGCAATGCATTTAGTTACAAATAGGACTCCGACTTAAATATGCATCGGACTTCTTCAGAACGAGAGTTCAACATACAAATAGTGACCAGAGGTTATTTCAATTGCGCCCCCCTTCCGGGATCATATCGTCGTTGCTTCACAATTCCCTCTTGAGGGTTCAACGTCGCTTCCACAGTATAAATTGGACAACCGCTCATTGCTTCTCACAATGACTCAACACATTAACACTAACTCTGGACACAGTTTAACACTAACTCTGGACACAGTTTAACATGCGCTGATTATACAGTCTCGTATTGGAATTCCAAGTCCATTCACACGGGAAATTATTTATTATAAATATACTCACTACAGAATATATTACAGTCGGATGTCAGTATATCATGCAATGGTGTTATAATGGTGTTCTGCCGTTTTTTAAATATTCGATCAAAACTCAATTATTGCAATTTTATGCCGTAGTGTTTTGCAATCTCAATGACTGATAACCGATAACTACAACCTGAGATATTAAGAGTTCAAGACTGATTACCGATAGCTACAACCTGAAATTTTAGGAGTTCCGAGCATTAACTGACTCGGGAAATTGAACAGACTCAGATACCGGAAATTGCAATCTCTGAACCATGTGTAATTCAGAGCCTGCAATTTTCTTTAAATTACTTCTGGTATAATCGTGCATATATAGTTCGTACTGGACATGAATTAATTGGAATTGTTATTCTGTGGATGCAGATGTTGGAATTTTGCTGAATTCCAAAACAATAAGACTGCCTTCCTTAACACAGAGAAATATTTAAAAATTCACTTACAGACAGAGTTTTCAACTCAGAAAAAAAATTTCTATTTCATATAAAAAAAAAAACTGCTCTTACAATTCTTCCTCAAAAGAGGGATTTACAAAAAAAATCTGATTGCTGCAAACACAGTTCAGAAATATCACTCTGTCATTCACAAATGACACTCTGTCTTCCTAAAAACATTCACTGCTGTGAATAATGTGTTTCTCTGGAAAATACACTGCTGTGCAATTCCAAATTCCAACTCTCTGTCTTTTACAAACAATACTCTGCTTTGTGTAAAAACAACGCACTGCTGTGCATATTTCTCATAATAAAATTATGGCTCTGTTTCTGCATATTACAAACAAATATCTCAAAAATATCTCAGCCCTGTTTAATGCATTTAATTGACATTCAACCATAAAAATTCACCGCTTGAATTCATTTATGGTTTCATTAAGTTTCTGCAGGCACCGCTTTGAAGTAGCATTGATGTCAAATTGACTTTCTGGCACTGCTCTTCTTTCTTCCCCGCACTGCTGTGCTGTGTAATTAAAATTACATTTCTTTGTTCTGTGTTAATAAAACATTTTGCTGTGTAATTCCAAATTACATTTCTGCCTTTTTATCCTTTTATATACACTGCTGTGTAATAAAATTAAAACATACGCTTTGCAGCTTTTACAATGTGCTGGGCTTTGTCATTATATATAAATATATATGACATGTTTTAATTTAAAACATAACACAAACAACATAAAACAAATAACATATGCGATGGGTAAATATATTTAAACCCCGCAACCATTTGTTAAAACGCATATGTATGTGGGCCCCTTAGCTGATGACATCAGCTGTTCCGAGGGGGTAAACTCCTCCGCCCACAAAACTTTATCAACCCCATCGGAATTACCTTGCCGCGTTCATTCCTTTTGCTGTCCGGTTTATACGGCAGTTGGAAATTAATTCCAACACTCCCCCTTAATTTCAACTGCTGGGTTTTCCTGCATACCCAAGCATTTCCTGAAATATTCAAAGCTTTTCTGCTGTAGTGGCTTTGTGAGGATATCTGCAAATTGATCCTCCGTTCTGCAGTACTGCAAAACAATCTCGCCATTGCTAACCAATTCCCGTATGAAATGAAACTTGGTGTCAATGTTCTTAGTTCTTTTATGGAAAACAGAATTTTTAGACAATGCAATAGCTGAGCTATTGTCACAAAATATCATTGTCCCTTTTACCTGTTCTTGACATAAGCTTCTCAACATTTTCCGCATCCAAACTGCTTGACACGCTGCTGCTGTAGCTGCCACATATTCCGCTTCTGCTGTAGACAACGCTACACCGGGTTGTTTCTTAGAAGCCCATGAAATGGCTCCTGAACCCATGTGAAAAACATAACCGGAAGTGCTCTTCCGATCATCAACACTTCCAGCCCAATCACTGTCCGTGTATCCAACTAAATCTGAATTTTCTGAAGTAGTGTAAAAAATACCAAATTTCTTTGTACCTTTAACATACCTCAAAATCCTTTTTGCTGCTTGCCAATGTGCATCCTTTGGCTTTTCCATGAACCTGGAAATCAAACTAACAGCATGCATTATGTCCGGCCTAGTTGCAGTCAAGTACATAAGGCTGCCAACTATGCTCTTGTACAAACTAGGATCAAAATCCTTGCTGTTGTCCTCTCTGCTGAGTTTTAATCCCATCACTGTGGGAGTGATTGCTCCTTTGCTTTCCTGCATGTTAAATCTTTCAAGCACCTCATTAACATACTTTTCCTGTGAGATGAAAATCCCACTTTCATCTTGTTCTACTTCTATTCCCAAGAAGTATCTCAACAAACCCATATCAGTCATTTCAAATTCTTCTTTCATGACTGTTTTAAAATGTTCAATAAGGCAATCATCATTACCTGTAAAAATAACGTCATCAACATACAAGACTACAATCAAAATTTTACCGTCTTGTTCTTTGATGTAGAGGGTGGGTTCTCCCTCACACTTTTCAAAACCATTTTCCAGTAGATAGGAATCTATCCTACTGTACCATGCTCTTGGCGCTTGCTTCAACCCATAAAGAGCTTTCTTCAACTTGCATACTTTGTGCTCTTGGCCTTTCTTTTCATAGCCGAGAGGTTGTTCAATGTAAACCTCTTCCATTAACACTCCATTCAGAAATGCTAACTTCACGTCCATTTGGTAAAATTTCCATTTATTTTGTGCTGCTATAGACAACACTGCTCTCACGGTTTCCATTCTGGCAACCGGTGCGAAAGTTTCCTCATAATCAATGCCATGCTTCTGCTTATAGCCTTTGACAACAAGCCTTGCCTTGTGTCTCTCGATCTTGCCTTCAGCATTACTCTTGGTCTTGTAGACCCATTTAACACCAATGACATCTTTACCTTTTGGGAGTTCAACCAAATCCCAAGTTTTGTTCCTCTCTATGGCATTAATTTCCTCATCCATAGCTTCTATCCATTTCTTATCCTTGATAGCTTCTTCGAAATGAACAGGATCATCAACATGACAATATAAAGCAAACAAGGAATTGATACCTTCATTAGCTATATCTTGTTCATAAATGTCTTTCAAACTTCTGAATTTCTTACCTCTTTCAGTAGGTGTACAAGTGCTTGAAGAAGCACTTGAATTTCCTCCTTGTGGTGTGCTTGGAGAAGCACTTTCATTTCTCCTCAAGGGTGTACTTTGCGGTGTTGATGCTGCTGTTTGGGGATGTATTTCAGCCACCTCATCATCATTGTCATCATGAGATAAACAGTGTTTAACATTCACTGTTTTCTCTATGCTTCCATCCCAAGCTTCCTCTTCAATGAACTGTACGTCCCTGCTCACAAGAAACTTTTTGCTGGATGGGTTATATAACCTATATGCCTTGGATTCCTCACTGTATCCAATAAAAATACATTTCTCCCCCTTGCTGTCCAACTTATTTCTTAGCTGATCCGCAATGTGTGCATAAGCCACACATCCGAAAACCTTCATATGTGTGACACTTTGCCTTGTGCCACTCCATGCCTCTTCTGGCACTTTGTTCATAACTGCTTTTGTAGGGCACCTGTTCAAAATATGCGCTGCACAATGTACAGCTTCGGCCCAATAATCATTAGGCAAATGCTTTGCCTTAAGCATACTCCTCGCCATGTCCATTATGGTTCGGTTCTTCCTTTCGGCCACTCCATTTTGCTGCGGTGTATATCTAGCTGTAAACTGCTTATGTATTCCATTTTCTCTACAAAAACGTAGAAAATCTTTAGATATATACTCACCTCCTCTATCAGTCCTTAAGACTTTGATATGCAGCCCACTCTGGTTCTCAACAAGTGCTTTGAAATTGCGAAATTTTTCAAACACTTCACTTTTGTTTTTCAAAAAGTAAACCCAAGTTTTTCTTGTAAAATCATCTATGAATGTTAACACATAGTGGCTGCTTGCAAGCGATGGAGTTTGCATCGGTCCACACACATCTGAGTGGACAATCTCTAAGGGTACTTTTGCCCTTATGCTTTTCCCGGAAGGAAAACTTTCTCTGTGTTGTTTTCCCAAGATACAACCTTCACAAAGGCTGTCCAGTTTCTCTATCAATGGTAAACCACTTACCATTCCTTTTCTGTTCAACAAATTAAGACCTCCAAAGTTGAGATGTCCAAATCTCAAGTGCCATAACCAATTATCATCCTTTGGTTCGCTTTGGAAAGTCTCCTGTGCAACTGCTGCTTTCTCTTCACCATTTTTCAAGTCTGCTCTCATTCTGAGAGGGAACATCCTGTTCCTTGTCATCTTCACTTCAGCAATACATGCTTTGCTGGGTGGTTTATCCATGATGGTACAAACATCATTATCAAAGAAAACATTATATCCCTTATGGACAAGCTGTCCAACACTTAAGAGATTACACTTCATTCCTGGAACGTAATAAACATCTGCTATGGTTTTCCTTGCACCTAATCTTGTTAAAACATTTACATCTCCTTTTCCCATAACAGAAACTTTGCTATCAGTTCCTAGTGTGACTTGTGACTGCACACTTTCATCTAACATAGAAAACATTGCTAAGTTTCCTGTCATATGGTTACTACAACCGGAGTCTAGAAACCATAAGTCTTCAGATTTTCTTCAGCCATATTACAAGCTAAAAATAAATTACTTTGGCTGCTATTTTCTTTTGTGAAATTTGCACTAGTTTCACTTCTCATGTCATTCTGCTTCTTCTTTCTACATTCATTAGCATAATTACCATATTTCTTACAATTGTAACATTGGACATTGGATTTGTCATACCTTTGTCCTTGTGCATTCTGCTGACCACTCTGTTGGCTGCTGCCTTGGCCTTGATGCTGATTTGGATTGCTGCCCCTTCCTTGAGCATTTGCTGGACTGTTCCTTCCACCTCTGTTCTGGCTTCTACCTCTTCCTCTTCTGCCTTGCCCTCTTCCTCTTCCGAAAGACATCTGGGACTTAAAAGCATGTTCAAGAGATGAGTTTTCACTCCTACCCAATCTCTGTTCATGGGTCATCAGTGATGCATGAAGTTCATCCACTGAAAACTTTGTGAGATCCTTAGTCTCCTCTATGGTGGTGACAATCACATCGAATCTTGAGGGTAAACTTCTCAAGAGTTTTTCCACAATCCTCTTGTCCTCAAGAGTCTCTCCATGAGATCTGATTTGTGTGACCATTCCAATCACATGAGTGAAGAATGAGTCAATGTTATCTGACTCTTTCATACAGAGAGTCTCAAAGTCTCTCCTCAGCAACTGAAGTTTTGTTGTCTTCACTCTCTCCATACCTTGATAAGCTGTCTTGAGAGTTTCCCATGCTTCACTGGATTTCTTGGCTGCTGCTATCCTTGGAAACACACTCTCATGCACTGCTTGATACAAGAAGAAAAGAGCCTTGGCATCTTTCTTCTTATTGTTCTTCAACTGTTCTCTTCCTGCTTGATTTAACATAAAAAACTCTGCTTCATCTTTTGGCTCTTCAAAGCCATCCTCAACTAATTCCCATAACTCTTGGGAGACAAATAAAGCTCTCATAGTTATTGACCAGTAATCATAATTTTTTCCATTGAATTGTGGGAGATGGATATTTCCCAAACTCATACCTGTGCTAGAACTAGCCATTCTGCACTTCTAACTATGATTTCAATCCTTCAAACACTTAGTGCTGTAGTATTCATGACAAGCATTACACCCAGCAGAGTTTACACAACAAATTATATAGAAATACCTTAAATTCTTTATGGTGAGTCTTCACACCCAACTGCTGGAAGCTGCGCAACAAAGAATTCGTTTCCCTTGACTTATTTGACCTTCAAATAGCTTTGGTTAGCTCCGATACCATGTTGGAATTTCTTTGAATTCCATGAAACAATAAAGCGCCTTCCTTAACCACAGAGAAAAATTTAAAAATTCACTTACAGACGAGTTTTCAACTCGGAAAAAATTTCTATTTCATATAAAAAAAAAAAGCACTCTTACAATTCTTCCTCAAAAGAGAGTTTACAAAAAAAATAAAGCTGCTGCAAACACAGTTCAGAAATATCACTCTGTCATTCACAAATGACACTCTGTCTTCCTAAAAACATTCACTGCTGTGAATAATGTGTTTCTCTGGAAAATACATTCTTCATCTGAGTCAAATTCACTCTGTCTTTTACAAACAATGCTCTCTCTGTGTAAAAACATACTTCTTGTGCATATTTCTCATAAAATTATGGCTGTTTGCATTTTACAGAACAAATATCTCAAAAATATCTGACCCTTTTTGATGCATTTAATTGACATTCAACCATAAAAATTCACCGCTTGAATTCATTTATGGTTTCATTAAGTTTCTGCAGGCACCGCTTTGAAGTAGCATTGATGTCAAATTGACTTTCTGGCACTGCTCTTCTTTCTTCCCCGCACTGCTGTGCTGTGTAATTAAAATTACATTTCTCTGTTCTGTGTTAATAAAACATTTTGCTGTGTAATTCCAAATTACATTTCTGCCTTTTTATCCTTTTATATACACTGCTGTGTAATAAAATTAAAACATACGCTTTGCGGCTTTTACAATGTGCTGGGCTTTGTCATTATATATAAATATATATGACATGTTTTAATTTAAGACATAACACAAACAACATAAAACAAATAACATATGCGATGGGTAAATATATTTAAACCCCGCAACCATTTGTTAAAACGCATATGTATGTGGGCCCCTTAGCTGATGACATCAGCTGTTTCGAGGGGGTAAACTCCTCCGCCCACAAAACTTTATCAACCCCATCGGAATTACCTTGCCGCGTTCATTCCTTTTGCTGTCCGCTTTATACGGAAGTTGGAAATTAATTCCAACAGCAGACAGAGTCCTCCTTAATTCCAAGTATAACTTATGGCAATAAGTACCGGATAATTCGAACACGATTTACACACACAAAGTTTAAAGAAAACTTGACTGGCAACCTATTTACAGAGCGAACTGACTGCAATTCAAATGACGTACTGAAATGCCGAAATTCTGAGTCGGCGAACATATCATATTTAACGAAGGTATGAATCGGGTTGCATGTTCTACGTTTGTATGAGTGTGGGACCGGTGGACTTAATGTCTATTGGGTCTTGATGAAGTGAAGATCTATTAACGAATGTTAATTACGATGTGGTCAGCACTTTATATGGTAGATTGTTCACAACGGTTTGAGCAACGGGAAATGTTGTGTTAACCGCTTGCTGAATTTACGTCGAGGAGGAGGGGTCCACTCTTGCAGACCCGAGTAATATGTATAAAGTCGAGACTTTTAAAATTGAATTAATGGTTGGGGATTGTTGTTTTTTTGTTTTTGTTTTTGTTTTGTTTTGTTTTTTTTTTTTTTTGACATAAATGGTTATGTGATATTAATATTCATCTTGGCTTGAATGCCAGAAATCTGATTACATTGAGGATGTCTAAATCCTGATGCATCTTACTGCTAATATTGAAAATGCAGCGGAAGCTTGCAAACTTCTTCCGTGACAGACAATCTAAAAATTCGATTTCAGAGATTTTCCCTAACTTAAAGATACAAACAAATTTATTTAAGAGCCAACAGTAAAACATGACAACGAACAGCTTATGGGATAGGTTCCCAAGATTCTTCCTCGTCTTTCATCTTGACCCCGGCAGAGAGGAGGGTAGCTTTATTGGCTTCAATGTCCGCCTGTTTATTATGAGTTCTCAACACATGGTAGTAATTCAGCTTCTGAAAAGCGTTTTCCATACCCTTAATTCTGGATATCAGCCTTGCTAGTTTGAGATCCGAGGCTGGGGAGTTGGAAACCATTGCGTTTATAATGATCTGGGAATCCCCTATGACATTAGCTTCACTTATATTTAAATCTTTGAGGATCTTGAGGCCTTGGTAGAGGGCCAAAGCTTCAGCTTGAACGCTGGATGAGAATCCAAGCCCCCAAGCGAAGGTATGAATTTTTTCCCCAATTGGACTTACAACAACACCTCCAGCACCAGCTTTGCCCGGATTGCCCTTTGCTGCCCCATCAAAAAAGAGAGAGTGCCTTGAATGTGAATTGAGCCAATCTTGAAGGTCAGTTTTGGACTTCCTTATTTTCCAGTCTTTGAGAGGAGGGACGTTTCTAACTGCTGATTGAAATTGCAAGTCAAGGGAAGATCCCCAAGAAATGTCCTGTTGGCTGAGATTGGAATCATCTTTTATATCAGTCAAGCACTCCTTTAGATGACATTTAATCTTGATTTCTAAGACCTTGTGATTCTGTTTAATATTTCTGAAGATTCTTTTGTTTCGTTCTAGCCAGATCTGCCAGCAAATAACCTTTGGAAGGACAGCCCATGCAGATTTAATTCGCTGATTTTTAGAAGGGGGGCCAGGATATCTGATTGCCCAATTAGAAAAAAGATCAGCAGTGGAACGAGGGAGCAAAAAGTTGGGATCCAAATTGTGAATGAAGGAGGACCAGATCTGCTTAGAGAACTTGCATTCGAGGACTAGGTGGGCAGCAGTCTCTGCATTTTCATTGCACAACGAGCAGATGGAGGGACCATAGAACCCTTTTTTCTACAAGATGTCATACGTAAGGATCCTGCCGTGGCAAAGGAGCCAAGCAAAGAAGTCGACTTTGGGCCATGAAGGAAAACGCCAGACCCCCTGCCAAGGTGTAGGGTCAGGAGGGACGTAAGGCCTCTCTTTCAGCTTGTCATATCCCATGGAGACAGTGTAACCTTTGGCATTCGGCCCCCAGCCTTTCACATCTTTTTTCCTCATGCGCGTGGGTGCCAAGCCATGGAGGAGGTCCAGTAGCGTGGACCATTCGAGTGTCAGGTGAGCCGGCACCTCAATTTGTTTCCACCCTGCCCAGGCAGAGTCTTTCCAAAGAGAAATATCCCACAACGAACACAGCCCCTCTCTATCCATCCAGCAACGCAGCGCTCTAATGGAGGCTCTGTCTTCAATTGGGTCCTTATTCATAATTTTATCAGCCCAGATATTGATCTTTTTGCCATTTCCTGGAATCCAATAAGAGTGCGCTTTGATTAAGGGAGCAACTTTAACATACAGTTTGAGGAAAGACGAATAAGGCAAATGGATTACATTGTCTAAATAGGAGGAACGAGGACCCTTGGAATACTTTTTCCAGAGAGCCAATTGGGCCCAGCCAGGCTTGGGCGCAATGATCCTCCAAATAATCTTAGCTGCCATAGCCACGTTTTGCTGACAGAGATTTTTGAAATTTAAACCACCCTCCCTCAGAGGCTTGGAGATGGTTTCCCAACTGATAAGGGGAATCTTGTTGTCATTCTGTTTACCTCCCTTCCAGAAGAACCTCCGCATGAATTCTTCCATTTTTTTTAATATAATTGCTGGAGCGAGAAGCACAGCGAATTGAAATAGGGGAAGACTGGAGAGCACAGATTTAATAAGGATAGATTTGCCAGCAGTGTTAAGCCAGGAGAAGCCCCAGGCTTGGATCCTAGACTTGAATTTTTCCAGCTGAGGGAGCCAGTCTTTGCTTGTAGATTTCTTATGAAAAACAGGAAGGCCCAAATATTTAAAGGAGATCCAATTGGAGGAGGCAGCAAAACCCAAACATCTAGAAATAGCGGAGAGCAATCTGGGCGAGGTGTTCCAGCTGTAGATATGACATTTGTTCTTATTTACAACACTGCCAGAGGCTTCACTGAAGTCATCCAAAACTGCTTTAAATTTAGAGGCAGAGGAGAGAGAGGCAGCTCCCAAAAACAGAGTGTCGTCCGCAAATAGGGCGTGGTTTATATTTTAATGGTCGGGGATTGTTGAGATCAAATTGGGAGGCGTTTATATGTGAAAGGAGGAAATTTGATTAATATCTCAATCTCAGATTGAGATATTAAACAACCTTAGATCAATTATCTAATTGCCAGACCAAGAAATTAGAACAGTGTGAGTTTGCCAGAATTGTGGAATGTTGGGGCAAGAAAAATAGGATGCATTTTACACACAGATTGATTGCTGAAATCAAGGTAAACTGGGACTGTGGGTTACCCCCCTGCACCAAGTGGTGTGGCACTTTGCAATGCACCTCATCTCTATGGAATCGATCTGTTGACCGCACTGTGGCTTCTGCGTGAAGACAGCTAAACGACCATCGTTTCAAATAAATAATAATAAAAAAACGATCCATTGACCGCAACGTGGCTTCTCGGTGAGGACATGACGTACCATGACACTGTTCAAATTCTGTCAGTAACGACGAATCTCTACAGTGTCACTACGAAAAGCCCCACAATAGATAACACCTTCGGTGTAAATATTACAAGGAATTTTAAACATATTTATTTTGAAGACACTCTTAACATTTATATCAATGAGAATGAAATGATCATTTCTCAATAAAATTTATAAGCATGTTCTTTTGTTACTTCTCAAGGAGACTATTCTTGGAAATAGTCAAATTTTGTTTTTGAATCAAATCCAAACTAGCCAACTCAACATCCAAGTCAATCTAATTTGACTTGGTGATTTTTCAATTTGAATATATTTCAATGGAAGGATTTGCTAGTAGTCGAGTGAAGATGGTGATATTCTCTCCCTCATACTTCGATCCCCCCCGAGCATGTTGTATAATATGCCCCCTCAAGATTGCAGTTGAGATAGCTAGTATAAGATTTCCTCAATTGTGATGCTGATCAATTGAGATTTAAAAAGCATCAAGCAAGCATTCCCTCAAAAATTTCAAATTAAAAATGTTGGAGGCCAATATTCTCAAAGGAGGAGGAATGATCAATGTTCAAGAAACTCAAATAATGTGCAACTAACATTCTTATTCATAATCTCAAAATGACATTAATATGCACAAATATTGACTTGATATGACTTAGAAGGATTAATATTAACTTTGACAACATTTAAATAAACTTCATTTAATTGAAAGAAGCTTTTGAATGAACAAAGTTGAACTAATATCAAACGAAAATTTGTGGATGATTACAATAAATGATGGAATACATAATTAAAAACATATTAAAATTTTTTAATCATATTTTAATGAATTAATTTTCAATTTCAACATTAATTTTTTTCATATATATGTTAAGCATGTAAATCATGAAATAATAAGGCTTTGGATTAAATATATTAAAAATATGATGGCCACATGCATATAGTGATTATATTCTTAATTAAATGACCCACTTTTATGATAATCACATTTATATGAAACGATAAGATTAAGAGCTCAAGTAATGGTAATGTTGTTGTAACATGAATTTGGTGATTTATTTGGTAAAAAGAATGCGATTTATAACTAAATTAAATTACCATTGAAATAACAAAAGTCCATGATGAATACTTGAACTGTGAAAAGAAAATGTTCAAATGAAGCACCAAACTTACATGATAACTAATTAGATTTATGCAAGGACAATGATTCAAAATATTTTTATATGGATTGATCCTATAGGTCATCAACATGGTCCTTAAGGTCATCATTAAAGACTCCACTTGAGGTTGATATCTAAGTTGTAATTGATCTCATTTCATGTTTAGGATTGATTAATATATTTTAAATACTTGAATATCTCAAGTTAATATGTAACACATATGAATGAGGTTCAATATCTGAGTTAGCAATAATATTTTCTATCTATTGTTTAGGATGTATTGAATGCGTAGTCTGGTCTAGTACTTCACTAGTTTTCCTAAAAAACTTATCAATGAGAATTTTGATCATGTAATTTGACCATTGGAGAAATCAAAGTTACTCACAATTTCATTCTATTAATTCTACATTTGAACTAAAATTCTCTTGAATGTAGACACTAAACATTTATGGATATGAAGTTGATCCAATTATCAAGGCTCATGGTTATAATATTGGCTCATCAAGCAAAAGAATTGTGAAAAAATTAAATCAATTCAATATTATAAAAGTCTCTATAAGAGATTAAGCAACACTCTAGTTATAAGAAGAATTTCATGAGTTATAATGATCATATAGAGGGCTAAAGCTAGATGGAAACACATATTTTCGAGGCCATAGGTTATTTAATGCTGGTGGGCAATATATGCCCACTGTTAGATTTAAATTTGTTTAAATCTAATGGTGGGCATATACTGCCAACCAGCATTAAATAACCTATGGCCTGGGAAATAATGGCCGCCAAGCTAGACCCATTGGAATTGTAGAAACATGCAAAATCTACCCACCTTTACAAAACAACTTTCTTGCCTATGAGGAGGAGAGTGTTGTGAATTAATAGTTTGGATAAAAAAATAGTGTACTACAAGATAAAAAATATCCATATTAGAAACTACTAAAGAAATAAATTATCTAGAGAGTATTAACCAAAGAAATACAACTGAGAAAGATCGAATATCTTTTAAAAATAATAAAAGTCTAGAAAGCAAAGTCCCTAGTGTAACAAAATTTCATTGACATGCAAACTTATGTGGAAGAAATGTAGTTTTCTTATATTCAAAATACCACTATTACAACTATGGAAGTAACTTAAAATAACAATGTCAAATATGGCTAAAAAAAAAAAGTAGTGAGGGGAACCTACACACCAAAATTTGATTGCACATGTGAATTTAAATTGTATGAAGGAAGATAACTCCAATGTAGCTTTGTTTATAATATTTGTAACAACCCCTCGTTGATTTTCTATGTAAATAAAATAATAACAAGGTCATGGGACATATATTACAAGCTGAATGTTGGGAAAAATATAGTGATGGGGTGATTAATTTATGGCTACCCAAATTGGCAAAGACATTTGCAAAGACAAGTGGCAATAATCAACATTTTATTTATGAAATAAAGGAAAATAGGAGAAAAGGAAGGTGAAGTGACCCATATTTGCATGAGATGGAAATTGAAGGAAAATGAAGAAAATAGAGGCCTCAATGATAAAAAGGGTTATGAGGATCAATTGCTAGCCTTTTGATAGTTTTAGGTTGAGCTCTCTTCCATTCTCTCTTTCTCACATACTCTTGCACACATAGAGTATTCTTGGAGCACTTTGGCATACATTTGATTTGGAGAAAAAAGGCAAAGAAAAGCAATAAAGTGCAAGGGAACAATTGCATCAACAAATACGACTGGATTGCTTTGCAGATAACAAGATACATGCATGATTTCCTTGTTGATTTATGGATGCATGGTATATGCATGCGATTTTTTGGTTATGTGTTGTCATTGGCATGGAGATTTTCCTGGATTGATAGTGGTTATAACCATGCCTTTCCATTTCCTGGATAGTCACAGTGTTCTGGTTTTTTCCACTATTTATTCATTTATTATTATTATTATTTTAATTTTATTTATTTATTTGTATTGTTAATTATATATATATATATTCTGATTGGTGCTCAGGTTCCTGTGGGTTGGAACGAATGCTCTGGAAGCCCTAGAACAACTTGGGTTGAGTTACTAGTCCTGGAGCCTAGGCTAGAACAAACGCTTTGGAGCCCTTGGTAGGTTGAGTTACTAGTCCCTAGATCCAGGTTGGACAAACACTCTCGAACCCTAAAAGGTTGTGGGTTGAGTTACTAGTTTCTGGAGCCTTAGACAACTTGGGTACAGACTGATTTGGTTGGTGTTAGTGATGCCCAACCGTAGAGGTGTAATCACTGTGGTTGAGGGTTGAGGTGGTTTGGCCTTTAGAAGCCCTGATTGGTTTTGTCTTGGTTTATTCCATGAGATACTACATTCATGCTTGGAATATGGTGCAGGGATGATTGGTTGAAAGAGATATTTGGTTCAACCCAATCTATGGTCAGGTGATACGTGGAAGTCCCTAACTTGGTTGGTATTTTCATATATTAATAAAAGTCATTCTTCTATTGTGATTCCTGCATATTTGTAGTGATTATGTTGGTGATATTATGGCTGAGTTTCCATGGTTTCTATGACGGTTATTTTCTAGTTATATGTTGGCTATATGATGTGTATCATCTATGGCTCTTGTCATGAATTGTTTAGTTATTAATTGGTTGATTAATGTATGGACTAATAAGTGTTGTTGAAACTATGTGGAGAGGGAATAGGGCCTTCTTGATGATTATCAGATGAATCTCAAGCTAATATGATCATATATGAATTCATGACCTATAGCTTACATGTTTGTCATGTGTTTGACGAAATGTATGCTATGGACTAGGCAAGTATTGGGTCAGTTCTTGTTCAAGTTTTGTATGAAAATATTTGTCATTATGTCATTTATCATTCTGAGAAGTTACATGCAATTCTAGGCAGTGGTTTGGAGGCTGGCTTAGCAAGGTTGCTCAGATCTCGGGACCACACCCTTTGAACTAGATATTTTGGGCTATAACTGCATGTAGGCAGTGTTGTGCATGCAATTGGAGGCCTATAACCACACCCAGCCCTTGGAATGGATGTGGTTGTGGGCTTAGGGCAGTGAAAAGAGGCCCAACTTAGGATTTGGTCACCTGGGGTGGTTGTTCAACCTCTGAGTGACTTGCAGGCCCTGTATGATGTCAATATGTGGTCAATTTGTAGGCCCCACTTGTTGAAAATGTAGCAAGAAAGTCTCAATTTTGATTTTGCCTTAATTAAAATTGAGGAAATTTGAAATTCCACATCAACAAACAACTTTGATGAGTTAACTAAGGTGACATGGCTCTTGTCACTCAATTAAGAACACTCAATTCGAGTTAATGAGTTGAGGTTCAATCTACTTGAGTTGATTCCTAAAAAATAGGATTCTAGCTCAGCGAATTCGAGTTAGGGGCATGAATTTTAGTTGTGTAAAATGGGTTCCTATCTTTTAGGAGCCTAGGTTGAGTTAATTTCAGTTGTAGCAATTTAATTCAGTTAAATTGAGTTATGGTCAGTTAAAATAGTTCCAATTGTTGGAGGAACTAGTGGAGGGTCTAGTATTGGGGTGTGTAGTCAGTACATGTTAGCCTCTACAATGTCCCAAGGCTGAAAGGATATCAGCGGAGGTAACCTTAAACCAAGTTTTTAGTTTGGTAGCTAGCCCTACCAAACCAGAGAGGGATCTCTCTATGAAAAACACAACCAAGCATTTGACTGGTGCAAGAGTGGATTTTAGGCTAGATAGCTCAACTCTAGGGTTTTGAAAGATTTAGGGTTTTTCTGCTGGATCGAGGATGAAAATTAGGTAACTAGGTCAAAGTATCAAAGGTCACATCTGTAAGAGATATGGAGGAGCAAGATAGCTATGTTTTTGTGATGGGATTAGGAGTTTGTCGGTGTAGCATAGGGTTTGAAAGATAAAGAAGATCTTAAAGAGCATGTGCACCATGAATTCATTAAACAAGAAGGAAGATTACATAAAATGACATTCCCAACAAAACAGAACTTTCATGAAAGAATTCTGATTATAAACCTCTTAGGAAAATCAATGAAGAATGAAGATATGGAAATGAGACATGTATACCATTCATACAAAATTACAACGGAGAAAATAAAATATCACAAACTCACAACACGAGAATTACTGAATAATAGTTGCAACTGGTCCTTTGATTTCCTGTATAAAAAGATGAAGTACAAGCTACAAGAGTTCCACCCTCTGATGTCCAACCATAAAAATGACTGAAAAATCCATACACATAGATCAAAAAACCATTTCCCCTCTCTCAGGGGTCGAATCCTAGAGTGTAGGAATATTTTACATGAATTCCTCAACAAAACCTAATGACTAGGGAGGTTAAAAAACTCTCCTCAAAATAGAAAAACTGATACATTTGACCTTGAAAAGCATTTATAAGCATGAATCTACCTAATTTTAACTTTAACAAGCATATTTACCATTGATTATGTTGTACATATCTACCTCTGCCTGTGAATTTTGCCCCGCTGCCTGATTAAAATCCATTTTTAACCTCTGCTGTGGCCTAAAATCTCATGACCCTGCTTGATATTACTATCCCCGCCCGAAAATCTACTTTACAATAGTTAAAACCCCAAATTTAAATAATCAGGCCGAGCCCCTAAGAGTTTGACTCCCTCCCGCTTTGGCTTCCATATGACCCGAGTCTGAAAACCATAATTCAAAACGAGAAGGGGCCTATTGTTTTAACGATCGGGCACAATGTTGGCCGTCCGATCTGGCTCAAATCAACGGCGTGGCAATCAACTTATATGGAGGGCCCGCGCACAACAGACCGGCGATATTTCACGGCTCACCGTTTTATTACCCTCCGATGCAAGTGTAGCCGTTGATCTTGTTCTGAGATCGAACGGTCCTGGGTCAATCGCAGTCCTGCCCCCAATCACAATCGGAACTTCCAAAATGTGCCACCCCAGTCTCCCCGCTCCACTTTCCGATTGCGATTTCCGATTTGGGTCCCACCTCCTGCGGTCGTGTCATCATAATTCACAAGTGTACGCCGTGTTCCTCCTCCACCATTCATATGTTCTGGTGACGTGTCATATTTTATGAACCTTTGCCCCGTTCGTTCATTATCGCTCCATTGTATTCTGCATTGTCACCCTCTTTTTCTCCATTATTTTCATGCGTTTCCTGTCACCCTGCATCGTCTCAACATTTCGCCTAGTCTGTATCACCGATTCCATGGCCGCTGTCGTATCCACACTCCCTGTCACCGAGTCAATTTTCTCTAATGTTTTGCGGGTTTTGCAGGGTTTCTAAAATGACTTAGTTTAAAATTTTAACTTGCCGCTCCGTTGCAAAGATCCTGAAAGCATACCAAAGGACATATTTTAACCGGCAAAATTAAAGAAGGAAGCCGAGGGTAGGTAGGAGAGATGACCGCCATTAAAGAAGACATAGATGGATTCTACCTCTGTGATAATTACCAAGATTACGGATCCAGATTCAAATCCAAAGCCAAGGGCCGAGGCAACATTAAATATTGCTTCAAATCTCTGCATACAAATGATTTTCCCTCACCATGGCTTACATATTGTATATATTTTATTACTTCTATCTTGTATATAAGGAGATTTTATCTCCCAGCATTTATTTCATGGACATGTTGTCTAGTACAGTCATTAACAGTTAGTCATTCATAGAGTAGGCGCGAATGTTTTTCGCCATTTCTTTCAAATCGAGTCATTAATTGTGTTTCAGCCGCCTCCTCCTCTAGAATTCTCCATGACTCCTATAAAGACAAAAAGAGAATATATTGTAGTGGTTCCAGATTATCAAGAATCGTGGCAATGAGAAGATTGGGATAACATTTTGTAATAATTTCTCAGATAGTTTTGAGCCACGTAGGGTCTCGTGTTGAGGGGAGGGCTATAAATCACAGAATGAGGATTCCGGTCTTTGGTATTTCACAGTATGTAATTTCTCTTACGTGTTAATGCATTATCTCATTTCATGCAATTTATCTTCTTGTATCATGTTCTAGAATGCGAGTGGATCACTAGTTTGCAGTAAGGATTCATCTTAAGTGGTGCCCTTTCTGGAATTAGTCAAGCGCTTTAAATAGGCCTAGTCATGATATACTGTTCCATGTTCACTCTTTCCATATTTTCTGCTATATTAGTTGTTTGAGGAGGGTGCTTTTAAAACGCCATTGTCATATAAGGATTCGTAAATTGGTGCGCCCTTATATGGTTCTGTTGTGTATCTGGGTATCAGTCTCATGCCAGCTAATATCTTCTTATGTTTCCTCACCGCACTCACTTCCTGATATCTGATTTCTGTGATATATTATTTGAATCGGCCCTATTTACAGTAAGCGGTCTCTTAACTGTCTGATGCTTTCATGCTGAAGTTTTACATGATGTTCCTACATTATTCTTATCTTTGTGTCAGCTTCTGAGAGAGACTGTTCCCGTTCAAATTTAACTTCCTTGTTCAAACAAGAGATAGTAAGCGAGCTCTTGGACTGACAACCCAAATTAGAAGGGCTCCTTGCTATATTAAGATGTCCTAGGCACTGGTCTATAGCAACTCTAGGCTGTCTCTAAAAGGGTGACAAAATCATCCACAACATCTTTCTGGCGCCGTTGCCGGGGAACGAATTCAAGAATATCTGTTTCCCTGGGTCTGACATCTCATATTCACTCTCTAATCATGTGAGCACAGAGAGGTGAAGAGTTGCAGATTTCTCACCTTGGCGACTCCACTGGTCTTTATTTGATAAATTTTATCGGAAGTCCTGGCTTCCCGGAAGTCCTGGCTTCCCGGAAGCCCCATTTGAGGTCAGATACCTCACAGCCGAAAACACCCGTGTCTGACCCGGAGAAGATCTTTCATAAAAGAGGTTGGAAAGAGAAGAAGTTAGTTCGTTCTGAAAACTCTGAATATTCCGTTGAAGATCATCCGCCTTCTTCTTCTCAAGAAGTTAGAACAGAAAAACCCGAGTTTTACTCAGAAACTCCACGTAGAGGAAATACCTGGATTGAAGGAGAATCTCATCCTGCTTTCGAGGCTGAAGAAATTAAAGAGGTCACAGAAGTAGCTGCTGTTAACCATGAGTTATTCTCATCTACACCTCAGGCTTCTGTGCAATATATTCCAATTGTTATTCATACTCCACTTCCTCCTACTCCTCTCCCTTCATCTGTATCTCAAATTGTTGTGCAACCCCCGCCTCCCCCAATGGCCAATGTTCCTGCCTTTCTATTAAATAAATATGCTCCTCTGGCCTTGCCCCAAGTGCTAAATGATATGCCACAAGATTACTTGAATATTTTGCCAAGATTTAATGGTGAGAATGAAGTTGATGCTCAGAAGCACCTCGAGACCTTCTGCTCCTTTGCAGAGAACTTAAATGTTGAGCATCTGGATGTGGTCCTGAGGTTATTTGTGCAATCCCTGGAAGGTGAAGCCAGAAAATGGTTCAAGACGTTGGCAAACCATTCAATCACCACCTGGGACCAGATGGAGAACGCTTTTCTCAGGAGGTGGGGAGAAAAGAAAGATCACGGGCAAAGCCTTGTTGAATTCAATACACTAAAGAAGAAACATAACGAGGGGGTGGCAGAATTTATCAAAAGGTTTAATAAATTATATCTGAACCTTCCTGCTGATATGAAACCTCAACAAGCTGCTGCCAAAATTGTTTTTATAGCAGCTTTTGATTCTGATTTCGGTTTCTCTCTGCGAGAAAGAATGCCTGTTACCCTGGATGATGCCCAGACAGATGCTCTAGAGTTGGAAGCAAATTTTGCTGCCACTGGGAAGTTAAAAGGAAAAATTGAACAGGAAACCAGAAGAAAGGGCAAAGAGGAGGTTTCTACCTCTAACCAAGAAAAGGATTCAGATAAAATGGACGAGATAAGCAAGATGATAAAGAAGATGGTCAAGCTAGAACTAGAAGCTAAAAATGCAGCGCCCAAGAACTATTACAATGCTCCAAACAGGGGATATAATCCTCAGTATAGAAAGCCTCCATTGCAGATATTGCCAAGAGAAGCGAAAGAACAGCAAGATCAGGTACCTCATCCCTTGTACCTGGAAGGACCAACAGATGACTCTGCTGGAGATGCAGCTTATGGATTAGAGGATTCCAATCTGGCCTTTTCAAATAATGATGATATGGAGTGCCCCCTGCAAGAAGAAAACGAAGAAGCAGATATTGACCATTACTGCAAGCAATTTGCCGATTTCATGGAAGCATAATTCAACGTCAAATATGATCTCAGATCCTCAAGGAAGAGGACCAGAACTCAGGAGCAAGAAGAAGAACCACCTCGAGAGGAAACATCCACTCAGAAGGAACCATCAACCAAGAAGAATGCGGAAAAAGGTAAGAACCTCCTGAATACCCCCTTGTAGTCTAATGATCAGATTCCCTCCTCGTCTAAACTAGTCGGCGCTCCTAATGCTGAGCCAGTGTCAAAAGAAATTAAATCTTCAGTCGAAAATAAGGAGTCCAAAGAGATTGTGACAGAAAAGCTCCCACCTGCTTTCAATTTGCAAAAAGAACTTGAGAAGATTAAGATTCCTGTCCCTCTGACTGAGTTATTAAAACAGCCTGCGTATCAGTCTCAAGTTACCTCTTTCATACTTCCTCCTGAGCTACCCATTCCACCTGATAGTTTAAATCTTCAAGAAGAGAGACCCATGGTAGTCTTTGGCCCACATGTAGAGGAGATAGACCCTTATACTCCTCCTTTTTATGTATCCCTAGTCATTCATGACCTGCTGTTACATAATTGTATGTTAGATTCTGGGGCTTCCCATAATCTTATGCCTTTGTCTGTCATGGAGCAACTAGGGCTGCAAATTACAAGGCCATATAAAGATTTATATTCATTTGATTCCAAAAGAGTTAAATGCTTGGGAATGATTAAAGACTTAGTGGTCAATTTGGCTCAAATCCCAGCAAAGAGTGTGGTCATGGACATTGTGGTTGCTGATATCCCAACCCGCTTCGGCATGCTGTTGTCAAGGTCATGGGGTACCAAGATTGGGGGATCAATCAAATTGGATTTAACATATGCTACTGTCCCAGTCTTTGGGGGTCAAGAAAGGAGGTTATATAGGGAGACTAGATTCGTTAAGATGGTAACTAAGGCTGACTGCTCAGATAATTCCCCAGTTTATAACAAAGAGGGAGACTTTTCATGTTTAATGTTGGAAGAAAATCAGGATTATGCACATGAGCCCCTTTTTGGTCAGATTCAAGCGGAGCAGCCTAAAGAAGAGCAGAAATCAGGAATTTGGACTTTACATTTTGATGGAGCCAATTCAAGAGAAGGCAATGGAGCCGGAGTATTGTTGATTTCTCCTACAGGGAAATGGGTACCACTGTCTTTTAAACTGGAATATGAGGCTACAAACAATGTAGCGGAATATGAAGCGCTATTATTGGGACTGCAGACAACCAAGAATATGGGCATCCAGTGTCTAAAAGTGTTTGGAGACTCTGAGTTGGTGGTAAGGCAGATAAAAAATGAATGTCAAACTAAGCATCCACGGCTCAGAGCATATAGGAATGAAGTATGGGACATGATAGAGAACTTCTTCTCAGCGTTTAACATACAGTTCATGCCCCGGGAGCAAAACAGAGTAGTAGGCTCTCTTGCGGTAGCTGCCAGTACTTTCCGTCCTCCTCAGAATCCGCTTCTAAGATATGAAGTGGAGGTACGATACAGACCATCCATTCGAGATAATATAAAGCATTGGCAGGTATTCGAAGATGATGAACAAATGAAAAGATTTATGGAGACTGTGGGAGAATTCTCCAATATGGAGATTGATGATAATGAAGAGGAAGGAGCTGAAAATATTACTGAAAACAAATGGGAAGAAAGAATAGCAGGTAATAAAGTGCTGCAGCTGAAAGGTAATGTGATACCTAGAGGGTTGGTACCTCTAGAAAGGTTATTCAATAAAGATGATGTTCCAGTGCAGCCAAACAAAGTAGTAGAAGAAGATCAAGTGGGAGATTTGAATCTGGGTACTCATGCTGATCCCAAAATTGTCAAATTATCCAAAAGAGTCCCAGAAGAATACAAAGAAAAGTATTTGAAGTTGTTTCAATCTTATAAAGATGTATTTTCTTGGTCCTATGAGGACCTAAAAACTTTTGATGTAAATATAATACAGCACAAGATTCCACTGAGGGAAGATGCAAAGCCATACAAGCAGAAGCTCAGACAGATAAACCCCTTGCTGCTTCCCTCAATTGAAAAAGAAGTCAAGAAATTACTGAAGGCCAAGATAATTGTGCCATTAAGGTACTCAGAATGGATAGCAAATCTTGTTCCGGTTCGGAAGAAAAATGGAGAAATAAGGCTATGTGTAGATTTCAGAAATTTGAATAGGGCATCTCTCAAAGATAACTATCCACTGCCTAAAATGGATCACATCCTGCAGAAAGTAGTGGGAGCATCCAGAATGTCAATGATGGATGGATTTTTGGGCTACA
The DNA here is from genome assembly GCA_034641835.2 of Pinus albicaulis. Lineage (NCBI taxonomy): Eukaryota > Viridiplantae > Streptophyta > Pinopsida > Pinales > Pinaceae > Pinus > Pinus albicaulis. The sequence continues at coordinate 1,324,980,066 of CM076572.1, forward strand.
ATCAGGTAGCTGTGTTCCCAGAAGACCAGAAGAAGACTGCATTTACTACACCATGGGGAACCTTTATGTATGCTAGGATGCCATTCGGATTAATTAATGCAGTAGCTACTTTTCAGAGGGCAATGGACATAGCCTTTGTCGGAGAACAGGACAAGTTCTTGGTGGTGTATCTTGATGATATCACAATATTCTCAAAGAATGATGATGAGCATATTGAGCATTTGAGAAGAACTTTTGAGAAATGCAGAAGGTATGGCCTTTCTCTTAACCCCCAAAAATCTTTGTTTGCATTAGATGAGGGAAAACTCTTAGGGCATATTGTGACTAAAGATGGTGTGAAAATAGATCCTAAGAGAGTTGAAGTGATAAACAATATTCCTTTGCCAAGAAATAAGAAATAAGTACAGGTATTTTTGGGCTGAATAAATTTTTTGAGAAGATTTATTCCTAACTATGCTGAGATAGTTAGGCACATAACCAATATGTTGAAAAAGGAAAATGAAGTAAAATGGTCCTAGGAGTCTAGGGATGCATTCACAAGGATAAAACGGGCATTTGTTGAAGCTCCTGTGCTAGCAGGGCCAGATTACGAAAAACCATTTACGATTTTCTCATTTGCTTCACCTCATACAATTGCTGGAGTGTTATTGCAGAAAAATGAAGAGGGATATGAACAGCCCATAGCTTTCTTCAGTCAAGTGCTTTATGATGCTGAATTGAAATATAATATACTGGAGAAGCAGGCATATGCCCTGGTAAAGTCCCTTAAATCTTTCAGAGTTTATGTTTTTCAATCTCACATTACATCTTATGTCCCTACCGCGGCAGTCAAAGACATTCTGGTTCAGGGAGACATCGAAGGTAGGAGGGGAAGATGGATTGCAAAAATCCAAGAATATGATTTGGACATAAGGCCTACTAAGTTGGTGAAAGGACAGGGACTTGCCAAGATGTTATCTGAATCAAATCATCAAGCTTTGGGCATTAATCTGTCTGTGATAGCAAATGAAGAATCAGAAAAAGAAGAAGAGCAACGTGGACTAGAGATGGCTACTCAAAAGATACATGTGAAATATCTAACTAGTCCCTGGTATAGAGAAATAGTTGAATATCTGTTAACACTTAGCTGTCCTCTAGGATGTGACAAGGTGAAATACAGAGCTGTAAGGATGAAATCTTAGAAATATGCAATTGCCAATGGACAGCTCTATTGGAGAGACCCCCTAGGCATATTACTTTTATGCCTCACAGAAAATGAAGTGCAAAATGTAATGACAGAATTTCATGAGGGAATATGTGGAGGACATTACAGCCGGAGGGCTACAACACATAAAATCTTGAGGGTTGGTTTTTACTGGCCAAAGTTGTATTCAGATACTTTTGCTTGGGTCAGATCGTGTGACAAATGCCAAAGATTTGCGGAAAGGCAGAAATTAGCAGCATTGCCCTTGATCCCTATTCATGTAAATGAACCATTTCAGAAATGGGGATTAGATTTTATAGGGGAGATACATCCCCCATCAAGTAGCCAACATAAATGGATATTGACAACCACAGACTATTTTACGAAATGGGTGGAAGCCATACCTATCAGAAATGCTACAGATGCTGTAATAATGAATTTTATAGAAGATAATATCATATCTAGGTTTGGTTGTCCTGCAAGAATTGTAACTGACAATGCACAGGCTTTCAAGTCTGCCAGGTTCGTAAAATTCTGCCAAAGATATAACATCATCCTGACTCATTCTACAGCATACTATCCACAGGGAAATGGTCTAGCAGAGTCATCCAATAAAACCCTGGTGAGAGCCCTTAAGAAGACAATAGCTGAAAATCAGAAAAACTGGGACTCTAAATTAAAGTTTGCTCTATGGGAAAATAGGATAACCAACAAAAGAGCAACAGGGAAGTCACCTTATGAGCTGGTGTATGGGCGAGCTGCAGTGTTTCCTTTGCAATTGGCATTGCCAGTGGCACGTTTTATGCAGGAAAACCAGGAAGAGCCAGATGGCATGATCCGAAGAATTAATCAGCTGGTAGAATTGGAGGAAACAAGGAACCAGGTAGATCAGAGATTGATAGAATACCAGGAGAAAATGAAGAATGTCTTTGATCGGCACGCAAAAGATAGGAATTTTCAAGTTGGAGACCTGGTTCTTAGATGGGATGTTCGCAGAGCTGAAAAGGGCAAACATGCTAAATTTGATCCATTGTGGTTCGGACCATTCAAAATAGTGAAGCTGGGAAGAAACAACACCTTTACTTTAGAAAATCTACAGGGTGATTTGTTGGATGCACCCGTGAATGGCCAGTTCCTCAAGCCATATTTCCAATTCTGACCCAAGCGGAGAATACCTGATTGTATATATTGTATATAGTTTGTTTTGACTTTTATTTTTATAAAGGAAAAGAATGTTGATAATTACTTGAAGTAAGAGTGCAGGGGAATTCAAAAATAAGATGAAATATTTAATGGTCTGCGTGTTCTCGACATGCCCGAGGACGAACATGTCGTCCCCAGATGGAGACGATGTTGTACATATCTACCTCTGCCTGTGAATTTTGCCCCGCTGCCTGATTAAAATCCATTTTTAACCTCTGCCGTGGCCTAAAATCTCATGACCCTGCTTGATATTACTATCCCCGCCCGAAAATCTACTTTACAATAGTTAAAAACCCAAATTTAAATAATCGGGCCGAGCCCCTAAGAGTTTGACTCCCTCCCACTTTGGCTTCCATATGACCCGAGTCTGAAAACCATAATTCAAAACGAGAAGGGGCCTATTGTTTTAACGATCGGGCACAATGCTGGCCGTCCGATCTGGCTCAAATCAACGGTGCGGCAATCAACTTATATGGAGGGCCCGTGCACAACAGACCGGCGATATTTCACGGCTCACCGTTTTATTACCCTCCGATGCAAGTGTAGCCGTTGATCTTGTTCTGAGATCGAACGGTCCTGGGTCAATCGCAGTCCTGCCCCCAATCGCAATTGGAACTTCCAAAATGTGCCACCCCAGTCTCCCCGCTCCACTTTCAGATTGCGATTTCCGATCTGGGTCCCACCTCCTGCGGTCGTGTCATCATAATTCACAAGTGTACGCCGTGTTCCTCCTCCACCATTCATATGTTCTGGTGACGTGTCATATTTTATGAACCTTTGCCCCGTTCGTTCATTATCGCTCCATTGTATTCTGCATTGTCACCCTCTATTTCTCCATTATTTTCTTGTGTTTCTTGTCACCCTGCATCATCTCAACATTTCGCCTAGTCTGTATTACCGATTCCATGGCCGCTGTCATATCCACACCCCCTGTCACCGAGTCAATTTTCTCTAATGTTTTGCGGGTTTTGCAGGTTTTAAAACGACTTAGTTGGCGCTTTAACTTGCGGCCTCCGTTGCAAAGATCCGGAGCATACCAAAGGACATATCCTACTAGCGAAATTAAAGAAAGAAGCCGAGGGTAGGTGGGAGAGGTGACCGCCATTAAAGAAAACATAGATATGGATTCTCATAACTCTCCAGATAAATTCGCCCCGCATTAAAGATCCAGGATTCAAATCCAAAGCCAAGGGCCGAGAGTATAGTACATAAATGCAGATTATTTCAAATCTCTTACGGAAGCGGATTTTCCCTCAGCCGCGGGCGACATATTGTATATATTTTATTATTCCTATCTTGTATATAAGAAGATTTTATCTCCCAGCATTTATTTCATGGACAGGTTGTCTAGTACAGTCATTAACAGTTAGTCATTCATAGAGTAGGCGCGAATGTTTTCCGCCATTTCTTTCAAATTGAGTCATTAATTGTGTTTCAGCTACCTCCTCCTCTAGAATTCTCCACCACTCCTATAAAGATCGAAAAAGAAAACATTGTAGAGGTTCCAGATTTCTATCAGCAAACTGTGCAGCGAGAAGACTTCTGTATACATTTTTGTAATATTTCTGTATGAAGCTTCAGAGCCCGTAGGGCATCAGTGAGGAGGGGTTATAATTGTAATGAGGATTCTGGTCTTTGGTATCTCACAGTATGTAATTTCTCTTATGTCTTAATACATTATCCCATTTCATGAAAATTGTCTTCTTGTATCATGTTCTAGAATGCGAGTGGCTCACTAGTTTGCAGTAAGGATTCATCCTAAGTGATGCCCTTTCTGGAATTAGTCAAGCGCTTTAAATAGGCCTAGTCATGGTATACTGTTCCATATTCACTCTTTCCATATTTTCTGCTATATTAGTTGCTTGAGGAGGGTGCTTTTAAAACGCCATTGTCATATAAGGATTCGTAAATTGGTGCGCCCTTATATGGTTCTATTGTGTATCTAGGTATCAGTCTCATGCCAACTAATATCTTCTTATGTTTCCTCACTGCACTCACTTCCTGATATCTGATTTCTGTGATATATTATTTGAATCGGCCCTCTTTACAGTAAGCGGTCTCTTAACTATCTGATGCTTTCATGCTGAAGTTTTTACATGATGTTCCTACATTATTCTTATCTTTGTGTTAGCTTCTGAGAGAGATTGGTCCCATTCAAATTTAATTTCCCTGTTTAAACAAGAGATAGTAGGAAGGCATTTGGATTGACAACCCAAGCTACATTACGTGTCTCCCTGCTATATTAAGATGTCCTAGGCACTGGTCTATGGCAACTCTAGGCTGTCTCTAGGAGGGTGACAAAATCATCCACAACAGATTACATCATGAGAACATCATAAATGAGTAATTACATCAAGCGAAACTGAGTTTGAATGAAAAAACTGATAAAATAGGCTTCAAGGCATACGCACAGCAAATTGACAGGAAAGCACAACATGCGAGGAGAAAATGCAGTGTGCCAGGTGTAAGAGGCTTTTGGAGGAGTTCCCATGCTCCAAATTTGGATCTGAAATATGCTAGAGAAATATTTTCCTGTCTACTACACCATAGAACCATCAAACACTAAAAATGATTTCTCTAAAACCTCTAAAACTCAATTCTCCCATAACTACTCCAAAAGCGCAACATGCCTTTATAAAAACATGCATAAAGGTGATTTTTTGGTAGTTTTTTGACCTTTTCACCTACTAGAATGTGCTGACATGGATCTCCCAATAGCTTAAGTTGATGTATAGGTCAAAAGCAATCCAAAAATGCAAAAAATTTATTATTTGGATGCCCAATTAAAAAACGCAGTGTGAGGCTCGCTACCCTTTTGGACCAAAAACTGTGTAAAATTGCCAAAATGCCCAAAAATTTCTAAATTTGTGAAATTTTTTCCAAATTTACTCAATATTATTCCAAAATTTCTCCTTGAAGTGAAAAAAATATCAATTAGGCCATGAGAGAGGCATCAACTAACAAATCAAGCATATCGTTCTCTTTTTGCCTCATTAGGGTTTCTTTCAACCTTTTCTTCAACTGATTGATTCTTACTTGAGACACATGATTTCTTGTGTAGTAATGCATGGGAATGTGTATTTGTAGGTTTTTGTTCCTATTTTATTTCTTAAGAAGCATTTCCATGTGGCAATTCACTCTATCAAGTCATCCTACCTTGTATTTTTCAATTTCTACCAATATGACCTCATCAACTATCATTTGAGTTCTAGATGGAGATGCTTCTTTCTGTTGCTGAAGTGACCTCTTTAGGCCTCTTTTCCTTGGTCTCTTTCTTCTTACCTGCTCTTCCTGATCACCTGAATCCTCAATATCAACTACTACTTTACCGTTTACAACTTATTTGATCAAAACAACCTTAGGCTTATTTAAGAGTGGTTGATTTACCTTTAATTGCATATTTTGTTGCTGCAAGGATGAAACCAAAATGTTAGCCCTTGACAAGCTCTCCTTAAGTTCTCTGAGCTCAACATCTGTAATATTCCTATTTGAGGATATTGATAAAACACAGAAAATGGTACAGCGATGGAATGACTCTAAGAGCAAACATTCAACAGTACATAAAATAATAGGAACCGCGTATGCAACAGATATACGTTAAGCAGAGAAATTACGAAGCCATTTTATTACACTGGGAATTATAAGCGATTACAATAGATGCCCAGATGATAGTGCTCAACTGGCGCAGGCAAGATAACAGATATTCTCAGAAAACAAAGGTACAGCGGTTTCCCTGTGGCGTTCAAGCGGCTGGAAATACTGCCACGTGCTGCTAATACGCTGCGGCTGTAAAAGATCCACTGAGAAACTCCTGCTTCGGCTCTGTACACGCTCCAAACCTCATCCTCTTGCAAAATGACGATAGGACGGCCTCACCCGAGCAAGCACTCGTAGTCCCCCGGGGCAGAGGTTGAGATCTCCGCTCGGAGACACTCGACGCACTAAACAGTGCTGCAGACTGGCTAAAAAGCCGGCGTGCTCAAGTCTTGGCGACCAGTGATAATTTCATAAATTCAACAATAGCCCAAAAACATGGAGGCTCTCTTCCTTTTGTATGCGGCCTTCTTCACAAACCCTAGACTCCACCTTTCCCGCGCAGCCCCTCTCGGCCCCCACGCTGCCAACTCAGCCCGCGTACTTACCTTCGCGCCCTCGGATGAGTTCACGGCCTGCTCACTGTTATTTACCTTTAACCATCGGTGGAAAAATTTGTTTGAATTAATATTCCAATTAGCTATTGCTAATTGGGAATATTAAAGTCTCCCCCGGCAAAATGTTGCTTGACCCCAAGCAACTGTAGTGATGGGTGCTGCAAGATCTTTTCACCCTCCCACGTAGCATCCTCATCCGGTAAGTTCTTCCACCTTACCAAGAACTCCCGGACTGTTCTATTCCATAGCTGCTTCTCTCTGACATCAATGATGGCTTCCGGCTGCAGCACCAAATGCCCTTTATCATCTGTGGGCAGAAGCTCCTCCGTCACTGTCACCTGTGATCCCAAAGCCTCCTTCAGGCATGATACGTGGAAAATATTATGAATCTTGATGCCTTGGGGCAGCTCCAACTCATAGGCGACTTGACCCACCCTGCGTATCACCCGATAGGGTCCATAGAAGTGGGGCTTGAGCTTTTCCACCCCCTTTTGCTTCAGAGTGGACTGTTGGTATGGCTGTAGGCATAGGTAAACTAAATCCCCAACTTCGAACTGTCTCTCCACCCGACCCTTGTCGGCATACAGCTTCTGCTGATTCTGTGCAGTGGCTATGTTATCCTTGAGAGCCCGGAGGATGTCCTGACTCTCCTGGATCTAATCCTTGGCTCTCGGAGCCTTGCTGGCACCAAACATCACATAAACGAAAGACATAGCATGATAGCCATACAGTGCATAAAATGGAGAAATACCGATAGACATGTGATATGTGGTGTTATAACAATACTCCCCTAGGTGCAGCCACTTTAGCCATGCTCTCTGTTGCCCGCTGACATAATTTCGCAAGTAGCCTTCCAACCACTTGTTAACGCTCTCTGTCTGCCCATCTGTCTGGGGTGATAGCTGGTACTTGGCGTCAACTCCGTCCCCACCAACCGGAAAAGTTCCTGCCAAAACTCGCCCATGAAGCGGCTGTCCCGGTCGCTGACAATGGTCTTGGGAAGACCATGCAACCTGAAGATGTCCCGGAAGAACAGCTCTGCCACCTACGCGGTTGTATAGTGTGTGGATATGGCAAAAAAATGTGTGTACTTCGTCAGTCGATCGACGACGACAAATATGCTATCCTTGCCCTGCACTACGGGCAACCCTGTAATGAAATCCATCGAAATACTCTCCCACTTTCCCTCGGGAATGGGAAGAGGCTGCAACAGTCCTGCTGGATGGTTCATTTCTCCCTTGTTGCACTGGTAAATTGCGCACTCCCTGACATGCTGGTGTACGTCCTCTTTGAGACCCTTCCACGAGAACCTCTCCCGGATGGCCCTGTAAGTCTTGGTAAACCCCTGATGTCCGGCTAACGGTGAATCATGAGATGCCTGTAGTATCTACTTCTTGAGCTGGGAGCCCACAGTCAAGAAGATCCTGTCTTTGTAATAGATAATCTCATCTATCACCCTGTACTTATCGTCCGCCACCCGACCATCCAGAACCTCACAAGCGAACCTGTCCTTGGAGTACTCCACCAAAAGTTGAGCCCTCCAATCCACCTCCCAACTTATCAGGGATAATGTAGCTGGTCTATGTGAAAGTGCATCAGCTACCACGTTGTTTTTCCCCCTGACATAATCGATGTCAAAATCATAAGCCTGGATTTTTCTGATCCACTTTTGCTGCCTCTCCTGAAGCTATTTCTGCTCCAAAAAGAATCAGAGGCTGTTGTGATCCGTCCTCACCCGGAACCTATTGCCCACTAAGTACTGCCGGAATTCGGCTAACGCATGCATCACGGCTAGCATCTCCTTGTCGTATATAGGATACAACCGCTCATGGGGAAGGAGCTTCCGGCTCTCATAAGCTATAGGGTGGCCTTCCTGCAACAAAACTGCGCCGATCCCTTCTCCCGACGCATCACATTCCAAAACGAAAGGCTGCGTGAAATCTGGTAGTGCGAGCACTGGGCAGCTGCTCATAACCTCCTTGAGCCTGTCAAAGGCCCGCTGCGCTATCTCCGACCAACTAAATGCCCCCTTCTTTGTCAAATCCATGAGCGGGTCTGCGAGCTGAGAGAAATTCTTGATGAACTTCCGGTAATATGTGCAGATGCCAACAAATCCTCGAAGTTTCGTTACGTTCTTCGGCTCTGGCCAATCTTGGATGGCCTTGATCTTTTCTTCATGGACCCTTACCCCGTCCACTCCTATGATGTGTCCCAAATACAACATCTCAGTCACCCCGAACTCACACTTGGAGAGCTTGGCATAAAACTGTTGCTCTTCCAAGATGCGTAGCACAGCCTCAATGTGTTGGAGATGCTCCTCCCAAGTCCTGCTATATATCAATATATCATCGAAAAAGACCAACACGAACTTCCTCAGGTGACTGCGGAAGATGTGGTTCATACAAGACTGGAAAGTGGCTGGGGCATTGGTTAGCCCAAAAGGCATAACCAAGAACTCAAAGTGGCCGTAGTGGCACCTGAAAGCTGTTTTGGGTACATCCTGCTCCCTCACTCTAATCTGGTGGTACCCGGACCTCAAGTCAATCTTTGAGAAGAACTGTGCTCCCCTCAACTCATCCATTAGCTCATCAAACCTTGGTATAGGGTACCGATTTTTCAGGTTCTTTTTGTTCAAAGCCCTGTAATCGATGCACATTCGCAATGTGCCATCCTTCTTCTTTACTAACACCACGGAGGAAGCAAAAGGGCTGGTGCTCGGTCAGATGTGTCCAAGAGCTAGCAGCTCCTGGATGGCCTGCTCAATATCGTCCCGATAGGCCTTAGGGTGCCTATAGGGCGTGGTAATAATGGCTTGAATGCCCTGCTCCAACTCTATCGTGTGCTCAAACCCCCGATCCGATGGCCGGCCTGGTGGTATATCCCCAAACACTTTGTCATGCCTGTCGAGGATAGCCTGGATATTGGGATGAACTGTCTGTTCGGCGGTCCACGTTTCTGATGCCCGGAGCTCTACTGCCCACTCTATGTCTCCTTTCCGGAAGGTTGCCTCCATCCGGTGAGCTGAAAAAACCCGAGGTGGGTAAGTGTTCATCCCACGTATCTTCTCATGCTTTCCCGTCTTCTTATCGTCCCACTCCATCTCCAAGGCCTCCCAATCCGTGGTGACCTTCCCTAGAGTGATCAGCCATTGTACACCCAAGACTACATTGGTGTCAGGTATATTGACCACAAAAAAATGGTCGGTCACTGTGTAGGTGCCCATAGTGACTGCCAGCTCTGGAACGTATTGCGCACACTGCATTGTCTGATCCCCTGGGACCAATACGGAGAATCCATCGAAGCTCTCTGTCTGTATGCCCCGCCGCTCAACCATATGTGCGTCGATGAAGTTGTGGGTTGCCCCACTGTCCATTAGAATAGAAACTCGCTGCCCACGTACTGTCCCTCGGACGCGCAGCGTCAAATACTTGGGCACTCCTCGCAATGCTGCAAGGGTTCCCCTTGTGGGTGCGAAAGCTGCACCACCCGCTCCCGGAGGTGGCGGTGGCCCATGATCTTGCGTTTTCTACCTGTCTCCTTCATCCTCATACTCCTCCTCTTCCCCACTACTCTCGAAGAAGACCTCTATAAAATGTGCCTTGCCAGTCGCACATCTGTGCCCCGGCGTCCACGGCTCCTGACAGGTGAAGCATAACTCTTTCTTCCTAAACTCCCTGATTCCCCTTGGGAGGAAGGGTGTTCATATCCTTCCCTCTTGGCTGGAACACCTGCTTCTGGGGGTAAGGTGTTATGGTCCTGGGCAATGCATCTTGCAGATCCCGGGTCCTGCCAATAGCGTCCTGAAGTGTGGGTGGTCTTGCGGATCTGACCAATCCTCGAAGTGGCTCTGCCAGCCCTTCGATGAACATGAATATCATCCGTGCCGCTAATAAATCGGGCATCCTCACTGAAAACCTTAGGAAATCGGCAATATATGTCTCTAGGCTTCCCGTCTGCTTGAGCCTTGTCAGCTCAACGAAATGTTCCTCCGGATCCCTTCAGTCGAATCTCTCTATTAGTCTCTAGGTGAAATCGGCATATGTGGTCACAGTTGAATGCCCAAGTGTCACCATCCCATGGAACCACCAATTCTCAGCCTCACCATCCAAGTGCAGTGTAGCCACCTTGATGGCCTCCGTCTCCGCCATCTGGTTGAGCTGGAAGTATATGTCCAGCTTCTCCACCCAAGACCTTTCCGAACTTCTTGATGAACCATCAAACGTGGGCAAATGATATCAGCTTGCTGAACGCTGGGTGTCTCCTTCATGATAGTGCCGGTGTCCTCTGTAATGGTCGCGGGGTCTGGTATCCCGCTTGAGCTAGACAAAGTCTCTGAACATAAGCGCCTCCCTGAACTCCTGCCCATATGTCTGTTATTCAACAAAATAACCACTTATGTGGTCCGGCTCTGGTTCCTCCTGTGTTCCCGTCCCAGTATCTGCACTTAGAAAAGTGGGCATCGTAGCATGAGTGGGGGCATGTGATGCCTGGTGCGGGGTGGCAGCCCGCTCCTGCAAATGGTGGGATGTGCCCGACCCCTCACCAACTGGGAAACCCCTTGTGGTTTCACGCTTTCTAGCTTCAACAGTGGTGAATCTCTGCTCCATCATCTCAATTTTCCGCGACAGGTCTTGTACTGATTTGAGGAGAGCTTCCCCAAACTATTTTTCATCGTTATCGTCCCCCATTGTCTTTCTCCTCTCTACGACTACCTCTGGTTTCTCCTATTCTGTGTCCACTACTCAAACGCAATCCCCTTCGCTGTAGGTGTTTTCCAACCTATGCTCAATATCTCTGTATTTCCTACCTCTGTAGCAGATGTAGGGGTTTCCTTCTGATGACATAGACTACTCGCTCCACAGGCTGAGCCAGGACCATGCTTTGATACCACTGTAATATTCCTATTTGAGGATATTGATAAAACACAGCAAATGGTAAAGCGATGGAATGACTCTAAGAGTAAACATTTAACAGTACATAAAATAATAGGAACCGCGTATGCTACAGATATACGTTAAGCAGAGAAATTACGAAGCCATTTTATTACGCTGGGAATTATAAGCGATTACAATAGATGCCCAGATGATAGTGCTCAACTGGCGCAGGCAAGATAACAGATATTCTCAGAAAACAAAGGTACATCAGTTTCCCTGTGGCGTTCAAGCGGCTGGAAATATTTCCACGTGCTGCTAATATGCTGTGGCTGTAAAAGATCCACTGAGAAACTCCTGCTTCGGCTCTGCACACGCTCCAAACCCGATCCTCTTGCAAAATGACGATAGGACGGCCTCACCCGAGCAGGAACTCGTAGTCCCCCGGGGCTGAGGTTGAGATCTCTGCTCGAAGACACTCGATGCACTAAACAGTACTGCAGACTGGCTAAATAGCCGACGTGCTCAAGTCTTGGCGACCAGTGATAATTTCATAAATTCAACAATAGCCCAAAAACATGGAGGCTCTCTTCCTTTTGTATGCGGCCTTCTTCACAAACCCTAGACTCCACCTTTCCCATGCAGCCCCTCTCGACCCCCACGCTGCCAACTCAGCCCGCGTACTTACCTTCGTGCGCTCGGATGAGTTCACGGCCTGCTCACTGTTATTTACCTTTAACCATAGGCGGAAAAATTTGTCTGAATTAATATTCCAATTAGCTATTGCTAATTGGGAATATTACAACATCCTTCTCCATGATGATATGTTTTGATGTCTCTTTCTATTCATTCACCTCCAAGTCTTCCATGTTAGTGTCAAGATGGAATGGCTCCTCATCTTGCAAAGGTGCTTCATGGTGTGATGATGATCCATCTTCAGCTGATGTAGGCTTAGCCCTTTCAAAAATGTTTGGAGCAAACACAAGCCTCTTTCCTCTTTGATATATTTGAGTCACCTCAGCCCTAGGTGTCCTCTTGACTAAAATTCTGCTAGATGAGCCAACCTCCCTTGGCTTGGATGGTGTTGATGGTGTACTTTGGCTAGTAGGCTGACTAGCAGGGGAAAAAAGACAATGGATTGAATGAATGCCTACCAAGATATTTTCATTTGTGTAAGCTAGTGTAAGACAATGATTTTGATGAGGCCATGATGGAAAATACTAGCTTGGTGATCACTCTCTTTATACTTCACTTTCTTTGCCATTTTAGCCAAGATTTTGTAGAGATAGTAGGGTAGGTTGAGAGTTTTTACACATGTGAAATGCATCAACAATATGACATGATATTTGTACAACTTTGAGAATATACCCTCACATGTGAAATACCTCATCATGGCCTTCATCAATGGAGCAAAATTGTTAAGCAACTGTCGAATAGGAATTTTTTTCTTGATGACATCCTTATAATGAATTTTAATGAAAGCTCTATCATTTTGAACATCCAATTCTGAGTTCTTGAACCAATTTTCTCCATTTTTTTGTATCCTTGTAGCTGTGGCTACGACCTTAGTTGAAATTGTAAAACTCACTCCTGCAATGGCGATCTTATCTCTCCTAAGGTTTGTGGCAAACAAGCGTGTTAACTTGGCATGATATCCCACGTGTTGGATTTGCTCACAAAACCGTAAACATCCTACCTTTTGAAAACACTATTTGGCCAATGACGAAGACATCAACTCCTTTGTGTTAAGTGGCTCAAACCTTGACACTTGTCCTCCTTTGTTGTATGGTTTATTTCCTCCCTCCATTGTTTACAATTGCAAAGCAAAACCCTAGTGAAATAAAGGGGAAGTAGGTGAGAGGATGAAGGGATTAGGGAGAAGATATGTGGGTAGGAAAATTTTGGGAGGTATATAGGTGTATTAGGAAGCTTAGGGAGGTGGAGAATGACAAAAAGAGTCTAGGGATTAGTGTAGGAAATTAAAGTACAATCCTAACCCTAAAACTGCCAAAAAACACAGCGTAGGAGCTAGGGTTAGGTGTAGGGGTTAGGGAAATGAGGGTGAGAAGGTTGTGGGAAATTTATTTGGGTGTGGGGAAGGGTATAATATGTAGCGAATTAGGTATTTTTGCTTGAAACTCAAACTATGGAGCTCACCCACCAAAAACGTAGTGTGGGGACTGTGGGAGGGTTTCACCACTGAAACTATGAAATAAAGGTTTATAAGAGGTGGCAAGAGCTTCAAATTACTTGTAAATAGGGTGATGGAACCTTCAACTGCCACTAAAAACCCATGAGGATGATTTTTTTGCCTCTAGAAGTGAAAACGTAGTGAAGGGTCAAAAACATAGTGTGGCTGGATGAAAACGCAACGTAGTTGTCTAGAGAGGGTGCCAATCACCTTTTGAGAGTGCCCTTCGATGCTTGTTGTGCTAAGATAGTCTTTGCTGGTGATTAGTGCTTAATGCCAATGTAATGAGTGAAATAAATTCTTGTATGTTCCTTTGTAGCTTTTGGAAATAAAATTCTCTTCATAGTGGTGTAGTGGCCCCACCATGTTTTTTTTTTACATTTTGATTTAAAACTACAACTTTGGAACATTAAGAAACATATTACATCATATTTGAAATGAAATTTCACTTTAAATGAATTTATTGAGCATTTTCCATATTACTACTCCTTCAATGCCAGATTTATTGGTGAAATGGCAGATTTTTTATGATTTTAACCCTAAGACCTAATGGTGACAATTCATGAAATGAGCTAAATGAAGACCATGGTGGTGTGACTAAGATGATAACAAAGACATTTCAGTGGTTACTCTTTCAACTAAATTATGGAAATGACCAACGCATGATTTTTTTTGAAAGGAGTAGTAACATACCTAGACACACTAGTCAATGACTAAATTTTTATTTGAAGACCTACTAAAACCATAAAAATTTGACTTAAGACCCTAACAAAACCTTGTAAGAGCATATTTGATCACAGGTGACTAGAAGAACTGGTAGTTACTAACATTGGCTCCAGCTGGGGATGGCATCTCCTTGGAGGTATCAAGAACACTGTAGACCAAGTAGCCTTATCCATTGGGCATGGAGTAAAAAATCAAAATACCAAACTCAAAACTGAAAATTGACTGAAAAACTGAATTGACTTTGACTAAAACAAAAACTTACTGTACTTACAAATCAACATCCAATTAAGGAAACCTTATGGCCTTCACCTTAGGCGTCAAGCTTTGATGATTAAATCCTTCATACTTTGGCAAAAAAGTAAAATGATATGTACAATGAAGTTGAGAAACTTCAGAAATTTGATAAAAAGAGGTAGTGCTTGAGAAGCCTACCATTGACTGGTCCTCCTCCATAGTCTTGTCCATTCATTTCCTCCAACAAGTAAGCATGCTTCCCTCTTGAAGGTGAAATCCTTTACGGTTCCTTCCACAAATTCTTGAACTTACTGTGGCTTCCTTTATCTTCATTTTGAGCATCCCAATGGAGTACCACATCACACATATTGAAGTCATCCGCCTTTGTTTTCCGGTCATAAACTTTCTTGATTCTTTCTTGAAGCTTAGAAGTGTTTTGAAACACTTCCTCCCTAGTTTGTTGCAAATGAATCAATTGGTTTATCCGTCGCTGAACATCATTTGGTTCGCTGCCAACTTCCTGCAATATCTTCATGACTGGAATAGAAAGAGAAGTAGGAAAGACTGTATCAACTCCATACACTAACTCAAAAGGTGACATGCCTATGAAATTCTTATTACTTACTCTGTCTTCCCACAAGGCATTGATGAGTTTCTTATGCCAATTTTTCTTATTTACCTCCAACATCTTCTTGATAATATTGACCAAAGACTTATTTGAAGACTTGACCAATCCATTGCCTTGCGGGTAATATGCAGTTGAATGACCCAACGTGATATTTTACTTCTCACAAATTCCGCCATATTTTTGGACTTAAATGAAAATTCTTTATCCATGATGATCTTCTGTGGACAACCAAATCTAGACAAGATATTAGATTCCAAAAATTGAATAATAACCAAATCAATACTTGCATGGTTGGGATTTCCTCAATCCAGTTTGTAAAATAATCTATAACCATTAAAATCCACTTATGCTGGGTGGATGATGAAGGATGGATCTCACCTATAAAATCGAAACCCCATTGCTGAAATGGTGCATGGACTGATATGGGCTGCAAAGGCAGCGGGAGCATCTTCCTCTTCCCTTGGAAAATTTGACATTCATGACAACTCATCATGGTCTTGTACACATCAAAAAAAAGAGTAGGCCAATAGAAACCAGCCCTCAAAAGTTTGTTCAATGTGGTTTTCCAGAATAAATGACCACCACAATCACTCTTGTGAAAGTCATTCATCACCTCCTTTGCTTCACTTTCAACAAGACACCTCCCGGGTCTTTCCAATACAAAACACTGTCTAAAATATAATATTTTGAAGCCTTTAATTTCAATGATCTACCTTTTCTTTTAGACACACCCGAAAGAGGATTTGAATGCTGCAGAACATAAACTATATCAGCATACCAAGGGGATGAAATGAAAATTTGAGATACATATGTCAACGAGTCATCAACCTCCTCTTCGGAAAGTGCAGAAATCAGATTTATATCCAGCGCATGTAAATTAGATTCTGCCATCAACTTTTCCAAACCCTATCCCTTGATAAGCTTTGTCAGCTTGATCTCCAGATCATATTCAAGCATGGCTACAATCCATTTCCCTCGCTTCCCTTCAAGATCTGTCTGCATCAACACATATTTCATCGCTGCATTCAGAACATAAGCTATGATGTGAGAGTGTAGGATGTATACCCGAAAACCTTTCAATGCTTTCACTAAGGCCAAAGCTTGTTTTTCAATAATGTTGTATCTCAGCGCTGCATCTCTTATGGTCCGACTAAAAAAGGCAATTGGTTGCTCCGTCTTTGAATCCTTTTTCTGCATTAATACGACATCCAAAGAGTGCTCGGAAGAAAATGATAATATAATGAATTCTAAAGTATAATCAGGGCTGATCAATGTGGGAGCACATGTTAAAGAAAATTTTACTGAATTGAATGATTTCTTTGCATTTTCTGACCATCTTACCTCACTTTCCTTCTTCAACATATCTTTCATATCTCTAAGGTGCTCAACGAGATTGGGGATGAATCTCCTCAAAAAAATTATCTTATCGTTGAATGACTGGATCTCATTTTTTTTTTTTCCTTGGTAAGTCCAACTGCAGAATTGCTTCGACCTTGGAGGGATAAATGTGGATGCCATATTTTGAGATGATGTACCCAAGTAGTTTTCCCTCCTCCATGGCAAATAATATTTTCTTAGGATTCGGCGAGATGCCGAATTTTCTGCATTTTTGAAACACTATTCTCAAGTGGTGTAGGTGCTCATCATCTAATTGTGACAAGACAGTAACATCATCAAGGTAAAATATAAGAAACACATCCTTCTCATTCGAGAAAGCGATGTCCATATCCTGTTGAAATGTAGCCCCTGCATTCTTGAGCCCAAATGGAATTTTGGAAAACATGAAGGTACCCCATGGCGTTGTAAATGTTGTTTTCTCTTGGTCATCTTCATGCAACAAAATTTGGTTGTATCTTGAATATCCATCGAGAAGTGACATCCTTGAAGCTCTAACAACCCTCTGCAAGATGTGATCCATCTTCGGCAAAGGATAATTGTCCTTTAAGACACCTTGTTCAGATTTCTGAAATCTATGCAAAGACAAATCTCCCCTATCTTCTTCCTTATCGGCAAGAGATTATACATCAAATCTAAAAATTGAATAGGAACTATAATACTAGCTTTGTAAAGTCTATTTACCTCTTTTTAGATTGATGTAAAAAGCTTAGGATTGATTCTCCTCAACTTCTGGCAGAATAAATTTTAATCTGGCTTGATTGGGATGGTGTGCTGGATGATGTATTTGTTGTACACCTTTAAATTTGAATAATACCAAGCGAAAACATCAGAAAAATCACTCAAGAGAGCTATATATTTACCTTTCAACTCAGGGGATAAAGACCTCGATAACCTGACCATCTTGGGGTTATTCATTGTACCAATGTTTACATCTTCAACACCTGCTTCTGTAGGGACCATTGTTGGATTTTTAGCGACATCATCGTGATCAAACAACTATTCCAAAGGTACTAGAAGTCGTGGATTTTTATTGTGATTTAGTTGCAACAGCTCAACTTCAGTAGCTTCAATTACCTTATCATCTTCAATATACACCTCATCAATATGGGAGTTAAAAAACTCCTCCTCCATCTGCAGAAAGTTTTTTATCTATTATTCATCCCAGAATACTTGCCAGTATCTCAAATTTTCAGGGGCAGCTGGGTATGTTTTGCCGTGAACACATTGAGTCAATACATGGTCGTGCCTCATCACATTCACTGGATTAGTGCCAAGAATCTCTTGAGATATCTTCGGGGCACAATCAACCATGGGTTGAGATACACTGCCGGGAGTATGAGGCTCCATGGATATACCGATGTTGATTGGGAAGGCAGTGTGATGGATCGTAAGAGCACATCTGGATGTTGCTTCACTCTTGGTTCTACTTTGATACCTTGGATGAGCAGGAAGCAGAAATCGATTGCTTTGAGCACCGCTGAGGCCGAATACATTGCAGCGAGTATGGCATGTAGTGAAGCTGTTTGGTTGAGATATCTCTTCAATGAGCTGTTTGGACATGTGCTGGATACCATCATTATCCTTTGCGATAACCAAAGTGGGATTCGTCTTTATGAGAATCTCGTGTTCCACGACTGAATCAAGCATATTGATATTAGCTACCACTTTGTCTGAGACATGGTACAGCGAGGCGCCGTAAGGCTCCATCACATTGGGACTGATGAGCAGGTCGCAAATATTCTCATGAAGCCCTTGGGGAAGGTCAAATTCTTAACCTTCCGTGAGAAGCTTAGTATCGTGGACAAACCCTATCCTGATGGTCTCGCCTGAGTTGGAATATGAGCTCTAGGAGCTCCAGGGGGCTTGGGGATAATTTCTTGGAGCTATAAGCAACCACAGGGCGAGGTTCGACTTACCTTGTTGGTGTGCTTCTTCCCCACAGTTATGATATTGAGCCGGTTCACCCTCTCTTTGATCTATGCATCCTACCTGTGGAGTTTGGTACTCATGGGAAGTACTTCTCATTTGGCTAATGAGTTGGAAAATGAGGATAGAGACTGATAGCATGACCGATGCACGCATCGAGGATTGCCGTACTCTCTATGTCTAAGATGGGATGTGTCTAACACCTTGATCTGGGATCAAGTCTGGATGAGGTTCTTACCTCTAAATTGACTTCGGGTCAGTATGTGGCTCACTCTTGAGTCTGGTTGAGGTTTCTACCTCTAGATTGACTTCGGGTCAGTGGAGAGTGATGTCTTTGTGACTCACTCTCGTTCGTTTGCAGAGAAGAGCCAACAAAGCAGTTATAGCAGGATGACACAGGATTGCATGATGATGATGATGATAGTACATGATGGTACTAGATGACAAGATTTCACAGGTGGACAGATGGAGTTCTCCCTAGTTGAGAGGGAGTGTTAATTTTGGGCAACTAGGTCCAAACTCCATGTTGCATTTCTCATATGATGGAGATGATATTTTGTTAATTTTGGACAACTAGGTCCAAACTCCATGTTGTGATGCTCAGATGAAGATGCCAATATTTTTATTGGACTCCTCGTTTGGAGAGGTGCAAGATCGATCTAAAGATCATCTTAATCCGATGAGCATTGTTGTCGACTGATGTTGCCGCCCCTAGAGACAGCCTTGAGTTGCCAAAGACCAGTGCCTAGGACATCTTAGCATAGTAAGGAGCATATAATAATGTATGAAGTAGTCAGCTTCAGCTCACATGCTATCTCCTGTAAACAGGGAAATAAACTAGAATGGAACCATGACCCTCAGAAAGCCGATACAGGGAAAGTAATGTTGCAGAGACAAGATGCAAAGCTCCAATATAAAAGCATCAGATAGTTAAGAGACAATTAACTGTAAAGAGGGCCGATTCAAGTAATATGCTGTAATATTCCTATTTGAGAATATTTATAAAACACAGCGATGGAACAACTTCAAGAGCAAATATTCAGCGGTACACAAAAGAATAGAAGCGGTCTATGCAACAGATACATGCTTAATAGATAATTCATTGAACCATTTTATTATGTCGGGATATCACATGGAAATACAATACATATGCAGGTGGTAGCACCCGAAACTTGCCCACGACAAAACAAAAAGGTATTCAAGAAATAACAGAGAAACGACGGTGCACTGTTCTGCGTACAGGCGGCTGGAATGCACTGTCGCGTGCTTCTAAGATGCTGCGGCTGGAAAGGATCCACCAAGACACTCTTGATTCTGCTTTAGGCCCGAAACCTCCAAAATGGAAATAAAACGGAGCTCTCACGAGATGAGCTGCGATCTTCCCACACTGACTGCACCGTCACTCTCGACGCGGCTCTGCACAAGTTCCTAAACCGATCCTCTGACAAAACGCTGATAGAACTGCCTCACCCGAGCAGGCACTCGTAGTCCCCCGGGGCTGAGGTTGAGATCTCCACTCGGAGACACTCGGCGCACTGAACAGTGCTGCAGACTGGCTAAACCGCCAGCGTGCTCAAGTCTTAGCGACCAATAACAATTTCATAAATTCATCCACCCCCAAAAATGAGGAAGCTATCTCCCTTTTGTATGCATCCTTCCTCTCGAACACTGGACTCCCTCCTTTCCCGCGCAGCCCTTCTCGGCCCCCACGCTGCCAACTTCAGCTCGCGTACTTGCCTCCGCGCGCTCGGTTGAGTCCACGACCCGCTCACGGTTGTTTGCAATTTACTAGAGGCGGCAAAATTGATCCGGATTGATATTCCAATTAGCTATTTGTTAATTGGGAATATTACATATGCCAGAGAAATCAAATATCACAAAGTGAATGCGGTGAAAGAAACATTAAGAAGATACTAGTCAACATTGGGCTGATACCCAGATACACAACAGAACCATATATGGGCTTATCAATCTAAGAATCCATACATGACAATGGCGTTTTAAAAGCACCCTCCCAAAGCAACTAATATAGCAGAAATACGGTTTAGATGAGTAATGAAACATAATATCATGCCTGAGCCATATTTAAAGCGCTTGACTGATCCAAGTATGGGTATCAACTAGGATAAATCCTTACTAAAAATCAGTGAGCCACTCGCATTCCAGTAACATGATACAAGAAAGTGGATGAAATGAAATGTTGTATTAAACACATAAGAGAAAGTTACATACTGTGAAATACAGATAGAACTCCTCCTCACTGAGACCCTATGGGCACTGAGCCTTCATACAACAGCTTTACAAAATGTATTACAGTAAGCCTTTCACTGCGCAATTTTTTGATAAAAGCCTGGAACCCCTACAATGAGTTTCCTCATAGTTTTTATAGTTGAGAGGCTGAAAAATCTAGTAAAAGAGGTAGGTGACCAGCATTTAATTTTCCTAATTTAAACAAAATGGTGGAAACATTCGCGCCTATGCTGCTGAGTAACTATGCTGTACTGTATGCACTCTATGCCGGCTTCCTGAAATAAATGAACTGGGGACGAAAATCTTCTTCAAGGACATGGTACAAGGATAAATTCGAATAAACATTCTGTCCTTCCAGATAGGAAAATCCTGCTGAAATAAACCGTGGAGGGTATTGTTTTTTGTGCTTTGTACCCTCTGTCTTCCAACTTTGAATTCAGATCCAAGATCTCTAATTCTTGAACGCTGAATTTCTCGATCATGCACTGATACTTCGCTGCCGCTCCATTAATATCTCCATCTGCAAAAATATTTGTTTTGAATGGCTCCGGAGGGTTTGATAGATTTTAACCCCTGTTTCTTAAATAGCAGTCATATCGCAGCATCCTCCTAAGCTTTTCTTCATAACTTTGCTTCTGAAAAATTGTCCTTCGGAGCGGCCTCGGCTTCTGTAATGGTGGCCGCGAGTAATGGCTATTTCTCCATCGCCGTAAACCTACAAAACTCACAAAATCATTAAGAAAACAATGCACGGGAATGCAGACACAGTAGGGATAATGGTGAGACAGCACGACATGATGGACAGGTCAAAAGATGCAAAGCGATGATGGGAAATGCAGCATTATAGTGGAAGGCGACCATGTCTAAAGCTGGTGAACTGTGGTGAGTTCTAAACATAATACGTGGACTCATGACTTTTAACAAAATATATAGCAGAGCATATGACACTACGACAAGAACGCGGGGAATGATGACATGGAGACTATGGGATTGATGGTGCGGCATGTAAAGGATCTGGGTCATCCATTCTTGAAATGAAATCAAAGGCTAAGATTGCATCAAAGGGCAATAGAATGGTGGGCCATGGGTACCGTAGGTTTGATTTAACACTCATGCATCTCCGCGGTATGATGACCGTTAGATGAAGGCCCCTGGATCTAACGATTGTCGCTGATATCGCTGCGCGTCTCCGCTCGAACATTAACGTGCGATGGACGGCGGTATGGGAGCTGTACACCGGGACGCACGGTGAGTGCTGAGTGGAATCGTTGAGATTTGAGAAAAACCGCCAGCCCTTTAAAGGCTGTGCGATGAATACAACTTGTTTTAAGCAGTGGTTTTTAGGGCGCGGGGACCACAAAGGCAATGCGCTAAGGTGCGTTGATCTCTGTTTAATCGGACGGTTCAAAGTGCACCCGATGGCCATATACAGTAAGCACTTTTTCGTTTTGGCACATGGTTTAGCCCCTGGGTTATGTGGAGAGATGACAGGGGGGCTAGGGCCGAAAGGTGCCAGTCTTTTTATATTATCAATTGCAGGTTTTGGCCATTCTAAGTGTAATTTTGGAATGAAAAATGGCAACGATAGGCATAAAAAGGCTTTTCAAAGCGAGAGGAGGGAATTTAGAAGGTGAGCATGGGATTGCTTGCCAAAAACTTAACTGGGGGCTGATATGGTTAACATCGGCTCCATCTGGGGACGGCACGTCCATCCCTGGACGTGTCGAGAACCTCGCAGACCATCTGATCATGCTCTAAGTGGATTCTGTTCTTCAGTCCTTCTGCACTTCACTCCATAATTCGCCAGCACACACATTATTCAGTCAAAAACAAAAAAGGAAACTAATATACACTATAATACATCAGGCTGCCTTTGTCTTAATCAGAATTGGAAGTAGGGCTTTAAAAATTGACCGTATACAGGGGCATCCAGCAAGTCACCCTGTAAATTTTCCAATATGAACGTATTATTGCCTCCCTGTTCCACAATTTTGAAGGGGCCGAACCAAAGTGGATCGAATTTACCATGTTTTCCTTTTCCAGCCCTCCTGACATCCCATCTAAGAACCAGATCACCAATCTGCAACTTTCTGTCTTTAGCATGCTGATCAAAAATGTTTTTTATTTTCTCCTGATACTCTGTTAACCTCTGATTCACTTGGTCTCACGTTTCTTCCAATTCCACCAATTGATTAATTCTCCTGACCATATCATCAGGTTCCTCCTGACTTTCTTGCATGAAACATGCCACTGTTAAAGCTAACTGTACAGGAAAAACTGCCGCTCGTCCATACACCAATTCATATGGGGATTTCCTAGTTGTTCTCTTGCTGGTTATTCTATTAGCCCATAGAGAAAATTTTAATTGGGAATCCCAATTCTTCTTATTTTCATTTATAGTCTTCTTCAAGGCCTTCACCAGAGTTTTATTAGAAGATTCTGCCAAGCCATTCCCCTGTGGATAGTAAGCTGTAGAGTGACTTAGTGTAATGTTATATCGCTGGCAGAAATTTATGAATTTTGCAGATTTGAAGGCCTGTGCATTATCAGTCACTATTCTAGCAGGACAGCCAAACTTGGATATAATGTTTTCTTCCATAAACTTTATGATTACTGTATCTGTAGCATTTCTTGCGGGTATGGCTTCCACCCATTTTGTAAAATAATCCATGGCAGTCAATATCCATCTATGATGTCCACTTGATGGGGGATGTATCTCACCTATAAAATCTATTCCCCACTGCTGAAAAGGTTCATTTACATGAACTGGAATCAAGGGTAGAGCTGCCAACTTCTGTCTCTCAGCAAATTTTTGACACTTTTCACATGCTCTAACCCAAGTAAAAACATCTCCAAATAATTTAGGCCAGTAGAAACCAACCCTCAGGATTTTATGAGCTGTAGCCCTCCAGCTGTAATGTCCTCCACAGATTCCTTCATGAAATTCTACCATTATACTCTCTACTTCATCTTCTATGAGGCACAAGAGTAGGATGCTAGAAGGGTCCCTCCAATATAGCTGGCCATTAGCAACTATATACTTCTGTGATTTCAATCTTAATGCTCTGTATTTTTCTTTATCATAGCTGGGTGGGTAGCTGAGTGTTAAAATATATTCTACTATTTCTTTGTACCATGGACTTGTGAGATACTTTATGTGTGCTCTTTGAGTGGATATCTCCAGTCCTTGCTGCTCTTTTTTCTCCTTAGGTTCTCCATTTGCTATCATTGACAGATTTATGCCCAAAGCCTGATAGTTTGATTCAGATAACATTTTAGCAAGCCCTTGTCCTTTGATCAATTTAGTAGGACGGATATCCAAATCATACTCCTGTATTTTTGCTATCCACCTTCCCATTTTTCCTTCACTGTCACCTTGAATAAGAATGTATTTTACAGCAGTTGTAGGCACAAATGCAGTGACGTGGGATTGCAGGATATACACGCGGAAAGCTTTAAGGGATTTGACCAGGGCATATGCTTGCTTCTCCAGTATGTTATATTTCAATTCAGCATCATGAAGCACTTGATTGAAGAATGTGATAGGATACTCATACCCTTCTTCATTTTTTTGGAATAACACTCCTACTACTGTATGAGGTGATGCAAAAGAAAAGATCATAAATGGTTTGTTATAATCTGGTCCCGCTAGTACAAGAGCTTCAACAAATGCAACTTTAATTCTAGCAAAGGCCTCCCATGATTCTTGTGACCATTTGACCTCATTATTCTTCTTTAGCATATCTGTTATATGCCTAACTATCTCAGCATAGTTAGGAATAAACCTTCTCAGAAAATTTATACGCCCAAGAAATACTTGTACTTCTTTCTTATTCCTGGGGAGAGGAATACCATTTATAACCTCTACTCTTTTAGGATCTATCTTCACTCCATCTCTAGTCACAATGTGTCCTAAAAGTTTTCCCTCTTCTAATGCAAATAAAGACTTTTGAGGATTTAGGGAAAGACCATACCTTCTGCATTTTTCAAAATTTCTATGCAGATGCTCAATGTGCTCAGTATCATCTTTTGAAAACACTGTGATATCATCGAGGTATACTACCAGAAACTTATCCTGCTCCCCAACAAAAGCGATGTCCATCGCCCTTTGAAAGGTATCCCCTGCATTAATCAATCCAAAAGGCATCCTGGCATACATAAATGTACCCCATGGTGTGGTGAAAGCGGTCTTCTTCTAATCTTCTGGAAGTACAGCCACCTGATTATATCCAGAGAATCCATCCATCATTGACATCCTTGAGGCTCCAACCACTTTCTGCAAAATGTGGTCCATCTTGGGTAGTGGATAATTATCTTTCAAAGATGCTCTGTTTAAATTTCTGAAATCCACACACAACCTTATTTCTCCATTCTTTTTTCGGACAGGGACTAGGTTTTCCACCCATTCTGAGTACCTCCATGGCACAATTATTTTAGCCTTTAACAACTTCTTAATTTCTTTCTCAATTGAGGGAAGTAGCGGAGGATTTATCTGTCTAAGCTTCTGCTTATGAGGTTTTGTGCCTTCCCTCAAAGGAATTTTGTGCTGCATTATGTTGATATCAAAAGTTTTTATGTCCTGATAGGACCATGCAAACACATCTCTATAAGACTGAAACAAATTCAGGTATTTTTCCTTATATTCCTCTGGGACCTTTTTGGATAATTTCACAATCTTGGGTTTAGCTTTAGTACCCAGATTCAGATCTTCTACCTAATCTTCTTCTACTACTTTACTAGGCTGCATTGGGACATCGTTCTTATCAAATAATCTTTCTAGAGGCACCAGCCCTCTAGGTATAACATTTCCCTTCTGCTGCAACACTCTATTACCTGCCATTTTCTCTTCCCACTTGTTTCTTTCTGAAGTATCTTCAGACTCATCCTCCTCTTCATCAGTATCAATCTCCATATTGGAGAATTCTCCTACTATTTCTAGAAACCTCTTCATCTGTTCATCATCTTCAAACACCTGCCAGTGTTTAATATTATCTGGAATTGATGGTCTATAACGTATCTCAATTTCATACCTTAAGAGAGGGTTCTGAGGAGGACGGAACGTACTAGCAGCCACAACAAGAGAATCTGCCATTTTATTTTGTTCCCGGGGCATGAACTGGATATTAAATGCTGAGAAGAAGTTCTCCACCATGTCCCAAACTTCATTCCTATAAGCCCTCAACCGAGGATGCTTGGTTTGGCATTGATTTTTAATCTGTCCGACTACCAGCTCAGAATCTCCCAGAGCTTTTAAACTTTGTATACCCATGCTCCTGGCTGTATGCAATCCTAACAAGAGTGCTTCATATTCAGCCACATTATTAGTAGCCTCATATTCCAATTTAAAAGACAGAGGGACCCATTGGCCTGTAGGAGAGATCAATAACACTCCGGCTCCATTACCTTCTCTTGAATTTGCTCCATCAAAATGTAGAGTCCATAGTCCTGCTTCATGATCTCCTAAGGGCTGCTCAACTTTGATTTGACAGAAGGAAGGTTCATGAGCATAATCTTGATCTTCTTCCAGCATCAAGCATGAGAAATCTCCTTCCTTGCTGTAGACTGGTGAATTCATTGAACTGTCGGCCTTAGTTACCATCTTGACAAATCTAGTCTCCCTGTATAGCCTCCTCTCTTGGCCACCAAAAACTGGGATAGTGGCATAGGTTAAATCCATCTTGAGTGACCCACCGATTTTTGTTCCCCAGGACCTTGACAGCAGCATGCCAAAGCGAGCTGGGATGTCAGCCACCACAATGTCCATTACCACGATTTTTGCTGGAATTTGGGCTAGATTGACTACCAAATCTTTAATCATCCCTAGACATTTAACTCTTTTGGAATCAAATGAATAGAGGTCTTTATATGGGCATGTAATTTGAAAACCTAGTTGTTCCATCACTGACAAAGGCATTAGATTATGGGAGGCTCCATAATCTAACATACAATTGTGTAAAAGGAGGCCATGGATCACTAAAGACACATAAAAGGGAGGAGTAGAGGGATCTATCTCCTCAACGTGTGGGCCAAAAACCACCATGGGTCTCTCTTCTTGAAGGTTAAGACTGTCTGGAATGATTGGTGCTTCTGGAGGAAGCATGAAAGAGGTGACTTGAGATTGATATGCAGGTTGTTTCAGCAATTCAGTCAAGGGGACCGGGATTTTAACTTTCTCAAGTTCTTTTCGCAAATTGAAAGCAGAAGGGGACTTTTCTATTACAACTTCTTTTGACTCTTTATTTTCAGCTGGGGATTTGACTTCTTTTGACACAGGATTAGCCTTAGGAGGATTTACTACTTTTGAAGAAGAAGGGATTTGATCATCAGATTGTAAAGGTTTGTTTAGAGGACTCTTACCTTTGTCTGTGCCTTTCCGCACTGTTGATTCCTTCTGAACAGGTACTTCCTTCTGAGGTGGTTCTTCTTCTTGATCTTGAGTCCGCGTTCTCTTCCTGGAAGATCTGAGATCATATTTTCTATTGAAATGTGCTTGCATGAAATCATTAAATTGTTTACAATAATGATCAATCTCTGCTTCTTCTTCTTGCAATGAGTACTGTGCTCCATCTTCTGTTTACAGAGGGGATTCTTCTCCATCACTATTCGAAAAGGCAAGATTTGCATCCTCCAGTCCATAGGCAGTATCCTCAGTAGAATCATCTACTGGACCCTCTAGATACAATGGATGTGGTACCTGATCTTGTTGCTCCTTTGCTTCCCTTGGCAATATTTGCAGGGGTGGCTTCCTGTATTGAGGATTGTAACCTCTGTTTGGAGCATTCTGGAAATTTTTGGATGCTGAATTCTTGGCTTCCAATTCAAGCTTGACCATCTTTTTAATCATTTTGCTTATTTCTTCCATTCGGTCCGAATCTTTGTCCTGGTTGGAAGTAGATACCTCCTCTTTACCTCTTCTTCTGGTATCCTGTTCAGCTTTTCCCTTTGATTTACCAGTGGCAGCAAAATTTGCCTCCAACTCTAGAGCATCTGTCTGAGCATTGTCCAGGGTGACAGGCATTCTTTCCCGTAGAGAGAAACCAAATTCTGAATCAAAAGCTACTATGAAAACAACTTTGGCATCATTCTGATGAGGCTTCATATCTGCAGGAAGGCTTATATACAACTTATTAAATCTCTTGATAAACTCTGACACCCCTTCATTGTGTCTTTTCTTCAATGTATTGAATTCAATAAGACACTGTCCATGATATTTCTTTTCCCCCCATTTTCTGAGGAAAGCATTTTCCATTTCGTCCCAAGTGGTTATGGAGCGGTTTCCTAATGTCTTAAACCATTTTCTGGCTTCACCGTCGAGAGATTGGACGAATAATCTTAAGACCACATCCAAATGTTCTACATTAAAGTTTTCCGCAAAAGAGCAGAAAGTATCAAGATGTTTTTGAGCATCAATCTCACTTTCCCCATTAAATCTGGGCAATATTTTCAAATAATCCTGAGGCATATCATTCAACACTTGGGGTAGGGCCAGGGGAGCATATTTATTTAACAAAAAAGCTGGAAAATTAGCCATTGGAGGAGGAGGAGGTTGTGCAACAGTTTGATGTACAAATGGAGGAAGAGGGGGAGGTGGAAGCGGAGTATGAAT
Source organism: Pinus albicaulis (assembly GCA_034641835.2). Taxonomy (NCBI): domain Eukaryota; kingdom Viridiplantae; phylum Streptophyta; class Pinopsida; order Pinales; family Pinaceae; genus Pinus; species Pinus albicaulis. Next base: position 1,325,008,433 of record CM076572.1, read on the forward strand.
AACAATAGGAATATACTGTACAGCAGCCTGAGGTGTAGATGGAAACAATTCAAAATTAACAAGAGCTACTTCTGTAACTCCTTTGACTACTTCAGCCTCAAGAGTAGGATGAGGGTTATCTTTAGCTCTAACACCTCCCCTGGGTGAACTGTCTTAGTAATATTCTATATCTCCCACAGTGGAGTCGGGATTTTCTACTTGGATTTCTTGAGAAGAAGAGGATGGATAATCTTCTATAGAAAACTCAGGGATTTCAGCACAGGCTGATTTCTTTTCTCTCCAACTTCTTCTATGTATGATCTTCTCTGGGTCAGACATAGGTGTTTTTGGCTGTGAGGTATCTGACCTTAGGTGTGGCTTACGAGAAACCAGGACTGCGAATAAATTTATATGATGAACAAGAGTGGAGTCGCCAAGGTGAGGGATCTGCAACTCTCAACTCTTCGTGCTCACCTGATTGAAGAGTGAATAAAGTTTGTCGAGGCCCAGGGATAATGATTTTCATAACTTTGATCCCCGGCAACGACGCCAGAAAGATGTTGTCGACTGATGTTGCCGCCCCTAGAGACAGCCTTGAGTTGCCAAAGACCAATGCCTAGGACATCTTAGCATAGCAAGGAGCATATAATAATGTATGAAGTTGTCAGCTTCAGCTCACATGCTATCTCCTGTAAACAGGGATATAAACTAGAATGGAACCATGACCCTCAGAAAGCCGATACAGGAAAAATTATGTTGCAGAGACAAGATGCAAAGCTCCAATATAAAAGCATCAGACAGTTAAGAGACAATTTACTGTAAAGAGGGCCGATTCAAGTAATATGCCACAGAAATCAAATATCAGAAAGTGAATGCGGTGAAAGAAACGTTAAGAAGATACTAGTCAACATTGGGCTGATACCCAGATACACAACAGAACCATATATGGGCTTATCAATCTAAGAATCCATACATGACAATGGCATTTTAAAAGCACCCTCCCAAAGCAACTAATATAGCAGAAATACGGTTTAGATGAGTAATGGAACAAAATATCATACCTGAGCCATATTTAAAGTTCTTGACTGATCCAAGTATGGGTATCAACTAGGATAAATCCTTACTAAAAATCAGTGAGCCACTCGCATTCCAGTAACATGATACAAGAAAGTGGATGAAATGAAATGTTGTATTAAACACATAAGAGAAAGTTACATACTGTGAAATACCAAAGACTAGAATCCTCTAATACAGATAGAACTCCTCCTCACTGAGACCCTATGGGCACTGAGCCTTCATACAACAGCTTTACAAAATGTATTACAATAAGCCTTTCACTGCGCATTTTTTTGATAAAATCCTGGAACCCCTACAATGAGTTTCCTCATAGTTTTTATAGTTGAGAGGCCGAAAAATCTAGTAAAAGATGTAGGTGACCAACATTTAATTTGCCTAATTTAAACAAAATGGCGGAAACATTCGCGCCTATGCTGCTGAGTAACTATGCTGTACTATATGCACTCTATGTCGGCTTCCTGAAATAAATGAACTAGGGACGAAAATCTTCTTCAAGGACATGGTACAAGGATAAATTCGAATAAACATTCTGTCCTTCCAGATAGGAAAATCCTATTGAAATAAACCCTGGAGGGTATTATTTTTTGTGCTTTGTACCCTCTGTCTTCCAACTTTGAATTCAGATCCAAGATCTTTAATGCTCGAACGCTGAATTTCTCGATCATGCACTGATACTTCACTGTCGCTCCATTAATATCTCCATCTGCAAAAATCTTTGTTTTGAATGGCTCTGGAGGGTTTGATAGATCTTAACCCCTGTTTCTTAAATAGCATTCATGTCGCAGCAGCCTCCTAAGCTTTTCTTAATAACTTTGCTTCTGAAAAATTGTCCTTCGGAGCGGCCTCGGCTTCTGTAATGGTGGCCGCGAGTAATGGCTATTTCTTCGTCGCTGTAAACCTGCAAAACTCACAAACTCGTTAAGAAAACAATGCACGAGAATGCAGACACAGTAGGGATAATGGTGAGACAGCGCGACATGATGGACAGGTCGAAAGATGCAGAGCGATGATGGGAAATGCAGCATTATAGTGGAAGGCGACCATGTCTAAAGCTGGCGAACTGTGGTGAGTTCTAAACATAATACGTGGACTCATGATTTTTAACAAAATATATAGCAGAGCATATGACACTACGACAAGAACGCGGGGAATGATGACGTGGAGACTATGGGATTGACGGTGCGACATGTAAAGGATCTGGGTCATCCATTCTTGAAATGAAATCAAAGGCTAAGATTGCATCAAAGGGCAATAGAATGGTGGGCCATGGGTACCGTAGGTTTGATTTAACACTCGTGCATCTCCGCGGTATGATGACCGTTGGATGAAGGCCCCTGGATCTAACGACTGTCGCTGATATCGCTGCACATCTCTGCTCGAACATTAACGTGCGATGGATGGCGGTATGGGAGCCGTACACCGGGACGCGCGGCGAGTGCTGAGTGGAATCGCTAAGATTTGAGAAAAACTGCCAGCCCTTTAAAGGCTGTGCGATGAATAAAACTTGTTTTAAGCAGTGGTTTTTAGGGCGCGGGGACCACAAAGGCAATGTGCTGAGGTGCGTTGATCTCTGTTTAATCGGACGGCTCAAAGTGTACCCGATGGCCATATACAATAAGCGCTTTTTTGTTTTGGCACATGGTTTAGCGCTTGGGTTATGTGGAGAGATGACAGGGGGGCTAGGGCCGAAAGGTGCCAGACTTTTTATATTATCAATTGCGGGTTTTGGCCATTCTAAGTGTAATTTTGGAATGAAAAATGGCAACGATAGGCATAAAAAGGCTTTTCAAAGCGAGAGGAGGGAATTTAGAAGGTGAGCACGGGATTTCTTGCCAAAAACTTAACTGGGGGCTGATATGGTTAACAAGCATAACATTTATTTTGAATTTATTCAAAATATGTGCAGGTTGGCCTTAAGGTTTTGTGCCCCAGCAGTTGTGTTACACACCCTCACTGATGGATATAAATTGGTCAACGTTGGAGGACATTTTCACTCATCTCATCCTCACATATTTCTCTCTCCTCATCTGATTGGTTTGATGACCTTGGAGGCTCTTCTCTCCACACGTGGGAAATTTCAGTAGCAACTCTTTTCTGTTTTCGGCCTAGGGTTTCTGCAGCAACGCTGACTTTGGTCAATGCAAGGTCAAATGGACCTGAAAATCTCCCAAAAGTTCGATTTTCCAAATCTGCATTTTTTGGCACTATTCCCAAGGCTAGATGTTGACTTTGACTTTGCTGCGTTGACCGTTGACTGACAACGTTGACCTTTGGGTTGATCATTTTGGATGTCCTAGAGGGTTGTGTGACATTGCTGGTTGGCTGACCATATTGAGACTTCGCTAGTTGAAGCATCTTGTTGACCGCCATAATGCACCAACACACTTATATATTTCTGGCTTGTCTTCTGTCGATCTACTGGTATGTTCTATCAACGTTTTACTTTATTGTTTATGTGATTGCTGACTGATATTGGGATAAAAATTAAAGTTTCATCAAGCATAGAACATCTACAAAAATTTACATGGTATCAGAGCTGAGGTGAGACAAAGCCCTAGTTTGTAGCAATCACCGAAGAAGAGGATGGGTTCCTCAAACTACAATGGATTTAAGGTTGATGACAGATTGATTGGGAAGGATGACTTCCATGCTTGGAAGATGACATTGGATCTTAATTTGGAAGACCAAGATGTCATGGACTATGTGCAGGGTAAAATTCAAGAGTCTCCATCCATTGCAACTGCTGCTGCCAAAACAAAGTACAAGAAGGGAGAAATCAAAGCAAAGCTAATGACCAGGGACTCAATTCATAAGAGTTTGGTTGCCTACATCTCTGAGCTGGACACATCCAAGGAGATGTATGATAAGTTTTTCAACATGTTCAAGGACAAAATCAAGTCCTATTCTTCAAGAATCAATTGAAGAATTTGAAGAAAGGTAGAGATGAGTTTGTTCAATCATACTTTCTGAAGCTGACCGAGATCAAGAATAATCTGCTGGCTATTGGGGAGACAATAGTTGATCGAGAGATGGTTCTCATCGCACTTGGAGGTCTCTCATCCGAATGGCATGTGTTCAACACTAACATTCTCAATAACAATGTGATACCTGACTTTGACGAAGTACTATCAAGATGCGTACAAGAAGAGACAAGAGCGAAGGAATATGAAAATGAAGGAAATGCTGCGTTCGCTGCTCATTTTAGGAAGAAGAAATTTGGTGGTCCAAGGAACAAAGTAAGATCAGGGGCCCAAGGAAAGAAAGGAAAGTGCTACACTTGTCACAAGCCAGGTCACTATGCTAGAGAATTCCCTTTCAAGAAGGATTCTCCCGATGATGATGAAAACAACAACAACCGGAGGAATGGAAATTAAAGGAACAATAGGTTCAAGGGGAAGAGGAAGGCTCCCTCTAGCGGAAATGGTCAACCTTTAAAAAGGTTGAGAAATTCCAGGTATGAGGAATCAAATGTTGTTGATAAAAGAAAGGAATTCATTCTTGTATCTGCCCTCTTTGCTGCATCTCCACCCGACACTATGGATGTCTGGTTGATAGATAGTGGTGCCTCAAGGCACATCACTGGGTTCAAGGAAGAAATTTTTGATATGGTTGAGAAAGATACCAATCTGGGAATTATCCTTGGAGATAATGCCACATATCCCGTGAAAGGGACAGGGACTATGACCCTCCACTTGTCTCAAGGTCAAGTCCTCCGCTTGCAGGATGTACTCTATGTACTTGATTTGAAGAAGAACCTTGTGTATACATCGGCCATGGAAGACAAAGGTTTCAATGTGGCATTCATTGATGGGAAGGTGCGTATTTGGAAGAAGAGTTTCAAGGAAGCTATCACGATTCGGTTCAGAGTTGATACACTTTTCCAGGTTGGAGGAAGTCCACTGGGAGTGATGACGTGTGATACTATCCGATAGACGGAACTATGGCACTGGAGGTTTGGACACCTTCACTACAAAGCCCTTCTCGAAGCAAGGAAGGTGGTGACGGGGATGCCCGAGTTCTCAAATAATCATGAAGGTGTATGTCAGGGTTGTGTCGAAGGAAAGCATACAAGGGGACCTTTCCCCTCAAGTGTCATAAAGACATCTGATGTGTTGCAATTAATACGTTCAGATCTGTCTGGTATGCTGCCCATGACATCCTTGGGAGGATGTTCTTATTATATGACATTCATAGATGACTTCTCTTGCAAAACCTGGATATACTTCTTGAAGAAGAAGGATGAGGCTTTCATGTGGTTTCGTACCTTCAAAGCCTTGGTGGAAAATTTAATAGGGAAGAAGATCAAGATACCGAGGACCGATAATGGCGTTGAATATGAGACGAACGAGTTCAAGAACTTTTGCAGAGAAGCTTGCATCAAGAGGGAGACCACAACTGTCTATAATCCTGAGCAGAATGGCGTTGCTGAACGAAAGAACCGTTGTGGAAGTTGCCCGTGCCATGCTATGTGACCAGGGTCTACTGAAGTTTTTGTGGGGAGAAGCTACGAACACTGCTGTGTACATACAAAACCGATGCTCGCATTCTACTCTGGACTCCAAAACTCCCGAAGAGGTTTTCTTTGGTAAGAAACCTAATGTCTCACATTTTAGAGTTTTTGGATGTCCTGTTTATTTTCATGTGCCAAAGGAGAAGAGGAGCAAGCTAGATGCTTCTGGGAAGAAGGGAATGTTTGTGGGCTACAACGAAACTTCGAAGGCCTATAGAGTCCAAGTGCTTGGTCAAAGGGAAGTGGAGATATGCCACGATGTTACCTTTGATGAAGATTCTTCCCTAAGGAAAGTAGTCAATCTTCCGAGATCTGAGGAAGATCATGAAGCAAGGCCTGGAAATCAAAAAGAACCGAAGGATGAGACAATGCCTGATGCTGAAGGACCGATGGACTCAATTAATCCACCTCCTTCATTAGGGAAGAGACCATCATGGATCAGGGAAAATCTCGAGGATGCTGAGGGACATATGGCCCCAAGGGGGACATTTCGTGAAAGCAAGAAGCCGAATAGATACCAAGGGTATATAGTAGCCATGAGTATTATTGTACAATCTGATCCTGGAACTTTTGAGGAAGCCCTAAAACATCAAGTCTGGAAGGATGCTATGCACGAAGAGCATGAGTCCATAATGAATAATGATGTCTAGGATGTGGTTAGAAGACCGAAGGACAAAGCAGTTTTCACCTCGAAATGGCTCTACAAGATCAAAGCATGGATTTGATGGAAGTGCTAAAAAGTTAAAGGCAAGATTCGTTGCCTGTGGCTTCTCTAAAAAAGAAGGCGTAGACTATGATAACATATTTTCAATTGTGGCTCGATATACCACCATCCGATCTATAATAGCCCTTGCTGCTACGCAAGGATGGAGTCTTCATCAGATGGATGTGAAGACCGCATTTCTGCATGGTGCAATTGATCAGGTGATCAAGTTTTTGGGGCCCTTGTTTTTGTTTAAGTTTTGAACTCTTGGCCAAGACATTTTGAACTTTGACTCTTTTTGAGTTGCGGAATAAATACACATGGCAACCGCGACTGCGCCGCAACGACCAGGAGTTGCAGAGCTACCAAGGTGGCGCGGAAGCACTCGATAGCTGGAGATCGAACAGAGATAAGTGCAGATGAAAGAAACACAGCAGAAAACAGAAAGTAGAACACGCAGACATCAGAAGAGAAGCTGGGAAAAGCCAGAGTGAAGACAGAGAAGCTGTCAGTCGCGAGGAGCGGGTGAATAAATGACGATCACCCGGCTGAAAAGAAAGGTTGTTGAAGGTTGAATGGATACGAGAGAAGTCGCGAGGATCGAGACAGGGAAGGACGCGCAGAGCAGCTGCGGAAGAATCATGCTTGTTCTTCCTATGGTTTCTTACTTTCTATGTTCTTCCTTCCTGTTCTAAAATCCATCTGTATCAGACTTGTGAGTTATCAGAGAGAAAGCTATGTAATCATGTGTTCGGCCAGGAGAATAATATAAGGGAATATTGCTGTCTCAATAAGTTTTTCATGTGCTATAATGTGTTTACCCTGATTTAAAATTTTAAGTTGCGACTGTCTGAATACTTAGTAAGTGATCTTGCATGTGTAATTTGGTATATGTAATGGATGCACTTTATTTCTTTGGTTGCGGGTTTATTCCTTACCAGTGATCTCATCCCCTTATGCATGTGGTCGCGGCACGCCTCGGGTGAGACGCACTGCTCTCCAAGAGCAGGGTGAAAATGCCGACGTGTTCCTAGACTACATCGGACCCCTTGTTGGCCACAACCCTTGAACCTGGGTCTTGTCCGCGAGACCTGACTTTTCGCCAACAAATGGTTACGTTGCCGGGACCTGAATGTTCTGAGGGGATCTAGATCATGGTCTCGAGGATTTTTGAAGGAGCAATACGGCGATGGTGGGACGATCATCTTGACCAGTTCATTGCTCAACAAGCAAAGCTGACCAAGAAAAAGGAGGCGGCGATCAAGGAGCTTGTTCTTTTCTCTGATTCAGCCAGTGATACGTAAAAAATTTTCTGGGGAAGGTTCCCTACTGACCTTTACAATTGGTTGTGAAGGTTACGAGCGACGGTGCCCCAAGAAGGCTCGCGGAAGATAAACCGCAGGTGGGCGCACGAAGACCTGGTAGCACTGCATCGGGTAGACACTGAACTAACCTGCGCGGTGGATTTTTGGGTAAGGACCACGTTGGAAGGATACACGGTGGAGTTTGCTGCTGAGTGCTATCAGTCCTTCTCGAAAGCTGAGGCTATCTTCCACTCGGGGCTAAGGGGGAAGCTATTAAAGGAGATTCCACTGTGGATCAAAGCCCTGATGGCGGACGAAGGGTTGATTGAATTCCACAAAATGAGTATGGAAGCGTAAACCACCCGTACTGGGGGAAGGATTGAGGGGACCGATGCTGTGTAGACAGTAAGAGTGGGGAGCGGGGGATGGACGTTGAGGCCGCATGCAAGTTGCGGGAGTCACGTGCGCATTGGCGGGCACAGATCGCCGATAGGTGGCGAAGAAGGGTAATGAGAGATTTGAAGAGAAGGGAGATCGAGAGGAAAAATCAGAAGGAGGCGCCTCAGAAGACAAGACCCATGGGTTTGGATACCCGGACAGGAGACGGGACGGCAGCGGACGTACAGTGGGTGCATGGGAGCCCATCGACGCAAGCAAGAGAAGTAACGACTAGCGAAGATAATGGAAAGATGCAGCCCGAAGAAAATTCCGATGATGAATGGCACGACGTGATGCAGCAGATGTTCCAGGATCAGACGGCACCCACCCCTCCAGGCAGCCCTACTTCCCACCTTCCGCATGGCCAGGATCCCGACCTTCCCCTGGTACTTTATCAACCTTTAAGAAATATTTTTATTCAGTTACAAGCATTAAGTCAGTCATATGGTAGTTCAGCGGCGTCGATAACGCCCAGTAGCAGCAGCGTTACTAGTAGTAGTATTTTCCCTAGAGGGACAGTTACGCAACCAGGACCTGGAGGTTTTATCCTGGTTAATTCTCCGCAAGTACATATGGCTGGATCTTTCACCCGGTATCCAGAGTTCTCTAGCCGGGGCAACGACGACGTAGAACAACACTGGTATCTGTGCGAAGCCATCTGGAGGGCTCACCAGACGCCTGATGCAGGGAAGTTAATAGAATTCCAAACCACGCTCAGAGAGAGAGCTCTGCGTTGGTTTATCAAGTGGTCCAAGGCGCACCCTAACCCCGTAATTGCGGACGTAAAGCGGGATTTTTTCCGTGAATTCAAGCTTCCCCAGACAGACCAGCAGGGCCTGTCAGAGCTGTGGGAAATTAAGAAGAAGGAAGGTGAGACCGCGTGGGAATTGATGCGGCGATTCAAGGATGCGATCGGGAAACTCAGCTACCCGATCGATCCAAACCACCAGAGGGATTGGTTCATCAAGGCTCTGCTCCCCTTGACACGAACCCCTCTCACTCAGCAGAAGATTGATAATCTGCAGGACGCTTTGGAGCAGGCCATGAAGATTGAAGCCATGGCGGGCTACCCCCAGGAATATCGGGGGGGGGATGGCCCCGCAAGACCCTTCTCTGATGGGGTTGCAACACCAGATCGCCAGCTTGACCGAAAAGCTCAAGGAAATTCAGCCAGCGAGACCAGCGCGACCGAATGTTTGGTGTACTCATTGCCTGGTCGAGGGACACGTCGCAACCGAGTTTCCTCGGTTGCGCGGCACAGGAATGGGACCGTCAGTTGCAGCAATTCAGGGGGGTCCACCACCAGGGGGTGGCGCGGCGATGAACCCGCAGGGAGTCTACCAGCCGCAACAGACTTATGCGGGGTTCCCACCGCAACCGGGTTCCTCCACCACAGAGTACTGCGAGATCTGTCGAACGCTGTGGCATCCACCTCGGATGTGCCCAATCCTACAGAAGTACTCCACGGTGCCGAATAACGTGTATTGCGAATTTTGTGTGTCCACGACGCACAACACTGAGCAGTGCAGGGCGCTTGACGCACTTGCGGATCGACTGGATCGTCCCTCGTACAGGGTGAACGAGGCTACGAGGGGAAGAGGTGGCGGCATGCGGGGAGGCCGAACAGGAGGACGCGGTCCGGTAAAATGTTACAACTGTGACCAGGAGGGTCATGTAGCTCGAGAATGTCCCCTTCCGCGACGACCCTGGTGTTCCCAGTGCCGGGTCAACGCCCACGCTACAGAGGACTGTCCGGAACTCATCAAGAAGTGGGAAGAGCGGGCGAGGCAGAGGGGAGCGAATCTGATAAACTCAGAACCGCGAGGGGCCGCAACCCCTGACATGCAGAATGTTGAGATAGTAACACGGGGCGGAAATAAGACTGGAGACGATGCCCACGAGAAGGAGCCAGCACGAGTGGTACGGCCGGCATCCCCAAAGAAGTTGATCAGGCCCGAAGTCCAGAAGAAGTATTTTCAGGAGGCGGTCGAGGCATTCGCCCAGTTGCGGAACGAGGGAGGGTTGGAGGAGCCCAGGCGGCCGGAATCCGGTGCGCAGAACATCGCGGATACTGTGGTCGAGGATTGGCTCCGGCTATTCCTCAGGATTGTTGATAACGCTGGGCTGCGGCAGCAGCTCAAGCATGCTTTAGACGGAGCACTGCAGGGGTGCACAGAACCCAGAGATCCGGTGGACGCTAGGCCTCAATACGTGCAACGTGTCAAGCGGAACAAGCAACGAACAGGTAAAGAATTCCGGCTCAACACGCAGGTCGCAGGGTTCCAAATCAGCGACACCATGTTGGACTTGGGTTCCGACGTAAACATACTGCCCCGAAAGACATGGGAGGCTCTTGGAAAGCCACGGCTCGCCTATTCCCCAATCCAACTCAGGATGGCGAACCAGTACTGCATTTTGCCAATCGGCCGACTCGAGGGTGTCGAGGTTGATGTTGCGGGGGTGAAGACATATACTGATTTCGAGGTTATTGATATCATGGGCGACAAGGATCCCTACCCTGCCTTACTTGGCATTGATTGGGCTTTTGAGAATTATGCCATCATCGACCTCAAGAAGGAGCTGATGATTTTTGAGGATGGGGAGGTACGGGTCACTCAGCCTCTCGACCCGTATCAGGGTCCGCTATATACAGAAACAGTGGACAGTCGGGAGGATGCTCAGATGATGGACCATCTCTATCAGATGACTGCAGGAAAGCGGGACGATTATATTAACCCGACCGCAACTGGCTCTATCAGTTGGCGGAGTGTGCAGAGCTCGGAGCTCGGATCCGAGCTCGCGTGGGAAGACTGGCAGCAAGGGGGGTATGAGACCACCGCGCGAAGATGTGCCTCCATTGCTCAAGTCCGGTGGATAGGGACTGAGATCCGCGGATACCCCACATTATCAAACATGCAAGCAGTGAATACTTTTATTGCCAGGGTGGAAGACCGGGTCCCAGAGGAAAGCCGGATACCACTTTTGGATGTGGCCTTGAAGTCAACATCGGGACGATGGTGGAACAATCACCGCAACACTCTGTTGCGATGGGAGCGTGTGGCGGATGCTCTGCGGGCACGCTTTAAAGAGGATGAAGGGCCCTGCATTACACTTAAACATCATGGAGCTTCCGACCCGCGACAGCATTTGCGGGCGTGCGAGGAAAAGTGGCGTAGCGCCAGGTACCCTGAGGAGTTGTGGGTCCACAGGTTTGTCCACTCCTGGGTACAATTCCCTAGGCCTGGTATCTGGAGGAAGAGCGGAAACGGGGAACCCGCTCTGGGCAAGCAGTCGCGGAAAAGTTCGTCCAGAGCTTCTCGTTCGAAGGGGAGACAGTGCAGGAATCTCAGGCGCTACAAGCCGTCAAGTAGGTTCTGTTTTTCCGCCATCCTGAGCCCGATGATGGCCCGGTGGCGTCACGCCCGGAGGTCAGGTGCGAATTGGTTTGCCAACGGATTGACGGCGACCCGGAGGATGATAGTTTGGAGGACCTTAGGCATCTCTATTTTGACGAAAAGGAGGGCGAGCGGAGCATTCGTGATGAGCCGACGACAGAAGGAGTCCACTTACAGCCGCTCAAGACAAAGCAACTGAACATTGGAACAGAGGAGAAACCTAAGCTGGCAACAGTGGGAGATTACTGGGACGAGGAGACGACAAGAGAAATTTTTAGCCTCCTCCGGGAGTATGAAGATTTATTTCCGTCATCAGTTGCGGACCTGAAGGGGATCAAGGGGGATCTGGGCGAGATGCGCATCACACTGAAACCGGGAGCCAGGCCGGTGAAGCACCGACCCTACCGGTTGAATCCACGTATCAAAGAGAAAGTTAAGAGGGAGATTGACAAGATGCTGGCTGCAGGTCTCATCTTTCCAGTAGAAGAAGCCGAGTGGGTAAGTCCCATTGTCATCTAGAGCAAGAAGGACAAAGCGGAAATCTGTGTCTGTGTAGACTATCAGAGCTTGAATAATGCTTGTATCCACGATCCATTTCCCACTCCTTTCAGCGATGAAGTTCTAGATCATGTCGCGGGAAACGAAGCTTATTCCTTCACTGATGGGTTTTCAGGCTACCATCAGGTGCGCATCGCCGAGGAAGACAAAGCAAAGACGACATTCACCACTGAGTGGGGATCATTCACATACCACGTTATGCCGTTTGGTCTGAAGAACACACCGGATGTGTTTTCCCAGATTGTCATTGCTGCTTTCCGGGAGTACATTCACAAGTTCCTGGAAGTCTATATGGACGACTGGACTGTTTACAGCCTGCTGAATAAACACGCCTCCCTTTTGCGTGTTATGTTCGATCGATGCCGCCAGCTGCAGATTTCCTTGAACTTGAAGAAATGTATTTTTGCAGTACCATTCGGCACACTCTTGGGCCACGTGGTGTGCAAGCAAGGGGTCTGCGTTGATCCTGCCAAGGTCGCGGTCATCGTCCACATGGAGGCCCCCGAGACCATGAAGCAGTTGCGGGCACTGCTCGGGCACACAGGATACTACAGGCGGTTTATCCGCAACTACGCCAAAATCACGGCCCCTCTGGAGAAACTGTTGCGGAAGACAGAAGCGTTTGAGTGGACGGCAGAGTGCAGGAAGGCGCTCGACAGATTAAAGGAGAAGTTGGTGACGACACCCATACTTGTCCATCCCGACTGGGATAAGCAGTTCCATGTGCACATTGATGCGTCCGGAATTGCACTTGGAGCTGTATTGGCGCAACCCGGGGAAACGACAGTTGACCACCCGGTATACTTCGCCAGCCGACGGTTATCGAATGTGGAGAAGAATTACACCATGACCGAGTGGGAGGCGTTGGCGATGGTGTACTCTCTCCAGAAGTTCCGCCACTATCTTCTGGGCGGCAAATTTACATTTTTCACGGACCATTCTGCATTGAAATATCTGGTCAATAAGCCTGTGTTAGAAGGAAGAATCTGTCGATGGCTTCTACTTTTTCAGGAGTTCACGTTTGAGGTGATTGTCAAGCCTGGCAGGTTGAATGTTGGTCCCGATCACTTATCCAGGTTGGAGACAGGAGAGAATGAAGGTCCGTTGGACGATCAGCTGCCGGATGCTGACCTCTTCCGAATAGAAGCCGTACCAGATTACCTGGCTGACATTGCCACTTATCTGACTACGGGACAATGCCCTCAGGAGTACACCCCGCTTCAGAAACGCCACTTGGTTGTCCGGGCGGCCGACTATCAATTGATCGCGGGGCAGCTGTACAAACTGAGCCTGGATGAGGTGTTGCGCAGGTGTGTTCTTGACCACGAGCGGGAAGCAGTGATGTGGGAATGTCACAGCGGTGTTGCGGGAGGACATGTGGGTGCAAAACCCACCGCAAGGAAGGTGCTTCAAGCTGGCCTATGGTGGCCGACGATACATGCAGACTGTAAGGCCTATGTGAAGCGTTGCGATGTTTGTCAGAGGACGGGAAAGCCTTCGCACAGGGACGAGCTCCCGCTACACCCGGTGCATGTGTTGCGGCCGTTTGAGAAGTGGGCTGTTGATTTCGTAGGCCCCATCGCACCAATCGCTCGGCATTCCAAAGCCCGGTACATCATTACCGCAACGGATTACCTCACACGGTGGGCTGAGGCAGCAACGGTACGCGACTGCTCGGCAGAGACCGCTGCCCGGTTCATCTTCGAACACATCATTAGCCACTTTGGCTGCCCACGGAGCTTAACCAGCGATCAGGGTACGCATTTCATTAATGCCTCGGTCAAGTCACTATTGGACACATTTATGATTCAGCATCACAAAAGCAGCCCATACCACCCGCAGGCCAATGGTACGGTGGAAGCCTTCAATAAGATTCTTGAAAAGGGCTTGACTAAAATTTGCAATGCTCAGCGGGACGACTGGGACGAGCGGCTACCAGCGGCCTTATGGGCTTACCGGACCACGGTAAAACGTTTGACCAACCAGACGCCTTTCCAGTTGGTGTATGGCCAGGAAGCGGTGATTTCCGCCGAGTTCGCCATACCCAGCCTTTTGATCGCAACGTCCCTTCACTTCTCAGAAGAGGCGTCACTTAGGGAACGCCTTTAGGAGCTACAGGAGCTGGATGAGGCCCGATTTCTCACGGAATTCCACCAGACGGTTCAGAAGGCCAGACAGAAAGCATGGCACGACCGCCACATCAAAACCAAAGCCTTCCAAGTTGGCGGCAAAGTTCTCTTATACGATAGCCGGTTCCAGAAGTTTCCAGGCAAGCTCTAGATGCACTGGCTGGGACCGTAATTTGTCATCGAGATCCACGACTCAGGAGCCGTTCGGTTGGCACAACTGGACGGCACAGTTCTTCCGGGATGGGTGAATGGCGCACGCCTGAAGCCCTACCAGGAGTAGGTACTTCTCACTTTTCATTAATAACTCTCGCAACCGAGAGAACCCGTAGAGTAGCGTAGTTGAATAACTCTCCCGCAATCGGGATGAGCGTAGGAAGTTTTTTCCGTTCACATGGAGTCAGTCAAAGAACCAGGCAGTTGTGGGACCCTTACCGCAACCGACTGTGGTCGGGGCGGGCCAGTCCAGCGTGTCGTTCACGTAGGATCCATCCTCGTGCCAGTGTCAGTCCAGGTCATTTCCGTCAGTCCTTTTGTTAGTCCGTAGGATTGCTCAGATTTGGTCATAAATTCCCTTAATAGACAGTAATCATACCGTAATCATTTGCCATCACCCGCAGTCCCTCAGCCGTCGAGTCCGCCCATCTCCCCATGACGCCGTCAGCAACTGTCAGATTACACACAGGCCTGCGATTGATCGCACGATTATCGCAGGCAAGAAAGATAGCAAGAATTAATTGCCGTTATGGAGTCTCATCAACTCCGCGCGTGCCAGCAGATGGCCCAATTTGCATGAAGGCTATCAGCAAGAGGATGACAGACCAGTTCAATTTGGAAGTTGCAGCGACTCCAGAGCATTCGCAGTATCAGAGCACACAGCACCTCGAAGGAAGTTACAGAAGAATCGTCCAAGTCTATCAGCGGCGCGCCAAGATGCCGAGAGCTCTCCTCTCAGTCCTTGAACCAGCGTTAGATAGCAGAATTCACCGTGTAGAGTCGCTGGTCGGCAAGTATGACAATGCACCATGTATGGACGCCAACTTGTCCGAACCGGCTGAGTTTCCTCACCTCCATTGGCAAATATACATGGAACACCATTACACGCCTGGGAGCAGCTCCAACAGTCGGATGCGTTCAGAATTCCGGGGCCTACAACAATCGACTTTGATGAATTTGAGGAGTCTTCCCGTCTTCGGAACTACAGGACCAGCTCTGCAATGTACCCGGTTCCTCCTCAGTCGGGTGCAGAATGGGTCCCTGTGGCTTAATGAAGAAATTCCAATACATGCCGCAGACATTAATCGGCTTACGGGGCTATCTCAAACTGGTGCAGATGTCTCCACTGCGGGCCAGACATCCTCCAAGCGCACCCGAAAGTTGGCTGACGCGGACTTCTACACCAAGTATGGCACTCGCCGGGGTGGTAAAGGTGCCAAAATGGATTTGATAAATGTACCAGAAATCCGGTTCGCTTGCTACCTGATCGCTAGCAAGACCATGCGCCACTACACGAAGGGAGAGTGCACTCTGGACACAATTTCCATTGCAGAGCATTGCGTCCAGGGAGCCAGGTTGAATTGGAGCTCGTTTGTGTTGAAGGAACTCTTCGCGGCTTGCGAAGACAACTACAAGCGGACTACCAGTTTCATTGATGGGTACTTGATCTTAGCGTTCGCCATGTGGAAATGGCACCTTCCTCTTATCCGGACACTGGCAGAGATCACCGTGAGCCAACCGCTCGCGATGAAATATTCCCCCTGGCAGGTGACCACGGACCCCAGCAGCAAGCAGGTGAACCCAGAGGCGTTCCGGGCATGGTATGGGATGATGACCGATGTGGTCACTTACTAGCAACGGGTGCCCCGGCACCTGTTGGATGAATACAGTGAACAGGTGTGGTTTGGAGTCAGCCACAACCACACTTTCATCCGGCCAACTTGCGTACCGCACCACACCTTTCATATGGCGCCCCTTCGCTTCCAGCTGAATGACAATTTTTTCCACAGGGAGGTCTCTGCGTGGCCGGGGGTTGTCCAGCACGTCCGCGACGGAATCATCCGCTACGATTTTGAGGGGATGAGGCCCGCACAGCAGCCTGTCGCGACCGGCGCAGGGGGATCTTCACAAGTTGCGGCGGAGACAACACCAGATGCAGCTGGGACCACACCGGACCTACCTGAATCGCTGGTCCCCATCGTCGAGCATTTCAACGACCAGGTACGGCGACTCAATGTGGCAACCCAGGTTGCTTCAAGTGGTGCCCCTATATTTCCTTCTTTTGCTGAATTTCATATTAATCGGTCCCGTGGTCTCTCCAATACCGCCCCCCTCATTTCCCCCATTCCCACTAACCTGTTCACTTCTGCCACCCCCCTCATCACACCAATGGGTGAACCGGGCCCCGAACCCGATTCCTCCGACCCACCTCCATCCAAAAGGGCCCGCACTACGGTCACAGATCCAGTGGTAGATCTTACGAAGGATGATCCACCAGCCACTCCGCCCATAGCAACTTTGATTCCGGAGGAACCGCTGATTGATCCGGCAGATTTCCTCAACCTTCGTCTCCCTCCCACCTCTTTCACTCCATCCACCGCCCCCTCCACCAGCCGACCACATGCCACCTCCCCCAATCCGTCCAACTCCTCAGCCACTGTGTCAGATTCTTTGATCCGGGAACTTTTCGGCGGTGACCACGGGGCGGAGGTCACCTCCAGTACTGCAGCCGTGGTACCATCGGTTGACCCCGTGGCCACATCCCGGGATCCTCTTCCCACTATATCTGTCCAGCCAGCCACAGTTGGGGCTGATTCGGCCGCCCCTTCCACAGAGCAGACCACGCAGCAGGACCGGCCGGAGCCTGATATGACCACTTCGGTGCAGCAGCAGATGCCGGTCCATTTTCTAGAGACTTCAGGCCGACCAGTGACCGGCAACCAACCTTCACACGAGCAGGGGCCGGAGCAGGGCACGCCTAGTACAGCTAATGCAGAACAATGGAGTCCAGCACAACTGTACCTGCTCATTCAGCGGGCGGCCCTCAAGGCTGAGTAGATTCACACAGAGCTACAGCGGCGGTGTGCCGAGCAGCGTAATCAGATTACGGCGCTTACTGAACAGTGCAATCAGCTGCTGCGGGAGAAGACCAACCTCCGGGAGCAGGTCAACATTGCTATCCAGGCGATCTCCAGCGTATGGCCCGCTGCACGGGCTCACCATGCTCCACTTCCCACCAGAATCGAGGAGGACACGATCGCACTACAGGCTCACCACCTCAGGGAAGTTTTCACTATTGTTTGCAGGGAGAACCAGGAGCTACAAGCGGCGTTAGCCGCACGGCCTACGCTTCCAGATCCATCCAGTGTCCATTCAGAACAGGTGGCTGCTAAGAAAACGCAGGCAGTCAGTGTGCAAGCAACTCTCCATTCCACTGCAGCCGCAGCTTCTGCCCTTCTGCGAAGTTTGCAGGAGTGCTCACTCGCGTTAATCGTCAAGACGCAACCCATCCTGCCCAGCTGCAACAGATTTCCCGGGACATTCAGGCGACCACGGACCCTGCAAGGTTAGATCAGCTCTACGCCCAGTCGGACGAGCTGGAACTTCACATGCAGCAGACTGAGGCCGAATCAGCAGCGGCCAAAAACGTCATTCGGGAGATTCGTCCGCCCCTTCGCACCCATGCTGACGCTATGCACCAGCTGGATGCCAAGGCCGAGGGCCAGCTCGCCACGCTGTTCGGGGCTGCCCCGATGCCCATAGACGAAGCCGCCGCCAACCGAATCTCTCAAGAGGCCGACCTGCTTATGCAGGAATGGCAGCAAGCAGTGGCGGCCTTCACAGAGCTTAGAGACGCAGCGCTCCGCCGGGTCCCGGAGTTGGGGCCCTTGTTTGGCCAACCGGATGGCGGAACACAGCAGGAAAGGGCGGCGGAAGAAGGAACAGCAGAGCAGGGCACGGAAGCCAGCGGGGGAATGGAAGTAGAAACTGTTATTTGTGATTGACTCGCGGACGAGTCAAGGAATTGTGGTCGGGGCCTGTTGGGGCCCTTGTTTTTGTTTAAGTTTTGAACTCTTGGCCAATACATTTTGAACTTTGACTCTTTTTGAGTTGCGGAATAAATACACATGGCAACCGCGACCGCGCCGCAACGACTAGGAGTTGCGGAGCTACCAAGGTGGCGCGGAAGCACTCGATAGCTGGAGATCGAACAGAGATAAGTGCAGATGAAAGAAACACAGCAGAAAACAGAAAGTAGAACACGCAGACATCAGAAGAGAAGCTGGGAAAAGCCAGAGTGAAGACACAGAGAAGCTGTCAGTCGCGAGGAGCGGGTGAATAAATGACGATCACCCGGCTGAAAAGAAAGGTTGTTGAAGGTTGAATGGATATGAGAGAAGTTGCGAGGATCGAGACAGGGAAGGACGCGCAGAGCAGCTGCGGAAGAATCATGCTTGTTCGTCCTATGGTTTCTTACTTTCTATGTTCTTCCTTTCTGTTCTAAAATCCATCTGTATCAGACTTGTGAGTTATCAGAGAGAAAGCTATGTAATCATGTGTTCGGCCAGAAGAATAATATAAGGGAAGATTGTTGTCTCAATAAGTTGTTCATGTGCTGTAATGTGTTTACACTGATTTAAAATTTTAAGTTGCGACTGTCTGAATACTTAGTAAGTGATCTTGCATGTGTAATTTGGTATATGTAATGGATGCACTTTCTTTCTTTGGTTGCGGGTTTATTCCTTACCAGTGATCTCATCCCCTTATGCATGTGGTCGCGGCACGCCTCGGGTGAGATGCACTGCTCTCCAAGAGCGGGGTGAAAATGCCGGCGTGTTCCTAGACTACACCGGACCCCTTGTTGGCCACAACCCTTGAACCTGGGTCTTGTCCGCGAGACCTGACTTTTCGCCAACACAAGTCCTTAATGGAAAAATGCTCAAAAAATTAGTTGCTCAGAAATGGTCCAAACCAGAACGACAGGAAAGAGCTCGAAAAGAGGATCTTGTAGCCGTGAACAACACTGAAAACCGATGCTGTATGAGAAAGTTATTCAACTTTGAATTTTCTCAATTTCAGTTAAAAAAGGCCAGTTTGATAGATTGACTTTATAAAACTTTTTATTAAAAAAAGAATATTCCACAGAATATTCTGTGTAGGAGCCAATAGTAGGGCGCCACGTGGCCCCAAGGGTCAAATGAAATGGTTTGTATCAAAATTTTTTGTCGTGTACAGGAATCGACCTCGGGTCGGGGCAGTGGCAACCCAGTGGCCCGACCAATGGGCCACGAGTAGTTCTTAACTACTATGGTCGCGAACTTTATTATAAAGTTTAATATTGATTTGGGCAGGGCTCGAAAGGGGGCCAACCCCCTCGACAACAAAACCACGTTACTGGAACCGTGGCCTAAACATGGGCGAATAACACAGTTTGTGGATCATGGTCATGTGAATTTCGGCATGATTTTATTATATGGTTATAACATTAATGCAATCGCACATAACTCAAAGTCTTCTGTTGAAATTGCCGTCGGGTGTGGTCCTATGGACCCCCGTGGCCCTATCCTTAAGCACCCATGACCTGGCGGGAAGATTGACGGACTCTGCCTAATTTGGTGGCCGCCCCACAATTAGCGATGCTAACTGACGTTCCACCATATTTGGTGGAGGGTTTCTAGCCCTAACTAGGCAAATTTTGTTTTGACCATATCTAGAGCTAGGGAAGTCCAATTGGAACGAATATTTTTGTTTTGTTTTAGGGGTATTGGAACATTCTGAAGCTATTGGAACAGGTTACAGAGCCATCAGGGCACTCTGTCAGAGGTTTTATCAACGGATTTGCTTGAGGAGCCACCAGGGCTTTGGGAAGAGACAACTGTATTGGGCTATGTTCATCTATTTGAGGTGAATTTACAATCAATTTTTACTGTTTCCAACACTCTGATTCTGTTTTAGCAGCTATTTCAACCTATTGAGGCTTTCTTCATGGTGTATAACTATTTTTGAGCATTAATAGAGAAGGGAAAAGCCCATTTGGGGGCTTTTGGACCCAGCAGATGTAGCCCAAGAGAGGGCTGAAATACTTTATCAGATGCTTGTTTATATGCTGTGAGTTCTTGCTGCTTATTTTCAGAGTTTAATACCTTAAACAATAAATTGAAATAAGTCCTCTTAACTCAAAAAGACTTATCCACTTATCAAAACATACTTGTTCCATTCCAAAACACATTTGTTCCATTGCAAAACACTTCTAAAATCTTGCACACTCATATTATTGGTTAATGAATACTTTGAACCAACAACAAATACTTTCATAACCAGATCATTGAGTGTGAACTAATTATTTCTCATACAGAGATTGACTGTTGGGGCTTTTACTGGTTATTTCACCTTTCAAAGAAAAGGATGAAACCAGAGGCTATCTGGCCCACAAGCAGACTCTGCCTAAAGAAATAATCAGTAAACACTAATGATCTGGTTATGAAAGTATTTGTTGTTGGTTCAAAGTATTCATTAACCAATAATATGAGTGTGCAAGCTTTTAGAATTGTTTTGCAATGGAACAAATGTGTTTTGGAATGGACCAAGTATGTTTTGATAAGTGGATAAGTCTTTTTGAGTTAAGAGGACTTATTTCAATTTATTGTTTAAGGTATTAAACTCTGAAAATAAGCAGCAAGAACTCACAACATATAAACAAGCATCTGATAAAGAAGTTCACCCCTCTCTTGGGCTACATCTGCTGGGTCCAAAAGCCCCCAAATGGGCTTTTCCCTTCTCTATTAGTGCTCAAAAATAGTTATACACCATGAAGAAAGCCTGAATAGGCTGAAATAGCTGCTAAAATAGAATCAGAGTGCTGGAAACAGTAAAAATTGACTATAAATTCACCTCAAACAGATGAACATAGCCCAATACAGCTGTCTCTTCCCAAAGCCCTGGTGGCTCCTCAAGAAAATCCGCTGTTAAAACCTCTGACAGAGTGCCCTGATGGCTCTGTAACCTGTTCCAATAGCTTCAGAATGTTCCAATACCCCTAAAACAAAAAAAATTCATTCCAATTGGACTTCCCTAGCTCCATATATGGTCAAAACAAACTTTTCCCAGTTAGGGCTAGAAACCCTCCACCAAATCTGGTGGAACTGCAGTCAGCACTGCTAATTGTGGGGCGACCACCAGATTAGGCGGAGTTCGCCAATCTTCCCAACAGTTCGTGGGTGCTTAAGGATAGGGCCACGGGGGTCCATAGGACCGCACCCGATGGCAATTTCAACGGAAGACTTTGAGTTATGTGCGGTTGCATTAACGTTATAACCATATAATAAAATCATGCCGAAATTCACGTGACCATGACCCACAAACTGTGTTATCCGCCCATGTTTAGGCCACGGTTACAGTAATGGGGTTTTATTGTCGAGGGGTTTGGCCCCCTTTCGGGCCCCGCCCAAATCAATATTACACTTTATAATAAAGTTCGCGACCATAGTAGTTAAGAACTACTCATGGCCCATTGGTCGGGCCGCCCGGTTGCCACCGCCCCGACCCGGGGTCGATTCCTGTCCGCGACAAAAATTTTTGATACAAACCATTCCGTTTGACCCTTGGGGCCACGTGGCACTCTGCTATTGGCCCCTGCACAAAATATTCTGTAGAATATTCCCAGAATATTCTGTGGAATATTATTTTTTTAATAATTTTTTTTATAGTGTCAATCTGTCAAACTGGCCTTTTTTACTTGAAATTGAGAAAATTCAAAGTTGAATAACTTTCTCATACAACATCGGTTTTCAGTGCCGTTCATAGCTACAGGATCGTCTTTTCGAGCTCTTTCCTGTCATTCTAGTTTGGACCATTTTTGAGAAACTAATTTTTTGAGCATTTTTCCATTAAGGACTTGATCACCTGATCACACGTCCCAAATGGGAAGCTTTTGGACCCACAAAAATCTCTTTGATTACTGAAACTGATGATGTGGAGACTGATTCTCCACTCTTCTACCCTTGAATAAATGAAATCTACCCGATTTCATCAAATGGAGCTTTTCAGAAAATGATAAATTTTCTTTGGATTTAACTGATCGACCATTGCTAAAACTGGCTGAGTCATGATGCAAATTCTTAAAATTTGCAGAAAACAAAATTTTTCTACACTGATCAAACTTCCAAGAAGACTTGATATAATGTTCACCTTGCAAACTGTTCCCATGGCGAATTCTACCATTATGAAACCAACTTTGTCCCATGCTGAATTGTGTGTCCTCCTTGCTTGCACTGCTTTGCTTTGACACTTCATTCACTGCATTGACTGACCACAAAGGTAACTTGTGCAACACAATGTCATCTTCTTTCAAAGACAAACTGTTATCAAACTGAGACATATCATTAGCAACATCATGAAAAGGTAAATGCACAAAATCTTTTCATTTCAACATCAACAAAGTTAGACTTTGACTTGCATTAACCGGCCTTTTCAATTGACCTGCATGGAGTAAAGAAGAATCCAGCTTCTTTTTGTGTGCTCTCACAATGTACTCTTTCCCATCCTTGAACAAGTGATACTTGTTTTCATGGCGATGGAAGATGGCCTTTCTATCAAATAAGTAAGGACTTCCCAAAACAATTCATGAAATATCAAGCGGCACCACATCTAGTTCAATTGTGTCAATAAAGTGTGCAGTTATTGCAAAGCGCAACATGCACTTTCTTGAGACTTGCAAGTTTGCATCCTTGCATATCCACCCAAGTGGATAAGGCTTTGGATGTGGAATGGTCTCAAGTTTTAGTTGTTTGACCAAATCTTCTGATATGAGATTAGCTTGTGACCCACTGTCGAACAGTGTGTCAATTTTTGTATGTTTTGAAATTACCCTCACATGGAAGAGCTCTATCCTCCTCTTTTCATCTTGAGTATCATTGTGACAATTTAATGAGCTAGAACTAGGAATTGTGTCTTGCACCACTTCTTTCCCCTTAATGTTCTTTAAAACCATGGCGATACTTTTTGTCTCATCACTTGAGTCTGACCCTAAGTCTTGCTCAACTGTTGCTACAGTTTTCCCCTTCTCTTTGGTCTTGTCTTTGTTTTTGTATTTTTCTGGCTTCAACTCAGGATGAAGCTTCCAACAGTGGTCTTCATCATGGCTTGTCTTTGAACAATTCTTTCAAAAGAACTTTCCTTTTTCCTTTCTTGAATTTGCAACTCTTTTTCTTCCTTTTTTTTGAAATCACTATCCTCATTCAAAGCATCAAAAGTATTCTTTCCTCTAGCCTCTAAATGTGTAGCCTGTACACAGACTTCATCTAAGCTAGTAGGATTAAACATAAGAATAGGGTGTTGAGGGTAACTGTGCAAACCGCCTATGTACTTTAACAATGTGTCTTGGCTTTGTAAATCTACCCCAAGTAAGAGTGCTCTTCTCCTAAATTCCTGGGTATAGTCTTGCACATTCCGTCCCTTAATCTGTCTAAAGTTTTTCCAATTCATTATTGCCTTCTGAAGATAAGCAAGAGGATAAAATTGTTTCTTGATAGTAGTAATAAACTCAGTCCATGTTAGAGTTATCTTACCATGCTTCTTGATTTCCTCCTTGGTTTTGGCTTCCCACCAAACCAATGCTGCTCCATCCATCCTTAATGAGGCTAATTGTATTTTGGTGTCATCATCATGCAAATTTTGAATCCTTAGATAGACCTCCAGTTGTCTAATCCAATTATCTAATTTCTCTGCATTAACATCACCATTAAACATTGGCAACTCAAATTTGACATCAAGCTTTAACAAAGGATTTGTACCAGTTGTTTTTGACTTATGTGACTGATTTTTTGAAGTTGAAGAGGTCGATGTTGAGGAAGAGGATGATGTTGAGGAAGAGGATGACGATGGAGATGGTGGATCACCATTTCCTCCATTCCCTTTCTTTGAATTTTCATTGTATTTCTTCCCTCCTGAAGAATCTCCTTCTTCTCTTTGGTTTCTAGACCCTTTTCCAACAATCCTATCATTTCTTTCCTGATAGAGGATCCTAACCATTTTAGTCATATCCAAGAAAGCTTTTCTAAAGATTATTTCTTCTTCCTTGGGATTCATTTCCTCATGTACTTCTCCTTCTATTGAAGACGTGTTTGTAGCTGATTCTGAAAACGTGAGAACTTATTATTTCGAATACAGAGATAGACTGTTGGGGCATTCACTGGTTAATTCACCTTTCAAAGAAAGAATGAAACCAGAGGCTATCTGGCCCACAAAACAGACTCTGCCTAAAGAAATAATCAGTAAAAACTAATGGTCTGGTTATGAAAGTATTTGCTGCTGGTTCAAAGTATTCATTAACCTTTAATAGATGTGTGCAAGCTTTTAGAAGTGTTTTGCAATGGAACAAATGTGTTTTGGAATGGAACAAATATGTTTTGATAAGTGTATAAGTCTTTATGAGTTAATGAGACTTATTTCAATTTGCTATTTAAGGTATTAAACTCTGAAAATAAGCAGCAAGAATTCACAGCATATAAACAAGCATCTGATAAAGCAGTTCACCCCTCTCTTGGGCTACATCTGTTGGGTCCAAAAGCCCCCAAATGGGCTTTTCCCTTCTCTATTAATGCTCAAAAATAGTTATACACCATGAAGAAAGCCTCAATAGGCTGAAATAGCTGTTAAAACAGAATCAGAGTGCTGGAAACAGTAAAAATTGACTGCAAATTCACCTCAAACAGATGAACATAGCCCAATACAGCTGTCCATTCCCAAAGCCCTGGTGGCTCTTCAAGCTCTCTTGCTGATAAAACACCTGAAGAAATGCCCTGATGGCTCTGAAACCTGTTCCAGTAGCTTCAGAATGCTCCAATACCCCCAAAACAAAAAAAAATTCATTCCAATTGGACTTCCCTAGCTTCAGATATGGTCAAAACAAACTTTGCCCAGTTAGGGCTAGAAACCCTCCACCAAATCTGGTGGAATTGCAATTAGCACCGCTAATTGTGGGGCGGCCACCAAATTAGGCGGAGTCCACCAATATTCCCGCCAGGTCATGGGTGCTTAAGGATAGGGCCACAGGGGTCCATAGGACCACACCCAACATCAATTTCAACGGAAGACTTTGAGTTATGTGCGATTGCATTAATGTTATAACCATATAGTAAAATCATGCTGAAATTCACATGACCATGACCCACAAATTGTGTTATCCGCCCATGTTTAGGCCACGGTTCCAGTAATGCGGTTTTGTTGTCGAGGGGGTTGGCCCCCTTTTGAGCCCTGCCCGAATCAATATTAAACTTTATAATAAAGTTCGCGACCATAGTAGTTAAGAACTACTCGTGGCCCATTGGTCGAGCCGCCTGGTTGCCACCGCCCCGACCTAGGGTCGATTCCTGTCCGCGACAAACAATTTTGATACAAACCATTTCGTTTGACCCTTGGGGCCACGTGGCGGCCTCTAGGCAGGCCATGTGGCACCCTGCTATTGGCTCCTGCACAAAATATTCTACAGAATATTATGTGGAATATTCTTTTTTAATAAATTTTTTTATAAAGTCAATCTGTCAAACTGGCCTTTTTTACCTGAAATTGAGAAAATTCAAAGTTGAATAACTTTCTCATACAACATCAATTTTCAGTGCCATTTGCGGCTACAGGATCATATTTTCGAGCTCTTTCCTGTTGTTTTATTTTGAACCATTTCTGAGCAAATAACTTTTTGAGCATTTTTCCATTAAAGACATGATCACCTGATCACACCTCCCAAATGGGAAGCTTTTGGACCCACAAAAGCTCTTTGATTACTGAAATTGATGATGTGGAGACTGATTCTCCACTCTTCCACCCTTGAATAAATGAAATCTACCCGATTTCATCAAATGGAGCTTTTCAGAAAATGATAAATTGTCTCTGGATTTAACTGATCGACCGTTGCTAAAACTGACTGAATCATGATGCAAATTCTTAAAATTTGCAGAACAGCAACTGTAATTTGCAGAAATTTTTTTTTTCTACACTGATCAAACTTCCAAGAAGACTGAAAACAAGATTCACCTTGCCTCTTCTGCTTCCTGTGTGCTTTCTTTTTCAACCAACGACTTGAAGAAACATGGTTAAATCCACCACAAAATGTGCAATAAAACTTCTTTTCATTTGAACAAGAAAAATTATCATTCTTTGCTGAAACATAATCAAATTGATCATGTGAATGATTATACCTCTTTTGCTGCATGGAATGTCCATCCTTTTTGTCTTCGAAAGATGATGAACTAGTAGAGGAGACAACTTTCCTTTTCAGACTTTTGTCAATGTTCTTGTCTTGAAAACTGTTTGAACTAGAAGGCTCGCCATAAGCGACATGTTTACCCTCTACTTGCTGCAATGATGGCTTAAAACAATGGAAATCATCCTTAAAACAATTTTGACATAAATGCATTTGAGAACTTGGAACAAAGGTTCTCTTAAAATTTGCATTACATGCATTCAAGGATTTGAATTCTTTGCCATAAAAATGTACATATCCAAGACCAACATTCTTGGGTCGCTCCACAACTGAAATAGGTTCAACCATGCCTTGTGCAGGCTTGCCCAAAACTTTGCCTTCTGGAGGCCGCCACATGGCCCCAAGGGTCAAGCGAAATGGTTTGTATCAAAATTGTTTGTCGCAGATAGGAATCGACCCTGGGTCGGGGCGGTGGCAACTGAGCGGCCCGACCAATGGGCCACGAGTAGTTCTTAACAAAACCGCATTACTGAAACTGTGGCCTAAACATGGGCAAATAACATAGTTTGTGGGTCATGGTCATGTGAATTTTGTATGATTTTATTATATGGTTATAACATTAATGCAACCACACATAACTCAAACTCTTTCGTTGAAATTGCCGTCGGGTGCGGTCCTATGGACCCCCGTGGCCCTATCCTTAAGCACCCACGACCTGGCGGGAAGATTAGCGGACTCCTCCTAATTTGGTGACCACCCCACAATTAGTGGTGCTAACTGCAGTTCCACTAGATTTGGTGGAGGGTTTCTAGCCCTAACTGGGCAAAGTTTGTTTTGACCATATCTGGAGCTAGGGAAGTCCAATTGGAACGATTTTTTGTTTTTGTTTTGGGGGTATTGGAGAATTCTGAAGCTACTGGAACAGGTTGCAGATCCATCAGGGAATTTCTTCAGGTGTTTTATCAGTGAGAGAGCTTGAAGAGGCACCAGGGCTTTGGGAATGGACAGCTGTATTGGGCTATGTTCATCTGTTTGAGGTGGATTTGCAGTCAATTTTTAATATTTCCAGCACTCTGATTCTGTTTTAGCAGCTATTTCAGCCTATTGAGGCTTTCTTCATGGTGTATAACTATTTTTTAGCATTAATAGAGAGGGGAAAAGCCCATTTGGGGGCTTTTGGACCCAGCAGATGTAGCCCAAGAGAGGGGTGAACTGCTTTATCAGATGCTTGTTTATATGCTGTGAGTTCTTGCTGCTTATTTTCAGAGTTTAATACCTTAAACAGTAAATTAAAATAAGTCCTCTGAACTCAAAAAGACTTATCCACTTATCAAAACATATTTGTTCCATTGCAAAACACTTTAACATGCTTGCACACTCATATTATTGGTTAATGAATACTTTGAACCAGCATCAAATACTTTCATAACCAGATCATTTGTGTTTACTGATTATTTATTTAGGCAGAGTCTGTTTTGTGGGCCAGGTAGCCTCTGGTTTCATCCTTTCTTTGAAAGGTGAATTAACCAGTGAATGCCCCAACAGTCTATCTCTGTATTTGAAATAATAAGTTCTCACGTTTTCAGATCAGCGATAAAGGAAGAGGTGTATGTGGAGCAACCTCTGGGGTTCGAAGTCCAGGATCAGACACCCATGTCTGTAGGTTGAAGAAAGCCTTCGATGGGTTGAAGCAAGCACCCAGAGCTTGGTACGAGAGGATAGATAGCTACTTGATGAAGCTGGGCTTCACTCGTAGTAATGCTGATCCAAACCTTTACTTCAAGGTTACTAGAGAAAAGCCTCTCATTCTGGTGTTGTATGTGGACGACCTCTTCCCTGACAGGTGCTAACCCTCTCATTCATTAGTGCAAGAGGGAGCTCGCTGCTGAGTTTGAGATGAAGGACCTAGGATTGATGCATTACTTCCTAGGCCTGGAGGTTTGGCAAAGACTTGGCGAGATTTTCCTTTCTCAAGGAAAATACATTGTGAAGCTTCTGGAAAGATTGGTATGGTGGACTTTAAGTCCGTGTCAACACCGATGGAGCTCAAATTTAAGAAGTTGAGTGGTAGTGCAACTGGGCTCGTGCTAGAAAATCCCACTGAGTATCGTCAACTCGTAGGGGACCTGATGTTCATAGTGAACACCCATCCGGACTTATGTTTTATAGTGAATACTTTGAGTCAACATATGGTTGAGCCTCATCACATTCACTGGGTTGGTGCCAAGAATTTGTTGAGATATCTTCGGGCACGATAAACCATGGGCTGAGATACACTGCCAGGAGCGTGACACTCCATGGATATACTGATGCCGATTGGGCTGGCAGCGTGGTGGATCGTAAGAGCACATTGGGATGCTGCTTCACACTTGGTTTTGCTTCGATATCATGGATGAGCAGGAAGCAGAAGTCGGTGGCTTTGAGCACCACAGAGGCCGAATACATTGCAATGAGTATGGCCTGTTGTGAAGAAGTTTGGTTGCGAAAGCTCTTCAGTGAGCTGTTCGGGCATGTGCTAGATACCACCGTGATACTCTATGATAACCAGAGTGGGATGGAGAATCTCGTGTTCCATGATCGATCCAAGCATATTGATATTAGGTACCACTTTATCTGGGATATGGTACAACGAGGCGTTGTAAGGCTCGATCATATAGGAACTAATGAGCAGGTCACGGATATTCTCACAAAGCCCCTCAGAAGGCCAAGTTCCTAACCTTTCGTGAGAATCTTGGTATCATGGAATGACCCTATGCTGAGGGTCCTGTTGGACGATGAGATCTTGGAGCTTTGGGGGGCTTTGGGGATAGCTTTTCGGAGCTATAAGCAACCATAGGGCTAGGCTTTCCGAACCTTGTTGGTGGGCTTATGCCCCGCCATTGTGATGATTGAGTTGGTTCACCTCTCATTATCTATGCCCCGTATGCATCCTACCCATTGAGTTCAGGGCTCATGGGAAATACCTCTCATTTGGCCAGTGAGGTGGGAAAAGCTAGAGACTAGTAGCAAAGATTGATGGACGCGTCATAGATTGTTGTACTCTCTATCTAGGATCGCACGGTCCAACCACTTGATCTGGGATCAAGTATAGTGAGGTTTCGGACCTCCAACTGACTTCGGGTCACTTAAACCAACTTTGAGTTGGTATGAGACTCTTTGTGAGTCCTATAGAGGTTTTGGACCTCTGGGCTGAATTTGTCAGCCGGGAATGATGTATTTGTGGCTGACCCACTTCTGTTCTGAAATAAAGAAGCCAACAAAGCAAGTTACGGTGGGATGATACACGATGTTTGGATTGCATAGGTAGATGGAGTTCTCCCTAATTGAGAGGGAGTGTTAGTTTTGGACAACTAGGTCCAAACTCCATGTTGTGATGCTTAGATGAAGATGCTAATATTTTTATTGGACTCCTCTTTCGAAGAGGTGCAATATCGATCTAAAGATCATTTTAATCCGATGAGTAGAACATTTATTTTGAATTTATTCAAAATATGTGCAGGTCGGCCTTAAGGTTTTGTGCCCCAGCAATTGTGTCACACACCCTCACTGATGGATATAAATTGGTCAACGTTGGAGGACATTTTCACTCATCTCATCCTCACACATTTCTCTCTCCTCATCTGATTGGTTCGATGACCTTGGAGGCTCTTCTCTCCACACGTGGGAGATTTCAGCAACAACTCTTTTATGTTTTCGGCCTAGGGTTTCTACAACAGCTTTGACCAGCGTTGTCTTTGGTCAACGCAAGGTCAAACGGACCTAAAACTCTCCCAAAAGTTTGATTTTCCAAATCCGCATTTTTTGGCACTATTCACGATGCTAGACGTTGACTTTGACTTTGCTGCGTTGACCTAGTTGTTGCTACTGTTTATGTTGATCGTTGACTGACATCGTTGACCTTTGGGTTGACTTTTGTGTTGACCATTTTGGCTGTCCTAGAGGGTTGTGTGACATTGCTGGTTGGTTGACCATATTGAGTCTTTGTTGGTTGAAGCATCTTGTTGATCGTCGTAACGCACCAACACACTTATATATTTCTGGCTTGTCTTCTGTCGATCTGTTTTCGAAGCTGATTTGTGGGGTGAGTGCGACACTGAAGAAAGGCTGATCTTTGACCGAGTTTG
Organism: Pinus albicaulis; assembly: GCA_034641835.2. Lineage (NCBI taxonomy): Eukaryota > Viridiplantae > Streptophyta > Pinopsida > Pinales > Pinaceae > Pinus > Pinus albicaulis. The sequence continues at coordinate 1,325,038,843 of CM076572.1, forward strand.
ACTGAACCTATTTGGAGGTTGAAAGGCTGGTTTGACCAGCAAAGTCTTTGCTAGCTAGGGCATCCTGTTGACTGCTGTAACAAACTTATATTTTGAATTTATTTTCCACACATGTGCAAATTGTCAAGGTTGGCCAAAATTGTAATGTAGGCTCACAAGCCCAAAATAGATGGTTATAAATTTGAGAGACTTGATGTTCAATTGATCATCAACTCATCTCACACATTCTCCCTCTTCTGATTGGTTCGTACAACCTTGAATAGTCTCTTCTCTCTCTCCCACGTGTGAATTTGAAGCTGCAATTTTCGGATTGTTTTAGGGCCCTTTTCTGGAGCGTTGATCAACGTTGAACGGTCAACCCTTGAAGTTTGACTGCATTTTTTGCCTAGAAATTCCGATCTTGGAAGGCCGCACTTGATGGCACAAAAACCAAGGCAAATGTTGAAGCGAAAAAAGTTCCTTCTCAAGTAAATTCTCGAGAAGACTTGGAATAAAAAGATATCCACGAGGATACAAATATTATATTAGATAGTAAGAATGAATTGATTGATTGAATGTTACAAATGAGGCCTGCTTATATACCTAGGTAGGTGCCTCTTTACGAAAGGTCATGTCTCATCAAACATGCCCTTTCAACCTAATTACTAATTAACTAATTAATCATTATTTATATTATTTTATTCATTACGTTGCCTTCCTCTTCAAAAAGCTTTGTCTTCAAAGCTTGTTGATGAAAGGCTTTGATTTATTTTCCTGCTACGAACATCTTCTCGTCTCGGGGTAGTCATCCTTGTCGATACAAGTTGATATGATCCTCTAAGTGATAAAAAAAATTGTTGCACTGAGAATGGAATGGACCATCCTAAATCAATATTTTGTGGAATCTTATAGCGACTTGAAACTTGTGATAAATTATCACTTGAGCGAATTGCATTGACATTAGTATTCTTCAAAACATTAGTTTGTTTTTTTTGTTCCAAATACATAGCTTGGTTGAATTTTCTGCTCCCGTGATTTGGATGTCGATAGGGAACTTTTTTGGTTTGACCTTCCCTTCTTAGGTGTGTGGAAATTTTTTGATTTTCTTCTGGCGATGATGTTTTTTTTTTACAGGAACGGTTATGAGATATATTAACTGCTGGATCAAAATGCCAGATTTCGGATTACAATGAGAGGGGGGAGGGCCCAGGAAGTATCAATAGCCAATAGTGCTATGAGACTTGTGGACAGCTTCCAGCTCTTTTTGACTACAATTATGCACTCGATTTTTGTGATTTCCCCTAGCTTAAAAATACAAACAAACTGATTCAATAGCAAGCAGTAAAACATTTAAGCTGACAGATTATGGAATTGGATCCCATGTTTCGTCCTCGTCTCGAATTATTGCTCCAGCAGAGATGAGGACAACTTTATTTGCTTCAAGGTCTGCTTCTTTGTTGTTTTCTCTCAACACATGATAGTAGCTCAACTTTTTAAAAAATTTCACCAAAGTCCTAATTCTGGATATCAGCCTTGCCAATCTAAGATCCCGGGGGGAGGAGTTTGTCACCATAATTTTAATTATCACTTGGGAATCCCCGAAAACATTAACCTCCTTGATTTCTATATTCAAGAGCGATTTAAGGCCTTGAAGGAGGGCCAATGCCTCAGCTTGAATGCTGGTGTTGATCCCCAGACCCCATGCAAAGCTATGGATCAAAACACCTTCAGCATTTTTTACAATACCACCTGCTCCAGCCCTTCCTGGGTTGCCCTTTGAAGCCCCATCAAAGAAGAAAGAGTGCACCTGCTGCTTGGAGATCCATTCTTGAAACTCAGCATTGTTCTTCCCCCTTATTTGCCAATCTTCAATGAGGGAAGTGTTGCTGGTGGCTTGAAGAAATTGCAGATTTAGGGAGGTACCCTAGACTGAATCTAATTGAGTAAGGTTTGAGGCATCTTTTTGATTATCCAAGCTTTCCTTTAATTGGAATTTTATCTTGGCCGCCACCACCTTAACATCGTGCTTAGTATCTCTAAAGATTCTGCTGTTTCGCTCAAGCCAGATCTGCCAGCAGCAGATTTTGGGGAGGACAGACCATGCCTTTTTTATCACTTTGTTTCTGGGTGGAGGTCCGGGGTAACTGTTCTGCCAATTTACAAAGAGATTAGGAATAGTGGTGGGAAGGACAAATTTGGGGTTCCAGTAATCCATCAGCTCGCTCCAAACCTGCACAGTAAATTTACAATTCAAGATCAAGTGTGTGGCACATTCCACATTTTCTCTGCACAATGAGCACCTGGACGGACCATGGAAACCCCGTTTCTGCAGTTTGTCATCTGTAAGAATTTTCTTGTGGCAAAGAAGCCAACAGAACATGGCGATTTTAGGCAGAGAGTGCAGACGCCAGATCGCAGTCCAAGGGGCAGGGTCTGGGGGGACGTGAGGCCTCAAGGTGAGCTTTGCGTAGCCTTGGGCTACCGTGTACCCTACAGCCAGCACACCCCAGCCACGCGAATCTCTTCTGTGCAGATGAGTGGGGGCAATACCATTCAGCATGGAGCTTCTTCTGGCGATGATGTTATTGAGCTGGTTACATGTAATATTCCTATTTAAGTAAATTAAATAAACACAGCAAATGGTACAGCGATGGAATGACTCATAAGCAAACATTCACAGCACATAAAATAATAGGACTGCTCATGCACAGACATACGTTAAACAGCGAAAATATGAGCCATTTTATTATGCTGGGAATTATCAGAGATTACAATAGATGCCCTGATGATAGCGCTCAACTGGCGTGGGCAAGATAAAAAGACTTCCTCGGAAAACAAAGGGGTACAACAGTTTTACGGTTGCGTTCAAGCGGCTGGGAATAATTGCCGAGTGCTGCCAATATGCTACGGCTGGAAAAGGGAACCATTGAGCGACTCCCGACACTGGTCAGGCCCTCAACAGGCATGAACTGTCTCTGCTTCAAACTCCAAACCTGAAACCTCCAAAATGATAACGACTCTGTGCACACACGCGATGAACTGCGGTCTTTTCACTCAGACGGCGCTGCCACTCCTGACGCAGCTCTACAACAAGTTTGCAACAAGCTCTAGACCCAATCCTTCTGACCAAACGATGGTAGGACTGCCTCACCCGAGCAGGCACTCGAAGTCCCCCGGGGCTGAGGTTGAGATTGCCTCACCCGAGCAGGCACTCGAAGTCCCCCGGGGCTGAGGTTGAGATCTCCGCTCGGAGACACTCGGCGCACTAAACAGTGCTTCAGACCTGCTAAACAGCCGGCGTGCTCAAGTCTTGGCGACCAATTTCAATATCATAAACATCCATAATCCAAAAATAGGGTGGCTCCCTTCTTTTTGTATGCGGCCTTCATCACATATCCTTGACTCCTGCTTTCCCGCGCAGCCCCTCTCGGCCCCACGCTGCCAACTCAGCCCGCGTGTTTGTCTTCGCGCGCTCAAGTGAGTCCCGATCTACTCACGGCCTCTCATAATTAATTAGTGATGGCAAAATTGATCCGAATTAATATTCCAATTAGCTATTGCTAATTTGAAAATATTACAGTCTCCCCCGGCAAAATGTTGCTTGCCCTCAAGCAACTACCTGAACATCTCTCCACCGATACTGCAAAATGTGCCTGGGTCCCAGATGCGCCAATGAATCTTTTCTAACCTCTGCATCACCCGGTTATGGAGGGATCTCTCAATGCCAGGATCCCGAACCAATCTCTCATGGTACCGGCCAACCAAAAATCCTCCCGAATCCCATTGCCACCATGGCCAATCATCGCTCAAGTCCCACGACTTAGGCTGCGCACTATCTCTGGCTATGGTTGATGCTCTCAGAGGTGAAGACCACCAACAAGCATCAATGATCCCGGGCTCCTGCAGTGCTGTACCTGTAATTGCATAAGTTGCCCCTCCAACTGCATACCAACTCCTCTCCTCTATCCAATCCAAGTCCTGACTCAATCCCATGATGATCCTGCTCTCCTGAAATCGGGATGGAGTGCTGAAGGAATGATGACCTGTGCCGCCATGCCAGCTGGAATTTGTGACCTCTGCGATGTCCAAGGGCCCCCGCTCTGCTGTGCTCCCTACGAAGAATATCGTACCATCAAGAAGGCACCAACTCATGATCTCCCTCCAGTCCATCCTGGAAGAAGGGTCTGATGTAGCAACAACAACTGCATATGGAGCATGCCTGGAATGTCGCCGCCAGCCTGTGATCAACTCCCGCTGCTCTGCCCTATCTGCCAAAGAAAGCTGCCTGAGGAAGGAAACCCCTCTCCCTGTCATGGGCCAAAGTGGGCAGGATATGCTGCAAGCTCCATCGATGTACTCTTGGAGAGGGCTACTCACTAAAAACACTGCAACTCTGCTGACCGCGAGTATATCTATCTGCACCTCATCCCTGTGTCGATCCCCAGATAGATGCTCCACTATATCCAATAGCTCTTCCCACTCATGATCAGGAATTTCATACTCCCGCTGTCTACTCATCCCCTGCAGAGCAATCCCATCAACCTGCAATACCTCCAGAAGATATGGATCCGCAACTGCCGTCACCCTACTCGATGGCAGTGCGTCTGGGTTCTCCTCCTCGATGGCTGACCCCGCGGTTAGCCGCATATCCATCACAGAATCTATGTGAGCCTCCATCTGGCTCTCCCCCGAAGGACTATCATGCATGATGTGCATAGCATCTCCTCTACTGAATTAGGCCCCAGCAAATACAACTCTGGCTGGGTCGTCACAAGTGTCTCTTCATCCAGAGTATCTCCCGCAGAGTCCCGTGACTGCTCACCCTGGACACCGGAATGCAGCTCCGGTCTACTGTCACCATCTCTGCATGACTGTTCTTGCTCCCCAAGAGCATCCTCAACTGATCCCATGGACTCATATGAAAAAGAGTCCTCACCTTGGCATACAGAAGGAATGCCCCCCTGTTCTACCTCCGCCATATCTCCATTGGGTCTGCCATCCACCTCAAGCTTCGGTAATGAAGGTGGGTTGTAAATCTGAACTTGGAAAGCATCATAGCTTACCCCATGCTATCCTTCTCTCCACTCATGACAAGTGTAGAGTATATGTTGGTCCTGGGCTGCAAAATTATTGCCCTCCCATGGCAAAGTGAAGAACAATCCTCCAGAGAAGGTTCCTCCAACAATTAAGAATAGGTTGGCCCAAAACATTCCATCCATGAAGAATAGGACATGTTCATCATGGATTAGCCTAATGAGGGTTTTGCTGAAGTTTTTACATGATGATATATGACGCAAACAATCTCTCACAAGGATACAACGCAGTCTCATCCACTGCAACTTCAGAAAATTACATGGCAAGCAATGTACAAGATCCATCACATTTACTAATGGATAGTAAATGGATGAATATGACAACAACATAAGACCAAACACTTGCCCATGGCTGTACAATGGATGAATATCAACCTCATGGCCCTCCTCAAAAGAGAACGCATATGTAGTAGTGGTGGCCATGCCTCCTCCCATGCTCCCATTAGAACATGTAGTGCAGAAAATGTGAGAATTCTTCCCACTCGAAGACACATCCAGCTCATGTGTCTCCCTTATAATCAAGCCTTCCATACAGATCTGATCTATATCAGCAAATGGAGACATGATCAGCGGAAAAATGAAGGAAGCGCTGAAGGTTACAAGCGATGAAAAGAGGTGCCAACAGCTTCCCAAACAAGTACAGCGCAGTTTTACAAGTTGCCGCTTGGTAAGAGTATATGGAAAAATGTTCCTGTTACTCATGCATGTATTCATATGATACATGTTAGAGTGCATAAAATGAGCATCCAAGTGATGACCAAACATTTTCCCAGGGCCACAAAAGAGCTGGTTGCCTCCATCATGTAGAATGGCCCAATGAAACTCATGGAGCAACATGACAAACTTGCCCCCTTGTGAAGCAATGTACTACATAAGAATGGTAAGAGTGTGCAAATCAATGAATGCATAAACAAATCCCTTACCATATGTTGGAATTAAGATGGTACATGGACCTATGAATGAGTCCTCCATAGTGTGTTGGCATGCTATGAAGAAGACTGAACCATGTGCTGCAAAAAGATGATCCTCCTGATGCTTGGGAACCCAAGTCAAGAAGAACAAGCCATAGATGTCTCTATCATCATTACCTCCTCTTGGTTCATCAAGTGCAACAAATGTGAATTGATCCTGGGACCTATGGGTTATAGATCCACTATATCTCTGCGAGGCACTCTTCGCCCGTAAAGTTCTGCTCCACGGTGATAGCGCTGTGAGCTCATGCAAATAAGCTCTTGTCAATACAAAGCTCTGTTCTCTGACATGCTCCTTGTCAAAGACTCCTCTAACAATGCTGCAACAAATGTGGAACACCTCCCAAGTTGGAAGTGCTTCCAAACTATCATCCAAGACCAAGGAGATAGTGCCATCCCCTCTTCTTGCAATATCGTACAAAGTATGAGAGCAAATCTGCCCTTGCTCTCCTAGAAACAAACCAAGCAACAAGACATTGTGTTGCCTCCCCATACCTCCATCATACCAATCATGTGATGAAGACATAATGAATGATATGAGTATCATATCAACACCATGCATCCATACTCTATGCTGCTCAATGATGCAAGTATCCAGCCATCTTTCCTCCATCCTCCAACTCTTAGGAAGAGTGTTTGCCAAGAGATGGCCAAACTCTTTCAAGAGTAACCAGCGCAGCCAAGCCTCTTGCTGCCTGGTATCATAGATCTGCAAGTAGCCTCCTAGCTCCTTGCTCATCAACCACATCCACTCAATCACTTGTGGATGCCTCCTTCTTCCCCTTATCCTGGTACTCCTCCAATGAGGGTCACCATCCTCCAAAATCAAATTTCTGAATTTGCACTTTATAGGGTTTTGAAATGTAAACTTCTCAAGGATCAATGAGACCCTATCAAGAATCAAATAGGTGGTAGGTAAAAACCTCCCATCATGATGTGTATGGCTCAAGGGATGTCCAACACAAGCATGAGAGATGTTATCCATTCGAAGATGTCCTCCATCTTCTATCTGCTCTTGCGAGAAGGGAACCAAATCATTGCGTTCCATAGTGTGTTGAAGTGCATCTATAGTGAGATCTCTCCTTGAGACCTCCCCTTCGTCCATGTTGCAAAGCGCAGTGCAACCAGGCTGCTCTATAGTAGCCATGAGATTTGACCCTTGGTCTACAAGAGTCCCGTCCTCAAAAGTGTTGGCTGCCCCAACTGTCGATGCATGTGGCTGCTCATCCATGAGTGGGACAATGTTTTCACAAGCCTCCTCAAGAGGTGATGTGATATCTTCTTTTTGATGAGAATTGGAAGCGCATGGTACTTCCTCTCCTTTTTCTTCACCCTTCTTGTCCTCCTCAACGGTGGATGCCTTTCCTCTAGATCTGAAAAGAGATGAGAATAAACTCTCCTTTTTCACCGCTTCGGTCTTCTTGGGCTTAGACTCACAAGGACCAGTGGATCCCTCATGCATGGGAAGAGGTGATCTCCCAATGGTACGCTGCGAATATGAACTCTGCATGGTAGAAAAACCACTATTCCTATCACTGTACCTTCCTCCTTCATCCTTCCTGAGCTGACAGTAATCTTTGAAGGGCAAAGCTGCTTTGAAGTCTTCCCCCATGGACTGCCATTTACGGAAATAGTCTCCAAAGGGTATATGATCATGTTGCCTCTCTTTCTCACTCAGCACTGGCGGTAAGAATGTAGGCATTGTGATAATGTCCACAGGCTGAGCCAGAACCATGCTCTGATACCACTGTAATGTTCCTATTTAAGGAAATTAAATAAACACAGCAAATGGTACAGCGATGGAATGACTCATAAGCAAACATTCACAGCACATAAAATAATAGGACTTCTCATGCACAGACATACGTTAAACAACGAAAATCTGAGCCATTTTATTATGCTGGGAATTATCAGAGATTACAATAGATGCCCCGATGATAGCGCTCAACTGGCGTGGGCAAGATAAAAAGACTTCCTCGGAAAACAAAGGGGTACAACAGTTTTACGGTTGCGTTCAAGCGGCTGGGAATAACTGCCGAGTGCTGCCAATATGCTATGGCTGGAAAAGGGAACCATTGAGCGACTCCCGACACTGGTCAGGCCCTCAACAGGCACGGACTGTCTCTGCTTCAAAGTCCAGACCCGAAACCTCCAAAATGATAACGACTCTGTGCACACACGCGATGAACTGCGGTATTTTCACTCAGACGGCGCTGCCACTCCTGACGCAGCTCTGCAACAAGTTTGCAACAAGCTCTAGACCCAATCCTTCTGACCAAACGATGGTAGGACTGCCTCACCCGAGCAGGCACTCGAAGTCCCCCGGGGCTGAGGTTGAGATTGCCTCACCCGAGCAGGCACTCGAAGTCCCCCGGGGCTGAGGTTGAGATCTCCGCTCGGAGACACTCGGCGCACTAAACAGTGCTGCAGACCTGCTAAACAGCCGACGTGCTCAAGTCTTGGCGACCAATTTCAATATCATAAACATCCATAATCCAAAAATAGGGTGGCTCCCTTCTTTTTGTATGCGGCCTTCATCACAGATCCTTGACTCCTGCTTTCCCGCGCAGCCCCTCTCGGCCCCACGCTGCCAACTCAGCCCGCGTGTTTGTCTCCGCGCGCTCAAGTGAGCCCCGATCTACTCACGGCCTCTCATAATTAATTAGTGATGGAAAAATTGATCCGAATTAATATTCCAATTAGCTATTGCTAATTTGGGAATATTACATTACAAAACCTTCACTTGAAATGTTCATTTCCTGAACTGCAACAACTAAGTTTGTATCTTCTGCAACTTGCTTGTCTTCTTCTTGAGTTGTGACATTTACTGGATCAATGTTCGTTTTTTCTTCAGCTTGAATTTCTACATTTGAAGATTTCGATGCTTCATTTTTGACAAGTTGTTGCACCTTGTTTTCTAATGACTTCTTGTCTTTCTTCAGCTTTTTAATTTGCGTTAGTAATTTGTCGTTGTGGTCTTTGAAATGAGCAACTTCTTCATTCTTGTTAGTTGTGATTTTTTCAATTTCCTTTTGCATATTTTGGATCGCCTTTTTACTTTCTTGAAGAATTACTTTAGAAATTTCTTGTATGTCTTTAGGTGTCACTGAATTTGGCTTCAAGTTAACATCCTGTAGCGTTATTTTCTTCTTTTTGTAGGAGAATGTTAAAAACTTCTTTTTCGTATTTAAGATAAATGACCTTGAGGTTTTAATCCATGGTGAACCCAACACAATGTCACTGTCGTTAAAAAATAAGGATTTCACGGTAAATTGCGAAATAAAAGTATAATTCCCAATACTTAGTTGTAGATTATTTATGTCGTATTGTTTGTCGCTTGTGTCAACAAAGTTTGTTTCAATTATATTCGATTTAGGAATCACTAATTGGTTATCACATTTAGGACTAACATAATTACTCCCTTTGTGGAGTTAGGCGCGCTGCAAACCCTGCAATCCCTAGCTGCTCTCCCTGCGCGCTGCAGCCTCTGCGGCTGCGCCTGCTCTGGCAGGGCCCTCTGCCTCTGCCGCTGCTTGGTTGGGGTCCTTCAAGACTTTGTTTCGTTTGCGAGTGCCCCTGCGCTGCGCCTGCCCTCGCAGGGCCTGCTGCTCCTGTTGCGGCCTGCTGTTCCTGCCACGCCTCTGCTGTGTCGGGTCAATGACTAGGCTGGGATCCAAAGACTGCGCATAGATCCGGGCTGCGTTCTTGCTAGGGCCCGCGCCCATGGAGGGGCTGGGCTCTCCCCAGGGGCCTCGTCCCCCTCCCCCGCCCTCTGCTGCTCAGGCTTTCGATCGTCTATTGGCAGGGCTTCCTAAAAAGAAGAATGTGGAAGCTGCGAAATTTGTTAAGAAAATGGATGAAATACCTGAGATCTCTCTCCCAGCAGAGACTCCGATTCAGGTTGCTTTATCACTGTCTGAATGAGCTCTCATAGGCCAGTTCACAGGGCTTTGGCCTTCTCCCAAAACCACTGAGAGCTGGGTCAACAGAAACTGGGCGCCTCTGATCAAAGAAAGCGTCACTTCTTATTTTTTGGGGAGAGGTTACTTTCTCTTCGAGTTCACTTCCAAAGATGATAAAGATTTGATCTTCCAGACCGGCCCCTACTTCATGGGCCCCCAGGTTTTATACCTAAATAAGTGGACTCCTGATTTCGATCCTGCTGTGGATGTGCCCAAAGCAGTCCCGGTGTGGGTTAGACTCCCAAATCTCCCAGTTCACTGCTGGAATTGGGATTCTCTGATGCATATTGGAAATGCCCTTGGGAAGTTCATCGATCGAGCAAACAACAAGGACCAGTATGACTGCGCTAGGATCTGCGTGGAAGTAGATCTTGAGGTTGGGCTACCAGAGGCCATCAAAATCAAATTCGGAAGCTGGACGCACGTGCAGAAACTGGACTATGAGCAGCTGCCCTTCAAATGTCGGAAATGCCATGTCTATGGCCACTTCGCCAGAGGCTGTCCATCCAACAATGAGGATGTGCAAGGGAAGGAGGACGGATGGAATCAAGTCAAGCGCACCAAAACCTCCCATAAGGCTCAAAAGCCGGGAGGACCTAGTGGCAAAGGTCCCCAACAGGCCTCTTCTCAGCAGATCCAGTCTAAGCCCGCTCCTGAAAACAAGTTTGAACTCTTAAGCTCGCACCAAGAGGACACCCAGGAGGTGGAGGTTCAAAAGACAGCATCCCCGGTCAAAGAGACCCTCTCTGTGTCTTCCAAAGACGCAAGTGTTGCAGAAAGCTCAAAAGGAACACCTGTTGGCGTCGAGGAAGAGGACCTAGAGTCGGAAGATTTGGAGGAGGAAGGAGAAATAGGCGACTCTCAGGCCTCTGTCAGGAGATCCACAAGAGGTCGCAAAACAGATCGGGAGAAAAGAGAGCAGGAAACGTACAAGGACAAGTTACAGGGCAGCCAGCCAACACTGGAGAAACTACTAGCAAAAAAGACGAAGATGGTGAGAAGCCAGCCCCTAGGCTCCAAGGGAGCCCAGCAGAACAAAGGTAAATAATGAAAATAATCTCCTGGAATTGTAGGGGTATGGGGAGCAAGATCAAGGAAGAGGCAACAAGAAACTTAATAAGAATAGAAGCCCCGGACATATTCCTTATCCAGGAGACTAAGATGGAGGAAGCAGACTTCCTCCAAACAAGTAAAAGAATTTGGAGTAAAAGCAAAGCAAAAGCTGTCTCAGCCCGAGGAGCCTCTGGAGGGTTGGGCACTCTTTGGAATGATAGCAAGTTCTCGTTAATCTCTGAAATTTCAAACACTCACTGGCTGCTCCTAAAAATGTAGCATCTTGACACTAAAGAATACTTTTGTCTCTTTAATGTTTATGTTCCGGTCAATGCTGGAGAAAAAAAGGCCTGTTGGGACTTGTTGTGGATGATTTTGTCACCCTCCTAGAGACAGCCTAGAGTTGCCATAGACCAGTGCCTAGGACATCTTAATATAGCAAGGAGTCCTTTATAGTTTGGGTTGTCAGTCCAAGGGACTCACCTACTATCTCTTGTTCTAAACAAGGAAATTAGATTGAATTGGTCCAATTTCTCTCTCAGAGGCTGATACAAGGATAGGAGTAATGTAAAGACATCATGTAAAACTTCAGCATGAAAGTATCAGACAGTTAAGAGACTGCTTTACTGTAAAGAGTGCCGATTCAATACTATATCACAGAAATCAAGTATTAAGATGTGCAAGCAGTGAGGAAACATAAGAAGATATTACTGGCAGAAGGGCGCACCAATTTACGAATCCTTAAGCCACTAATATAGCAGAAATTATGAAAAGAGTGAACATGGAACAACATATCACTTCTAGGCCTATTTAAAGTGCTTGACTAATTCCAGAAAGGGCACCACTTAAGATGAATCCTTACTGCAAACTAGTGAGCCACTCGCATTCTAGAACATGATACAAGAAGAAGACTTGCATGAAAAGAGATGATATATTAACACATAAGAAAATTTACATACTGTGAGATACCAAAGACCAGAATCCTCAATACAGTCATAACCCCTCCTCACTGAGACCCTACGGGCTCTGAAACTCCATACATAAATGTTACAAGATGAATATAGTAGTCTTCTCGCTGCACAGTTTGCTGACAGAAATCTGGAACCTCTACAATGTCTTATTTTTGAGTATTTATAGAGAAGACAAAAACTTCCCGAGGAGGAGGAAAACGAGGCACAATTAATGACTCAGTTTGAAACCCAATGGCGGAAAACATTCGCGCCTTCTCTTATGAATGGCTGGCTATAAATGATGGTACTGAACAGCCTGTTCAAGAAATAAATGCTAGGAGATAAAATCTCCTTATATACAAGATGGGAGTAATAAAATATATACAATTTGTTGCCCGTGGGGTACAGAAAATAAAATCTGTTGCCCGTGAGAAACTGAATATTACGCATTTCTATCTTGTACTTAGCCCTCGGTTTGGATTTGATCTCAGATATTTAATGCGGGGCGAATTTCTCTGGAAGTTACGTAAGCCCATATATCTCTGTCTTACCGCCTTAGATCTCATTTCTTTCATCTACCCTCGGCTTTCCTTTAAATTCTTTCCACGGGGAAGTCGTCTATTATGGAGCCCAAACATTTTTGTGAGATCTGGCGAATTAAACGGCCTCTGTTATATTTAAACCTGCAAAAACCACCAAATATTAGAAAAGCCGACCCAGATGGAGGCGGGGATGATGGAGGTGATGGTGAAGACGATGTCATGAACATGAACAGAGGACAGGGATGCGCGGAGTGGCGGAAGGAAAACAGTGGAGTGTTTTGACAAACGGACGAAACGCGGGTTCTCTACATAACACAGACTGGACGTAGAGAAAGACGACAATCACGAATATATGAATACACACATACATGTATACAAAGGGGAGGGAATATGATGAACACACGAGAGAGGACACGTGGGAATACGGGGGAACAAGTAGGAGGATGATGTGGCGGAGTCAACGAGTGGAAGCGGGTGATAGTGACACAGTGGCGGACCATAGTACATGGCGGACATGAAATAACAGGTGAGCAGGTTCGGAGAATATCCATCGTCGGATTAACATTGCCAGATCTGACGGTCCAAACAAATTCCGCTGCCCGGCGATTGTTTGAGCTTTAACGCGCGGGGGAAGGTGGTTTCATAACCCGTACCATAGACACGTGGCGCGTATTGGGTGGAATCGCTGCCCCATGGTAAATACCGCCGGCTCGGTGAAAGTGGTGCGGGACTTACTGTTGGTTTTCTGTGCGCAGGTACCATCATATTAAACAAACGCCGCTCCATTGATTTAGCTTGATTGGACGGTTGCCATTGCGCCTGAAACATGAAACAATAAGCTTCGCTTCTTTTGGCTTGTGGTTTTCAGGCTTGGGTCATGTGATAGCCAAAGCACGGGGGGCTAAGGTCTTAGGACTGGGGCCCGATATAATTTAAATGGAGGGTTATTAACATTTGGACAGTGGATTTTCGGAGCGAAAAGGTGGCGGTGAGCACGACATGGAGGTTTTTGATCATGAAGAATATTGGAAACAGATTTTAAAGGAGCTGGAGGCCAAAATTTAAATGGAGAGGGAATATGTACAACATCGGCTCCATCTGGGGACGGCATGCCTGTCCTCGAGCATGTCGAGAACACGCAGACCATTAAATATTTCATCTTATTTTTCAATTCCCCTTGCGTTTTCTTCAAAACTCATTAGCACCCATTCCTTATTAACAGAATGATAAAACAAAAGAAAACTAATGTACAATATAATACACTAGGTTGTCTTGGCCTCCTGGGTCCCATACTCTGCTTTGCTGGTGTCCATTAGTTGCATTATTATTCAATTGTGCCCTTCTATGTTTCCATATTTTGTTCTGTAATTTGGCTCCAGCTATGCTTTCACAGTCTGTTCTGGTTTTTCCATGGCCAAACTTTCTTTGCTTTCTTGGTGTTATCTGCTGTTTCTGAGGCACCTTCAGCATCAGTCTTTCGATGCTGTCAATCTCTATGTCCAACCTTTCCTTTGTCTGGAAGTTACTTTTCCCACTGCTGTCTTCATCCTGGGCAGCTTTGATTTTTGCACTTCCTGCTGCATCTTCAATATGGCTCTCGTAAGCCTGATCACCTTCTACTTGTATTTTGAAAGGCAGTGGGGTCTCTTCCTCTTGTTCTTGGATAGCAGCTTCAAAAAATCTTCCTTCTGCTGTCAACCTGCTGCTAAAAAAGACCCTTCATCTTTGTTCAAATATTTGCAAGAAATGCACATGAGGATCATGAGATGATACCTGGTCGTGTATATTAGGCAAGCAGGCTCCAACCAGGATTTCTTTTCCTTCCACTGGATTAAGAACAAGTCTCTTTTGAGAGAGAGAATCGCCCTCATTTTCTTCATTTTCTGAACTGGAGGACTCATCATATATTGGAGCTGAGTCCTTTTGAAGCTCTGGTATATTATGCTCTGCTGTGCTGAGCTCTATGAAAGGGTCCTTGAATTCTTGAGCAGGGGCTTGCTCCATTATTTCCTCCTTTTCAAGAGAAAGCTCGTTGTTTTCATCTTGCTCAAGAATCTCTTCTTGGCTCTCCTCCCCTCCTTCCTGTATTGAATCATATTTTTTCAACATAATCTCCAGCAACCTGATTTCTTCGTTCCACGGATTAAAGTCTTCCCCCGAGTTTCCTTCCTCCTTTCTTGAAAAGGAAAGCTGCTGGCCTCCAGTCTCGCTGATGGTCTGTGTTAAAGAAAAATGAGGATCCAAGGAATCTTCATCTGTTATTATACTATCATGGCTCTCCTCATCCGTATCATAGATGCGCTGACTGGTTTCATTACTATTCTGAGATTTCCGGCCCTGACTTCCCCCCCATGGGTCTACTGATGATGGTTCTGCAGACTCAGCTTCTCTCTGGAAACAATCATCATCAAATAAATCATAACTAGGAAAGTCGCAGTCATAAGCAATGTCACCCGTCAAACCTGTTGGATTCTCAGCAGGTCCTTCTTCATCTTGATTCTCAGAGGAGCTTTCTGGATCCGAATTATCAAACTCAATGGACGAGTGAGCAAGGGAATCTGTTCTGTAAAAGACTTCTGAGGTGAACTGCTGATTTAATTTCTGATCAACCTCATCTTCTGTCAAAGGGGATGATTGCTTTGTGTTCCTTTGTGAAGAAGAGCAGCAGCTCTCCTTTTCTTGTACTAGCTGATTGGGAGGCGGGATGTTCTCTTGAGCCTCTTCTTTTACATCGGATTCTGCCTCTTCTATGTGGTCTCTTGCTTCTTCAAGGCAGCGCTCCCTATTTTCCATTGCTATTAGATCGTGATACTCTCTGATCAGCATAATACAAGATGTAGGTAAGCAATCAGACGGTTTCTGATCACTTCCTTCCTCATCTTCCATAGGTTTTAAAGCATGATACATGTCTTGCTCATTATCCACGTCTTGGGTTTGTTCTTGTGATTGCAAGAGTTTGATCTCAGCTTCATATCTTTCAATCATCACTCTTAGAAGGATTTTCTTAAGCACGGGCGTGCAACTTGGGATGAGAAGAGTGATCCGTGGAAGGTCCTCCACTTCCATTTTTGCTAAGCCACGTGACATTTCATCTCTGCACTCTGCTATAAAATTCGGATGCATTTTGCAAGCTACTCAGAGTCTTCCACCAGTGGGGTCTTTTAATTATTCAGGAACTGTGGAGTCACCAGGTGGATGGTTTAAGATCTTACTGTCCACCACAGTGATTTTCCAAATCAAGGCTATTGTTTCTTCCCAGTAGAGTCGGGACTGCAAATAGATTTAACAAATAAAGACCAGTGGAGTCGGGATTTTCTACTGAGATTTCTTGAGAGGAAGAAGGATAATATTCAACAGAATATTCAGGATTTTCAACACGAGTTGGCTTCTTCTCTTTCCAAACTCTTCTGTGAATGATCTTCTCCGGGTCAGAGACAGGTGTTTTCGGCTGTGAGGTATCTGACCTCAAATGGGGCTTCCGGGAAGTCAGGATTTCCAATAAAATTTATCAAATAAAGACCAGTGGAGTCGCCAAGGTGAGAAATCTGCAACTCTTCACCTCTCTATGCTCACCTGATTAGAGAGTGAATATGAGATGTCGAACCCAGGGAAATAGATATTCTTGAATTCGGTCCCCGGCAACGGCGCCAGAAAAATGTTGTGGATGATTTTTTCACCCTCCTAGAGACAGCCTAGAGTTGCCATAGACCAGTGCCTAGGACATCTTAATATAGCAAGGAGTCCTTTATAGTTTGGGTTGTCAGTTCAAGGGACTCACCTACTATCTCTTGTTCTAAACAAGGAAATTATATTGAATTGGTCCAATTTCTCTCTTAGAGGCTGATACAAGGATAGGAGTAATGTAAAGACATCATGTAAAACTTCAGCATGAAAGTATCAGACAGTTAAGAGACCGCTTTACTGTAAAGAGGGCCGATTCAATACTATATCACAGAAATCAAGTATTAAGATGTGCAAGCAGTGAGGAAACATAAGAAGATATTATTGGCAGAAGGGCGCACCAATTTACGAATCCTTAAGCCACTAATATAGCAGAAATTATGAAAAGAGTGAACATGGAACAACATATCACTTCTAGGCCTATTTAAAGCGCTTGACTAATTCCAGAAAGGGCACCACTTAAGATGAATCCTCACTGCAAACTAGTGAGCCACTCGCATTCTAGAACATGATACAAGAAGAAGACTTGCATGAAAAGAGATGATATATTAACACATAAGAAAAGTTACATACTGTGAGATACCAAAGACCAGAATCCTCAATACAGTCATAACCCCTCCTCACTGAGACCCTACGGGCTCTGAAACTCCATACAGAAATGTTACAAGATGAATACAGTAGTCTTCTCGCTGCACAGTTTGCTGACAGAAATCTGGAACCTCTACAATGTCTTATTTTTGAGTATTTATAGAGAAGACAGAAACTTCCCGAGGAGGAGGAAAACGAGGCACAATTAATGACTCAGTTTGAAACCAAATGGCGGAAAACATTCGCGCCTTCTCTTATGAATGACTGGCTATAAATGATGGTACTGAACAATCTGTTCAAGAAATAAATGCTGGGAGATAAAATCTCCTTATATACAAGATGGGAGTAATAAAATATATACAACTTGTTGCCCGCGGCTGAAAAGAAAATCTGCTGCCGTGAGAGGCCTGAGATATTCTGCATTTCTGTACTGTACTCTCGGCCCTCGGTTTTGGATTTGAATTCAAGATATTTAATGCAGGGCGAATTTCTCTGGAGAGTTTTGTAGGCCCATATCTCTATCTTATTTAATGGCAGTCATTTCTTTCATCTACCCTCGGCTTTCCCTTTAAATTCTTCCCACAGGAAGTCGTCTATTATGGGCCCCAAACCTTTGCAACAGATGCATCGAATTAAACGGCCTCCTGTTATATTTAAAACCTGCAAAAACCACAAAATATTAGAAAATCCGACACAGATGGAGGCGGGGATGATGGAGGTGATGGTGAAAACGATGTCATGAACATGAACAGAGGACAGGGATGCGCGGAGTGGCGGAAGGAAAACAGTGGAGTGTTTTGACAAATGGACGAAACACGGGTTCTTTACATAACACAGACTGGACGTAGAGAAAGACGACAATCACGAATATATGAATACACACATACATGTATACAAAGGGGAGGGAATATGATGAACACACGAAAGAGGACACGTGGGAATACGGGGGAACAAGTAGGAGGATGATGTGGCGGAGTCAACGAGTGGAAGCGGGTGATAGTGACAAAGTGGCGGACCATAGTACATGGCGGACATGAAATAACAGGTGAGCAGGTTCGGAGAATATCCATCGTCAGATTAACATTGCCAGATCTGACGGTCCAAACAAATTCCGCTGCCCGACGATTGTTTGAGCTTTAACGCGCGGGGGAAGGTGGTTTCATAACCCGTACCATAGACACGTGGCGCGTATTGGGTGGAATCGCTGCCCCATGGTAAATACCGCCGGCTCGGTGAAAGTGGTGCGGGACTTACTGCTGGTTTTCTGTGCGCGGGTACCATCATATTAAACAAACGCCGCTCCGTTGATTTAGCTTGATCGGACGGTTGCCATTGCGCCTGAAACATGAAACAATAAGCTCCGCTTCTTTTGGCTTGTGGTTTTCGGGCTTGGGTCATGTGATAGCCAAAGCACGGGGGGCTAAGGTCTTAGGACTGGGGCCGATATAATTTAAATAGAGGGTTTTTAACATTTGGACAGTGGATTTTCGGAGCGAAAAGGTGGCGGTGAGCACGACATGGAGGTTTTTGATCATGAAGAATATTGGAAACAGATTTTAAAGGAGCTGGAGGCCAAAATTTAAATGGACAGGGAATATGTACAACAGGACTCTATAAGAAACTAGGCAGATTTAGGGAACCTTGACAACATCATTATTGCAGGCGACCTCAATCTCACATTGCACTCCTTTGAAAAGAGAGGAGGCTGCATTGTGCGAGATCCGGCAAGGGAATGGGTAGAGGATCTTCTGCAAGACTGGGATTTGCTGGACATCAAGCCCTCTTCAGGTAAGTTCACTTGGTCAAACAAAAGAGTAGGCCCTGGTCACATAGCAGCAAGACTGGATAGATTTTTTGTTCAAAGTTCCTTTCTATTGCTTGGTTTAGATGCTAGTATGCAAATCCTTCCTTGCAGCATATCTGATCATAAGCCTATCAAGCTTGATCTCCGGGCTCACCCCGACCTTGGCCCCATTCCATTCAGATTTAGCCCCCTCTGGGTCAAGGAAGCCAACTTCATGCAGATTGTCAAAGAAAGTTGGTCTCAGCCAGTTAATGGATCACCCTTCTTCGTGTGGGAAGAAAACCTCAGAAGAACGAAAGCTGCTTTAAAATGCTGGGCCAAAACTCTTCCTAACCCAGCAGCTGAAAGGAAAAATCTCCAAAGTCAACTGGAAGCACACCACTTGATTTCGGAAGAGGCATATGTAACTAGAGAAATCCTTGATAAGGAGATTCAACTCCAACAGCACTTCCACAAAGCCTGCCTGGCAGAAGAAGAGTTTTGGAGGATTAAGTCTCGTTGCCTATGGCTCAAAGCGGGAGACAGAAATTCCTCTTTCTTTCACAAGCAAACTCAAGCCAGAAAATGCTTCAACACCATATCTGAGATTAAGGATGACAATTCCAATCATAAAGACTTTGCAAGCATTAAATGAGCAACTTTTCTTCACTTCCAGAAGTTGTACAGTGAGGATGTGAATCTGATTCAAAATTCTGATCTTCTGGACTGGGTCCCTCCTTCAATCTCTGCTGAGATGAACCATCTCCTAGAAGCCAAAGTCACCAAGACTGAGGTCAAGAGTGCTCTCTTTGCCATGGATCCTGACAAAGCACCAGGATCGGATGGATTCACCGCCAGGATTCTGCAATCCTGTTGGCACATTGTGGAAAAAGATCTCTGCAAAATGGTTCAAAAATCCCAAGACTATCAGAAATTAGGAGGCAGCACAAATTCTGCGTTCCTTGCCCTTATCCCCAAGGAGAAAGGCGCCAACTCCTTCAACATATTTTGCCCCATCTCTCTCTGCAACATTGGTTATAAAGTGATCACCAAAGTAATAGCACACAGGTTGAAATATCTTCTCCCCACAATCATTCCTGAAAATCAAGGGGGCTTTATTCACGGTAGGCAGCTAGTGGACAATTTCATTTTGGTTCAAGAGGCAATTCTCTCAAGTCAGCAGCGTAAGGAAAGAGGTATGGTTGTCAAACTGGACTTAGCTAATGCCTTCGATCGAGTCAGGCATTGCTTCCTTTTGAATGTTCTGAAAAAATTTGGATTTGGGGAGAACTTTATAAACTGGATTCGGGCCTGTATCTCAGAGCCTTGGATTTCTCCCCTTGTTAATGGTAGAGCAGCTGAATTCTTCAAAGCCTCAAGAGGACTAAGACAGGGCTGCCCTCTTTCTCCTCTTCTATTTGTCCTTCAAGCCTCCGTTATCAGTTTCTATCTAAACAAGAAAATGCAAGAGCAGGAGATTACAGGGCTTTGCATTGCCAGAGGAGTTAAAAGCATCAACCACGCCCTCTTCGCGGATGATACTTTACTGCTGGGGGCTGCAACTCTACACTCAGCCAACAGATTTAAAGAAGCTATAGATGATTATTGTATGATGTCGGGAAGTAACCTCAACAAGGGGAAATGCCATATTTACAGCTGGAATACTCCTCCCAGCTTGCTCAGCTCCATTGCAAGATGTTCTGGCTTTGCAGCCTCTCCAGCTTGGACTTATTTCAAATACCTTGGGCTTCCTATATTCCTCAAGAGGGCCTACAGTAAGGATTGGCTCCCCCAAGTGGAAAAATTCAAAAATAAGCTCCAGGCTTGGGGGCTCACCTGGCTCAATATTGCGGGCAAGTCTGTCCTCATAAAAGTTGTCCTTTGCAGTCTCCCCCTATTTCAGTTCTCTGTTCTATTGGCTCCAATTGGCATCCTTCAGAAAATGGAACAACATATTCGAAACTTCTTTTGGAAGGGGGGCAAACAAAATGAGAGGAAATTCCATCTGGTTAACTGGGAGACTGTCTCCAAACCGCTGAGGGAGGGGGGGCTAAACTTCAAGAATCTCTCTCTTCAGAACATAGCCATGGGTGCCAAGATGCTCTGGAGAATCATTGCGCCCAAGCCTTGCTGGGCCCAATTAGCACTCTGGAAGAAATATTTTAAAGGAAAGAGACTCAGATGCCTAGATGGTCCTCTCCCCCAAGGCTCCTCTCCCTTTGCTAGACTCTGCTCCAAAGCTGCCCCCCTGATCAGCGCCAACGCCTATTGGATTCCAGGAAATGGTAAGAAGATAAATATCTGGACAGATCGAATTCTGGATCGCGATCCAATTGGTGACTGTTCCTCTTTGAACGCGATTCGTTGTTGGTTGACTTCTGCTGGGAAAACTTCGCTGTGGGACATCTCCTTGTGGGATGGGACGCATTGGGCAGAATGGAATTTCTTCGACGTGCCTCCTGAGCTCCTCCAGGATTGCAATTGTCTTCGCTCCATGCTGAATGGTATTGCCCCCACTCATCTGCGCAGAAGAGATTCGTGTGGCTGGGGTGTGTTGGCTGCAGGTTACACGGTAGCCCAAGGCTACGCAAAGCTCACCTTGAGGCCTCACGTCCCCCCGGACCCTGCCCCTTGGACTGCGATCTGGCGTCTGCACTCTCTGCCTAAAATCGACATGTTCTGTTAGCTTCTTTGCCACAAGAAAATTCTTACAGATGACAAACTGCAGAAACGGGGTTTCCATGGTCCGTCCAGGTGCTCATTGTGCAGAGAAAATGTGGAATGTGCCACACACTTGATCTTGAATTGTAAATTCAATGTGCAGGTTTGGAGCGAGCTGATGGATTACTGGAACCCCAAATTTGTCCTTCCCACCACTATTCCTAATCTCTTTGCAAATTGGCAGAACAGCTACCCCGGACCTCCACCCAGAAACAAAGTGATAAAAAAGGCATGGTCTGTCCTCCCCAAAATCTGCTGCTGGCAGATCTGGCTTGAGCGAAATAGCAGAATCTTTAGAGATACTAAGCACGATGTTAAGGTGGTGGCGGCCAAGATAAAATTCCAATTAAAGGAAAGCTTGGACAATAAAAAAGATGCCTCAAACCTTACTCAATTAGATTCAGTCTGGGGTACCTCCCTAAATCTACAATTTCTTCAAGCCACCAGCAACACTTCCCTCATTGAAGATTGGAAAATAAGGGGGAAGAACAATGCTGAGTTTCAAGAATGGATCTCCAAGCAGCAGGTGCACTCTTTCTTCTTCGATGGGGCTTCAAAGGGCAACCCAGGAAGAGCTGGAGTAGGTGGTATTGTAAAAAATGCTGAAGGTGTTTTGATCCACAACTTTAAATGGGGTCTGGGGATCAACACCAGCATTCAAGCTGATGCTCTGGCCCTCCTTCAAGGCCTTAAATCGCTCTTGAATCTAGAAATCAAGGAGGTTAATGTTTTTGGGGATTCCCAAGTGATAATCAAAATTATGGTGACAAACTCTTCCCCCCGGGATCTTAGATTGGCAAGGCTGATATCCAGAATCAGGACTTTGGGGAAATTGTTTAAAAAGTTGAGCTACTATCATGTGTTGAGAGAAAACAACAAAGAAGCAGACCTTGAAGCAAATAAAGCTGTCCTCATCTCTGCTGGAGCAATAATTCGAGACGAGGACGAAACCTGGGATCCAATTCCATAATCTACCAGTTTAAATGTTCTACTGATTTCTATTGAATCAGTTTGTTTGTATTTTTAAGCTAGGGGAAATCACAAAAATCGAGTGCATAATTGTAGTCAAAAAGAGCTGGAAGCTATCCACAAGTCTCACAGCACTATTGGCTATAGATACTTCCTGGGCCCTCCCCCCTCTCATTGTAATCCGAAATCTGGCATTTTGACCCAGCAGTTAATATATCTCATAACCGTTTCTGTAAAAAAAAACATAATTACTCCCTTTAGTGGGGCTGATAGAGATCATAATATCTCTTCTTGCGAGTGATCCTTTAATTTTAAATAGTGTATCAACACATTTACTAAAGGTTTTAGGAAACCTTTCATTACTGGTCTCCGTTTTTTCTTCCTTCATTATTTTCGAATTCTTCCAGAAATTAAAGATAACTCCTTGAATTTTCTCCTTTAACGTGTACTTTTATACTTGAAATCTCTTTTTTTTTTAATAATTAATAATCTTCCCTTTCTCTTTTTTTTTTAAAACCGTAAATAATACTTGACCTTTTTTTTTTTTGAATTGACCCTTTTTTTTATAATTTATTTTAACTTTATAATCTCCTAAATATGATCTTTCCTTTATCTTTTGAGCCTTCAATTAAACTTTTAACTCACGTTTTATAAATTAATCGTTTAATTGTTCTATATAATTTATAACCTCCTTCAATAATTTAATACTTTTTTTTTAAGACCTTGAAATGATTTTTTTGTTTGGATTTGTGTTATGAGAGGTCACGATTGTCGGTATAAGTCTATATGGCGGCAACATTTCACTGCACGACTAGTTGGAGAGAATAACAATACACCAACAACGTTTGACTTGATACGGAGCTGTAGCGACTGGTATGTCTGGAGGTTGGCTGTCGTACAACGTGCAGGAGTGGACAATCTACATGGACGGAGGGTGACGATGGGCCAACGACAGAACACCATTGCAACGATGAGAGGATCCGGATGTCCAATCGATTGAGAATGCTTGAGTGAGATTGCTCGGATGCCTTTGTAAGGCTGTTGGGTTGTGGTGGCAGCACGATATGGGCCCGCCGGGGCTATGAACGAACATAAAAGGTGTTAAAATTGGACAACTAGGTCCAAACTCCATGTTGTGATGCTTAGATGAAGACACTAATATTTTTATTGGGTTCCTCTTTCGAAGAGGTGCAAGATCGATCTAAAGATCATCTTGATCTGATGAGAAGAACATTTATTTTGAATTTATTTTTAATACTTTCAAAATATGTGCAGGTCGGCCTTAAGGTTTTACACCCCCAGCAAATGTGTCACACACTCTCCGTGATTGATATAAATAGAGTCAGCATTGGAGGACATTTCAATCATATCATCACACACATCCTCATGATTCGGAAATGGATGTCGTAAATCTGGATGATGCCGGAAATGGATGCTGTAAATATGGATGCCGTAAATCTGGATGATGCCGGAAATGGATGCTGTAAATCTAGATGCCGTAAATATGGATGATGCCGAAAATTTGGATGTGGGATTCTTTTGTTGAATTATGTTGATTTTTTATGAGCTGTCTTTAAGGGCTGTGTGTGTGCACTTCTGGTTGGCTGGCCGTATTGAGACTTTGCTGGTTGAAGCATCTTGTTGACCGCCGTAACGCACCAACACACTTATATTTTTCTGGCTTGTCTTCTGTTGATCTACTGGTATGTTCTATCAGCACTTTACTTTCTTGTTTATGTGATTACTGACTGACATTGGGGATAAAAGTAAAGTTGCATCAAGCATAGAACATCTTCAAAAATTTACATGGTATCAGAGGTGATGTGAAGACAAAGCCCTATTTTGTAGCAATCATCGAAGAAGAGGATGGGTTCCTCAAACTACAATGGCTTTAAGGCTGATGAAAAATTCACTGGGAAGGATGACTTTCATGCTTGGAAGATGACATTGGATCTTAATTTGGAATACCAAGATGTCATGGACTATGTGCAGGGTAAAATCCAAGAGCCTTCATCCACTGCAACTGCTGCTGCCAAATCAAAGTACAAGAAGGGGGAAATCAAAGCGAAGTTGATGATCAGGGACTCAATTCATAAGATTCTGGTTGCTTACATCTCTGTGCTAGGTCACTATGCTAGAGAATGCCCTTTCAAGAAGGTTAAGAAAAGGAAGGCTCCCTCTGGCGTAAATGGGCAACCTTTCAAAAGGTCAAGAAATTCCAGGTATGAGGAATCAAATGTTTTTGATGATAAAAGAAATGAATTCATTCTTGTATCTGCCGTCTCTGCTGCATCTCCACCCGACACTATGGATGTCTAGTTGATAGATAGTGGTGCCTCAAGGCACATCATTGGGTTCAAGGAAGCACTTACTGATATGGTTGAGAAGGATACTAATCTACAAATTATCCTTTGAGATAATGCCACATATCCCGTGAAAGGGATAGGGATTGTGACCCTCCACTTGTCTCAAGGTCATGTCCTTCGCTTGCAAGATGTACTATATGTACCTAGTTTGAAGAAGAACCTTGTGTCTGTTTCGGCCATGGAAGACAAAGGTTTCAATGTGGCATTCATTGATGGAAGGTCGGCATGTGGAAGAAGAGTTTCAAGGAAGCTATCACGATTGGGTTTAGAGTTGGTACACTCTACTAGGTTGGAGGAAGTCCATTGGGAGCGATGACATTTGATACTATCCGACAGACTGAACTATGGCACCAGAGGTTTGAACAACTTCACCACAAGGCCCTTCCCGAAGCAAGGAAGGTGGTGACGGGGATGCCTGAGTTCTCAAATAATCATGAAGGTGTATGTCAGGGTTGTGCCGAAGGAAAGCATACAAGGGGACCTTTCCCTCAAGTGTCACAAAGAAATTTGATGTCTTGCAATTAGTACATTCTGATCTATTTGGTATGCTACCCGTGACATCCTTGGGAGGATGTTCTTATTATATGAGATGAACAAGTTCAAGAACTTTTGTAGAGGAGCTAGCATCAAGAGGGAGACCACAATGTCTGTGGGCTACAACGAAACTTCGAAGGCCTATAAAGTATATGTGCCTGGTCAAAGGGAAGTGGAGATATGCCACGATGTTACCTTTGACAAAGATGCTTCCCTGAGGAAAGTAGTCAATCTTCCGAGATCTGTGGAAGATCATGAAGTAAGGCCTGGAAATCAAGAAGAACCGAAGGATGAGATGATGCCCGATGCTGAAGGACCAATGGACCTGATTGATCCACCTCCTTCAATAGGGAAGAGACCATCATGGCTCAGGGACACTCTCAAGGATGCTGAGGGACATATGGCCCCAAAGGGGGACATTCGTGAAAGCAAGAAGCTAAGTAGTTACCAAGGGTATCTAGCAGCCATGAGTACTATTATACAATCTGAACTTGGATCTTACGAGGAAGCCGTAAAGCATCAAGTCTGGAAGGATGCTATGCACGAAGAGTATGAGTCCATAATGAAGAATGATGTCTAGGATGTGGTTCGAAGATCGGAGGACAAATTAGTTGTCACCTCGAAATGGCTCTACAAGATCAAGCATGGATCTGATGGAAGTGCTGAAAATTTCAAGGCAAGATTCGTTGCCCGTGGCTTCTCTCAAAAGGAAGGCATAGAATATGATGATTATTTGCACCTGTGGTCTGATATACCACCATCCGATCTATTATAGCCCTTGCTGTTACGCAAGGATGGAGTCTTCATCAGATGGATGTGAAGACTGCATTTCTGCATGGTGCAATAAAGGAAGAGGTGTATGTGGAGCAACCTCTGGGGTTCGAAGTCCAGGATCGGGACACCCATGTTTGCAGGTTGAAGAAAGCGCTCTATGGGTTGAAGAAAACACCCAAAGCTTGGTACGAAAGGATAGATAGCAACCTGATGAAGCCAGGCTTCACTCGTAGTACTGCTGATCCGAACCTTTACTTCAAGGTTGATAGAGAGAAGCCTCTCATTCTGGTGCTGTATGTGGACGACCTCTTCTTAATAGGTGCTGTCCCTCTCATTCATTAGTGCAAGAGGGAGCTCGCTGCTGTGTTCGAGATGAAGGACCTAGGACTGATGCACTACTTCCTAGGCCTGGAGGTCTGGCAGAGACCTGGCGAGATTTTCCTTTCTCAAGGAAAATACATTGTGAAGCTTCTGGAAAGATTTAGTATGATGGACTGTAAGTCCGTGTCGACAACAGTGGAGCTCAACTTTAAGAAGTTGAGTGGCAACGCTGCTGGGCCCGTGCTAGCAAATACTACTGAGTATCTTCAACTCGTAGGGGCCCTGATGTTCTTAGTGTGTTAGCCACCTATATTTTTCAATTATATCAGCTGGTGGCTAAATATTCTTGGCAGCCTTCAAGAAACAAATTCAATCCTGAAACTTGTTGGTGCTTGAAGACTGTTGGTAAGATCACAAACTGCTGGTTGGTTCTACATACTCTTCCTCCTCTCTGCCTCTGATGTCCCATGAAAATCCTAATCAAATATTGCTGAATCCTCCTCCTTCTTCCCCTCCCCTTCTTCCATCTTCCCTTCATTTCTTCTGTCTCCTTTCATTCCCAAAAACCCCACTTAGGCATATGAATTTCCTTATTCCTTCTATTTATTTCATTTCCTAAGGTTAAAGACTCACTTTTTGACCTATCGGAACCTTTCTCCTCTTGCAAAAATCATTAAAAAACCCATAGAAAAACATACGTTTTCTATGCGTTAGGCTTTAGCCCCTCAGGCTAAGCCCCTGCTTTCTCTCCATCCATATGTCCCCCCGCCGGAACCGCGCACTAATACCGCCAGGCGCTTAACCCTCAGAAATAATTTATTACCCGAAAACATTGAAAACCTTTGTAAAACGCAGAGTCAGGTTTATTTTATTTTTTCCACCAAAGAAAATCGTATTAAAACTCAGCCGTAGATCTGTCCCACAGATCAACGGTGCGGAGTGTACCCCCATGCCCTGGTGGACCCCCCCTTTTTTCCCCCACGCTCGCTTTCAAAAACCATGGTAAGTATCCCGCACCGCCTTCCGCGTTAAACGGTTTTCTCCCGTCGGCCAGCGATTCCGCCCGCTGGCCGACACGTGTTCTCCACCTCACCCCAAAAATCGCCGTGCCATGTCTATTGCCCGCGCGTTAAACTTCGTCCTATGGCCCCGCAGCGGGATACACCCCCGCCGTCGGATCTGGGCCCTCCCATCCGACGGTCCCTGATCGCCTTTTCCGCTCACCCTTTAACGAACTCGCCCGCCCGTTAAATCTTCCCCGGCGCATTCAAGAGCCGGTCCCCACCATCGATCTCCGCGGATCGACGGCTCTCATTTGTTCTCCCGATTCCGTTGTACAGTCCACCTTTTTCCCCGTTGACTGATCAATTTGCTCCCAACCGTTGATTACGATACGATCAACGGTTCCGATCTCTCCATTTTCCCGCACGACTTCCGATGCAGTCTATCCATATAATGCAGGATTTCCTCATTTTTCTTGTATTTTGCAGGTTTTTAAGGTTTTTTCTTCGTATTCTATGAAAATCTAAAGGATGAGGGTGACGACTCCAATCCTTCCGATTTATCCAGGGAATCGATCATACGGAGAAGAACAATGATATCAACAAAGTTTTATGAGCTTTGGTTGCCGCATATCCCTGTAAAGCTCGAAGAATGCCATCCATATCAGAGCAGAGAAAGAGTATCAGGCTTTGAAGACCGAATGAACCAGAGCAGCATTTTTATGAATAAATTGGCGGGGATTACGGCTAAGACGGTTATCAAAAGCCTAATCCCCGGCTCAGAACACGGATTAAAGAAAAACCTAAAAGTGTTCATCAGACAGATCGCCTCCACCGCCATACTTTGAGGCGAATTGATTCCTCAACCACCACAGTGCCACCTATTGCGTCAGAACGATCAGTCAGAGGCCGAATTTATTGAACAAGATCAGATATTATGCCTCGGAACAACCAAGAAGTTATTTCTGCACCAGATTTTATTCCGGAATATTTGCAGAATAGCCCTAATAGTATGCGGAGCCTCAAAGGTCAACAAAAGCTCTCTTCGAGCTTACTTCTCAAGTATAAACACATTAATGCAATGTAACACCTGTAGAATTTCTTCATCGAACCTCACGAGGTCAGGAAGACATTAATTCTGCATTGATTGTGTTTGAGATCTTTTTATCAGATCTCACCTCCTCATCCTTCTATAAATACTCCAGAAGAAGATGAGTGAGGGGTTGGATTAGTTGGTTGTCAATGTAATTGCTGAAGCGCTGTAGCTGTTTCTGAGTGGAAAACTCTTGACTGTAAATAGTGGTTTCATGGGCCCTTGGAGCTTTGCTTGTAACAGATAGGTTAGGTTGTGAAGAGAGGTGAATTAAAACATTGGATGTGAAGATTGTAACCGGTTTGAAGCAATCAATACAAGTTGATTTATGGGATCCTGGTCTATGCTGATGGTGATGTTATTCTCACTGTAACTCGTCATTTTATTTCTGTGTTCAATTTGTTTCATTTTCCACTATAAAGAACAGTTTAAACAGTGTTAGAGTTTGCTGCGTATCAGTGACCTTCTCTGGCTGAAAAATCTTTATCCCAATGTTTTCTTCTAATTTTGTTATTTAGAAATGATTTAATTCAGTCTAAGCACAGAGATGCTGGCGTTCCCTCATCTTTTCTTCACTGCTGAATGTTATTTTTAAATGTTACTTTCATATATGTTGTGTAAGGAATGAATTGAGGAAATCAAAGGTTAGCCCTGAGTCCCTTTCTTGTTTGCTCAACTATTTGTCTGTTTCCCTTAGAATGTGTCAAAAGCTGACTAGTTTCAAAGTACTTATCAGATCTTGGGCCATTCTGTGTTATCTTGGTGATTGTCTTGGAAGTAACTGAGTAAAGGAGAACTAAGATGAGGAGAAAGGTGAGCCCTACCCGCTAGTCTCTGCTCCAAAGGTTGCCTTCAAGTTTCCCTTTGTTTTTAGTCTGTGTTCTATTAGAAGTATATCAAAGGCTGGATAGTTTCAAAGTACTTACCAGATCCTAGTTTGCTTCTATGTTTTTCTTAAGTGCCTGGTCAAAGGCTGGCTAGTTTCAAAGTACTTACCAGATCCTGGGCTGCTCTTTGTTCTGCATCTGTTAATTCCCTTTCTTTTTGTATCACCCCATTCCATAAATCAAACTTCAAAGAGATCCTTAGGCCTATATGACTTGCCCCATAGATTACTCTTGAACCTGGTTGTTTCAATTAAATTCTCTTATGACTCCATAGCCCAATGGATTGAAAACTTGCCATCATCTTTCTTTAGAATCAAAGTTTATTTTTCTCACTTGCAACTTCTCACCTTTGAACCTATTTGCATATAGATCTTTCCGTCTTAGACAACAACTATGTTC
This sequence comes from Pinus albicaulis, assembly GCA_034641835.2. NCBI lineage: Eukaryota > Viridiplantae > Streptophyta > Pinopsida > Pinales > Pinaceae > Pinus > Pinus albicaulis. The sequence goes on from CM076572.1 coordinate 1,325,068,510, forward strand.
AACCATCTGAGAAAACCAAACAAAACCCTTGGCCTTCATAACTAGCCTAATATCATCACCCTAAACTTCAAAGACAATATCCATATTTGTACATATTGGGGAGATCCCTCTCCGGATTCAGGGGGGCTAGATCCTAGAATCCCAAATTTGGTTGAAATGATGTTAACTCTGTGATCGGACTTTGCCAATCTTGCTTGTTACAGAGACCTAACATTTTTGGCGACTCCACTGGGGAGCCAACCTAGAGTCTTTTGCATTCAAATCTATTTCAAATCTATTCGTAAAAGAAGCTTGCGTTCCAAACCCAAAATCTCCATACAACATCTTGAGAGTAAAAAGCAGCCTTTCCAAGCACTACCAAGAAAATGGTAATTAAGATGAAGATCAATTGAATCAGTGACAAACTAGGTCAATCCTAGGATTCTTTTAAAAGTTTTTATCTAACCTTGGAAAATCAGCTAGCTTAGCCATAACCGTAGCTAAGTTTTGAGGCAAAGTTAGGACATTCTTCTAAACCACAATATAAACAATTCAGAAAATACCAAAAACATTTCAGATTGGTAGTAAAACACTAGTTTTGATATCTTGTATACGTCTTTGATGTGTTTTACCCTATACTCTTAGACGGAGTCTGGAAAGGGCTAGGTAGCCTCTGGATCTCATCCTCTTTTAGGGGTGACATATCTGGTGAATGCCCTCCCAGTCAATCTCTGGTTAGAGTTTGTTGTGTTTCAAGATATCTCTGAAAAGGAATGTTTCGTAAACACTGTGGTGGATAGTGTACTCCTTGGAAAATACTTTGAGCCTTCCACCTGGCGACTCCACCATCCTGAACAGACCTTAAGACTCCACTGGAAAGAACCCTTATCATTATAAAATCATTCAAATTCAGTTAAAGGACTGTAGGATTCGAATTGAGAAAACAGATTAGTTAACCGTCTAAAGATTGTCATATATGGTTGAACTTTTCTTGTTTAGATTGGGTCTAATCACATAAACATTGTGGCTCCTAAAAAGATTCACACTAGAGCCCATCCTGACCCAGATCCTCCTGAAATAGTTGATAACCCAGAAAGAATTCTTAGGAAGTCTCCTAGGATACAATCCTCAACTATCTTCAGACCACCCCTAAGAGCCAATTCAGTCCCTGAAAACCTTTCAGCTCTTCATGAATCACAAATTGACTTATTAAACCCATTCAGCACTAGGTCATTTGGTGATTTAGATCAGTTAGATTCTGAGCCTACCTTTTCATCTCCCGAAACCAGTGAGACTCTTGGGAATAGAGAATCAACACCTCCCGATTTACATTTCCTACATAATCTAGGTGTCTCTCATCTGAGATAAGCTCAGAGATCTACTGCTGTTCCATCCACCTCTGTTCATCTTTCACCCACTGTTCAAACCACTCCACTTCAACCTACACCTCCTCTTGTAAACCCACCCCTACCACATATCATGGCAGCATGGTATGCTCCCTTAGTCCTTCCTGTACCATTAGTCAATCTTCCAAAGGACTATCAGTCCAAAATTCCATTATATGATGCTAATAATACCACAACAGCATCTCAGCATGTGGACAAGATGAATGACTACTTTGACAGAAATGAAATTGATAATGAGTCTGTCAAAATCAGATTGTTTGCTCAAAGTTTGGGGGGAGAAGTGAGAAAATGGTTTAAAGGTTTAACCCCCCATAGTATTAACGACCTCCAAGCCTTCCATCAAACATTCTTAAACAAATGGGAAGTAAGGAAGAACCCTCTCCAAGTCCTTGCCGACTATAACAATCTCCATAGGAACCCTGGGGAAAGTGTACAAGCTTATTGTACCAGATTCAACAGCGTGTATAATGCACTTTCCCCTGAACTGAAACCTCCTCAGGGATCAGCCTTAAACAAATTTCCGGAAGGGTTTGATCCAGACATGACATATTCACTCAGAGAAAGAGTCTTTGCAACCCTTGAAGATATGCAAAGAGGTGCTCTTTCTGTGGAGGTGAACCTCATGGAGGAAAGAGCAAGGATGAAAACTGAAAAGAGAGTATCTTTCAGAGAGGAATCCACCCCTTCTACTTCGAGCTCAAAGATGGAAAGAATGATGGAAGAAATGATGAAGAAAATGAGCATTCTAGAGAGAGCACAAGCAAGTATAAATCAAAACGCTCCTCAAAACAGAAACCAAAACCAGAATCAGAATCTTAGAAGAAATTAGCCTCCAAACAGACCCAGGGAAGATGATCAGCAGGTCATTCCTCCCTTTCATCAGAACTTTTTAAGTGAGGTTGAACAAACAGATCAAATAACAGAGGAAGATGATATAAAATTATTTGGGGTAGATGATGATGACTTTGAGGTTCATTATGATAATAAACAAGGTCTGTATACACCTTATGATGACAGAAGAAATGATGCTGAAAACAGCTATCAAAACATGGAGAACGCTGTCATAGAGCCTTTAAGGGAATATGAACTCAGAAGTAGATCTAATCAACAAACCCCCAACAATAAAACCTCTGACAAACCTTCTCAAAACATCACTGCAACCAAGTCTAAAACAATCAAACAAAAGGACAAAGCGATGGCTGTTGATTTTGGTAATGGTAAAGAGAAAGACACTCAAAACATCGAAAAACAGAGTGCCAACGATAGTAGTACTAGCACCTCAGTTAGTACTCCTGGAAAGACAACTGTTCCAATTGTAGATAAACCAAATCAACAAGCTGTTATTGCTGATAAAGTGGCAGTAAACAGGGCTAAATTCAATACTGTGAAGAATCAAAACCTTTTCAGCCTAGAACAGGAAATCTCAAAGATCAAAATCTCTGTTCCTTTGACTGAGTTAGCTGCCCAACATGTATATAGGTCCAAAATTTTGAAGGCTTTAAACTTAGAAGATATTGAAGATACTCTCAATCTTAATGATGACCAACCAGAGCTTATTTTTGGTCCAAAGATTGAAGGAAAGTTCCAAGAAGGTCCTGTCCCTCCCTTTTATGTAAGCCTAAACATTCATGACAAAATTCTGCATAATGCTATGCATGACTCAGGTGATTCCCATAATTTAATGCCGAAAGATGTAATGGAAAGCCTGGGCCTTGAAATTACCAGACCTTACAAAGACCTGTACTCCTTTGACTCAAGTAGAGTTAAGTGTCTAGGATTGATTAAAGACCTCTGTGTTAATTTAGCCCAAATTCCAGCCAAATTTTTAGTCATGGATGTTGTTGTGGCTGATGTCCCCCCAAAGTATGGAATGCTTTTGTCACGATCTTGGGGGGCTACGTTACAGGGGACCATGCAAATGGACATGACCTATGCAACTATCCCTGTTTTTAACCAAACTAGGAAACTTTATAGGGAATCTCACATGCAGTACACAGTGACAAGTCAGGATCGGCCCCAAAACTCCCCTCTCTATGCTATAAACACAAGCCTTGATTCTTTTATCATGTTCAATGATGAAGCACTCACAGAACAAATTGTTTCAATAGAATCGATGGTTGAAATAAAAGAGGGGGAACACAACGTTGAAATGCCGAAACGGTCTATTGTGTCTGAAGATCCTAGCAAACTTAACACAGACCTTGAACTGCAAGTCATCAACCTGTTGAACTTAACACTTGACAGTCAGAAAGACAGTCCTCAACCCAAGGAAGCACTTGAGAAATCAAATGATACAACGCCCATTCATCAAACGGAAAATCTGCCTCTCTGGACTATGTATTTTGATGGGTCATGCACCAAAAAAAATTCTGGTGCAGGTGTCTGGATCACTAACACTGAAAACAATCATACAAAATGTATCTCATGCAAATTAAACTTTCAGTGTTCCAACAACATAGCAGAATATGAATCCCTTCTCTTAGGCTTGCATCTTTTGAAAAAATTAGGTGCCAAGAGAATCGATATATACGGGGATTCTGAATTAGTCATTAGGAAAGTCAATGGGGAGTACAACGCAAATCACCCCAGACTTAGGGCCTACAGGAACGATGTCATTGACCTTTTGAAAACATTTGAGGAGTACACTTTATCTTTTGTCCCAAGAAAAAGAAACATTGCAGCCCACAATTTAGCTTTTGCTGCTAGAACCTGCCCAATGCTGTATGATGACATCTCTCAGATAAAATTCAAACCAGCTATCCCAGATAACAAGAAATATTGGCAGATATTCGATGGAGATAAACAAATAGAAGACTTAATGCAATTCAGAAATGAGTTTGAACCCCATAGTTCAGATTCAGACTATGATACAGACTGCAGTGAAGAAAATTTTCTTGGTGAAGAAGAACCATCTCCACAGCTGGTAGATATAAACCTTTAGACTATCTCATCTAGAAGCCAAACAGAATTAAGTGTGAAATCTAAAACAGAAGAAATGGAAACTCTGCATTCTAATAATGATAGTCTGCCCAAGGGTTTGGCCCCTCTAGAGGAACTGTTTGATTTTGATGATGTGGCCAAAAAACCAAAACTGGAACCTGTGGAAACTGAAGTGGAGGAATGTAATATAGGCAGTGAGGAAAAACCGAGATTGATCAAACTGTCTAAGACTCTACCAGCTCACATCAAACTCAAATACTTAGAGCTGTTTAAATAATTTTCTGATGTTTTTGCATGGAGTTACGAAGATCTTAAATCCTATGACACTGAAATAATACAGCACAAAATCCCTCTTAAAGAAAACCAAAAACCATTCAAACAAAAACTGCGCAGAATCAACCCTGTCCAATTGCCATTGGTTAAGAAGGAACTTATGAAGATGCATGATGCTGGTATTATTGTCCCTATTAGATATTCTGAGTGGGTATCTAATCTGGTGTCAGTTAGGAAAAAGACTGGAGAAATCAGGCTTTGTATAGACTTCAGGAATTTAAACAAAGCTTCATTAAAAGACAACTACCCTTTACCCAAGATGGATCATATTTTGCAAAGGGTGGTAGGGTCAAAAAGAATTTCTTTGCTGGATGGCTATTCAGGGTATAACCAAGTCCTAGTCCACCCTGATGATCAATTAAAGACAGCTTTTACTACACCTTGGGGCACTTTCATATATGTGAAAATGCCTTTTGGTTTAATGAATGCTGGAGCAACTTTTCAGAGAGCCATGGACATAGCATTCTCGGAAGAATTGGGCTTCTTCATCATTATCTATCTTGATGATGTAACTGTGTTTTCAAAACAGATGAAGAACACTTAGAACATTTGAGGAAAGTTTTCGAGAAGTGCAGAAGGTTTGGGATATCTTTGAACCCTAAGAAAACATTATTTGGTCTCCAAGAAGGTAAGCTTCTTGGGCATATCATTTCAGAGCAGGCCATAAAGATAGATCCCATGAGGATTGAGGCCATATTGCAAATCTCTCATCCTCGAAATATCAAAGAGTTGCAGTCTTTCATACGGAAGATTAACTTTTTGAGAAGGTTCATCCCCAACTTGGCTGAGCTCCTTAGGAATATCACAAACATGTTGAAGAAGGAGCAGGGGGTAAAATGGACCTCGGAAGCAAAGACATCCTTTGAGCTGGTGAAACAAGCGTTAACCAAAACACCGGTTCTCATAAGTCCTGATTTTTCAAAAGATTTTTATATCTTCTCATTTGCATCAGAACATACTATAGCTGCTGTCATTTTACAGAAAAATCCACAAGGACAAGAGCAACCCATTGCATTCTTTAGCAAGGCATTGAGGGATGCCCCTCTGAGGTATAACATTATGGAAAAACAGGCTTTTGCTTTGGTAAAAGCTTTAAAGGACTTCAGGGTATACATCCTGCACTCACATATCATTGCCTTTGTCCCAAATTCAGTTGTAAAAGACATTCTAACCCAGGATCCAGATGGTAAGAGAGGTAAGTGGATTGCTGTTATTCTTGAATATGATTTAGAAATTAAACCCACTAAGTTTATCAAAGGTCAGGGTCTAGCTAGGCTAATGGCTGAATCAAATTGTGAAGTTCTTGATATTAATATGATTAATGCTTTGGATGACCAAGAGGAATTCTCAACTCCCATTGTTGAAGATTATTTTGCGAATTCTCCTTGGTATACTGATATTGTTTATGTTTTGCTTAATCTAAACACACCTCCTGGTTTATCCAAAACAAAGGCAAGATTCCTAAAGCTAAAAGTTGTAAACTATTGCATTGTTGATAAATGTCTTTATTGGAAAAATGCTAGTGGTATATTGCTTAAATGTTTGCCTGAGTTTGATGCAGAAAAGATTAAACAGGAATTCCACGAAGGAGAGTGTGGAGGCCATTTGTACTGGAAGTCAACAGCCAACAAAATTTTGAGGGCTGGTTTCTATTGGCCTACTCTTTTTCCTGATGTGCACAAACTTACAACCACTTGCCATAAATGCCAATTATTCGAGGGCAAGAGAAAATTACTACCCCTTCCTCTGCATCCAATTACTGTTGAAGCCCCTTTTCAACAGTGGGGACTTGAATTCATAGGAGAAATCCACCCATCATCTTCTGCTCAACATAGGTGGATTCTTACTGCCACAGACTATTTCACTAAGTGGATAGAAGCCATTCCTTGTAGACAGGCCAATGATTCAGTTATCATAAAATTCATAGAAACCAATATCCTTTCCAGATTTGGCTGTCCTACCAAAATCATTACAGATAATGCTGCAGCATTTGGGTCAAAGAGAATGGTAGAATTCTGTCATAAATACCAGATAGCATTGGGGCACTCCACAGTCTATTACCCTCAAGGTAATGGACTTGCAGAGTCTTCCAACAAAAGCTTAGTGAACATAATAAAGAAACTGTTGGAAGGCAACAAGAAGTCTTGGCACACAAAGCTGATCCATGCACTTTGGGCTGACAGATTGACTTTGAAGAAATCCATTGGTATGTCACCCTTCCAGCTTGTGTATGGTACAGATGCAATTTTTCCTAACAGCCTTGGTGTACCAGTTATGAAGTTAATTCAAGAGTTACAGACTGAAGAGAATGACATAATCAGAAGAATAAACCAGACCATTCATCTTCATCAAACCAGGGAGGAAGTTTACAACAAAACATTACAGAAGCAAGACAATATCAAGAAGATATTTGACAGAAGAACAAAGGCCAGCAATTTCAAAATTGGGGACAAAGTCTTAAAGTGGGACTCCAAAAGGGAAGACAAGGGAAAGCATGGTAAATTTGACAATCTATGGCTTGGCCCTTACTCCATTCATTCAGTTGCTGGGAACAATGCATTCTTCTTACAAGAACTGAATGGAACAGAATTGTTTGGGGGTCCTGTCAATGGCAGGATGCTTAAACATTACCTTTCTTAAGCTATTCTAAGTTTTGAAGCCTTTTTACCTTTTCCATTGTAAATATTTCATCCACCATTGCATTTAAAGTTATGAAAAATCAAAAAATACAAAAACAAAGAAAGAAAGACAAGAGGGCAGAAATGAAAAACAAGAAAGGCAAGGCCCCATGCCAAAAAAGAGAAATGAATCTGAAAGTGTGCAAGCTTAAATGCCACTCCTTGAAACACACTTCTAATTGGTCAAACTGTTTAATCTTGACTAATTAGCTTTCAATTTTTTGCTGATAGGGTAGCAAATTTGATTTGCCAAACTGTTTAATCTTGGCTTATCAGTAGATAGATTAGGGTAGAAATGAAGGTTCAAACAAACTCAAAATCTGAACCAAAGTTTCCAAAGAACTGACTCAAAACTACTCCAATTTCTGAGTCAAAGAGAAAAGACTTGGTTCTAATTTGCTCAAAACTTGAACCAGAAGAGAAGCAAAGATAGCTCACTGAAAAGAAAAAACAGAGCTGTGAATATGAGAGAAGGCCATAATGAGAAAATTTTCAGATCTTAAGCCTTCTGTTTTGATTTAAATTTTTCTGCAAATAATAATCTATGTGCAGCTTGTCTTTATGCCATAGATCATAGCAAGTCAAACAGTCCAATCTTGACTTTGCTATTTTTAAATTTCCGCTGTAGAATTTAGTGAATGAAAGTTTGTTGGACTGTTTAATCCCAACAAACAGTAGAATAGGTAGAGGAATATCTGAGCTCAACTGTTTAATATGAGTTCAGGGAGAAATAAGGAGTAGAAATAGATTAGATTTCCTGTGTTCAAAAGAATAAAATGTTGTGTAAAGAGTTTGCCAATCCAAGTGCACTCTGATGAAGAAAAAATGTTAGGTAAGTAGGATTGGGGTAGGTAGAAGCTGTATTGATGAAATTCATCTCTCTTTCATGACTCACATTATTTTGTCCAGAAGAAAAGCAAGAACAAGTGATGGGTCAGACACCAGTCAGCAGCCCAGAGAAATCAAGTCTGAATTCTTGATGCCTTCAGGAAGGCACCATCCCCAAGTGGAGCCACTGTTAGCCACCTATATTTTTCAATTATATCAGCTGGTGGCTAAATATTCTTTGCAACCTTCAAGAAACAAATTCAATCCTGAAACTTGTTGGTGCTTGAAGACTGTTGGTAAGATCACAAACTGCTGGTTGGTTCTACATACTCTTCCTCCTCTCTGCCTCTGATGTCCCATGAAAATCCTAATCAAATATTGCTGCATCCTCCTCCTTCTTCCCCTCCCCTTCTTCCATCTTCCCTTCATTTCTTCTGTCTCCTTTCATTCCCAAAAACCCCACTTAACCATATGAATTTCCTTATTCCTTCTATTTATTTCATTTCCTAAGGTTAAAGACTCACTTTTTGACCTATCGGAACCTTTCTCCTCTTGCAAAAATCATTAAAAAACCCATAGAAAAAAATACGTTTTCTATGCGTTAGGCTTTAGCCCCTCAGGCTAAGCCCCTGATTTCTCTCCATCCATATGTCCCCCCACCGGAACCGCGCGCTAATACCGCCAGGCGCTTAACCCTCAGAAATAATTTATTACCCGAAAACATTGAAAACCTTTGTAAAACGCAGAGTCAGGTTTATTTTATTTTTTCCACCAAAGAAAATCGTATTAAAACTCAGCCGTAGATCTGTCCCACAGATCAACGGTGCGGAGTGTACCCCCATGCCCTGGTGGACCCCCCCCTTTTTTCCCCCACGCTCGCTTTCAAAAACCGTGGTAAGTATCCCGCACCGCGTTCCGCGTTAAACGGTTTTCTCCCGTCGGCCAGCGATTCCGCCCGCTGGCCGACACGTGTTCTCCACCTCACCCCAAAAACCGCCGTGCCATGTCTATTGCCCGCGCGTTAAACTTCGTCCTATGGCCCCGCAGCGGGATACACCCCCGCCGTCGGATCTGGGCCCTCCCATCCGACGGTCCCTGATCGCCTTTTCCGCTCACCCTTTAACGAACTCGCCCGCCCGTTAAATCTTTCACGGCGCATTCAAGAGCCTGTCCCCACCGTCGATCTCCGCGGATCGACGGTTCTCATTTGTTCTCCCGATTCCGTTGTACAGTCCACCTTTTTCCCCGTTGACTGATCAATTTGCTCCCAACCGTTGATTACGATACGATCAACGGTTCCGATCTCTCCATTTTCCCGCACGACTTCCGATGCAGTCTATCCATATAACGCAGGATTTCCTCATTTTTCTTGTATTTTGCAGGTTTTAAAGGTTTTTTCTTCGTATTCTATGAAAATCTAAAGGATGAGGGTGACGACTCCAATCCTTCCGATTTATCCAGGGAATCGATCATACGGAGAAGAACAATGATATCAACAAAGTTTCATGAGCTTTGGTTGCCGCATATCCCTGTAAAGCTCGAAGAATGCCATCCATATCAGAGCAGAGAAAGAGTATCAGGCTTTGAAGACAGAATGAACCAGAGCATCAGTTTTATGAATAAATTGGCGGGGATTACGACTAAGACGGTTATCAAAAGCCTAATCCCCGGCTCAGAACACGGATTAAAGCAAAACCTAAAAGTGTTCATCAGACAGATCGCCTCCACCGCCATACTTTGAGGCGAATTGATTCCTCAACCACCACAGTGCCACCTATTGCCTCAGAACGATCAGTCAGAGGCCGAATTTATTGAACAAGATCAGATATTATGCCTCGGAAAAACCAAGAAGTTATTTCTGCACCAGATTTTATTCCGGAATATTTGCAGAATAGCCTTAATAGTATGCGGAGCCTCAAAGGTCAACAAAAGCTCTCTTCGAGCTTACTTCTCAAGTATAAACACATTAATGCAATGTAACACCTGTAGAATTTCTTCATCGAACCTCACGAGGTCAGGAAGACATTAATTCTGCATTGATTGTGTTTGAGATCTTTTTATCAGATCTCACCTCCTCATCCTTCTATAAATACTCCAGAAGAAGATGAGTGAGGGGTTGGATTAGTTGGTTGTCAATGTAATTGCTGAAGCGCTGTAGCTGTTTCTGAGCGGAAAAATCTTGACTGTAAATAGTGGTTTCATGGGCCCTTGGAGCTCTGCTTGTAACAGATAGATTAGGTTGTGAAGAGAGGTGAATTAAAACATTGGATGTGAAGATTGTAACCGGTTTGAAGCAATCAATACAAGCTGATTTATGGGATCCTGGTCTATGCCGATGGTGATGTTATTCTCACTGTAACTTGTCATTTTATTTCTGTTTTCAATTTGTTTCATTTTCCACTATAAAGAACAGTTTAAACAGTGTTAGAGTTTGCTGTACACCAGTGACCTTCTCTGGCTGAAAAATCTTTATCCCAATGTTTTCCTCTTATTGTGTTATTTAGAAATGATTTAATTCAGTCTAAGCACGGAGATGCCGGCGTTCCCTCATCTTTTCGTCACTGCTGAATGTTGTTTTTAAATGTTACTTTCATATATGTTGTGTAAGGAATGAATTGAGGAAATCAAAGGTTAGCCCCGAGTCCCTTTCTTGTTTGCTCAACTATTTGTCTGTTTCCCTTAGAATGTGTCAAAAGCTGACTAGTTTCGAAGTACTTATCAGATCTTGGGCCATTCTGTGTTATCTTGGTGATTGTCTTGGAAGTAACCGAGTAAAGGAGAACTAAGATGAGGAGAAAGGTGAGCCCTGCCCGCTAGTCTTTGTTCCAAAGGTTGCCTTCAAGTTTCCCTTTGTTTTTAATTTGTGTTCTATTAGAAGTGTATCAAAGGCTGGCTAGTTTCAAAGTACTTACCAGATCCTAGTTTGCTTCTATGTTTTTCTTAAGTGCCTGGTCAAAGGCTGGCTAGTTTCAAAGTACTTACCAGATCCTGGGCTGCTCTTTGTTCTGCATCTGTTAATTCCCTTTCTTTTTGGATCACCCCATTCCATAAATCAAACTTCAAAGAGATCCTTAGGCCTAGATGACTTGCCCCATAGATTACTCTTGAACCTGGTTGTTTCAATTAAATTCTCTTATGACTCCATAACCCAATGGATTGAAAACTTGCTATCATCTTTCTTTAGAATCAAAGTTTATTTTGCTCACTTGCAACTTCTCACCTTTGAACCTATTTGCATATAGATCTTTCCGTCTCAGGCAGCAACTATGTTCAACCATCTGAGAAAACCAAACAAAACCCTTGGCCTTCATAACTAGCCTAATATCATCACCCTAAACTTCAAAGACAATATCCATCTTTGTACATATTGGAGAGATCCCTCTCCGGATTCAGGAGGGCTAGATCCTAGAATCCCAAAGTTGGTTGAAATGATGTTAACTCTGTGATCGGACTTTGCCAATCTTGCTTGTTACAGAGACCTAACATAGTGAACACCCATCCGGATGTATGTTGTGCAATCAACAGTTTGAGTCAACACATGGTTGATCATAACATTCATTGGGTTGGTGCCAGGAAAATATTGCGATATCTCTGAGGCACGATAGACCATGGGCTGAGATACACTGTCGGGAGTATGACACTCCATGGATATACTGATGTCGATTGGGCTGGCAGTGTGGTGGATCGCAAGAGCACATCGAGATGCTACTTCACACGTAGATCTGCTTCGGGCAGGAAACTAAAGTCGATAGCCTTGAGCACCGTTGAGGCCAAATACATTGTAACATTTATGGCTTGTTGTGAAGTCACTTGGTTGCGAAAGCTCTTCAGTGAGCTGTTCGAGCATGTGCTAGATGCCACCGTTATCCTTTGTAATAACTAGAGGGAGATTAGTTTTTCATAGAACCCCGTGTTCCACGAATGATCCAAGCATGTTGATGGCTGATACCACTTTATCTGGGATATGGTACAGTGAGGCGCTGTAAGGCTCGATCATATAGGAACTGATGAACAGGTCGCGGATATTCTCACAATGCCCTTGGGGAAGGTCATGTTCCTAACCTTCCGTGAGAATCTTGGTATCGTGGAACGACCCTATTTCGAGGGCACTGTTGGACGATGAGCTTTGTGAGCTATGGGGGGCTTTGGGGATAGCTTCTTGGAGCTACAATCAACCACAGGGCTAGGCTTGCCAAACCTTGTTGGTGTGCTTGGGCCCCACCGTTATGATGATTGAGTTGATTCGCCTCTCATGATCTGTGCCCCATATGCATCCTACCCATTTGAGTTCTGGACTCATGGGAATTACCTCTCATTTGGCCAATGAGGTGGGAAAAGCTAGAGACTAGTAGCAAAGACTGACGGATGCATCAAAGATTGCTGTACTCTCTATCTATGATGACACATGTCCAACCACTTGATCTAGGATCAAGTCTAGTGAGGTTTCGGACCTCCTACTGACTTCGGGTCAGATAAACCAACTTCGGGTTGGTATGTGACTCTTTGAGTCCATGTGAGGTTTCAGACGGGTCAGATAAACCAACTTCGGGATGGTATGTGACTCTTTGAGTGCATGTGAGGTTTCAGACCTCCAACTGACTTCAGGTCAGTGAGACTAACTTCGGGTTAGTATATATGACTTTCTTGAGTCCAAGTGAGGTTTCAGACCTCCTACTGACTTTGGGTCAGATAAACCGACTTCGGGTTGGTATGAGACTCTTTATGAGTCCTATAGAGGTTTCGGACCTCTAGGCTGAATCTGTCAGCCGAGAATGATGTCTTTGTGATTGACCCACTTCTATTCTGAACTAGAGAGGCCAGTAAAGCAAGTTACGGCGGGATGGCGCACGATGTTTGATTGCACAGGTGGATGGAGTTCTCCCTAGTTGAGAGGGAGTGTTAAAATAGGACAAATAGGTCCAAACTCCATGTTGTGATGCTCAGATGAAGACACCAATATTTTTATTGGGTTCCTCTTTCGAAGAGGTGCAAGATCAATCTAACGATCATCTTGATCCGATGAGAAGAACATTTATTTTGAATTTTTTTTTAATACTTTCAAAATATGTGCAGGTCAGCCTTAAGGTTTTACACCCTCAGCAAATGTGTCACACACCCTTAGTGACTGATATAAATAGAGTCAACATTGGAGGACATTTCAATCACCAAATCACACACATCCTCATGATTCGGAAATGGATGTCGTAAATCTGGATGATGCGGGAAATGGATACCGTAAATATGGATGATGCTATAAATCTGGATGATGCCGGAAGTGGATGTTGTAAATATGGATGACGCTGTAAATCTGGATGTGTGATTCTTTTGTTGAATTATGTTGATTTTTGATGAGTTGTCTTTAAGGGCTGTGTGTGTGACACTTCTAGTTGGCTGACCGTATTGAGACTTTGCTGGTTGAAGCATCCCGTTGACCGCCGTAACGCATCGATACTTATATTTTTCTGGCTTGTCTTATGTCGATCTACTGGTATGTTCTATCAGCACTTTACTTTCTTGTTTATGTGATTGCTAACTGACATTGGGGATAAAAGTAAAGTTGCATCAAGCATAGAACATCTTCAAAAATTTACAAAAGGTGATGATGGTTGTCGGTGAGTGGAGGCGATAATGCAGACTGTTTCAATTATAGCGGTAGTGGAAGGTGGCTCAATGAGAATAGGCGATAGGGATAGCGAGAAAGCAGATCAATGACCAGAAGGCCTATTGTGGCTAGTAGGAAGCAAACAAAGAACTGTGTGCACTGACATTGCTTAGTGGCAATAGCGTCATGGTCGAGTCGGTAGCTGTGGTGGTGTCAACAATCAATTGAAGATTGCAGATACAGTCGGTGGCAACGGCGGTCGATCGGGTGGCTGTTTGTCCATTGGTTGTTGGTTGGTTCGTTCTTTTTTTTTGTTAATTTTTTTTTTGTTTTTTTGTATGCTTGTATATGTATTTTTTTTATATATCCTTTTTTTTTAAATTCCCATTTTTTTTTTTTTTTTTGACAGAAACGGTTATGTGATATTAATATTCATCTTGGCCTGAATGCCAGAAATATGATTACATTGAGGATGTCTAAATCCTGATGCATCTCACTGCTAATATTGAAAATGCAGCCGAAGCTTGCAAACTTCTTCCATGACAGACAATCTAAAAATTCGATTTCAGAGATTTTCCCTAACTTAAAGATACAAACAAATTTATTTAAGAGCCAACAATAAAACATGACAACGGACAGCTTATGGGATAGGTTCCCAAGATTCTTCCTCGTCTTTCATCTTGACCCCGGCAGAGAGGAGGGTAGCTTTATTGGCTTCAATGTCCGCCTGTTTATTATGAGTTCTCAGCACATGGTAGTAATTCAGCTTCTGAAAAGCGTTTTCCATACCCTTAATTCTGGATATCAGCCTTGCTAGTTTGAGATCCGAGGCTGGGGAGTTGGAAACCATTGCGTTTATAATGATCTGGGAATCCCCTATGACATTAGCTTCACTTGTATTTAAATCTTTGAGGATCTTGAGGCCTTGGTAGAGGGCCAAAGCTTCAGCTTGAACGCTGGATGAGAATCCAAGCCCCCAAGCAAAGGTATGAATTTTTTCCCCAATTGGACTTACAACAACACCTCCAGCACCAGCTTTGCCCGGATTGCCCTTTGCTGCCCCATCAAAAAAGAGAGAGTGCCTTGAATGTGAATTGAGCTAGTCTTGAAGGTCAGTTTCGGATTTCCTTATTTGCCAGTCTTTGAGAGGAGGGACGTTTCTAACTGCTGGTTGAAATTGCAAGTCAAGGGAAGATCCCCAAGCAATGTCCTGTTGGCTGAGATTGGAATCATATTTTATATCAGTCAAGCACTCCTTTAGATGACATTTAATATTGATTTCTAAGACCTTGTGATTCTGTTTAATATTTCTGAAGATTCTTCTGTTTCGTTCTAGCCAGATCTGCCAACAAATAACCTTTGGAAGGACAGCCCATGCAGATTTAATTAGCTGATTTTTAGAAGGGGGGCCAGGATATCTGATTGCCCAATTAGAAAAAATATCAGCAGTGGAATGAGGTAGCAAAAAGTTGGGATCCAAATTGTGAATGAAGGAGGACCATATCTGCTTAGAGAACTTGCATTCGAGGATTAGGTGGGCAGCAGTCTCTGCATTTTCATTGCACACCGAGCAGATGGAGGGACCATAGAACCCTTTTCTCTGCAAGATGTCATACGTAAGGATCTTGCCGTGGCAAAGGAGCCAAGCAAAGAAGTCGACTTTGGGCCATGAAGGAAAACGCCAGACCCCCTGCCAAGGTGCAGGGTCAGGAGGGACGTAAGGCCTCTCTTTCAGCTTGTCATATCCCATGGAGACAGTGTAACCTTTGGCATTCGGCCCCCAACCTTTCACATCTTTTTTCCTCATGCGCGTGGGTGCCAAGCCATGGAGGAGGTCCAGCAGCGTGGACCATTCGAGTGTCAGGTGAGCCGGCACCTCAATTCGTTTCCACCTTGCCCAGGCAGAGTCTTTCCAAAGAGAAATATCCCACAACGAACACAGCCCCTCTCTATCCATCCAGCAACGCAGCGCTCTAATGGAGGCTCTGTCTTCAATTGGGTCCTTATTCATAATTTTATCAGCCTAGATATTGATCTTTTTGCCATTTCCTGGAATCCAATAGGAGTGCGCATTGATTAAGGGAGCAGCTTTAACATACAGTTTGAGGAAAGACGAATAAGGCAAATGGATTACATTGTCTAAACAGGAGGAACGAGGACCCCTGAAATACTTTTTCCAGAGAGCCAATTGGGCCCAGCCAGGCTTGGGCGCAATGATCCTCCAAATAATCTTAGCTGCCATAGCCACGTTTTGCTGACAGAGATTTTTGAAATTCAAACCACCCTCCCTCAGAGGCTTGGAGATGGTTTCCCATCTGATAAGGGGAATCTTGTTTTCATTCTGTTTACCTCCCTTCCAAAAAAACCTCCGCATGAATTCTTCCATTTTTTTTAATATACTTGCCGGAGCGAGAAGCACAGCGAATTGAAATAGGGGAAGACTGGAGAGCACAGATTTAATAAGGACAGATTTGCCAGCAGTGTTAAGCCAGGAGAAGCCCCAGGCTTGGATCCTAGACTTGAATTTTTCCAGCTGAGGGAGCCAGTCTTTGCTTGTAGATTTCTTATGAAAAACAGGAAGGCCCAAGTATTTAAAGGAGATCCAATTGGAGGAGGCAGCAAAACCCAAACATCTAGAAATAGCGGAGAGAAATCTGGGCGAGGTGTTCCAGCTGTAGATATGACATTTGTTCTTATTTACAACGCTGCCAGAGGCTTCACTGAAGTCATCCAAAACTGCTTTAAATTTAGAGGCGGAGGAGAGAGAGGCAACTCCCAAAAACAGAGTGTCGTCCGCAAATAGGGCATGGTTTATATTTTTTACCCCTCTAGCAATACACAGTCCGTTGATATCTTGATCTTGCATCTTTTTGTCTAATAGGTAGCTGAGGACAGAGGCTTGGATGACAAAAAGCAGAGGGGAAAGAGGACACCCCTGCCTTAGCCCTCTTGAAGCTTTGAAGAAATCAATGGCTCTTCCATTTACAAGAGGAGCAATCCAAGGCTCCGAGATGCATGCCCGGATCCATTTGATGAAATTTGCTCCAAAACCAAACTTGCTCATTACTTTTAAAAGAAAGCTATGATTTACACGATCAAAAGCATTTGCTAAATCAAGTTTAATCACCATACCTTGTTCTTTTCGAAGAAGACTTGAGTGAATTGCTTCTTGAACAAGGGTGAAGTTGTCCACGATTTGCCTTCCTTGAATGAAGCCTCCTTGATTCTCCGGAATTATTTTGGGAAGAATGAGCTTCAGTCTATTTGCAATAACTTTAGTGATAATCTTGTACCCAGTATTGCATAAGGAAATCGGGCGGAATCTGCTGAAATTGTTGGCACCTTTTTCCTTTGGTATTAGGGCTAAATCCCACGATGACTCTATAAATCCCACGATGACTCTATCTTTTTATAATATATTTTTTGTTCTTTAAATAGTTTCCGAATTTTTTTTTATTGCTATAGACCTTTTTTTTAAATTCTTAAAAATGGCCAAGAGCCTCTGACAAAATTAGCAAACGGGGAAACTCCAAAAGTGTAGCAAAATATTTCAACGGCAACAAAGTTGACGACTTTTGATGGTCAAGGACCTAGATCGGAGAGCGTGGCTCTGTGCAGCAGTGAGCGGCTAGAAGATCGAACTGCTCTGATACCAGCAGTGAGTGGCCGGAAGATCGAACTGCTCCAATACCAAATGAAGCGAACAAAGTTCCTTCTCAAGTTAAATATTCCAGAAGCTTGGAATAGAAAGATATCCACGAGGATACAAATATTATATTAGATAGCATGAATGAATTGATTGATTGAACGTTACAAATGAGGCCTGCTTATATACCTAGGCAGGGGCCTCTTTACGAAAGGTCATGTCTCATTAGACATGCCCTTTCAAACTAATTACTAATTAACTAATTAATCATTATTTATATTATTTTATTCATTACATTGCCTTCCTCTTCAAAAAGCTTTGTCCTCAAAGCTTGTTGATGAAAGGCCTTGATTTCTTTTCCTGCTACTAAAGGTTTTAGGAAACCTTTCATTATTGGTCTTCATTTTTTCTTCCTTCATTATTTTTGAATTCTTCTAGAAATTAAAGATAACTCCTTGAATTTCTCCTTTAATGTGTGCTTTTATACTTGAAATCTCTTTTAATTTTAATTTTTTAATTTTTAATTTTTTATTTATTTTTTTAATTTATAATTTTAAATAATTATTAATCTTCCCCTCCTCTTTTTTTTTATAAACCTTGACAATTTAATATTCTTCTATAAGCTATATTTTTATTTAGCCTTTGAACTTTTATATATATTTTTACCGTAAATAATACTTGACCTTCTTTTTTTGGAATTGACATTTTTTTAATATAATTTCTTTTAACTTTATAATCTCCTATATATGATCTTTCCTTTATCTTTTGAGCCATCAATTAAACTTTTAACTCACCTTTTTTAAATTAATCGTTTAATTGTTCTATATAATTTATAACCTCCTTCAATAATTTAATACTTTTTTTGACCTTTGACTGCAACGTTGATCGTAGTTGACTGGTTTTGATCGCGGGAAGTTTGACTTGCATTGAATATTTTCGAAGCTGATTTGTGGGGTGTGTGTGACACTGAAGAAAGGCTGATATTTGACCGAGTTTGACTGAACCTATTTGGAGGTTGAAGGGCTGGTTTGACCAACAAAGTCTTTGCTGGCTAGGGCATCCTGTTGACTGCTGTAACAAACATTCTTCTCTATCTTTGTTGAATAAGAGGAATTAAGAAAATCATTATCCCTGGGCCTCGAAAAATCATATTCACTCTCTAATCAGGTGAGCACAGAGAGTTGAAGAGTTGTATATATCTCACCTTGGCGACTCCACTGTTGTTTATTTGATAAATCTATTTGTAGTCCTGGCTCTTCGTAAGCCACACTTGAGGTCAGATACATCTCAGCCAAAGACACCCTCCGTGTCTGACCCAGAAAATATCATTCATAGAAGAGTTTGGAAAGAGAAGAAATCAGTCCGTGCTGAAATCCATGAATATTCTGTAGAATATTATCCATCCTCTTCTTCTCAAGAAATCCAAGTAGAAAATCCTGACCCCACCGTGGAAGATACATAATACTACTCAGATAGTTCACCCCGAGGAGGAATTAGAATTGAAGACAAGTTTCACCCTTCTCCTGAGGCTGAGGAAGTTAAAGAAGTCACAGAAGTAGCTGTTGTTAACCGTGAGCTATTTCCATCCACACCTCAGGCTGCTGTACAATATATTCCTATTGTTATTCATACTCCATTTCCACCTCCTCCTCTCCCTCCATTTGTACATCAGATTGTTGCACAACCCCCACCTCCTCCAATGGAAAATGTTCCAGCCTTTTTGTTGAATAAATATGCTCCCCTGGCATTACCACAAGTGTTGAATGATATGCCACAGGATTATTTGAAGATCTTGCCTAGATTCACTGGGGAAAATGAGATTGATGCTCAGAAACATCTTGAAACTTTCTGCTCTTTTGCAGAAAACTTTAATGTAGAACATTTGGATGTGGTCTTAAGACTGTTTATCCAATCTCTGGATGGTGAAGCCAGAAAATGGTTCAAGACATTAGGAAAACGCTCCATAACCAATTGGGATGAAATGGAAAATACTTTTCTCAGGAAGTCGGGGGAAAAGAAAGATCATGGACAGTGTCTTATTGAATTCAACACACTCAAGAAAAAACATAATGAAGGGGTGTTAGAGTTTATCAAGAGATTTAATAAGTTATATCTAAACCTCCCTGCTGATATGAAACCTCACCAAACTACTGCTAAAGTTGTTTTTGTAGCAGCCTTTGACTCAGAATTCAGTTTCTCTCTGCGGGAAAGAATGCCTGTCACCCTGGATGATGCTTAGACAGATGCTCTAGAGTTGGAGGCAAAATTTTCTGCCACTGGTAAATCAAAAGGAAAAGCTGAACAGGATACCAGAAGAAGAGGTAAAGAGGAGGTATCTACTTCCAACCAGGACAAAGATTCAGACCGAATTGAAGAAATAAGCAAAATGATTAAAAATATGGTCAAGCTTGAATTGGAAGCCAAGAATTCAACATCCAAGAATTTCCAGAATGCTCCAAACAGAGGTTACAATCCTCAATACAGGAAGCCACCCCTGCAAATATTGCCAAGGGAAGCAAAGGAGCAACAAGATCAGGTACCACATCCATTGTATCTAGAGGGTCCAGTAGATGATTCTACTGAGGATACTGCCTATGGACTGGAGGATGAAAATCTTGCCTTTTCGAATAGTGATGGAGAAGAATCCGCTCTGCAAACAGAAGATGGAGCACAGTACTCATTGCAAGAAGAAGAAGCAGAGATTGATCATTATTGTAAACAGTTTAATGATTTCATGCAAGCACATTTCAATAGAAAATATGATCTCAGATCTTCCAGGAAGAGAACTGTAGAAATTTGCTGAATAATGATTAATTATTCACCGAGACTATCCTGATCACATACAATTCGAATTTATATGCAACACATAATCTCTTCCACTCAGATCATCAAACATGCGGAAATAAAATCAAGCGATAACACATCAAATCATCATACACATTAACACAGTATGTGTTGTACATATTTACCCCTGCCCATGAATTTTGGCCTATTGCCCCACTCGAATTGGATACGAAGCTCCACCGTGGCCTAAAGTCGCACGCTCCCGTTTTATATAAATGTCTTCGCCCGAAAATTCACTCCACAAAGGTTGAAGACCCGTCATTTAAATTATATCGGGCCGAAGCCCCAAGTCCTTAGCCCCTCTCCTTATTGCTTTCATACGACCCGAGCCCAAGAACCACAAGATAAAGGGAAGAGGGCTTATTGTTTTATGTTATCGGGAGGGATAGCAGCCATGCGATTGAATTAAATCAACGAAGCGGTGAGTGTTACAGTCGGAGGGCCCTGAGCACGCCAGAAACCGGCGGTATTGCCCCGTACCGCTTCCACCGGGCAGCGGAATTAGTTTGAATCGTTCGATCTGCCGATCGCCATCCAACGACGGATACGTGCCAAAACTTCCCGCTTGTTAACGTGTGTCTGCCGTGCTTTGTGGCCCACCATCGTGTCGCTCCCGTCCATTCCTAGCCGCTGATTTACGTTTATAATCCGACGATCCAGATCCCAGTCTCCCCGTCCGTTGACTCTGCTGCCACGTCAGTCCCCACCCATCCATCGTACGTCCACGTGTCTCCGTCCCGTGCATCCATAATATCCCTCCGCGCGCTATATATATATATATATATATATATATATATATGTGAGTGTTTTTTCATATGTTTTTATTCATATTTGTCATTATTTCTTCCTCACGACCCGACTGTGTCACAAATAAAACCCACATGTCATCTATCTGTCGAACCTCTATCGATTTTCTTCCACCTCCATGCGTATTCCTGTTATTTGTCTGTTTTCACGACGTCATTATCATCTCCCCCTCCATACTCCCTGTCTCCGAGGCTGTGTTCCCTAATGTTTTGCGGGTTTTGCAGGTTTTAAATGACAAAGAAGGCGTTTTAGTTTACCGCCTCCATTGCAGAGATCAAAGAGCATACCAAAGGACATATTCTGCTGGCGAAATTTAAAGAGGAAGCTGAGGTTAGGTGGGAGAGATGACCACCATTAAAAAGGACAAAGATATGAATCAATAGAACCCTCCAGAGAAATTCGCACCACATTAAAGATCTAGGATTCAAATCCAAAATCAAGGGCCGAGAGTACAATACAAAATTTCGGAATATTACAGGTCTCTTACGGCAGCAGATTTTCCCTCAGCAGTATATTTTATTATTTGTGTCTTGTATATAAGGAGATTTTTGTCTCCCAGCATTTATTTCTATAGACAGCTTGTAAAGTACATTCGTTTATAGTTAGTCATTCAGAGATGGGCGCGAATGTTTTCTGCCATCTGATTGAAAATAAGTCATTAAATGTGCTTCATCTACCTCCTCCTCCTCTAGAATTCTCTATCTTCCCTATAAAGGCTCAAGAAGAAGACATTGGGAGGGTTCCGGATTTCTGTCAGCAAACTGTGCAGCGAGAAGACTTCTGTATACATCTTGTAACATTTCTGTATGAAGTTTCAGAGCCCGTAGGGTCTCAGTGAGGAGGGGTTATAACTGTAATGAGGATTCTGTTCTGTAGTATCTCACAGTATGTAATTTCTCTTATGTGTTAATACATTATTTCATTTCATGCAAATTATCTTCTTGTACCATGTTCTAGAATGCGAGTGGCTCACTAGTTTGCAGTAAGGATTCATCTTAAGTGGTGCCCTTTCTGGAATTAGTCAAGCTCTTTAAATAGGCCTAGTCATGGTATACTGTTCCATGTTCACTCTTTCCATATTTTCTGCTATATTGGTTGCTTGAGGAGGGTACTTTTAAAACGCCATTGTCATGTAAGGATTCGTAAATTGGTGCGCCCTTATATGGTTCTGTTGTGTATCTGGGTATCAGTTTCATGTCAGCCAATATCTCCTTATGTTTCCTCACTACACTCACTTCCTGATATTTGATTTCTGTGATATATTATTTGAACCGGCCCTCTTTACAGTAAGCGGTCTCTTAACTGTCTGATGCTTTCATGCTGAAGTTTTACATGATGTTCTTACATTATTCCTATCTTTGTGTCAGCTTCTGAGAGAGATTGGTCCCATTCAAATCTAATTTCCTTGTTCAAAACAAGAGATAGTAAGTGAGCTCTTTGGATTGACAACCCAAGCTATAATGAGCCACTTGCTATATTAAGATGTCCTAGGCACTGGTCTATAGCAACTCTAGGCTGTCTCTAGGAGGGTGGCAAAATCATCCACAACATCTTTCTGGTGCCGTTGCCGGGGAACGAATTCAAGAATATCTGTTTCCCTGGGTTCGACATCCCATTTTCACTCTCTAATCAGGTGAGCACAGAGAGGTGAAGAGTTGCAGATTTCTCACCTTGGCGACTCCACTGGTCTTTATTTGATAAGTCTTATTGGTAGTCCTGGCTCCTCGTAGGCCACATTTAAGGTAAGATACAACTCAACTGAAAACACCTTACGTGTCTGACCCAGAGAAAATCATTCATAAAAAGGTTTCGAAGGAGAGGAAGTCAGTTCGCGCTGAAAACCCTAAATATTCTGTTGAAGATTATCCGCCCTCTTCTTCTCAAGAAGTTAGAATAGAAAATCCCGAGTTTCACTCAGAAACTCCACGTAGAGGAAGTGCCTGGATTGAAGAAGACTCTCATCCTGCTTCCGAGGCTGTAGAAATTAAAGAGGTCACAGAAGTAGCTGCTGTTAACCGTGAGTTATTCCCATCTACACCTCAGGCTTCTGTGCAATATATTCCCATTGTTATTCATACTCCACTTCCTCCTACTCCTCTCCCTTCATCTGTGTCTCAAATTGTTGTACAAACCCCTCCTCCTCCAATGGCTAATGTTCCTGCTTTTCTATTAAACAAATATGCTCCTCTGGCCTTGCCCCAAGTGCTAAATGATATGCCACAAGATTATTTAAAGATTCTGCCAAGATTTAATGGTGAAAATTAGGTCGATGCCCAGAAGCACCTCGAGACCTTCTGCTCTTTTGCATAAAACTTAAATGTTGAACATCTGGATGTGGTCTTGAGATTATTTGTGCAGTCTTTGGAAGGTGAAGCCAGAAAATGGTTCAAGACATTGGCAGACCACTCTATAAATACTTGGGAAACAATGGAAGAAGTTTTTCTCAGGAAATGGGGAGAAAAGAAAGATCATGGGCTTTGTCTCATTGAATTCAATACTCTGAAGAAGAAACCAAATGAGGGGGTGAAAGAATTTATTAAAAGGTTTAATAAATTGTATTTGAGCCTTCCTGCTGATATGAAGCCTCATCAAACTGCTGCTAAAGTTGTTTTTGTAGCAGCCTTTGACTCAGAATTTGGTTTTTGTCTGCGGGAAAGAATGCCTATTACTTTGGATGATGCTTAGACAGACGCTCTAGAGTTGGAAGCAAATTTTGCAGCCACCGGAAAATCAAAAGGAAAAGTCGAGCAGGATGCCAGAAGAAGAGGTGAAGAGGAGGTATCTACTTCCAACCAGGATAAAGATTCGGACCGAATGGAAGAAATAAGTAAAATGATCGAAAAGATAGTTAAGCTTGAATGGGAAGCCCTGAATCCAGCCCCCAAAAATTTTCAGAATGTTCCGAACAGAGGTTATAACCCTCAGTATAGAAGACCACCATTACAAATATTGCCAAGGGAAGCAGAGGAGCAGCATGATCAGGTACTACACTCATTGCACCTGGAAGGTCTAGTAGATGACTCCACCAAAGGCGCTGCCTATGGACTGGAAGATGCGAATCTTTCCTTTTCAAATAGTGACGGAGAAAAATCCTCTTTTGCTTTCAATTTACAAAAAGAACTTGAGAAGATCAAAATCCCAGTCCCCTTGACTGAACTGTTGAAACAACCAGCATATCAATCTCAAGTCGCCTCTTTCATACTTCCTCCAGAAGCAGCACTCACCCCAAATAATATCAAGCCCTGGCAGGTCTTTGATGATGAAGAACAGATGACGGGATTCCTAGCAATAGAAGGTGAATTCTCCAACATGGAGATTGATGCTGACGAAAGAAATTTGACACCACTTGATAGTCAAAGAAAGGAGGAAGGAAATTCGGTGAAGGAATTTAATCCATGGAATGAAGAAATCAGACTGTTGGAGAGTATGTTGAATAAATATGATTCGATACAGGAAGGAGAACCTCAATTTCCAAATTGGGAATTGCAGGATGTAAAGATACAAGGAAATGAACACAGTGAAGACTTCCTGGGTCCTGGGAGAGACTTAAGATTCCTGAGAAAAGAATTGGTGACTGAATCATCAAGTAAGATTTTTGGGTCTCATGATTTCGGAACTGACAATACGGCTATGTTGACAGGTATTACAGAAGACAATCCACCCTCTGGAGTTGTCTTGGATACAGATGAACTATCGCAGAAGAAGGAAGGTGAGGCAACCCTGTCTCGTGTGAAGGAACTTGTTATTACTGACAATGACAGGAAGAAGCTGATGTATCTGATAGACAAAGAGAGGACTAGGGGACAAAATTTTGGAGCTACTACAGTGATGGGAAATCAGAATTCCATTCTGATAGAAGATAGGAGTCCAAAATCTGAAAAACTTGATTTGATTGCCAGAAGCAATCAAGCGGGTAAAGGAAAATTACTGAAGATTGTCAAGGAAGAAGAAGAAGAGTACGCTGAAACAAATATGCAGCATATTGATGAAATTCTTGTAGACAAATGGTTGAATCGTTCGCTGAAAACATTTAGAGAAGAGAACGAAAGTGCAGGTGCTGAAGTGAAAATGCCTGAAGTTGTGAAAGGAGCAGGAGTAGATACTAGTTTGCAGAATTTAAATATGCTTACAAGTACACAAGGAAGAATGAACGATTATGCTACTGCAGTTAAAGAATTAAAAGGTAATTTACCTTTTAAAGGTAAATTTGCAGGTGATGAACAAAATAATGTTGCAGAAGGAGGTATCCTGAGAGATATTCAGGAAGTTTGTGAAGCAGCCACATTTTTAGCAAAAAAGGAAACATCGATAGTAATGTTCGAGACAGTAGCAGCAACAAAAATCGAAGACAGCAGTGGGCAAAGTAACTTCCAGACAAAGGAAAGGTTGGACATAGAGATTGACAGCATCAAAAGACTGATGATGAAGGTGCCTCAGAAACAGCAGATAACAGCAAGAAAGCAAAGAAAGTTTGGCCATGGAAAAACCAGAACAGAATGTGAAAGCATAGCTGGAGCCAAATTATAGAACAAAATATGGAAACATAGAGGGGTACAGTTGAAGAATAATGTAACTAATGAATACCAGCAAAGCAAAGTATGGGACCCTGGAGGCGAAGACAGCCTGGTGTATTATATTGTACATTAGTTTTCTTTTGTTTTATCATTATTTTAATAAGGAATGGGTGCTAATGAGTTTTGAAGAAAATGCAAGGGGATTGTAGAATAAAATTCACATACAGGAGGGTCTAAGGTCTGCGTGTTCTCGACATGTCCGAGGACGAACATGTCGTCCCCAGATGGATCTGATGTTGTACATATTTACCCTTGCCCATGAATTTTGGCCTATTGCCCCACTCGAATCGGATACGAAGGTCCACCGTGGCCTAAAGTCCCACGCTCTCGTTTTATATAAATGTCTCCGCCCGAAAATTCACTCCACAAAGGTTGAAGACTCGTCATTTAAATTATATCGGGCCGAAGCCCCAAGTCCTTAGCCCCTCTCCTTATTTCTTTCATACGACCCGAGCCCAAGAACCACAGGATAAAGGGAAGAGGGCTTATTGTTTTATGTTATCGGGAGGGATAGCAGCCGTGCGATTGAATTAAATCAATGAAGCGGTGAGCGTTATAGTCGGAGGGCCCCACGCACGCCAGAAACCGGCGGTATTGCCCCGCGACGCTTCCACCGGGCCAGCGGTATTCGGCATAGACCAGCGATTCCATTAGAGAGGAGCCATGCATCTCTTGTACGGGCCCTAAAACCATTTTTCCCCCCGCGTTAAAGCCTGTACGCTCGCCAGGCAGCGGAATCCATGCGGACCGTTGGATCCCCCGATCTCCATCCAACGGCGGAGATGTAGCAGAACCGTCCACCCGTTATCTTGTGTCCGCTATATCATATGGCCTGCCACCGTGTCGCTCTCGCCCACTTCCGCTCGTTGATTCCGCCACGTAGTACTCCCACTTGTCCCTCGTGTGCCTATGTGTTTCGCTCTCGTACATCCGTAATACTTTTCCGCGCCAATACATATATGCGTGTTCATATGTTTTATTCATATTTGCCGCTATTCTTTCCTCACGACCAGACTCTGTCGCATTTCGTCCATTCGCGAAGGCCTCCATTGTTTTTTTTCCGCCACCCTGAGTGCTCTCGTCTTCGGTTTGTGTCCACATCATCACCTCCATCTTCACCTTCATCATCCCTGCCTTCATCTGTGTCTGTTTCTCTAATATTTTGAGGGTTTTGCAGGTTTCGAGATAACAGGAAGATATTTTAATCCGCTGCCGCCATTAGAAAAGGCTCGAGCCCCATGAAAGACGTTTTCCTGGGGTAAAATTTAATGGAGAAGCTGAGGGTAGGCGCGAGGAATGACCGCCATTTAAGAAGACACAGATCTAGATCCTCAAAACCCTCCAGAGAAATTCGCACCGCATTAAAGATCCAGGATTCGAATCCAAAATCAAGGGCCGAGAGTACAATACAAAATTGTAGAATATTACAGGTCTCTTACGACAGCATATTTTCCCTCAGCAGAAGGCAACACGCTGTATATATTTTATTATTTGTGTCTTGTATATAAGGAGATTTTTATCTCCCAGCATTTATTTCTATAGACAGCTTGTAAAGTACATTCGTTTATAGTTAGTCATTCAGAGATGGGCGCGAATGTTTCACGATTGAAAATAAGTCAATAAATATCTTCATATCACCGCCTCCTCTCTGTCTCTATCTTCCTTATCAAGGCTAAAAATTAGACATTAAGTGGGGTTCCGTATTTCTACGTAAATCGGTGGCACAGAAGACTTCTGTATACATTTTGTAACATTTCTGTATGAAGTTTCAGAGCCCATAGGGTCTCAGTGAGGAGGGGTTATAACTGTAATGAGGATTCTGGTCTTTGATATCTCATAGTATGTAACTTTTCTTATGTGTTAATACATTATCCCTTTTCATGCAAATTATCTTCTTGTATCATGTTCTAGAATGCGAGTGGCTCACTAGTTTGCAGTAAGGATTCATCTTAAGTGGTGCCCTTTCTGGAATTAGTCAAGCGCTTCTAACCTTATGTTTCCTCTTGCACTCACTTCATGATATTTGATTTCTGTGATATATTATCTGAACTGGCCCTCTTTGCAGTAAGCGGTCTCTTAACTGTCTGATGCCTTTGTATTGGAGTTTTACTTGATGTCCCTACATTGTTCTTGTCTTTGTACCAGCTTCTGAGAGAGATTGGTCCCATTCAAATCTAATTTCCTTGTTTAAGCAAGAGATAGTAAGCGAGCTCTTTGGACTGACAACCCAAGCTATATAATGAGCCACTTGCTATATTAAGATGTCCTAGGCACTGGTCTATGGCAACTCTAGACTGTCTCTAGGGGGGTGACAAAATCATCCACAACATCTTTCTGGCGCCGTTGCCGGGGATCGAATTCAAGAATATCCGTTTCCCTGGGTTCGACATCTTATTTTCACTCTCTAATCAGGTGAGCACAGAGAGGTGAAGAGTTGCAGATTTCTCACCTTGGCGACTCCACTGGTCTTTATTTGATAAATTTTATTGGAAGTCCTAGCTTCCCGGAAGCCCCATTTGAGGTCAGATACCTCACAGCCGAAAACACCTGTGTCTAACCCGGAGAAGATCATTCATAAGAGAGTTTGGAAAGAGAAGAGGTCGGTTCGCGCTGAAAACCCTGAATATTCTGTTGAAGTTTATCTGCCCTCTTCTTCTCAAGAAGTTAGAACAGAAAATCCCGAGTTTCACTCAGAAACTCCATGTAGAGGAAGTGCCTGGATTGAAGAAGACTCTTATCCTGCTTCCGAGGCTGAAGAAATTAAAGAGGTCACAGAAGTAGCTGATGTTAACCGTGAGTTATTCCCATCTACACCTCAGGCTTCTGTGCAATATATTCCCATTGTTATTCATACTCCACTTCCTCCTACTCCTCTCCCTTCATCTGTGTCTCAAATTGTTGTACAACCCCCTCCTCCTCCAATGGCTAATGTTCCTTCTTTTATATTAAACAAATATGCTCCTCTGGCCTTGCCCCAAGTGCTAAATGATATGCCACAAGATTATTTAAATATTCTGCCGAGATTTAATGGTGAAAATTAGGTCGATGCCCAGAAGCACCTCGAGACCTTCTGCTCTTTTGCAGAAAACTTAAATGTTGAACATCTGGATGTGGTCTTGAGATTATTTGTGCAGTCTTTGGAAGGTGAGGCCAGAAAATGGTTCAAGACATTGGCAGACCGCTCTATAAATACTTGGGAAAGAATGGAAGAAGTTTTTCTCAGGAAATGGGGAGAAAAGAAAGATCATGGGCTTTGTCTCATTGAATTCAATACTCTGAAGAAGAAACCAAATGAGGGGGTGAAAGAATTTATTAAAAGGTTTAATAAATTGTATTTGAGCCTTCCTGCTGATATGAAGCCTCATCAAACAGCTGCTAAAGTTTTTTTTGTAGCAGCCTTTGACTCAGAATTTGGTTTCTGTCTGCGGGAAAGAATGCCTATCACTTTGGATGATGCTTAGACAGACGCTCTAGAATTAGAAGAAAATTTTGCAGCCACCGGAAAATCAAAAGGAAAAGCCGAGCAGGATGCCAGAAGAAGAGGTGAAGAGGAGGTATCTACTTCCAACCAGGATAAAGATTCGGACTGAATGGAAGAAATAAGTAAAATGATCGAAAAGATAGTTAAGCTTGAATGGGAAGCCCTGAATCCAGCCCCCAAAAATTTTCAGAATGTTCCGAACAGAGGTTATAATCCTCAGTATAGAAGACCACCATTACAAATATTGAGACGGAAGACGACATGATGGTGCTACACTCATTGCACACGGAATCTAGTAGATGACTCCACCCAAAGTATTTGCCTATGGGTGAAGATCAGATCTTTCCTTTCAAATAGTGTGGAGAAAAATCTCTTTTGCTTTCAATTTACAAAAAGAACTTGAGAAGATCAAAATCCTAGTCCCCTTGACTGAATTTTTGAAACAAATGGCATATCAATCTCAAGTTGCCTCTTTCATACTTCCTCCAGAAGCAGCACTCACCCCAGATAATATCAAGCACTGGCAGGCCTTTGATGATGAAGAATAGATGATGGGATTCCTAGAAATAGAAGGTGAATTCTCCAAAATGGAGATTGATGCTAACGAAAGAAATTTGACACCACTTGATAGTCAAAGAAAGGAGGAAGGAAATTCGGTGAAGGACTTTAATCCATGGAATGAAGAAATCAGACTGTTGGAGAGTATGTTGAATAAATATGATTCGATACAGGAAGGAGAACCTCAATTTCCAAATTGGGAATTGCAAGATGTAAAGATACAAGGAAATGAACACAGTGAAGACTTCCTGGGTCCTGGGAGAGACTTAAGATTCCTGAGAAAAGAATTGGTGACTGAATCATCAAGTAATATTTTTGGGTCTCATGATTTCGGAACTGACAATACGGCTGTGTTGATAGGTATTACAGAAGACAATCCACCCTCTGGAGTTGTCTTGGATACAGATGAACTATCGCAGAAGAAGGAAGGTGAGGCAACCCTGTCTCATGTGAAGGAACTTGTTATTACTGAAAATGACAGGAAGAAGCTGATATATATGATAGACAAAGAGAGGACTAGAGGAAAAAATTTTGGAGCTACTACAGTGATGGGAAATCAGAATTCCATTCTGATAGAAGATAGGAGTCCAAAATCTGAAAAACTTGATTTGATTGCCAGAAGCAATCAAGCGGGTAAAGGAAAATTACTGAAGATTGTCAAGGAAGAAGAAGAAGAGTACGCTGAAACAAATATGCAGCATATTGATGAAATGCTTGTAGACAAATGGTTGAATTGTTCGCTGAAAACATTTAGAGAAGAGAAGCAGAAAGCTGTAGTCTTTGAAGTGAAAATGCTAATGAAAGTTGTGAAAGGGCGAGGGTAGATACTAGTTTGCGGAATGTTTTATGCTTACAGTACACTAGGGACTAGTAGCGATTATACTCCACTGAGTTAAATTAAAAGGTAATTTACCTTTTGAAGGTAAATTCAAGGTGATGAACAAAATAATGTTTCTATATAGAAGGAGATATCTTTGAAGATATTGAAGTTACAGTAAGCGACACAATTTTAGCAAAAGAAACAACATCAGATGATAATGTTAAAGAGGTAGTAGCGACAACAAAATGAAGCGAGTCAGTAGGAAAAGTAACTAGGACAAAGGAAGGTTGGACATAGATTAATGACATCAAAAAAGACAATGATGAAGGTGCCTGAGGCTTATTGAGATAACAGCAAGAAAGCAAAGAAAGTTTGGCCATGGAAAAACCAGAACAGAATGTGAAAGCATAGCTGGAGCCAAATTACAGAACAAAATATGGAAACAGAGAGGGGTACAGTTGAAGAATAATGTAACTAATGAATACCAGCAAAGCAAAGTATGGGACCCAGGAGGCGAAGACAGCCTGGTGTATTATATTGTACATTAGTTTTCTTTTGTTTTATCATTATTTTAATAAGGAATGGGTGCTAATGAGTTTTGAAGAAAATGCAAGGGGATTGTAGAATAAAATTCACATACAAGAGGGTCTGAGGTCTGCGTGTTCTCGACATGTCCGAGGACGAACATGCCATCCCTAGATGGAGCCGATGTTGTACATATTTACCCCTGCCCATGAATTTTGGCCTATTGCCCCACTTGAATCTGATACGAAGCTCCACCGTGTCCTAAAGTTCCACGCTCCTGTTTTATATAAATGTCTCCGCCCGAAAATTCACTCCACATAGGTTGAAGACCCATCATTTAAATTATATCGGGCCGAAGACCCAAGTCCTTAGCCCCTCTCCTTATTGCTTTCATACGACCCGAGCCCAAGAACCACAGGATAAAGGGAAGAGGGCTTATTTTTTTATGTTATCGGGAGGGATAGCAGCCGTGCGATTGAATTAAATCAACGAAGCGGTGAGTGTTACAGTCGGAGGGCCCCGCGCACTCCAGAAACCGGCAGTATTTCCCCGCACCGCTTCCACCGGGCCAACGGTATTCGGCATAGACCAGCGATTCCATTAGAGAGGAGCCACGCGTCTCTTGTACGGGCCCTAAAACCATTTTTCCCCGTGCGTTAAAGCCTGTACGCTCACCAGGCAGCGGAATCCATGCGGACCGTTGGATCCCCCGATCTCCATCCAACGGCGGAGATGTAGCAGAACCGTCCACCCATTATCTTGTGTTCACTATATCATATGGCCCGCCACCGTGTCGCTCTCGCCCACTTCCGCTCGTTGATTCCACCACGTAGTACTCCCACTTGTCCCTCGTGTGCCTATGTGTTTCGCTCTCGTACATCCGTAATACTTCTCCGTGCCAATACATATATGCATGTTCATATGTTTTATTCGTATTTGCCGCTATTCTTTCCTCACGACCAGACTCTGTCGCATTTCGTCCATTCATGAAGGCCTCCATTGTTTTTCTTCCGCCACCCTGAGTGCTCTCGTCTTCGGTTTGTGTCCACATCATCACCTCCATCTTCACCTTCATCATCCCTGCCTTCATCTATGTCTGTTTCTCTAATATTTTTAGGGTTTTGCAGGTTTCAAGATAACAGGAAGATATTTTAATCCACTTCCGCCATTACAAAGGCTCGAGCCCCATGAAAGACGTTTTCCTGGGGTAAAATTTAATGGAGAAGCTGAGGGTAGGCGCGAGGAATGACCGCCATTTAAGAAGACACAGATCTAGATCCTCAAAACCCTCCAGAGAAATTCGCATCGCATTAAAGATCCAGGATTCGAATCCAAAATCAAGGGCCGAGAGTACAATACAAAATTGCAAAATATTACAGGTCTCTTACGGCAGCAGATTTTCCCTCAGCAGAAGGCAACACGCTGTATATATTTTATTATTTGTGTCTTGTATATAAGGATATTTTTATCTCCCATCATTTATTTCTATAGACAGCTTGTAAAGTACATTCGTTTATAGTTAGTCATTCAGAGATGGGCGCGAATGTTTTCTGCCATCTGATTGAAAATAAGTCATTAAATGTGCTTCATCTACCTCCTCCTCCTCTAGAATTCTCTATCTTCCCTATAAAGGCTCAAGAAGAAGACATTGGGAGGGTTCCGGATTTCTGTCAGCAAATTGTGCAGCGAGAAGACTTCTGTATACATATTGTAACATTTCTGTATGAAGTTTCAGAGCCCGTAGGGTCTCAGTGAGGAGGGGTTATAACTGTAATGAGGATTCTGGTCTGTGGTATCTCAGAGTATGTAATTTCTCTTATGTGTTAATACATTATTTCATTTCATGCAAATTATCTTCTTGTACCATGTTCTAGAATGCGAGTGGCTCACTAGTTTGCAGTAAGGATTCATCTTAAGTGGTGCCCTTTCTGGAATTAGTCAAGCGCTTTAAATAGGCCTAGTCATGGTATACTGTTCCATGTTCACTCTTTCCATATTTTCTTCTATATTGGTTTCTTGAGGAGGGTACTTTTAAAACGCCATTGTCATGTAAGGATTCGTAAATTGGTGCGCCCTTATATGGTTCTGTTGTGTATCTGGGTATCAGTTTCATGTCAGCTAATATCTCCTTATGTTTCCTCACTGCACTCACTTCCTGATATCTGATTCCTGTGATATATTATTTGAATCAGCCCTCTTTACAGTAAGCGATCTCTTAACTGTCTGATGCTTTCATGCTGAAGTTTTACAGGATGTTCCTACATTATTCTTATCTTTGTGTCAGCTTCTGAGAGAGATTGGTCCCATTCAAATCTAATTTCCTTGTTCAAAACAAGAGATAGTAAGTGAGCTCTTTGGATTGACAACCCAAGCTATAATGAGCCACTTGCTATATTAAGATGTCCTAGGCACTGGTCTATAGCAACTCTAGGTTGTCTCCCAATAGAAGGTGAATACCAAGAAGGAACTGTCTCCCCTTTCTATGTAAGCTTGAACATACAAGACAAGATATTACATAATGCCATGTTAGATTCTGGTGCCTCCCATAACCTCATTCCTAAAGCAATCATGGAAAACTTGGGACTAGAGGTAACTCAACCATACAAAAAATTGTACTCCTTTAACTCAAGTCAGGTCAAATTTTTAGGTCTAATAAAGAACCTGTGTTTTGCTTTAACACAACTACCAGCAAAAAACCTAGTCATGGACGTAGTAGTGGTCGATATTCCTCCTAAGTATGGAATGCTACTATCAAGGGCATGGGCTGCCAAAATACAAGGTAACCTTCAAATGGATATGTCATTCTCTACCATCCCATTTTTCAACCAAACTAGGAGATTATACCGAGAAACTCACATGAAATACATGGTTAGCAACCGGGATAAGCCAAACAACACTCCCATTTATTCCATTCTTTCCAATTTAGATTATTTTATCATATAAAATGAAAGTGATATAAAAAAGTAGATAGAAGAAAATTAAGAGGTTTTCAAACCATCAAAAACACATTTCCCATTACTAAATGAAGAAATTGATGACCAAAGCCCCAAGAAACCTAAAAAATAGCTTAGTATAAAGTATGAAAAAGAAGCTCTTTGAGGTATAAGCTTTGACGGTTCTTGTGGAAAAACTGGTTCAGGGGCCGGCATCTAGATACACAATACTAATAAAGGTCATTATTTTAGACTATAATTCCCATGTACTAACAACATTACAAAATATGAGGCCCTTCTCCTTGGTCTGCACATACTCAAGGACTTAGGCACCAAGAAAGTAACAGCGCAGGGAGATTCAGAACTTGTAATCAGGCAAATCAAAGGTGAATATTTAGAAAAAAAACCAAGACTAAGAGAATACAAGAATGTAGCTTTAGACATCCTCAAAACCTTCGAGAAATATGAGCTCACCTATATTCCTAGGATTCAAAATAGCCTAGCAAATGAGCTCGCGTTTGCTACGAGCAATGGCCAAATACCATGTTTAAGTGAGCAATATAGTATTCAGGTCAAACATCAGCCTACAATATCGGATAATATTGACCATTGGCAAATATTCAAAGATGATGATCAAATTGATGATTTCTTACAATCTAGGAATGAATTTGAAGTAACCAAAACAGACTTAGAAAATGAAGAAAATAAATCCGGCCAAAATCAAGACCAAGAGCCAAATCCACCTTCTTGGACAAATCTAAACCTAGTAGACCATTCATATGGAACTGAGATAGGAGAAGACATTG
The DNA here is from genome assembly GCA_034641835.2 of Pinus albicaulis. Taxonomy (NCBI): domain Eukaryota; kingdom Viridiplantae; phylum Streptophyta; class Pinopsida; order Pinales; family Pinaceae; genus Pinus; species Pinus albicaulis. The sequence goes on from CM076572.1 coordinate 1,325,103,270, forward strand.
ACCAAAGAGAACTCGAAGTCTTACATTGTGAAAATGACACCATACCCAGAGGGCTTGCGCCTTTAGAGGAATTGTTTGATTTTAACGATGTTGCCAAAAAGCCAAAAATGGAATCTACTGAGGTGGACATAGAAGAATATAACATAGGAAGCTTGGAAGAGCCTAGAAAGATCAAACTATCCAAAACCCTTTCGTCTCACATAAAACAAAAGTACATTAAGTTGTTTAAAGAATTTAAATATGTGTTCGCATGGGGATACCAAGATTTGAAATCATACGACACAAGCATCATTCAACACAAGATCCCCCTCAAAGAAAACTAGAAGCCTTTCAAACAAAAGTTAAGAAGAATAAACCCAGTGTTACTACCTTTGGTTGAAAATGAAATAAAAAAGATGTATGATGTTGGGATAATAGTGTCCCTCATGTACTCTGAGTGGGTCTCAAATCTAGTATCAGTAAGGAAAAAGACTGGTGAAATTAGACTCTGTATAGATTTTCGAAGCCTAAATAGAGCCTGTTTAAAGGACAACTATCGCTTGCCAAAAATGGACCACATACTTCAGAAGGTAGTAGGTGCTAAAAGGATCTCATTACTTGATGGTTTTTCTAGTAATAACCAAGTGCTGGTTTACCCCACTGATCAACACAAAATAGCTTTCACCACACCTTGGGGCACTTTTATGTACGTTAAAATGCCCTTTGGATTGATGAATGTCGGCGCCACATTCCAAAGAGCCATGGACATAGCCTTCTCAGAAGACATAGGTTATTTCATAGTCATATATCTTGATGATATTACGGTATATTCCAAATCAGATGAAGAACACCTGGTACACTTAAGAAAGGTTTTTAACAAATGTAGAAAATATGGTTTATCCCTAAACCCCAAGAAAAGACTTTTCGGTCTAGAAGAAGGAAAACTCCTAGGTCACATCATTTCGGAAGAGGGAATAAAAATAGACCCCCAGAGAATCGAAGGCATATTGCAAATAAGTCACCCCAGAAACATAAAGGAGTTGCAATCCTTTATCGGAAAAATTAATTTCTTGAGAAGGTTCATCCCAAATTTTGCTGAACTTTTGAGAGATATCACAAATATGTTGAAAAAAGAGGTTGGGGTTAAATGGACTACAGAAGCCAAAAAATATTTTGAACTAGTTAAAAAGGCCCTACCTGAAACACCAGTATTGATAAGTCCTAATTTCACCAAAGATTTTTACATTTTTTCATTTGCCTCAGAATGCACAATAGCTGTCGTATTGTTACAAAAAAACGCAGCAGGGCAGGAGCAACCCATTTCCTTTTTTAGAAAATCCCTGAGAGATGCTCCCTTGAAATATAACATCATGGAAAAAAGGCATTTGCATTGGTAAAAGCACTGAAATATTTTCGAGTTTACATCTTGCATTCTCAAGTCATCGCTTTTGTTCCTAATACCATCGTCAAAGACATACTAAACCAAGATCCCGATGGTAAAAGGGGAAAATGGATTGCTATCATCCTAGAATATGACTTAGAAATCTGACCTACCAAACTGATTAAAGGGCAAGGACTTGCAAGACTAATGGCTGAAACCAACCTCCAAGCTTTAGATATAAATTTTGTTGATACCTTAGAAGAACAGGAAGAATGCACAACCCCTCATGTTGAACAAATCTTTCTAAATTCACATTGGTATGCAGATATTCTTTATGTATTATTTTATCTAAATGCTCCTCCAACTTTATCAAAGACAAAAGAAAGATTTCTTAAACAAAAGTCTTTAAAGTTTTGCATTATAGATGGTCTTCTGTATTGGAAAAATCCCACTGGTATGCTGCTTAAATGTTTGCTCGAGTCTGATGCAGAGAAAATTATGCACGAAATGCATGAAGGGGAATGTGGGGGCCATCTCTACTGGAAAACCACAGCGAAAAAAATCCTTAGAGCCGGTTATTATTGGCCTACCTTATTTCCTGACACTCACAAGCTAGTTATGACATGCCATAAGTGTCAAATTTTTGATGGCAAGAAAAAGCTTTTACCTTTGCCCTTATACCCCATCATATTCGAAGGACCCTTCCAGCAATGGGGTCTAGATTTTATTGGGGAGATTCACCCTTCCTCATCTGCTCAACATAAGTGGATCCTTACAGCCACTGGTTACTTTACCAAATGGATAGAAGCCATACCTTCCAGGAACGCGACCGATTCAGTCATCATCAATTTCCTAGAAACCAATATCCTATCCAGATTCGGCTGTCCTAGAAAGATCATTATTGATAACGCCGCTGCCTTCTCCTCCAAAAGAATGGTTGACTTCTGTCACAAATATCACATTTCATTAGGACATTCCACATCTTATTACCCTCAAGGTAATGGTTTAGCCGAGTCCTCTAACAAAAGCCTAGTCAACATCACCAAGAAACTTCTGGAACAAAATCAAAAGGCATGGCATGGAAAACTAGTACACACACTATGGGCTGATAGACTGACCACCAAAAAATCCATAGGTATGTCTCCCTACCAACTAGTTTATGGCATAGATGCCATTTTCCCAACATCTTTAGTGGTTCCAATAACGAAGCTATTGCAAGAAGTTCAAATAGAAGAAAATGACATGCAAAGGAGGGTAAATCAGACTATCCATTTACAGCAAACAAGAGAAGAAGTTTACCAAAAGGCTCAGTTAGCGCAAGACAAAATAAAAAAGATTTTTGACAGAAGGACTAAATAAAATGATTTTCAGATTGGGGACAAAGTGTTAAAATGGGATTCTAGAAGAGAAGACAAAGGTAAACATGAAAAGTTTGAAAATTTATGGAAAGGGCCTTTCATCATCAGCTGAGTCAGCGGAAACAATGCCTTTTTCCTACAAGAACCTGATGGGACTGAAACTTTTGGAGGTCCTGTGAATGGCAGGACATTAAAGCATTATTTTTGTCAAGAGCTCCAATTTTAACACATTTTCAATCATTGTATATACCATTGTTTGAAAAATAGATAAAAACAAAAAATTCAAAAACAATAGAAAAATAGAAAAAGAGGGCGGTTTGAAAAATAGAAAGAAGGCCCCATGTTCAAAAAAAAGTCATTCAGAAAGCCCGCAAGTCTAAATGCTGCTACTAGTGCTCAAATTTCTTGTTCAGTTATCTAGCCTAATCATAGCTGAACATGTTTTAAATTTATTTGCTGATAAGTTAGTGAGTGGAAAAGATGGTCAACATTGTCTAAGTTTGACTTATCAAAGAGAGTAGATTAGGAAAAGATACTGGTTCCACATGCTCAAAATAGAACCAAAGAGGGAAGCGAGAATGAAAAACAAATTGTGCATCCTAGCCCCATTTTTCTAGATTTCATTTTTTGCAAAATAATATTTATGTGAAGCTTGTCTTTCATGCCGCAAGTACATGACAAATCAGGCTGTCTAACCCTGATTTGATCATTTTTCAATTTTATGTTTTAGATTAGAGAACAAAATCCTGTCAAATAGCTTAAACTTGACAGTTGATCTAGCATAGGTAGAGTAATGAAGGAGTTCATCAGCTTAATCTGAACTCCTGGCAGATATAAGTGTAGAACTAGATAGGTTCATTTTTCAAAAAATATATATATATATATATATATTTTCAAAGGGTTGCTAGTCCAAATGCACCCAAAGGAAGAAAAAATGTTAGGAAAGATAGTGGGGTAGGTAGAAATATCATTGATGCTAATCATGCTGTCAATTTTCAGAAATAACATCAAGGAAGAATGAGATTTTCGCCAATGGATAAGGCCCTGGTCTTCATAAGCCAAAGATCTGAAATTCTGGACACCTCCTGAAAAGGAGCTGCCCTCCCCAAATGGAGCCACTATTAGTCATCAGTATTTTTCACTTGTTGGTGATGACTAATTGTAATAGCCAAGTTTTCTAGCATCTGATCTAAAAAAGTGTCAAATTTGCCAGCTGGAAAACATCCATAAATTTTTTTTGCCCTCCTACCTTTTCAATCTGCCCATGATGAGATGAAACCTCATTATCAAGCCCCATCTAGCCTCAGCCATACTAGCTTGTCCATCAGCTCCAAAGAAAACAATCCAAATCTGTCCAAAGAAGTCTCCCCTAAGTTAGGTAGTGGCGCTTTAGGCATTTCTCCCTTGGAAAACTATCCTAAAGCCAAAGAACCTCGATCTGCTATAGACCAGTCATAAAAAACCTCCTCATTCTGAAAATAAAGTTGGTTACACCCTTAAGTCACGTCACTAATAAACCCTAAAGTCTCAGCAATGCACATACCCTAGGTCAAACTGATATTAGGTGGTTTTACAGTTTTTCAATGGATATTTCAAGAGCAGAAGTGTACAGCATCCCAGAAGACAGTATTTGACTCAACATGAGAATACAGATGCTTCTCATGTGATTTGAGCTTGGGATGCAGCTACAGGACAAATATTTGTCTCATTAAGCTCCTGCAATCACAGTCAAAGCATGAAAAGGCAGTGAAAGGAAAAATAACACTGTTAAAAGCTGATGAAATGGAATCATTGAGAAAAACCTCCTTCATCTATAAGCAGAGGGTTTGAGGACTGAAAAAACCTCCTTCATTTTATAAGTAGAGGGTTGAGGACTGAGAGCGCCTCCTTCATCTATAAGCAGAGGGCCAAATATAAAGTTTGATTTTAATAATTGCACTGACTGTAAGGCAATTTTTGGGCACAGTAGAAGAAAATTGAAGGTTTCTGAATAAAAATAATGTTAAAGGCAGAGGCAAAGTAGTGGGCTTTTAAAATTGGTTTGCATGAGTTTCACTATTATTTGAATTACAAGGTGAAGCTAATGGGTTGACAATGAAGAAATATTATTAAGCAGATGGCTAAAAGAGTCAAACAGTCTTGGTCTCAAACTAACTTCTGCCATCATGAATAAAGGAAACCACTATCAGTATTTTCATCAAACATCCTTCGTTGGGTTGAAACAGAGGTTGAAAGGAAACAAAGCATTTGTCAAAATAGGCCTCCTTCATAAACAAAATAAAGGGGCTCACCATTGTTTAAAGGACGAAAAGAAATTATGGCATATGGAAAAGATTCCAAAAAGGACTGCTCTCAAAAGGGGTGAAATGAATGAAAATCCATGTTTCTTGCAGACCTCCTTCACAAAAGAACAAAGGGACAACCTTCCCTTGTTCACTTTTCAACCCTAGTTCGTCATCCCCTGTTTTATCTTCATAAAGTTGAAAACTGGATTATGTTGTCAATCTAAGGACAGTTAGTGGTTTTGGTGATGGAGACCTCTTGTAAACATAATTTTCACTTACAGTTTCAAATGAGTTTTTTTCACTCATAGTCAAAAGAGAAGCTCAAACAACACCTGCCAGCTCAATCAGTTTCATAATGGGCATGACCACCTCCAAAGCATCAAGAGCAGACACTGTCAGTTTAAGTTTCAAAAGGGTGAAGCTACCTCCTTACAAAATGTCAAAGAAAACCTCACATAACACAATGTGTCTTTCTACAGGTGTCTTTTTCAATGAGAAAAACACTAAGTGATGTCGATATTCAAAAGGTGTTTCTCTTTCTATTCATAAAGACCTTTTTCAAACTTGTCAAAGTAACAACAAATGAACAACACAAAGACAATAGGTGGAAAAGGATATGGAAATTACAGCTAAGTTTTTCCCCAGTAAAAAGGTAGTATCATTCAAAAGACACACCTACAGCCATTCACTTGGCTTGGAGCTAAATTTCTTTCTACAGTACAGATTTCGAAAAGGAAACAATTTTTCATTCCTTAGTGAGAAACAATGGAGGTTTTTAATTCTTAAAAAGGTGGCTTTACTTCAAAAAAGGGTCTGGCCTATGAAGGAAGTGGTTCTTGCCACTATGTATTTTATTTGAAACAGAAAAGGAGTCTCGGTTATGTTTTGAAAAAAGGAGCCATGAGCTTCATATTTTCGTTTCAACCCAAAGGTCTTTTCAAACGTTTTCAAAACTTCATGATGCAATTCAAAGGGTGACTAACTTGTTCACTTCAAAAGGAGTTAAAGACCGGTTGCCCATATCTATTTTGCATTTCAAAACACAAAAAACTCCTCTTAGCTGTTCACTGGACCAAAGAAGGAGTTTTTGAGTGAAAATTTGCACAGTTTAAAGCTTGGAGATTGCGCGACGTGCCTAGAAAAGCGCGCAGTGCGTTCAGGTTTGATTTTACGAAGAGGTTACACTGTTGCGCGGTGTGCCTGTAGGCGCCGGTCACGGCTGCGCATCGTCGACCCGACACCCTCTTCTATTGTAGGATAACTTCCCAGTTCAAACGTGCCGCGCATGTTTCAATAGTCCAAACGCCTTCAACAAGCCCTGAAATCTGCTCAAACTTTTCAAACGAGGGCTGCCATCCTTTTTTAAGGTATTTTCATTTTACCTCCTTGCTATATTCAAGATGTTAAGTGGTGATTAAAAAAGAGAAACTCTCGGTATAAATCAATGTGTTTTGGTAAATGTTGACAATGTTTGTTACGGTGGGAGGCTGGTAGAGTGTTCATAATAGTTTCAACAGGCCTAAAGCTTTCCTCAAGATTGTGATGAACCATAAGCTCTGTTAGCTATATGTAGTGGATAAAAAGTGGTAAGGAGGGTTGAGTGTTCTGTTTAAAACCCGGGATTGTTGTGGCTATGATTTCCCAAGGTTGACATAATGATAATGGTGTGTTTATTTTGATGTCAGAAGGCCTAAAAAACTGCCCTCAAAACAGTGCTAAAACATAAACCTGCAAGTCAAAATATACACAGTAGTAGAGTTTTTGTCAATTTGTTGGAGATGCCCTAACTGTGATAGGGAAAAGCTAACATCTGTCAGCCAAGTGTATGGTGAAAAAATTGTTAGAAGGTAAAGCAGTGGTTTTAAGGAAAGCACAATGATGGTGAGGTGACATCAATGACCCTATTTTGAAAGCAGTAGTCTTGGTTCGAATGCCTTGTCACATTCAGAGAATGTCTCCTTTTGAATAAGTGAAATACTGAGACTATTGTTGCCTTATTTTGGTCCAATAAAACAAGTTGTGGTGAAAAATCTTTCAAACTCAGTCTGGAGGTTTTTTATCTGCCCGTGAATGTGAAATAGTGAAGTACAAGAGAAGTGTTTTTGATTGGGAAGGGTGTTTTGTTTACTACAAGGTTGTTTTTGCTTACACCAAAACACAAAGAGCTTTGTGACCTTGCCCAAACACAATAATCTTTTGACTGTGTATACCTTTTTTTTCACTATATGCTTGTTATTACAACTACTTGTTGATTGGCATACAAATTAAGGCAGAAAGTGATTTGTAAGGAACAGGGAGCTGGTATTAAAGAGCCATTTCACACAACATTTGAGGAATTTCCATTGGTCAAACAGTAACTAACAAAGAAGACAGAATTGTGTGCTTAAGAAGAACTTTCCACAGAATATCTAAGGTAGCTTGGTGTTGTAGAGAGCATTCAAAACAATATGCCTCCTAGGCAGGACAGTAGGAGTGGATTGCATAAGAGATCTGAGCCTACTTCCACTGAAGAAGTGAATGCCCACCCATCAATCTTGTTCAATTTCCATGAGGTTGGGTGTTTAAATTTTTGTCAAAGAGTGCAAGAGGTGAAGAGCTTTTCTCCTTTGACACATCTTTACACTTTGAGGTTTCAAGACAAGCATTTCTAGCTGGCAGGCCTTGATTTCAAATTCTCTCCAAGGTCCATCTCCAAGGCCACTAAAATCCCCTATATTGGGGAAAAGTGGTTTAAACAAAGCCATTTGGACTCAGAAGATTACAAGCCCTTTCTAAAGCCTGAGCACAGAGATTCATGTCCTTCTATTTTCCCCTTCTCATATCTTTTGACTAGCTACACCCCCCTCATGAAGATCATCATGAAATACTTCACTTGTGAGGGAAGATTCTCCCGAGTCTATGCGTATCACATTCGACTTCTCATGCATTTCACAAGGGCCAAGTTGCTAAATCTTCCTTTCTTCTTACATAGGAGCATTGAGAAAATGGCCTCCACTGTTAAGAAGAAACCTCCCTCACAGAAAACAGCCTGCCTCTTCCATCACTCTCTCATCAAAGTCATCATTCTTCATCAGCTTGAAAAGAGGGAGGTCTCTTGGGATACTTTTGTCACCCATCCGGATTTCTCCACTGTCCCTCCAGTTCATACATCCCCTACACCTCCTACTCACCATTCTTCGCCTTCTTCTAGCAGACTTATTTCAAAAAAGCTCAAGTTTACCATAGAACAAGCAAAGGAGCCTGAAGAAGGAGAAGAGAGTGACCATGAGGAGGAAGAAGGAAATGAGCAGGAAGAGGAAATTGATGATGAGCAGCAACAAGGGGATGAAGAAGAAAGTGCTGAACAACAACATCACAGTGAGACAGAACAACAAGAGCATGAAAGTGATGAACAGGAGCAGCATGAAGGTGATGAAAAAGGACATGAAAGTGATGAACATGGGAAGCCAAAAGATGATACACAGCAGCTACAACAGTATGAGCAGAGGAAGCCTTAGTGTGAAGAACAACAACCTCCTCAAGAGGAACAACAAACTCAAGAAGAAGAGGGGCAGCAGGATAAAACTTTGCAGGACAGTGAGGAGGACAACCCTCAAAGGGAAGTGCAAAAGGACAACCAAGGCATCCATAAAGAACTCCAAGACAGTGGAAAAAATGAGGGGCAAAGTGACAAGGGTAAAGAGCCCATGGAGCATGTGCTAGCTGCCTCTCCTAGGTAAGGGGCCATGCTCTCTTCTCCGAAAGTCGCCAAGCCCCAGACAACGAAGAAAAGGGTGCCTAGAGTTGTAACTCCAAATGTGACTAGGGCCCTCCGAAGCAAGGGAAAATTTCCCGAGAAACCCATGGTCGAATTTCCCAAGAGGAAGAGTACTAGAAGAGCCACCCAAAGCAAAGGGAAGGGTAAGGAAGAAAGAAGTCATGAACAGGAAAGGGAATTCGACATCATCCAAATCCAAAGTGATGATTGTGATAATGAAGCCTGGATCCTAGAAAATCTCTTGATCCATAGAGAAAGCCAAATTTATGACTTGAGAGTTGATCTTCATAGAGCTAGGAACTTCAATCACTTTTTGCAAGTCCAAAACAAGCAAATGAGTGTCCATATGGCTGTTTATGAGACACGGGCCATCCGATACAAAAAGGAGGCCTCCAAAGCACAGGCGAGATTGGAAGAACTCATGGGTGAGTTCGAGGAAAGTGAAGGTGAAGATCAGCCTAGGCGAAAGAGGCCAAGAACCATGGGGCTAAAAAAGGCCCTTGAGAAACAAAAAGAGGAAGAGGATGCCCTTCTCCAATCTACCCCTCTCACTGCATTGTTCGAACAAGAGATAGAGAACAATCGGGAAGCATGGCTTGAGAGAGTTAATGATCACTTGGAGAATAAATTGGAGAAGGAAAACAGGGACTTGGCCCTTCAAAGGAGGATGACTGGGCATTGTAAAAAGCTAAAGCAGTTTGCCCAACGGAAGTTGAAGGCTGCTCAAGAAAAACTCAAGGAGGTTAAAGGGAAGCGCCCAGCATAAAAATTGAGGAAAGACACCTCAAGGCTCCAAATTTTTGCCTCTACTTCATAACATTTTTTTGAAAACCCTTGAGGGTCATGCTCACCAATTTTGGGCGAAATTCGACATTTTTTGGTTTTTTGTCTTTTTTGGGTTTTTGGCCAAAAACCATAGGCATCACCATTTTAGTTTGGGGCATCATCAAAGGATGCAAATGGTGTCATTGGATGCCATACATTTATGGGCACATACTTAGTGATTTTCATAACAATTGAAGATATTTGCTCCCCCAAAATGGCGAAAAACACTCGCTTCTTCTACACTCTGCCCCATTTATCAGCAAGGATTATTTTTTGGGGTTTTACACATAGGCCTATTTTTGGAGGAATTTTAGTGGTCATTTGGGAGAAAAATAAAAATTTACAGAAATTAGACACTTAGATATTTCCAACGAGCTATCATGAGCCTCGTTTCGACACCGGGAAGGCCTCCAAAGGTTGCCGGCAAGTCAAGGGACCTTTTGCTGATGTATTTTTTGAATATTTTTGTAAAAATTGAACCTTTCATAATTGGCTTTTCCTCATGTGCGTTTAGCTATTTTTGTGCATGATAAGTTATGAAAAGTCAATTTATTTCCCATTTTTAGCAATTTTTGAGATATTTGTTAGATATTTTGTGCCTTGGGCTTTGCAAAGCCTCAAGGACAAGTCTAGATATTTTGGATAGGCCAATGAGATTGCAAGTTGAACCAAGAGGTTATCCTCACTTTGGCCTATTTATTCCAAAGGCTTTCATTGTAAACAAGGTTGAAATTGATGAATAGAAGCAATATATGGTCATATAATCTTTGGAAGAAATACTTGTCTCATGCTTTTAGATAGTTTCTTGGATGTTCTTGGATGATGAAAGAGGATTTTTGTTGGATTCCATGACTTGGTAAAATGGTATAGTGTCTCTCTCTCTATTTTGTTTTCTAGTTTTCATTCATAAATCTATGTTCTTGCTTGCTATAGGAAAGTAGAGAACAAATTTGATACATGCCCTTGGAGGCACCTCAGATTTCCTGTTTCCTTCATAGCTTCCATGTTTTCTTCATTCTTAGTCACATTAAAGAATTCTTGATTGCTCTTTAATAACTTAAGAATATTGTTTGATTGTTTCATTCATGGTCTTATGCATTCTAAGTATGATTTACGGTATGCCCTGCTTACTCATGGCTAGCCATAGCTCCATCTATGAAACTCCTCTTTGACTGATTAGATTGTCATTTGTTGAACCAAGGAGGTCTTGTTCTAATCTTGCCCTTTGCCTAGGACTATGCAATCTTGTTTTCAAAGTGCCCAATAGCTTGAAGTACTGTGTTTAGGCGTTCTGACATAGTGATTTGAGTTGTTTGTCAGTCTTAAATGTATTTCCCCAAAGTCTGATAGCCATTCCCTAAAATTAGAGAGTTATATATCTCTATGCATGGCTTGAATGTTTATTTCCAAGCATTGATTAGCTTAAAGTTACATTTCTCATGATTAATGGTTTTCCCTACCATGTTTATGTCAGCTATTAAACTATTTGTGCTTGAAATCCTTTGTTATTCACAAAATTGATGTCCATTTTACTCCATTTTTCCCAAAGATCCATTTTACCTCGAATCAATTCGTCCCTTAAACAACCTTGTATCACCATCTGAAAGCTTTCTTGAACTCTTCGACCCCATAGCCCAGTTGATCTGACATCTTTTTACCTATCTTATATCTTTGATTAGTTTCATCCCTCACAACCTAAAAACCAAAACTAAAAAACCTACTTCATAACTAGCCTAATATCATAACACAATAAGAAAACACACAGATATCCCTTACACAAATAGAGAGAGCCCTCTCTGAGTCCAGGAAGGCTACGTCCTTGGGCTCCGAAGACTAGTTTGATGTTACATTGTCATTTGTCTCGCCAATCAGCCAAATCATGAGACCCTAACATAATGGCAATCACGGTGGGACATTAAGTCAAAACATCCTAGGTATCCCTTAGGAATTCTCAAAATCCCAGTCAAACTTAGAAGAGTAGAATCTAGTTGTCTGAACATCCTAGCAAAATGATGACTCATCTATAGGACACTCTTACAAACCTTAGGACTACATAAAAAACTCAGAAAAACCCCAAAAAAGTCCCTTAGATTGGTTTTTGTCAGTACTAGTGGTGGACCATACACATATACCTCAAAACAACTAAAAACCCACCTGGCGACTCCACTAGCCCCCAGTAGGCCTTACTAATTTACTACACTCTAGGCTACTATCTGATTGAGCCACCTCATCGCCACACTAACATAATGGCGATCACGATGGGAATAACTGACTACATAACAGTCTAGCAAACTCTTGTAGATTCATTAGTCTTTAAAATTTAAACAAGCAAGCAGTCCATAGAATCATTTAGAGTAAACTTTTTTTTTATCACCACCCTAGCAAAGTGATGAAACAGGTTTAGAATACTTTAATAAACCATAGGCTGCACATAAAACTCAAAAAACCCCAAAACATTCCCAGATTGGTTTTTCCCTAGTTACTGGTGGTGGACCATAGCTACATCTTTACAAAAACAACCAAGTTCCACCTGGCGATTCCACTAGCCTCCAGTAGGCCTAAAAACTCCATAAAAGACCAAAAAATTCATGAACCATACCTTTCTGCTAACTCATCCTTCCAAAAACTTAAGCTCAGGGTAGAAACTCTGTAATCAGTGACAAACTAAGTATAAATTAGCGATAAAGAAGACCTCACCTAAACATAGGAGATAAGCAGAAGTCTTCTTGCCAAGAGAACCATTAGCTTGTCCATACAGCCTAGCAAACTGTTAAAACCAAGTGAATCAATCTTCCTTGCAAGTTTCCATCTCAAAGTTCGCTACAAAACTTTTTCCCATAAGCATATTTGATAGTGTTGGTGGTAGACCATAGTTCTCATAGAAATCCACCTGGCAACTCCACTAGTCCATATTTTTGTTTTGACTAGCCTAAACATTAGTAAAACTCTAGAGAGGCCATCCATCCTAAAAAATCACAAATACCATCCTCTCTAAACTCTAGATTCGAAATCTGGCTTCACGAAGAATCAACACGAGATCTCATCCAGACCCAAATCCCCTATCATAGTAGATGACCCAGAGAAGATTCTGTGGCAAGCTTTCGAAACTGGCAATTTAGCTATCGATAGGTCCATCCATAAAGCAAGATCAGTACCTGAACATCTCACAGCCTTGCAGGATTCCCCCTTTGACTTAAAATTAGCCAAAACCCTTTTTAGAAGCAAGTCACAAAGTAAGATAGACTTTGACGACCTCGAGCCCTTCAGTCTGCAACAGAATCCTAGTAGAGGAGCCTCGCCCACTACACCTCCTGACTTTCAGCTTCTCCATCACTTTGGCTCCTACCATCCCAGATCTGCTCAAAATTAGATCACTAGTCCAAGTACATCCACCACACCTATCCAAACCACTACTGTTCAAACCACCTCAGCTCATCCCACAAGCCCTCATTTTGTACATCATCCATTAGCTCCCGTCATGGCAGCCTGGTACGCACCTTTGGTGTTGCCACAACCTTTGGCTCCCTTACAAAATGACTATCAATCCAAAATTTCACACTTTACCGGAGTTGAGGCTACCACAACTCAACAACATGTATATAGGATTAGCAATGCCTTTGAATACATGGAAATAGAAGATGAGACCATCAGAATGAGGATGTTTGCCCAAAGCTTGGGCGGAGAACCTAAAAAATGGTTTAAGAGCTTAACTCCAAACAACATCCACAATCTCCCAGAGCTCTACCAAACCTTCATAAACAAGTGGGAAATCTAAAAGAACCCCATTCAAATCCTGTCAAAATACAACAATATAAAACGGGAAAATGGGGAAAGTGTCCAGGGATACTGCACTAGGTTCAACAGTGTGTATAACGCCCCCCCACCTCATTTCAAACCTCCACTTCGCTCAGCCCTGGCGAAATTCCCCGAGGGTTTTGACCCAGGCATGACTTATCAACTAAGAGACAAGGACCCCCCTACCTTAGAGGAAATGCAAAAAGTGGCTATAAATGCAGAAGCCAACATAGCCAAAAAGAGAGCCAGGATAAGAGCAGAAAAGAGAGTCACCCACCATGACGAATTTTCTTTTTGTATAGTCCATCAGCATCCTTGCTAAAAGAAGAAAACTGGAAAGGTATATTCCGTCTGCTTTTTGTTCAGGTTTTTCCTCAACTATAAATGATGATGATCCCAGAACTGTCAAGGAGGAAGTAGATTCAGAGGATGGAAAAATATGGAAGGAGGCCATGGTTGATGAAATGGCATCCTTGCATAAAAATGAGGCATGGGATCTGGTGGAGCTGCCGGCTGGAAGGAAGCCCATCGGGAGAAAATGGGTGTTTAAGAAGAAGATGAATGTAGAAGGCAAGGTGGAGAAATACAAAGCTTGGTTGGTATTAAAAGGTTATTCCCAGGTGTCGGGAATTGATTTTGGTGATATTTTTTCTCCTGTTGCCAAAGTTTCTTCTATTAGATTACTTTTATCTGTTGCCGCTGCATTTGATTTTGAGATAGAACAGATGGATGTGAAGACAACATTTCTTCACGGGGATCTAGAAGAGGAGATATACATGACGCAACCTGAAGGCTTTATGGTGAAGGGTAAGAAAGAACTTGTATGCAGGTTGAAGAAGTCTCTGTATGGGTTAAAATAGTCACCAAGGATGTGGTATCAGAAATTTGATACCTATATACGGGGACTTGGCTTCACAAGAAGCAAGGAGGATCAGTGTGTTTATTTTAAATTAATTAGTGACCGTGTTATTTATTTGGTCTTGTATGTGGATGATATGTTGTTGATTGGAAATTACAAAGAAATTATTCAAAATTTGAAGACCCAACTGTTCTCCAAATTTGGCATGAAGGATCTTGGTGCTGCAAACTATATTTTGGGCATGGAAATTAAGAGAGATCGGGCGAAGAGGAAGCTCTGGTTAAACCAGAGGAATTATGTTGAGACTGTATTGCAGAGGTTCAATATGTAGGATAGTAAACCGGTGAATGTTCCTATTCCTGTAGGTTTAAAGCTGTCTTCTAAACAGTGTCCCAAGACACAAGAAGAAGAGGAGGATATGTCCCATGTTCCATATGCGAGTGTAGTGGGTAGCCTGATGTATGCACAGTATTTAGTATGTACACCACACATAGTATTGAGCAAAGCTAAAACAAACCTAGGGAAGGCCGACGTAGTGAAGCGAGTTTTCAGATATTTACGTGGCACTAGTGATTATGGCTTGTGCTACCAAAGACCAGATTGGAAAGAATGTTGGACATTCATGGTTTTGTTGATGCGTACCGGGTCGAGATCCGGGACCATGAGACCAAGTGGGTATGTGTTTAGCCTATTTGGAGGCGCAGTCATTTGGATGAGTAAAAGACAGTCTGTAGTGGCTCTTTCAACTACAGAGGCAGAATACATAGCAACCACTCATGCAAGAAAGGAAGTAGTTTGGTTGTAGATATTGTGTTAAAGTATGGCGTTGGTACAACAAGCTATAAGGATAGACTATGATAGCCAAAGTGAAATCTTCTTGGCTAAGAACTCTACTTATTATTCAAAAACAAAGCACATTGATGTTCAATATCACTTCGTTAGAGATATAGTTGAGGCTAAAAGGGTGTTGCTGGTAAAGGTGGACACTTTGAAGAATGTTGCAGATGCATTGATGAAGTCTGTGAGCACTCAAAAATTCTCTTGGTGTAGAGAAACAATGGGTGTTAAAGAATTGGGCTAATGACTAAGCTCTCTTGTGGCCCCCTATTTAAAGAAAACAACAAGTGGGAGAATGTTGGGTATGTGTTATAATCTTTCCACAACTAAGCACGCATGGGGGGGCGATAGCCCCCCCTTTGCGCTGGGCACAATGGGGGGGTCACAGGGGGGGCTAACCGGGGCAGCGCCCAGGTGAAAAATTTTTGGTCCTTAACTTCCGGTGGGTAGTCCACACCCAGGCGAAAAAATTTTGGTCCTTAATTTCCGGTGGGTAGTCTGCACCCATGGTTTTGTGCATGGTTTTGCACATGGTTTTGGGGTATGATGGTTTTCGACCCCTGGTATTTTTGTAGATCCGGTCAAGGGAACTACGGTTATGTTCTAATCCAAGGTTAATGGATTAGGGTTCATGTATGCTTCGGCATGTATATATATGTGTTGTAACACTAAAAGGAATATAATGAAAAATCAAGTTGGTAGTCCCGATTTGGGATCATGGGGAAAATCTTTATGTTTATTTGTTTTATGTTTTATGCTCTCGCTATTGTTTATTTTCTATTATAAGATTAGTTTGTAGATAATTTCTGTTCAGGGTTAAAACCTACATTGGGTAGCCAGCCCTCAAAGAATATCGATCCATGAATAATATTATCTTGAATGCCCTATCTCATTCTCAAAGAGTATTGAATGCCAGATGATTACCCAATCCTCCATTATGTCTTCCAGGTGAAGACCAGAATGATGTGTCTATCCATTCTCCTCACATGGCCTTCACTAAGACTTGCAACTACTAGTCCTGGTCTAGTGCATGACACATGTAATAAAGAATCACATACGTCACTCCCTCTTAACACTGGAAGGACATATTTCAAGTTTCTTCCAAGCAAGAAACTTATCACCAGGCTCCTCATCAACCAAGGTCCTGTAGTAGAAATCCAGCTACTCATGAAGAGTTCCTCCCCTCGATGTCATGGATTTCAATATTTGAGGAATCTTCAACTTTTGGCTTCATAGGGAACAAATCATCCATCACTTTCAATCACGAGTCATGTCCACTATCAGAAAATTATTCATTTGTATTCCTCATCCAACCCACCGTTATGCCAGGCTTCTTTCATTTAAATCATCCCCAAGGACCATATATCCTTTCTTATGATTATTAGCCCTGCACAAATTCATCTAGATAAACACACACACACACACACACACACACACACACACACACACACACACACACATATATATATATGAACTTTTAGAACAAAAGTTGCCTTAGTGATGATCTTTCACCATGACATCTTCTTGTGGGCATCAGCATCCTTCATACAGATTGACACTTATCCTAATGATATGTTTTATTAAAGGTCTTCTTATTTACTGGACTTCTTTCAGAGTCTACATATCTTCCCAGGAGATCTCCTAGTCACATCTTCTGAGATTCCAGATGATAACTACCTCTTGACATAGTTTCATTTCATGATCACTTCCTTTCTGCACATTCTCCATTCCCAGGAACTTAAAACCTTTCTAGTTTCTCGTTCATATACAACCACCTCATATTCCATGAGGACATATTATGTTGATTGCATATGTCCGTGCATTGAGAGATACTCTTCCATAGATTATACTTCTAAATACAAAATTTCATTACCTGCAACCATATGACATGACTTCACAACATCCAATGTTAACATATAAATATATGCATACCTCATACACTTTTCCCTTGAGTCATCCTTTAGCAATTACTCAAGAATGAAGAGCTTCATTCCCTTGGCCTGCTCCATCAATATGTCATCACATCCCAGAAATATGTTTCCATGATGACCCTTGCTTTTGATGACTGGTTTCCATTAGTAATGCTATCAAAGAGGTTTTTCCTGGAGTTGATTCACTAGGAGCTCCTACCATGATTTCATCAGGATGCTACATTTATTCCTATCATACAACCAATAGAAATCACTTAAAGGAGAATATGATCTCAATCATAGTGGAGATCCCTTACTCCTTCTTTCTTATTAGGCTTTTTCCTCATTTCAAAGATATGGGCTTCTTCCCTATTTCTCTTGTCCTTTTCAGATTAAGGAAAATTTCTATTTTAATGCTTAATTTCATTATAACCAAGGCCTCGTGCTTCTTCCACATTTCTTCTTTTACTCTGAGGACTAAAACTTACCGAATATTCCTTTCTTCCTGGACATTGCTGCAAAGGCTTGATTCCTTCACTTGATCCCATAACAGCCTTTGGATTTTAATCTTGTTTCCTCTATTTACATAGAGACCATAAATCGTGGAATGGTGTGACTTCTATTTTCCCGTATAATCCTAAAGTAAAGTTTCCCCATTCTTCTGGCAGAGTATTCAGCACCACTATAGTCTTCTCCTAGTTCCTGCAGTTGATCGGAGAGATTGCTTCTCCTATAGTACTCACAGAGAATAGCTCCACTAATTTTTTATATATACTCCTTTTGATGATTTTTAGATTTGGTACATAGAAGATGATAGAGAATTTTATGGATTCTATAAGAATATTTTGGGCTCTTATATCTCCCTTCGTGACTTTTTTCATGACATCATTGTCCTTGTCTTCTATGGAAAGTTTGAATCCCTAAACAATTTATTTCTTTCTTTTCAAAGGATACATTTTAATAGATTCATATAAAGTTATGGATATACTTACTTGAGTAGATTTTTTTCTTCTTATACCAGCTTTTTTACTTTGAATATGGTCGAATCTTCCTTTGAATGGTGATTTATGATGATATTCTGCTGCTTCCTTGAAAGATCAAGGATGATAGGTAACTTGCCTTGAATATTTTGATGGAAATACTTTAATGATCTACTGGCACATTTAGGATGGTTTTATAATACTCTTATTTCTTTCACTATAGAAGTCTGACCTTTCTTCTAAGCAAATCCTTGCTTCGATGCCATCCATGAAATTTGATCCTTGAGTGTCTCTATGCCCTTTCTAGCACCTTGGCTCTGATACCATGTTAGGAATTTGGAGGGTTGTAGGTTAATACAAACTCTCTTCTTGATAATTAATTGTGACCTTACTTGTGATACTTATGTCTTCTCTTCTTTTCTTTTAGTTAATATTTCATCAAGTCAATTATAAAAAACACACGAGACACAAATTTAGGCTCTTCAAGCCAGGGCCAAAACCTCTCCATCTTGGAGAGGAAAACCCACAAAAAAATATTCTTCTTATAGAATTTTAGTTGACAAGTACCATGACCATGACTCAGACCCTTCACTTATACATGCCTTCAAGAAATTGTCACTGCTTTCTTCTTTCCTTCTTCTTGGTGATCCTTCCTTCAGCACTGTTCTACACCAATACTAAGAAACTTGGTTCTTAGTGAATTCCTTTTGTCCTCCTAGAGATTATTTAGCACCTTGATAACCATGTCATATCTTTCATCCTTCCTTTTATGCATTGATCTGCACTTGCTTACTTAACGAACCTTGAACTGATCTATGCTTACTTACTTAGAGGAACTTGATATCTGTTCAACAACCCTTAACTCATTTATTTTTGCCCCTAACAATCCTCTTCTTTTCGCATCCTCTTTATAGCTTCTATCTACATCCTTTTACACTTGCACCGAGCAGCACTAGACCTAAAATAGTCCATGGACTTCTCTGTGATTGAAGGAATCATAGCACAAAATTAAATCCGAAATTATATTGATATCCTTTCACATTTCTTCAGATTGTATCTTCGCTATTTTTCCTGTACTCTTGTATGTGTGATCCGCACTACAAATTGCAGACTTGTCTGAAGTTTCTTATTTGTATTATGATCTCAAATATCCGCAATTTCTTTTTCAAAAACATTTTTTGATTTATTTCAAACTTGTCCACAATTGTTATTATACATATCCGCACTGTATCACATATATATCGATCGTATTTCTTATCTACACTTCACCAGAGAAAAACCACAATCTTCATTCTTTTATATACATGACATGAATTCTTAATTGAGATGACATGTAGGGTTGTTTGTGAGCTAACTTGAGTAGGATTATTGAGACCGACATGTTGGTTGACTTTAATGGTGAACTTAAGCCACATTTGAGCTATGATCTGGAGGTTTATGAGACAAGGTATGAAGGCATACAATACTGACGATGACCCATCATTAACATGACTCTTTAACATATTTATAACCAGAAGACAATCCCCTAAAGGACATCAAGAAGAATTCCTTAGAACTAAAATAAATCCTTGCTCATGAAATCCATGAGGCAAGCATACCACAAATATATTTTATTATCTTGTCTTCTTTATAAATTCATAATTACATAGTCAACATGAAGACTGACCTAGTCACACTTTTCAACACCCTTTACCAGTCCTTTCAACCACCATGCTTTAAGAAATATGCTAAACCATGAAGTAAACTTTAAAGCTACACCTAAAGCATTGGCACAATGTTCTCTCTTCTTATGCCACTGAATTTGGCTTATTTATATTTTGGAAGCAATTTTCAGATTTTATTTTTTTTGACCTCGTGATATCTTAAATAAAATATGCAATTCATGATTTTTTTGGAGTACCCATAATTGTGTATGACAATTAATGGCTATTCTACGCTAATATATTGGACCTGCATTCTTCCCAAATTCAATGTGAGAGGTTTGGCAGTATGATTTCATGTTTCTAATATTCCTCCATAAATATTTGTCTCTGCATTTTCCACCTTCAAAATTAGAGTTCCGTGATCCACAATAATAAGATTGGCTCAGAGAGGAAGTTGCAGAGGTACTTTATGATACACATTATATATATGGGTACATTTTTGCTAGTTAATTTATATGCCTATCATACCTATGGCATAGGACCCCCTAGATCCAAACTAATGTGCATTTTGATGCAAATGTATAGGTTGCAGATAAAGTGGAAATTTTGTTTAGAGAGGTTTTTAATTTTCTCTGTTAGATAGGACATAAAATCACCACATCTAGATCCTTTTAGTCTGGTATTAAGGATGTTGAATCAAGGAGACATATTGTAGAGCTTGAAGGAATGTTACATAAAGAGATAGTTGAATTTGAGGTGATATTATAGATGTATATAAATGATGTTTAATATACTTTAGGTTGTATAACATGATATTATGCTAGAATAATCTTCTTACTTAATGAATATTTCCATATTTTTTATATAGAAATTTCTTAGTTGGAAATAATTTCTTCATAGAGTAATTCATTCTTTTAATGCAATTTGTCAAATTCAAACATGGTTTGTTGCAAGAGGCAATCATTAGTGATGGGCAAGTTGGAAGACTTGTTGCTCATATTTCAAAACTAAACAATATAAGATGTCTTCTTATTTATGAATCCTATGAATGGGATCATCATATTTTCCATTTTTCATAACCACGCCATATATACTCATTGTTTTTTACTTTTTGGCATGCAAATCAGCCTTTTAAAGGTAGATTTTCATGTTGTCACAAAAAATTTACATGATTCAGAAGGTGAGAAATCAATCTTTAGTGTATTTGCAGATTTTAGGTTTTATAATTATAGTTTATTTATAGGTTGTAATTGTCTTCAATGTTTCACTTTTAATTGGGTATTCAACCAAACATATTGAGTATCTTATACATAACTATTTGTGATTTAGTATAAACTCTTTTGCTTCATTAGAATAAAGTCCATTTTGTATTGGCAGATAATTGAACACATTTTTTTTTTCCAATGTTTTGCAGTCTTAAAGTGAACTAATTACTATGTTATTGTTTGGTGTCCACTGCTGAAAAGAGGTACTCTTATTGAGATAAGTTTCAATTTTTTTTATTTGTTGGTTATTGTCATGTTTTGAGTGCGGACTTGTGAAATTCCAAATCGCATGTCGCTTTATATGAAGGGGATATATATATATATATATATATATATATATATATATATATATATATATATATATATATTTTTTTTAAATTTAAAAAAAAAAAAAATTCCTTGTGGTTCCTTGGAGATCCATGTTACATTTGCACAAAAGTTTAGATATCATTCAGATATCGAAAATTTCTAATTTTAATTTGAATATTTAAGTGATAAAGGAAAGACAAATGTACCAACTATAAAAAGTCACCCAACAACAACATTGAGATTTTTCTTTCATTCAACCTGTAACATATTGCATCTTTCTTCATCAATTCTCTTCTTCCATATGCTATCCACTTATGACATTTCCTTTTCAATATTTGGTGCATTTGCGAGTTATAGGTCATTTGTAGGCTATACATATCTTCAATGTTTCAATTCTAATCTAGTATTCAACTCAACATATTGATTCTCTTATATGTAACTATTTTTCCCTCCACCCACTTTTCATAACTTCCATAACAATTAGGTAGGGATCTGCAACTTCGATGATGTTTTTCTTGTTTAGTAAAAGATTGTCGAGACTTTAATTTATTGAAATTTGTAGAATTTACATTCTATAAAATTTCAAGATATTATTTTTAAAAGTATAATTCTTTAAAGGGTGCTAGCTCAATGGAAGAGCTCCTGCTTTACAAGTAGGAGGTTGGTGGTTAAATTCCGTCATGCCCTGATATTCATATGGAATGGAGGCGATTAGTTTTTGGTGACAAAGACTCTTTTGACCATCACCAATGAGCTTACGGTGACATTTCTAGACCCTCACCAAAATATGAAATGTTTACGGTCAACGAATGCCACCATATATATGCATCAATAGTGATGACCAAGAAAGGTTTGTCACCACAAATCATTGTTGTTGATATGAAATGGTGAGTGTCATTGTTTGTCATTATAGTCATTATTCGTGACGGACCTTGAAGTCACCAATGAGCTTATTGTGACATTTTTTGACCCTCACCAAACTAACGCCACCATATATATGCACCAGTAGTGACGACCATGAAAGTTCCATCACAATAAATCATTTTTTTTTGTATAAAATGGTGACGGTCACTATCCGTCATTATAATAAATATTCGTGACGGAATTTGAATGTCACCACAACAAATACTTTCGGCGATGTCATCTTTGGTGACGTTGAATTTTTGGTGACCGAGGCTATTGTCTGTCACCATTTCTCATATGAAATGGTGACGGTCACTATCCATCATTATAAATAATTATTGGTGATGAACCTTAAATGTCACCACAACACTTATACTCTAGGTGATGCCACCTTTAGTGATGTTCAATTTTTGGTGACGAAGGCTCTTTTGACCATCACCAATGAGCTTATGGTGACATTTTTCGCCCCTCACCAGTGTCCTTTTTTTCTTTTAGTGGTGATAACTCCTCGATGAACATCTCACAGACATACTTCAATCACTTAAAATGCGGGTCAATATTTGGGAAAGGGAGAAAAATAAGGCTTTGACCCATGAACTAAAGTATATCATTAACAAAATTGATAATCTCAGCCATTTTGTGATCAGGGTGCCCCATCAGAACATATTTGGGATAGACTCAAAACAATGGAGCAAAGAAAGCGACATATTATACATATACAATAATAGACCTGTAGATTGAAAAGAAGAGCACTTTGGTTACGTGAAGGTGATAGAAACACTAAATATTTTCACAAATATGCAAATATTAGAAAGAATGGGAACACTATCTGGAAGATTCAGGGTAGAAATGGGTATATGGTTTACTCCACTGAGGATATTCAAAGGGAAGTTGTTCACTATTTTGAGACCTTCTTCCAGGCCTGTCCATGCATCAACATAGAATATCGGATATGGGGAATGGAAGACTATCCCCTCATGTTCAATGAGGAGATGAGTGAGGCAATTTTCCGGTCGGTTACAATTGAGAAAGTCTACCAGGTGTCAAATTCCTTTACTAAATATAAAAGTACAGGCCCAAATGGCTGGAAGGTGGAGTTTTTTCTACATTTCTTTGACCTATTGGTAGTGAAACTTTTGAATTTAGTGGAGGAATCATTGTCTTTGGGACATGTTTATAGATATTTCAACTCATCATTTATCATTTCGATTCCAAAAGCATCGTTCACTTCCATCTTTCTTTATTTCCGACCCATTTCACTCTGTAATACCACTTCTAAGCTCATAGAAAAAATTGTTTCATAGCGAGTTAAAGGTACTCTCTTGTTTTACATCTCCCGGGAACAATTGGGCTTCCTTCACAATAGGCTAATCCACAATGTTGTGGCGACCACTCAGGAAACGATGCATACTATCCATACAAAGAAACTTCAAGCATTAAGAATGAAGGTGGATCTAAGGAAGGCTTTTGATTGCGTCATCTGGGATTTATTGCAACTCATCCTGACAAAGATCAACCTCTCTATTGAAATTATTGAGTGGAGTATGTCTTGTGTCACTAAGGTTCATTTTTCTATTTTTTTCAATGGTTACCCATAAAATTTCTTCAGAGCTGAGTAGGGTTTGCGGCAGGGATGCTCACTTTCTCTCTTGTTATTTATTTTAGTAACGGATTGCCTCAGTCACAAGATCAAATCAACATGTGTAGGGGGTCACTTCAATGGCATTAGGCTGAGAACGAGCATTGAGATATCGCATAATTTCTCTGTGGATGATATCCTAGCCTTTGGTATGGTGTCTAGGTCTCAATGGAGGGTCTTCTATGAGATATTGTATTGATTTGGAGTGACCTTAGGTATGTTGGAAAACAAAGGTAAGTCTTACATTCTACACTCATCGGGCGATCTTGAGGAGATCAATGATATTTTCCATTTATTTAATTTACAATCCAGGCCTTTAAATCATAGCCTCACTTACGCTGGCTTTAGACTCAAACCAAATAAGTACAAGTGTGTAGAGTGGCTTTGGCTAATTGATAAATTCAGACACAAACTAAAAGGATGGGCACATCGATGGCTGACCCTTGGTGGTAGATCTATTATGGCACAAGTTGTTCTACAACAATTGGCAGTGTATTGGGTGTATCTATACATCCTCCCTTTTCTCGTCATAAATAAAATCAAAAGAATCATGGCGCAATTTATTTGGGCAGATCTGGACGCAATTCATAAATTTCGTTTCATGAAATGGGATAATATCACTATTCCAAACGAGCAAGGAGGATGGGGAATTTTAGATATTAAATTCTTCGGTTGGGCCCTCATTATCAAATCCTTGTGGCAAGGAATTTTTAAGGAAGGGATCTGGAGGGGTATCATTTCCTCAAAATCCCTGCGTAATAAAAGGGTTGAGGATTGGATTAGGTCAGGCCATCTCAACATCAAATCTAGATCTTACATTTGGAGATGCTTCCGAAAATGTAAGGATATTTTTTTGCAGAGAATAAGTTGGCCTTATGGCAGGGGAAATCAATCATCATTAGTATTGATAACATTCAGGGTGTGGGACTTTCACTTTATTTAAATGAAGGCCTTATGCGATGTCAACACTCTTGTGGTATTTTTCTTTTAAAATAAGCCATTTATGGTTGGTATGGGATTTTTCCTATTTGGAAACTGGTAGGGGAGATGGGTTTAGAAGGCACAAATGTTGTGGAATGGGAGGCCTAAATTCATATACTTAGAAACGTGATCCTTTGTAGATCTAAGGAGGGCGGTGATATTCCCTGGGTCAATAAGATGCAGTCTAACATGATGGAGGTGGTAGATACTTACATGTACCTTATTCACACTTTACTAGCTCTTAATAATTCTTGTTGGTTTGACAAGGTTTGGAAACTTGATGTTCATATAAAGATTATTATTTATGTTTGGCTAGTGTAACAAAACTCTTACTTGGGAGAATCTCTGTAAGAGGGGTTTTAATGGGCCTGGGAGATGCCCAATATGCAGAGTACCAAATACCTTTCTGTCATGAAAATGAAAATGGAGAGTATATTTTATCAAATTTCAAAGTTTCAATTGATTTAATTTGGTGGTATGTAACAACTTAAGAAGAATTTTTAGGCTGGTTAGAAAAAATTGAACTTTCACATTATGTTAATGTGTTATGGAAATTATAAAAGATTTATGCCCAAGGCACATTTACTACGTCGTTTCCTTAGCATGTATCAGGTGTGGTGAGGGCATGTCGCTTGTCCAGTTGCTTTGAAAAGTACCCCCATCTCAGGAATTTATTTATATATTTTAGTTAAAGAATAGAAAAATAATTATTTAATAATTTGTTAAACTTTAAGTGTTATTATTATTATTTTGATTGTTTTTTTCATAATAAACAATCAAAATAATAATAATAATTAATATGGTTTCAAGAATTTTTTTCCTGAAAAAACACATTCATAAATATTGGGTGGGTGGACATAGTACAAATCACCTAGTGTAGTTCATTATGGAAATTAATATGGAGAGTCCAATATAAGCATGTAGTTAAAAAATGTAGAGATGAAGAGAAAAAAATAATTAACTCCTTAATTTCTATACATTACCTTATCTTAATAATTAATAGGTTTTGAAATATTATATTGAAAAACCTTTGACAAATAATTAGATTAATAATTCATTTTTTTATCATTATGATTCAACCATTAAAAATTATTTTATTTTCTTGAAAAGTAATATTGTATTTTATTTAAAATAAGTATTATTTTTACATCTCCATAAATCTTACCTCTACAAGCTATCTCTACCCCATAATTACTTCACAATAAAATACAATTTAATTTGTTTGATTTTATTATTTTTATTTTTATTTATAATTTTATATTATTTATTTATTATAATTATTTGTTTTCTTATTTTACATTTACCTTTATATGTTATTAATTTATTTTGTGATGGCATGTCTACTTGCTAAACCCACATTTTCAACCTTCTATGCATATAAAAATGCTTCTCCAATTCATGTCCCAATTTGATCCACAATCTGGAAAAAACCACAACATTTATCAACCTGGCCAATTCAAAAATATATCTGGATTCTATAATATCTCAAATCTGAGATTTGAGATATTAATTTAAAGTTTTCTCTTATGGTTACAAAACCCAACAAAACCGAGATTTCTATTTTCCTATCTGGGAATCTAAATTATTGCGGAAGCTTTACTTCTATCTCATCGCTATGGTTATAAAGCCATACAACCAATTATACAAGCGGAACTTTAATTTTCCTTCCATGGTCAAAACCATATGATAAAGCCCATAACATATCTCACATGATCTTTACCTTTAATATATGATTATGAAATCATACATATATCAG